>CM060970.1:56119075-56841575 GCA_030765045.1 Tenodera sinensis
GGAAATTAAAATGCTCATTATGCTCACTATGCTTCTAGTAATTCAAATGCTTGTGTTAATCGATTGCCAAAATACTACATTACTGTCAATATGTTATTTAACATTTAAAAAATAAGGAGAATTACATCAAGACGGAAAGGTGAACTAATTATAAGTCCCTTAACACCACATTTCAAGAAGATGTAAACCTCTACCTCAACCTTCTTCCGCTGCTTATATATGAACAGAACAATAGGGAAAACAGCTGCTGTTGCCAAGTCGGTTACAGTTGTGCATTCACTGTGCTGTTAAAACTTCTGCTTGTTGAATTACACCTCAGAGTGACTGAAGTAAAAGACTTAATACTGTCCACGCAACCTGTTGGCACTCTAAAAGGCAGTGGGATGAGGAAGAATGTTAAAGCATGGACATCTGTAAAGACTTACAAGAAAGCTACATACCTTCTTTGCTGCCATTTTCTTACAATAGTGCATTTTAGTTCTCATGGGTTCATTCGACATCAGCGATGTTCAATTTTTTATGATGTTCAGATGTTCAGGCTGGCTATCTGTCAGTGAAATAAAGAGAAGAAATGTTAAGAATAACACATTATTAGAATAAAGCAAAGGTAACATATAATAATAGTTCTTTACGTAACTAGTGTATAATCTAACTAGCTATGCACGAGTATGTGTTTAGCAGCTGAGCAAAAGCAAACTCACTATTTTTTACGAATGCCACAGTGAAAAGATTATACACCTTTTAAATACAACGTTTTACGCAATTCTAGCATTAAAATAGATAAAATAATTATTAAATTTTCTAAATGAGAAATTACAATGTATCACAGACATTAGATGTATCGCGTAATACGAGTGCTAAGCAGATGTTTGATTTGTTTCAACGCTTATAGAGGAAAATGGAAGGTAATGATAAAACTACTGCAAATATGTGTTGTATCCTGCTTGACATTTTGAAGAAAGTCAAGAATGCTGAGAGTTTTTTAATTCCAGAAAAACTCAGAAAAGGAATATGTGAAGCTTTGTGGATGGAGAAAAGGGGTGATGAAGTGATTCTTGTGTTTAAATGTTGCTGCACTTAGAGCAGAGTGACGATTTCAGGTTTTCTTACAGGAGCATTGGAGAAAATTATGTTGTAGCTGTGGTGCTACATTGCTGTCTTGTTGCCTTGGTAATTACGTCATTTGTTTTCTGGCACTGGTGTCAGAAATAGGGTCATTTCGAACGATTTATGCTGTCATAATAAGCCGTTTTAATGCTAGAGTTGCATAATCGTATTTTATATTTACGTTAAGTTCATGACAATAAATATATTCATAGAAATAGTTTCGATTAAGTAATCGATACTTTTTTTACATCCAGTGAGAATGAGACAAGGGTCAATTCTCAGAAAAAAAATTACATCCATATTAGCAATGAGTGAGGAATAAAAGCATAGTTTTTTAAATACCTTATATATTTTCTGCATTAAAAATCTAGACAAACTTAAACATAAAAATATGATGAGGTACACTCACATTACTCTCTCTCTCTACTATTGAGAAATTGGCATACGTAAGTACGCTATATGTTATAGTACGCATTAAACAGTAAATTATTCAATCCATGTTACATTATTTAGAATACACTTTTGCTGGAAAAGATTTCAAATTAAACAAAAGTAGGTACTTAAGTATGTGCAACTTAGGAAACCACGTTGAATTGTGTATCGAAAGCATGGAGGAATAAAATACCCAGAATACATAGTATCAAAAGACATTTTAAAATGCGTGCACTCACATGGCCTTCTCTACACTCTCTTCTACAGACTATTCTTAAAAGCGCCTATTATTCTGTCTACTTCATGTAGCGACCAGCTCTTAATTCATTTCTGCAAACGTCTATCTGGAGACGTTTGCAGAAATGAATTAAGAGCTGGTCGCTGTGTGATGGTTTTGACATTCAATCTCTTTGCATGGCCAGCATATAAAAAGGGATAACGATTTCCTAATGTGAAAACTACAAGTATTTCAAAATTTAAACCAACAGGAAGGAATATCTCAAAGACGATTATCTCCAAGAAAAATGTTTATATAGGTAAATTGTTTCCTTTGACTAGATCTACATTTTTATGTAGTAAGATTCTGTCTCTCTCTTACGGTTTACCAGTTATGCGATAGTGATCCAGAATGGGGGACTTCTGAGAGCATTCCAAAAAAATTCAAGATATATTTAAGCTTCGCTTGCCATGAAAATGTCTTACACATATGGTACAGGTATTAGTCAAAATCGTTAGAGCCGCAAACTTTTCAAAATTTTTTTCATATAAATCTTCATGTCGTATCTTTGAAAGATGAACTTAATGGTATTTAACCCACTTTTCGTATTATGATTATTTATGACTATTATTATTATTATTATTATTATTATTATTATTATTATTATTATTATTATTATTATTATTATTATTATTATTATTATTATTATTATTATTATTATTATTATTATTATTATTATTATTATTATTATTATTATTATTATTATTATTATTATTATTATTATTATTATTATTATTCAAGTAGTCTCAAAACGTATAAGTTCACTGATATTCGGTAATGAACTCTGGTTTGGTGTATTCTATTCAATGTGGGTGTGTAGCCAGCAAAAATACTAGTCAAATTAATGAAGCGAATGAGCCTCGTATTCGAGAGGTCCTAGGTTCTAACATTCTAACCTTCAGTTTTTCATGGTTTTCCCTGGTTGGTAAGGTGAATGTTTGGTTGATTTTCTTCTAACACGAATTTATTTTCCCTCATTTCTATAATTTCGCTTCCCCGTTCAGTTTCAGCTAGACTTAGGACTGTACAATGTAGATCGATATCGGACAGATGGCTCCTTGGAAAGTTCAACAGGCTCTGCCAGATGGCAGTCTTCTGTAAGCCGTCTCAGGTGGCTAATACGAGTCTCTCCGATTTCGCCAGAGGAAAGTCTTCCCTGACCGGGCTTGGAATTGCTAGGTACCTCTGCGTGTCTTTGTCAGCCGGGCTAGCTGCGGCCTATGGACTCATGCGATTCCTTTGTGTTCCTTCTTCTGAGGGTGGTAAGCCCAAAAAGCCTGCGTTGACTGAAGTGCGAGGTATTAGTCATAGTCAAGAGAGAGAAAATTTCAATTTTTGATATGTAATTTTATAAGTTTTTGAAAATTGCTCTGATTTTTCGACGTCGTCATGTATTTTATGTGTTTGACAAATATATGTTTTGATCTGACACAAAAAAAGTCTAATTAAAAATGATCAACGATTTTACCGAACTCTCCTATTGATGCCTCAGTTTTTACGACTTGATAAATGTATTTTAACTAATCGCTGCAATTTTTAAAATATTATAAAGCAAAATAAAACTAAAAACCTTGAAAAGTGCAACATACAAACTGTAATATAGTTTTGTTCTTTCTGAATGTTAAAAATGTGAATTTTCTCTTCGTTAATTCGGTTGCTGGAGTTTTTGAAAGTAGAAATGAATATTTTCTGGTGCACTATACTACAAGGAAAAACGCGCACTGCCTAATGTTTCTATTGTACATACATTTTCATACAAATCTATGAAGGGTGGAGGAAAAGTACCTATAGGTAAATGTTTTTAATGTACCTATAGAAGAGTCTTTCTTAATTTAAAGAATGACATCTATATCCCCCTTTTCCATATTCTATATTTCATAGTTTGATTCAGAACAAATTTACATAAACATACCTAAATATGAAAATAACATGATATTCAAATAATTATAGTGATTTTTTGGTGATGGAAAGAGGTCCATTGAACATTCTAATTTTATGAACAGAATTATAAATATATTCTACAGTTAATGGTTTGATTCTAAGAAGAGGATATAATAGATTAGATAATAATTAAGCAGATAATTCATCAATATGTTTGTCTTAAAGTGTTGTAACAGAAAGCAATTTGGATGGAGAAGGCCATAAGGAAAATAGAGCCTAAGCGAAAATTAGATATCTATAGTGGCTGGCACTGAATAGGTAAGTGGTTTCTTCCGCTCTTTAATTCACAAAGAGATTAAAACACCTATTTGGCAGTCAACCTATACAAAATAATCCTCTAGCTTCTCACCAGGTTACTAAGGGAGAAACTCGTCATCACTGTTTTGGTCGTGTGAATAAAACCAAGTGTGTAGTATATGCTTCAGTTTTTCGGGTAAATACTCTGTTTCGTCAGAGTTAAGCTTACTAAATTCTAATTTACTCAAGTTATTGAAGCAGAGTAGAACACATTCAAGAGTTCATCTTAAAGAGTATGTGCTGATATATGGTATGAATAAAAGCTACTTTAGGTTTAAAAAACTACGGTTCTGATGAGTAAAACAACGAAATCAGGTTTCTCTTATTACTTTCTCTACAACTTACCTATTATAGTTAGCGGAAGTATTGTATTCGTTACTGATATTTTTAGGCTACTTGAAAAGCATGAAGAGGTATGTGTAATTGTGCGTGCGTGTGCGCGCGCTTGTATTGTATAGCTAAAAATGATTAAATACCAAACTTGATGTTTAAGTTTAGCGTCCTTCAAAACACGACACGATGGTTTTCAAGAAAGTGCTTCCATCCGTAGTTCCCTTTAGTTGGAACAATATTCTTATTTTTCATTTTGTAACATTTTCATTAAAATCCCTTGTTCAAATTTTGTATGACAAATAAAATGTATATCATGAATTCTCTGGGAATAGCATATAAAGTCTTCTTCATTCTCACGTTAGGGACCCACCCGCTAGCTCCTGCCCTGGTACCAGCACATTCCACAGAGTTCTCCCACCTCATCCCTTCCTCGCTGTGTGGAATCCCCTTCGCCTCTAATCCAATCTAATCCTCTTCATTCTGAATGATCTGAACTCTTTATTTCTATTTAACCATTTTCTACAAACCAGCTGTTTGCTCTAATGGTCTGTACCTGAACATTCTAATAATAAATTAATCTCATTTTCCTTACCATCATATGCCGGACATACTTTTCCTTTCATTTCCCAATTTCCATATCCCCAATCAAAACCAAGCATTCCCTTCTCTTTCATTATTTTCACAATGCTGAAGATATAACTCTCTTCCTAATTCATTTTGCTGTTCCTTGTAAAAGTTATGTGACCTTTTGTCTCTTATTTGAACACATAAAGTTTGCCCATCCATATCTTCTAGCCTTTCTCTTATTATTTTCCGAACTCCCTTCACTAACTTGTATTTTGGGGTCCAAATATCCCCTAGCCCATTTATCATTAACGAATCTTTAATTTTTCCGAGCCATATATTTGTCTGCTTCTGAGTTTTTCGAAAATTCAAACACGTTTAATAAATCATTATCAGGTAACTCCTAGATTCTAAATAACTATTTTAATATTCTTTCAATTACTAGTTCCCTTACGCTCACTTTTCCTATCTGTAATAAGCTTTCTGCATTTGTAGTATTCTGGGGGACCCCTAAAACACATTTACAAAACTTTCTGATTGTTGGATCCCCACTTATCTAACCGTTACTAATTCCCTATAATTCAATTCCGTATGCCTATATTGATTCTACCAAAGCAACATAAATTCTTTGCACCATTCGACTGACACAGTAGGTGCTGAGTGCCGACATCTGCCAACGCTAGTTTACCGTTGGTTCCCGCTATTCGACTCTGGCACTCCTACTTTTCATCATTGTTTAACTCCTAAATAATTAAATTATTTTACTACCTCAATTTGTCCGTTATAGAGATTTAGTAAGTTAAATAACTAATAATAAATATTACTTGTATTATATTATTTATTTATATATTATTATCATCATAATTTACTATACCCATATGGCATGCCTTGTAACTCGTATTCACTTGTCACCTTGTGACACACGTGTCATAGGTTCGCCAAACTTGGATTATACTGGCGCTATATCCACTTCGTGAGGAATACTTCTGGCTACTTGCCCCTCTTTGGGCAGGGCACGGCTTCGGCACCGGCTGGCGTGTGGCTAGTTAGAGAGAAGCAGAGAGAGACAGACAGAAGGAGATGGGGTTTCTTAACGTATCGAAATGTCCTGAGTCCCCTCCAGAGTCCCCTCCTTTCTAACCAGAGGAAGGCTGATTGCTGGTGCTGCGTCTTCGATTCGGTTATTTTCTGCTGTTTCCTTAGCAAAAATTGCTTGCAGCATGTGACTGCATAACAGTTTATGCGAGGAGAGAAAAAGAGCCCTGGGTTCACATTTTAGCAAACGACCGGAAGAACTGAATTGCGCGACTGCGAATTGAAGTGCTAAGTACAGGGCAAAAACAAAACAAAACAAAAATAAGAAAACAAAACAAAGAGTGACACAGAAAGAGCGAACTAAGTGGAAATGTTTTATCAATACTTTATTATAAGCCTCAATTATTCAACCATCCTCTATTTTTACGGATAAGTACATAAGACTAAAATATATATTTCTAATATAAAGTGGTGTTGACAAACTAAGAAAAATTATATAAAAGTTATTGTTAATTAATTTTTCGTTGTGTCAGATCATATATTCTTCTAAGTTTACACATTATTGCCAGATATGTTTGCAGCAGATTTTATACTCTGTTCATTTTTTCATTGCATTTGCTTTTAGATTCCTTCAACAGCACCTACTGTTTGTTGCATCATTCAGGTAACAGACAAGGCCACTCCTTGTCTGCTAGTTAATCTTTTTCTTGTTATCAAGGAGAGGAAAGATCACGTGATAACGTAACTATGTCATTCACCCCGTGAAATGATAAAGTGATATCTGGGAAATTATAAGTGTAATAACCTCACACAAAGCATTGGTTTGTATGCTTTTGTACGAAACGAGGACAACAATGGTGCAAGCTCCATTAGGCAAGTGAAAAACACACATCTCGTGAGGATATCTGACGTCATATCAAGGTATAGCTGTAAATTATATGATTTCTATTAGCACAGCATATCAGTCTGAGAACAAATTCAAAGATTCTATTTCTGTACCAATCCAGTTTGAATGCAACATGAACGAGGCATAGGCACCAATTATTTATTGGGAAATCAATAGTTATTTTCATGCCTAAATCTCCAAGACAAATAATTAAATAGTTAATACGAGGAACGTTCACACAATAAGTTCCAAATGTGTCAGAAATAGCTGAGGGTCCGCGAGGGAACAGAAATAAAAAGCAGATATTTTATTATTAGTTTTTAAAACAAAATTATATATGCGCGCGCATCAGCAGATTCCTACCACTATGTACAAAGACCGCCAAAGAAAATCTCACTGCATCTCCGACCTATGTCACATTATTTATTGTTGGCGTAGCCATTTCAGTGGTTGCTTTAGGCAACGCACCATGGCCTAAGGCAGCCAATTAAATGCCATGGCTTCGTGCAACATAAATAATGTGAGATAGACTGGAGGTACAGAGAGATTTTCATTGGCGGTGTCTGTACATGCGCGAGTAGCAACAGTAGAACCCAGCCTCATTGCTCTATCTTCCGCCCTAAAGCACCTATTTTCTTTTTTCTTTTTTTTTTTTTTTTTTTTTTTTCATTTAATGCATGTTTGTACTTTAATAAATAGGCATTTTTAGCTTTTCAAAACTAAAATCACTGTTACGAAGAGCGGTGGCTAGTTACGTCGCAGTATTTCTTCATGGACCTTCCTCATAGACATGACATGTGGCTCGCCCAATGCCTGATCTAAATGGTCAGCTCTCATTTCAGTTACTTTCGCAACTGTTGTTTGTATAAACCTTATTACAGGAGAATATGCCATTCTATTGCCCTGGGGTAGAAAATCATATCATCTATCCCAAAATATATTGTATAAATATGATTTCTAGTGCTTTATATTAGCCTCTTGGTTACTTTACATGTCGCAAACATTTTTCTCTAATTTCCGACATCAGTTGCAATAATACGTGCTATAAGGAGTCGGAAATATAATCTAAACATACAAAAATAACTGTAATATTCTCTAAAAGTCAGAAATACATAAATCCATTTAAAATGAAACGAATAAAATCGAAGTCCAAATTGTACTTATTGCGCATGCGCTGACATCGGTGGCAGACCAGTTTTCTTGTTGTCAACGTTGCACCCATGATCACTAGTCTGTTGGCAACGTTAAAAAGCCAACACAGTCATCCGTACATCATTTGTGACCACATCGATCACCTCGAGAATCCATTTCCTTCCAGTTTGATCGCTATGGTGTATTCACTTTCTAATGTAGCATTCTCGATATGAACTACATGGGACGGTACAGCCTGCTTTGCCTCTGTTGATGTATTTGTTGTCCATTGAGGATATCACACCTCTCGAAAACAGGTGAACCAATCAGCTATTGTTTTGTGACGTAGATTCGGGTCTCCAACAGAACAATGGATAACAGTTTGCTTGCATAAAAATCGGTGGGCATAGCTCTTGGTCAGATTGTAACCTAGAGTTCACATGCCAAGTACCCTTTGCCATGGACTCCGAGAACTGTTCATGCCCTTACCTGCACGAACATAGCTTGTATGTGCAATCCCGTTTCGTAACGGGACGAAGGACGCATCAAAGTCCCGGCATAACATGAGCATTCTTAATAAATTTTGCTCACATATAAACTGTATCGTGACACAATGGTGAGATGAACAGTATTAACGAATCTAGCCATAGCAGTGAAACACGGCTGATACTAAAGGTGTTTATTTATTGAACGGCAGGGAGCCAATAACGTATTTATTTTCACAATAAAAAGTAAAATTTATTGCTCCTAGCAGTTAATGGTGTCTGCAACAAATATGTCTGGGACACTGCTGTAGAGGTTGGCAGCAAATGGCTCTGCAACTATCGAAATTTCCTGCATTGCTATTCCTGGTCAACTTCGGCGGATTCTGTCAGCGCTCGTTGAAGTCTGTCCAGTGTTGGACTTACAAGTTTTACGGGACATAACGTAAATAATATCATTGTATTGCATCCGCGAAACGGATCAATGCAAATAGAGATTCTACGTGACATAGAATAGCAAATATGATCAATAATGTATATCTACGCATTTCCAGTTTAATGAAATATGAATTGTGGAAAAAATAAGAACAAGAAAAAGAAAGAAAACAGTTTATGGAAAGGTTAGGAAGAGTGCAACATTATCGAAAGGTTTGAGCTTCTAAAATCATCACAAGGTTATGTAAGCGGCTAATGTCAATTTTATTGTTTACACTTGCCCACTGTGGACCAAAGCACCGCTCGATGCGTTTCCTCTTTTGCTCCACAGGGTACAGAGTCGAAAGTCTTGTTTACTGTCCTAAGTTGTCTCTAACACTACAATGGCAGAAGATGTCAGATTAGTTTTTAACCCCTTGTCACCTCTTAATGAACTAAAGAAGCAATTACTTCGTAATTTTGTCCACGAAAGATAAAGGGGAGACGAAAATGAAGCAAGAAAAAAAATATGCCTTGCAGGAATGGCTGGTGCAGTTCCAAGAAAGAATTCGGAAGGTGGGCTACAAATGGTTGCTTTGCTGGTGATGACCCCTGGGGGCACACATGACCTTGACCATGAAGGAATCACATGGGAAGGGAGCGGTACCCGTGCATCAGGAATCTTTTACGTAATCTATAGAAGGTCTATTTTTCGGGCGGCCCATTTCTCTTTTGCGTTGTAATTTCCCATCTATAAAGTTGTAATTAACTATAACGGACCTCTTTTTGTTGCCAAAGAAGTTTCACATTAATAAGTGTCGCTCTTTCGAATGGATATCGATCACAATACAATCGAAGTATCCGAGGTTTTTGTCTGCGGTGCTGCGGGCGGTGGGGGGAAAAAAAAAAAGGAAAGGAAAAGATTTCTTATTAGATTTTGTTGATTCCTTTTATTTTCTTTGTGCATGAAAAAAAAATGAATACGCAAATCGAACGTTCCTTTGCAAATTAGTCTCTACCCTTGTTATGTTGTAATATTTCCCTATCCTGGTAGATTACAATCGAAAATATATTTTTAAAATGCTATTATTCTAAAACTGATTCTAAAGAAATCTCTCCATGCATGTATACTGAGCTTTCTCACGTGATAGCAGATGAAGTATTGCATTCGATACAACTCGATGTCACAATTTGATCGGACGTACATGTTTTGAGGTTCCCATGATTCAAAAACAGAGTGTTTTAAGAAGAAGCTACTCGCGCCATATACCCTATTCTCTAACTGGGGCACAAAATACCAGGTTATTATAAAGTAGGTTCCCACTTTGAAACAGGTGTATCTCCTTGATATATTAACAGTTCGGTTTCATATTGGTATCACTACTGTTTAGTAGTTGTCTTTTTTTATTTACTGTGATAACTGTGTCATGTTTGTATAAACATATGAATATAGACTGCAGTTGTAGGAGTAATGGCTTTACCTATGAGAGTTCGTATAGGCCTTCTTCAGTGCTATTACGAGTGCAACAGACAAATGTACATGCACTGAGAAGATATCGAACATTAAAGGAATTGAGAAGAGCACTCTGCACTGTAAAATCATTTCGCGAAATGAACAAATTTGGAGAAATTGAAACTATTGTAAACGGGCCGCGACATTTTAAAATGTTGCAAGACTTTGCAATACCAGTGTTACAGTATCAGGACATCCAAACATTGTTTTCATGCAGGGCGGCGCTCCTCCCCACATACATAATACTGTAAAAACACTTACGCAACACAGTAATAAGTCAATATTTTCCGAGCAGTTGGCCTTTCAGGTCCCCATACATAAATCCAGCTGCCTACTGGTTATGTGGTTACCTATCTAATAGAAAATGTATTACACGTGAAAAACTGAAGCAGTCAATGTCGGATGTCATTGAGAAAATCCCTAGGAATGCGTTTGCTAATGCCATTTATGGCACAGAAGAAAGACTATTGCTTTTTGAACATCACGGTGGTTGTCATATTCAATTTTGCCTTGTTTTAATAAAATTTCATTTCTTTACCAATAAATTGGTGTTCCTATTTTGTTAGAATCTAAGCATTTGACAAACTTATTACCAGTTCAATCTGGGAACTTACTTAAGAATAACCTTATATATTATATATAGGATGTTAGAGGTAAAATGCATATGATAAACGGTACCTTAATATGTATCCACTTAGGGGTGTTGGTGGTTTTTATATATTCAGATTTATATTTTCTGATAAATTTAGGTTTATGTATTCTGATATGAATTTGAGGACTGGCCCCGTAGCGCGGTTGGTAGAGCTGTGCAAGAGGTCCCGGGGTTGATTCTCGGCAGGGGGGGTTGGAATTTTTCTCCATCCTTCCCTGAGTCTGGAAGTATAATGGTGGCGTCGTGGCTGAGTGGTTAGACCGCTCGCCTACCACCTAGGCCGGTTGGATCCCAGGTATTTTTAGTGGACAAGCGGCATCTGGGCAGGTTTTCTCCGGGTTCTCCGGTTTCCCCAGCCATGCACTCCACCAATTGCTCCATTATCACCTTTCCAATCATCCATTTCGCCTGCATTTCATATCTCCTCTTCCTCACTATCATACCTATTGCTTGGCTGACCACTGCTTTCGGCTCTTCACTCTGTCTGGTCCCTCTGCTCCCCGACAGACGTCTGACCCTAGCCACTGGCTTGTAAGTCTTAGGGGGTGTAAGTCCTACATATCATTATTATTCATTATCACCTCTGAATTTTAGTTTATCACCTCCTCTGCTTTTCTTATGTTATGATTAGGTTAGAGAAACATCTGACGTAAGTTGACGCAACAGAGCCGCTGTTCAGATGTCAAATATGGCTGACTCTCGCTTCGGTGCTGAAATAGATGAAATAATTCGAAAAGGGAAACCTCAGAACACTGATTACAGCAGGAAATATACTTGGAATCAGTTTGATAACGAAATTATAAATTATCATCAGATATTTCAATTACTGACATTGCCGACATTTTAAAAAACTGAAACATCAATATGATAATCTTGTAGGCCAACACAGCACTTAAATAACATTTATTGGCTATATCATCCTTTAATTCGTGAAATAGTTTTAATAAATGCAACTCGTGATAGTCAAATCGAGTTACGAACTGATGAGAAAATTTATCGATAATAATTTGACAATCACTCGTGGTATTACTTATGATTATGACTATTCCACTCATGCCGGATCATCACCTCTTGGTCATGGTATTATCGCTTTGGATATTATCACCTCCTTCTTGCGGTTCCCCAACTTAAACATTTTCTGACATTTCTGAAAATCTGAAGTATTCATGCGCAGTAAAAGCAATTAGCGGGCCATTAAAAATATTTGACGAATATTCTAGTGAGGATATTATGCTTTAATTGAAGAGGCAAAGGCCGCTAGTTTTCAATCAAGTAGCTCCTCAGCGACCTAACGAGGCTGAATGCACCCCGTGCCAGACCTCCCAGCGGGGGAAAAATCCCCACGTCAGTAACGGGGATCGAACTCGTGTCCTGCGCGCCAAAGGTGGGTGCGCTACTACTGCGCTATGGAGGCAGATCTACCTTTGATGAATAGCTTAACTAACGAAAAATTCGTTCATTTATATTCATCATATGCCTAATTCCTCATTTCTCTGGATAAATACTAAAATTGTTGCTCTCGCAGTCTACTGTATTAAATTGTAGTGCCAATTGTGAAAATAAATCTTAATTAAAATGTATACATGTTTAAGTTGTTTATTTTTAAATCACTATATTAATTATTAATTATTTCGTGGGATATTGTAAACAAATACCACTCGAGTTTTTCATATTTGGGATAATTTTTCTTGCGCCTCGTGCTCGCAAAATTATCATTATATGAAAGCCTCTCGTGATATTAATCCAGGTAATTTCATACGTAACCGCTATCCATTCCAGAAGCTAAAGCACTTCTAAATGTGCTTCCAGGGTAGCTGAGGTATTTTACTGTACATGAAGGGTTGGTCGCCCCTGGTCTGTTGGGTGCACCCCTGGCTGACTCAATTTCGCCAGGAATGCTTAGCATTTGGCACTTCCAAGTGAAGGTAAGTGAAAAGGAAAGACAATACAGACCTAATGGCGCATCCGCCCTTTTCTTTTTCTTTCGGCTGGAAAATCCAAAAGGGATGTGGCTTCCGGTGAAACAATTGACAGTGGCTACCTGAAGTAAACAGGGCGTTAATCCTTTGAATATTTTCTTCATTGAGAACACGAAACCTAGCATGAATTATTTTTCATGAATGGAAGACCCATATGCGGTTGGTTGCAACTTTTCAAGGTTACTACGGCTATTCAAAAATGCTTACTTTAAAATAAAAGTGTACAGAACGTGCACATTTCTCTCAGGCCTAAAACGAGATTTTATAGGGACTGGAATGAAAAATTCAAATTGCATTTATTGTGGTAACATATTTTATTTCATTCATAGTACATTACTAATAATTGAGATTGGCTATAACAACTTAGTGGGATCTACAGAAAAGAAAAATGGTTGTACTATTCACATGGCTTTTGTACCAGACAGATGGATAGGAGATTTGAACTCATTTCATAACATAAAATTTAAACATACTGTTAACTGGATTTCTTATTATTTATGAAATATAGTTATGTAATAACCACCTCAGTAATATAGCTTAATGGTCACGAAAAATCGTTAATGAAGGTTCCAGAAAAAATTAAACGTTTTATTACAATAGGCATCACATTAAAATTGCACGAATCCTACTCGTACATAACAGCTGACTACATGTTGGCGGCTCAGTCCGCCATGTTGTTACGTTACAGACGCTGATTGGTTATTTTCAATTGTTAGATGAAACATTAGATACAGCTCAGTCGCATTGTATACAAATAGGTTGGATAAAAAAAAAAAAAAAAAGAATAGAAATTGTATGCAATAAAATTGTATCCAACTCTCGATGTCTCACGATGCACTTTTGTTGTGCACAATGATTTGGACCAAAAGGTTCGACTATGGGACATCGGCATGGTTGTAAATGATTTGTCACTATAGCAGCAAAGCTAGTTACAAAGAATTAACAGGATAATTTCTCATTCAGCTAATCTTGTTACAGAGTAGAGCATAAATACTCCCTAGCAACAATTTTAAAAGCATTGGAATTGTCAAATTTTCCCTTAAGGTCATTAGGAATAGTATTAAATGTTTGTATGGTTTCATGGTATACGCCTTTCTGGAAACAAGGAAGTTTTGCACTGGGATGATGGATGTTATTCCTTTGTCTTCAGTCTTCTAAAAAGATCTTTGCATGAGCGTCTATTATGGGTGTTGGAAATCATTCTTATAAGCTTCTTTTGCACGAGAAACATTTGTTTACTCTCCACTGAATTGGCTCAAGGTAAAATTCCATATTACATGATAAATTATTCAAAATCATACATCATAAATAAATAAATTTTTTCTGATAGGTTGGAAAGCAGAATGTTATTGAAAATCTTCATGTTTCATCCTTGAAATAGTTCAACGGCATCTATACAGCTTTTGGGTTTTTGAGTAAACACACATGCGCATATGAGGTATAAAACTGGCATCGAAATATGATTGAAAACAATGGAGAAATAACAAGCACTAAACACAGCCTTGTCAGGTGCAATACATGCATCAAAAGCACAAGGTCCACTGCAAGTTGAGTCGCAATAAAATACAAATTCATTTGGTTTCAAGGCTGACTAACCATATTTTATTTTCATTATTACAATTCTTTCGGCTAATTAGAAAATTAGATAAGGACATTGAGAAAGTAATACAAAATAACACGTTGCAACACATGCTTAATAGCTTCCAAAAAGGAAAAAGATAAATTACCTAAGCCTAAGGGCTGTAACAAAACACTCCACATACTACAGATTGGCCGTCATTAAACAGCAATACCTGCCACTTCATTCTTTAATTCTTTCCTCTAGCACTTACTGATAGCAGGTGGAGGATGTATTGTATTCCACTTAAAATTATACATTGTGTTTTTAACGAAAAAGCACCTTTGAGATTTTTACTTTCTCTACTACCTATAGTAGGGAAAGTATTGTATTCGACCCAAAATTTCGATATCGAGATTTCACCGGGAATATATGTTTTGCCCCATGAATCAAGAAAGCACTTTTAGAAAAAGGTGCACGAGCGCGCACGCGCGCGTGTGTGTATGAACAGCTTAACTCAAAACCAAAAGTCGATTAAAAACCAGAATTGGTATTGAAGTTCAATATTTTTAAAGGATGCGACACGATTTTGAAGAAAATTCACTCACCCTAAACTACCCTTTACATGGAAAAGTTTTCGAAATTTTTGATTTCTCAAAAATGACTAATGATTTACTTTTATGGTAAATAAAAATATGTACATTTTGAATTTTCTGGCTATATCCCATGTAGTCCTGTTTATGTTTTGCATAACTGGTAAACCGTAAGAGATACACCACATCTTACTACACAAAAATGTAGATCTCGTCAAAATTGCATTTTTCTTTGTGAAGTGAACCATTTCGGAGACATTCCTTGTTGTTTCTGTGAGTTTTGCAATACTGAAGCTTTTCTCAAATGGAAGGTCGTTATTCACGTTTTTATCTCTTGGCCATGCAAAGAGAACGAAATTTCAAAGCGTTCATACAGCGACCAGCTGTAAAGGATTTGACAATCGCTCAAAGCTTACTATATCCTCAATTCCTCTTGCACGTATAAGAACATTAGCGATAAGATAATTTCTGCAAATGTTTATCTCAACTAAGAGGAATGACTTTATCGATTGGATTAAAATGTCGTATACTTAAGATATATGTGGCTGATAAAATGCATATTTTCAGTCTGATGCCGCCTTGGATGAATCTGCTGCTACTAGCTGCTCCAGTGGTGAACTATGAGATATTTACTTCAAGGTATAGCTCACGGAATCGTTTTTGAACACTGAAATATTCAAATGAACGCTTTGATGCGAATCTCTCACTTGCCTTCAGTAGCAGTGTTATTTCATTGTGATGTCCTCACTCCCTCTGTAGAACTGGATTGTTTATTTCATGTCTACACGTGGATGACGGGGGGTGGGGGGGGGGGCGTTGGGGGGGTGGGGTAGACGATTCACACAGTGGGTATATTGCACCAATACGAGAGATACGTTCGCTTAATATATAGGGCAATAGAAGGTGAGAAACGAGGTCCTGACTCGCTGCCTTCTGGGTAAAGGTCAGGGTTCAAAAACGAATGTGCGAGCTATACGTATGGGTGGGTGTGAGGATAAATAACACCAGATGAGTTGACTGATAAATTTAATGGAGGCTAATAATGAAGTGAGTTGTCGACTGTTTGGGAATGTAGTCCTATTTCAGAATCTTAACACGAGAAAGTCTAACTGTTGAAATAGGTATTGCATATCCTAACCTCTGAACACGCCAATACTTCACCGTTTAAGATAACTGTTTTCTTAAAAATGAGAAACGTAAATTGGCGTGAATCGCGGAAATCAAAAGGTTCCTTTGGGGTCGATCGCTAAGTATGTATAGCTATTTGTGCTTACTATATGATACATGATGGTAAACACTTCTCTAAAATCGTAGATTTATACAGAACGTTATTTTCCCACCTGCTGAAGCTCCACGAAGAACTATTGTTGAATAGCATTTCTCTTTGTACAGCCCTGCAATGAGATTATATTAACAACGCACTTACCAAGAGGCGTTGATGTTCTGCTGCGATGCAAAATTAGAAACCTCTTTTGTTTGCACATACCTGGTGAGTTATTCTCCAGACGAAGTTTTCAGAACGCAAGGCTAAGCAAACTGTAAAATAAGCGTTAACCTTGTGAAGTAAATAAATAGTGTTAATGTTTTGCTTTATATCTTCCTATGATGTAGTTTATATTGTTGTTCCTCCTTGTCATTTACATAGATTCAAAAACGTCATTTTTACTTACTGTACTGCGAAATAACAGTAAGTAGAGGAAATATTGCATTCCATCCAAAAATTCGAGATTTCACCGCATTTTTAGAAAAACCGCGGGCGCTTCTTCTTCTTCTTCTTCTTCTTCTTCTTCTTCTTCTTCTTCTTCTTCTTCTTCTTCTTCTTCTTCTTCTTCTTCTTCTTCTTCTTCTTCTTCTTCTTCTTCTTCTCCTTCTTCTTCGTCTCCTTCTCCTTCTTCTTCTTCTTCTTCTTCTTCTTCTCCTTCTTCTTCGTCTCCTTCTCCTTCTCCTTCTGCTTCTTCTTCTTCTTCTTCTTCTTCTTCTTCTTCTTCTTCTTCTTCTTCTTCTTCTGACAGGGATTAGGCCAATCGGCCTGTTCCGACCTCAATTCATCGCAGTCTGCTTCCTGGATCTCTCCTGCCTGTTGGTGTAGAATTTTCTGGCTATAGCCTATGTAGTCCTGTTTACTCTTTATGATTTTTGCCCAACTGGTAAACCGTAAGAGAGAGAGAGAGAGAGAGAGAGAGAGAGAGAGAGAGAGAGAGAGAGAGAGAGAGAGAGAGAGAACAAAAAGTGGTTATAACACACAGATTATGTCCAAATGCATTGTTTTTGTGGGGTGAACCATTTCGCAGATACTCATTATTTGTGTGAGTTTTGCAATACTTAAAGTTTTGTCAAATGGAAGTTCGTTATTGACATTTTTATTTATAGGCCGTGCAAAGAGAACGAAATATCAAGGCCTTCATATAGCGACCAGCTTTAAAAGATTGTACTGTATTTCTCTTGCACCTACAAGAAAATTAGCAATAAGACAATTTCTGCAAATGTTTATTTCGACTAACACCAAGACACACGAATTAGTTTGTTAGAATAATTAGCACCAGAGGAGAAGGCCACGCCGTAGCCGAGTGGTTAGACCATCCGCTTCTCACCAAAGCGGCCCGGGTTCGATCCCAGGCGACCGCATGTGGGATTCGTGGTGGACGAAGCGGCGCTGGGGCGGGTTTCCTCCGGGTTCTCCGGTTTCCCCCGTCATCTCATTCCAGCGGTGCTCCATCTTCATCCCATGTATCACCAGTGTCACCGCCTGCGGAGCCGTATGTAGTAAAAACGGACGTTAAACACTACAAAACCAATAATAGGAGAAAAAGTCATGTGAGAGCAACACATCAGATTTTTTTACTAGGAACACAAAATTACTTATGTTCCCATTCGGTTTTGAAGTATCTTTTTAACTTGTTATGCGACATGATTCCACCACTGACACAATTAGAGAAACTGACTGGTTCTCTGAGGTAGATAAATAACAGCGACGGGTGTGGCAGAGTGGCAGAGTGGTCGGGGTTAAAACTGCAATGTAGGGGAAATGACACAATGTGTCACTTCTCCCCATCTGTGTCGTCAACGTTCACAGTAATCTAATATACAAGGAGTATATACATGTGAATTTGTAATGGGTGGAGGTCTTGTTTCTTTACATTATATCTTCCAAACAATATTAGAGTAAGCCTGGACTCATTGACCAGCATTTAAGGCAGGTAATGCGTTTAAACCAAACTTGTAATCATACTTCTAGTTAAAATCCAAAAGTGTTACTATTAACGCCTACATTTTTTGTTTCCATGAAATATTTGAATACTTCAGAGAGTGAAAACACACAGTCCTGGTGTTGATTCAACAATACTGCATCCAAAAAGATTTAAATCAGGTTAAAGTAGGCTTGTAAACTCCATGTCAGGTCTCAATAGTTTGTAACTACATCATATGTCACTTGTTAAGGAATGCTACAAGCAGTTGTCTCTTTGATCAGCTATGGCTTGACGAGTCATTTTATTAAACCACTGACCCTTACAGCCCTCTCCCCAAGTTAACATTGACAATGACATTGAGACAACAGACAAGGCTAGTTCTGCTCCCATTCTGTCAGCACCAAATAAACTTACGTTGTACCTGTTGCGGTTTCAAGACCACAGTGATCAGGCTAATTATCTGCCATACACCAAAATACTGACGTCGCGGTCCATTTCACCTAATGTATTTGAAGCTTTTGGTCGAAGACATCGGTGCTTTCCAAATATACTCGTATATGTATAATCCTCATATATTTTGTTTTTGTTACATTTATCTTAAGCCCTGCTTTTATTGTCGTTTCATTCAGTTGCATGGCCACTTCTTCAATCGCTCTCACCGATCGTCCATCAATACATCATCCGCATATGCTATTTATTACCTTATTCTATTACACATTGATACATTTGAATTAAGTGTGATATTTCTTACTACTTTATCCAATGCAATAAACAATAATACTGGTAGATAATCTCCTTGCCTTAAGCTTTTTACTACTTTAAAGGCCTCTGATAAGTACCCTTGAATTTTAACGTGTTGGAAGGTGCTGAACTTAATTACCAAGTTTGGTATTGTGCGATTATGCGCGCGCGCGCGCGCACACACACACACACACACACACACACACACACACACACACACATACATACAGAGGCACGCGCAAGGCTTTTTCTAGGAACTGTATTTTTGGGCGAAATGCAATACTCTCTGTGATAAGTTACTATAGAGAAAGTGATTACTACTCCAATAGCATTCCAATGCACAGTAAGCAATAACATCAACGTTAGTGAATACAACATTTTAAACCAAAGCTATGGGTTCAACTGGAGTTGTACAGACGAAGCCGGCTGGATGTAAAACATGGACAATCACATGTACCGTTGCACTGCCTGTCATTATAGGAAAGCTGATGCCAAAGAAAACACGTTGTTTGGACAGGTAGCTGCAACAGAATGACAAGGGCGTTGTCATGCAGCCGTCTCTTTTCTGGTAATCTCTCAAAGAACAAGCCGCTTCTGACGTATTTACAACCCCCATTATACGTGGCCAGAGGCGCCGTGCTCAGGAATTGAACGTGGCAGTCACGTGAGCATGTTTAAACCTTTATCAAGATGTTAATATCCTTTTGGTGACTGTTATCTGCAGCATGGGCTCGAGAACATCTTGTTGACATTAAGACACGACGATCTGAACCTCCATTTGAAAGAATTCGACTTATGGACTTGGACATGCCGGCTGACAAATACTTCATGGGAATCTTAAAACCCTTTGTCTATGGAAGTAGCCAGCAAACTGGTGTATAAAGCTGAGATTCTTCGCATAACTCAAGTAAAAGAACAAGTGGTTTTCTTCCTGTAACACATTTTCAGGTAAACCACACACGAAAGTACAAATATACTCTTATAGTGCTGCAAAAACCATATAAGTACCTTTCGTACATACCAGACCATCTAGCCGGCAGTCCACTTATCCCAACAGGCATACTGACACTTAACAGGTGGAAACAAGTGTTATTTATTGCTATTTTTACTATCTCTGTCACTTCTTTTAAGAGGACCACACAGAACACTTAGAATCCCAAGTTTCTAAAAACAAATTAGATTTGTTTATTTATTTATTTTTTTAATGATTTATTGATCGATCAGCGCATGTATACTCTACAGACCATTGTTGAAATACACATAACAATAAATAAAATATAATAGGTAACATTGAAATGAGGTAAACCCCATTGGGCCCCTCACTGACAGTATTAGTTGAAATTAAATCAGACCTTGCTGTGATAACTGGTCCAGTGGTAGATGACTCTTGATGCGTGTTGGAAAGTTAGATTTTCTGCCAAGAGAGTAGTGAATAGATCCAGGAACGTTCTTTAGATTGCTGTAAAACTGCTCGGCTTGTGAAGAAATTGACTGTTGAACGGCACTGATTCCAGTTTCTCTGTGTAGTTGATTGTTTCTGAAAAACCATGGCGCATTAGTTGAGATACGTAAGATTTTGTTTTGAAACGTTTGGATGCGTTTAATTCCTGTAGCACTGGCTCTTCCCCAAATTGGACAGGCATATACTAAAAGCGGCCTTAAAAGAGTTGTGTACAGTAGTATGCAGTTGTTTAACTTAGGCGAAGATTTTTTTGTTGAGAAGTGGATAAAGTTTTGTCAGTCTTATTTGGGCAAGTTTGAGTTTGTTACTTATATGTGGCTTCCACGTGAGTTTTCTATCAAACAGTACACCAAGGTACTTCACCGTTTCTCTGCCGCTTTTCCAGGGTATAGAATTTGTTGCTATCGTTACTCTTGGTGGATATTCCGGTCTGCATAATTGTTTATATTTGACAGCTACTTTCGCAAGTTAACTGCCGGGTAGTTTGTTCTACAGTATAATTCATATAAACCTGAACCACTTAAATGGGCCATAACTCTTGAACCAATAATAGGACATATGTGCAACTTAAGGAGAAGATAATACTCAATTAATTGGGAGATTGCATAGTTCATTGTTTCACAGAGAAAATGTTGGAAGTGTTCTCTACAGACATTCATATATATATATATATATATCTGCACCCGTTTCACCATATTCTGTGATGTTCTAGGAAGAGTATCCTCGACAGTGCCGCTTATTTCGTTATTAATGGAGTCACGGACTTCAGCATTTGTCCGAGGTCTATTAAGAGACCCCCATAATAAAAAGTTCGGTGAGGTTAGTTTAGGTTAGGTGATTTGGTAGGCCTTTCGAGATTATTTGATTATCAAATAAATTGGTTACAAGTTACATGAAGGAGTTAGATGTATGATACGTTGGTCCATCTTGCTGCAAATGTCCTTATGTCAACTCAATATCATCCAACTGCTCCACAAATGTATCGAATACTCCCTATAAACTGCAGTGTCTACAGTTCTATGAAAGAAAATGGACCAACAATCCTGGAAGCTGACACTGTGCACCATACTCCAAACTTTTCATCGTGCACTGGTGTTTCATGGATGATATGGAAGTTTACAGGAGCCCTGCTGTTTTGTGTATTGATGTAGTTTAACAGATGATAACATACATGCCTCTCTGTAAATCACGTTATGGAGAGAATATCAGTACAATGTCAACAACAATGTGAACAATGCTCGTAATTGACATCGAAATCAACAAAATAGCAACAATAGCAACAACGTTTTTTTTTTTCTACCAGCTTTCAGAAAGAAATCATGGCCCAGTTTATAGGGATCGCATTTTATTTGCTCTAGTAATTAGTTGATTGTCACCATCTAAATAAGTTGTGTTAACCCAAAAATAAATTTGACTATAGAACACTTCCGAACTATGACTTTTATGGTTTTCATTCCTCATTAACGCTTATATAATATGATGATCGGCTTAGAAATGCATTTGGCGAAGAAGCTCCATCTAGGGTAACGATTTATAAATGTTCAGCTTTCCCGGCCAACTGTGCGGCCTTCTCGACCTGGGACCGCTACTTCTCCATCAAGTAGCTACCATGCCAGACCTCCCAGTGGGGTAAAACCCTCCGTGCTGGTATCGGGGATCGAACCCAAATCCTCTGCGCCAGAGGCAAGCGCGCTACCAACTGCACTACGGAGGCGGTCCAGTTATATGTATGTATAGATTTGAAATAAAGCAGTACAGCCATCTAAATTCAGTATCACTCAACACTCAACATCTCTTGTTGCTAATATGTAGAATTATATTGTGCATTCCTTTATTGCAGAATTTGTAGTAATACAAGTGTAAATGACAATAATTCATCAGGATATGGCAGTTACAGTTGAAAAAGTAAAGTCGCTTAAAAGGGACGTGGGTGGTTCCAACGACTTTAATGAACCAGCAATATGTTCTTAAACCACTATCTATTAACTTAGGATAACTTTAAACCCACGCTCACTCTTACGGTGAGTCACGTAAACATGAGCGAGTTGTGTAAACAAGGAGTGGTAGCTCCTCATTTTATCGCATTGGGTACGGTAGCTTGGCGAAATTGGACACAGGCAACAGTACTAAAAAATACTGTTAAATGGTATTTTGTGACGAAAGAGGGCTTTCAGCATATTAGCAATCTTAAACGAAAGCCTCAGATCCAATATAACCTCTTTGTCAGACGAAGATTTTATAATGAATAACAGAATAGATATACAACACTTCCGTCATAAAACTATAATTCTATACACAACAATCGACAATAATGCATACAGCAATAGTGTTTATTTACTTGTATCTAAAGACATCACAATATAAAAAATCTGATGTTGCACTCACATGACTTTCTCTAGTCTTGTACTAACCATTCTTACAAACTCTTATTCCTGCATCTTCATCATCAACTCTTCATGGCCTCATACTTCTTCCTATCTTTTTATTGGCCTTCCTATTGTTCTATGACCAGAAATTTTGCATTTGTAAGACTATAATGGAATGCAAGAGTTATCCATTCTTTGCAAATGACCTTTCCTGCATCTTCTTCGTGTTAATTCAGATAAACATTTGCAGAAATTATCTTATTGCTCGTTTTCTTGCACGTGTAACGGATATGGGTATACAGTGGGCTTTGAGCGATAGTCAAATATTTTAAAGCTTTCAAATTCCGTTCTCTTTGCACACTTAACATAAAAAAGTTAATAACGATGTTCCATTTGACAGAAATAAGTTCTTCAAAACGTATACAAATAACAAGGAATATCTCCGAAATGGTTCAGTCTACAAAAAGATTTTATCATACATAAATTGTGTATTTTAGCAAGATCTACATTTTTGTATAGTAAGATTTGGTTTATCTCTTACGGTTTACCAGTTATGCAAAAGTCATCCAGAGTAAATAGGACTTCATGGGCTATAGCCATAAAATTCAAAATATGCATTTCATTTTGTCATATGTATATCTTAAACATATGACATTTTAATCAAAATCTTTAGAGCTAGTTTCGAGAAAATCAAAATTTTCGAAAAATTTCCATGTAAAGGGTAGTTCAGCGTGGAGCAATTTTCTTCAAAATCTTTGTGTCGTATCCTTGAAAGAAATTAAACTTAAACACCAACTTTGGCTTTTAACCGACTTTTCGTTTTTGAGTTAATGCTGCCCACAGACTGACATATACACAGACGGACACACGCGGACCTTTTTCTAAAAATGCTTTTTTTATTCAGGGGGCCTCAAAACATATTTCCGGTGAAATTTCGACATCGAATTTTTGGGTGGGATACAATACTTACTCTAGTTAGTAGTAGAGAAAGTAAAAATTAAGAGGAAATCATTCAATGAAAACAATAATGGCGGCTATTCGCTAACTGTTTATAGGTCAGAGATTCGGTCTTTAGTGATACTCAATTGAATAGCGTTGTAAATCGGTCTTGCAACTCATTTCAGAGGCAAATGAATACTTTAGCGCTAAAGAAATCTCTAAGTGCGTTTTTGCAACCCAGCATTAGAATTAGATACCTAATGCTGCATGGTTACAAAACAAAAAGTTACACGGACGCATGTCATTGGGCCGCACCATCGCTCACTTGCTCTCATACATGTGCGGTATGAACCCCATAGAACCTGTTTAGGCCAAGGTAAAACGAATGGTTAGTGTAAGAAAAGTAACAGGTGAAATATCACTACTAATCTGTGCAATACAGACTAAGAGATATACCTTGTGACCGGTGACCGAAACAGACTGGCAAGGTTTTTGCACACGTGTAAACGAAGGTAGAAAATGATTCTTGACTACAATCATTACTTCTAACCGTTAACACAACCGTTACACGAAAATAACGGTGTATCACGTCCATAACACGAACGCTAAGAACACTTATGGACAAACATCTAATAGTACATCTAGTGACGTGTGTGCATCCAAGCTTCTGGTAATGCATTCTTAAGTAAACCCTGAAACGTAATTAATCATCTTTACTCGTTCATACTTTCAGAGCATTGCAGTTAACAGTTTACAGTATTATGCTCACCATTCTACAGGTATAACTACTGTTATAAAGAGAGAGAAAAAAAAATTGTCCGTATGCAGAGGGAGGTAATTTCTCAAATCACTCAGCCTAGTTTCATAATTATTTTACAACTCAAAAGTCCTATTCTTTCAGACAGACAGAAGGCATTTTCCCACTGAACTCAGGCTCAGGCCCGCATTCCGCAGTTCGGGTGCTTTTTTTTTCTGGAGGTTTCCCCGGGTCACTCTGGCGAATGCTATGAAGGATTAATTAATTAATTAATTAAATGAAACCCCAGCGCAGCAGTCCATGAAGGGCAATGCTTGCCGCCGAGCCGCTGTGTCCCCCACCTCAGCCCACTACAGGCGTCATTGGTAGGGTGCATTGGTACGTGGTCAGTGTCCCGAGCCCTCCTGGCCAATTATGAAGCCTTCTCGACCTGGGGCCGCTACTTCTCCATCAAGTAGCTCCTCAATTGCCACCCCCGGGACCTTACGAGGCTGAGTGCACCCTCCCAGCGTGCCAGACCTCCCAGCGGGGGGAAATCCCCATGCCGGTAACGGGGATCGAACCCGGGTCCTTCGCGACAAAGGCAAGCGCGTTACCAACTGCGCTACGGTGGCAGCTATATTTACCTTATATCCCCGAATCACTTCCATTTCATTTTCTCTCTACCCGATCTTGTTGAAAGAGTCAGTGGTGTCGCCGGTAGCATACGCCTCGCTCTGGTAATATGATGTTTTATTCCTCAAGCTTTCCATCCCAAAAGATTAACAATTGTCACGAGAAACTGACATTGAATTTGGAATGTTTGTTACTTGTGAACGTTGGTCTGCCGTTAGAGCGTTACCACATGGCTTTACTTTCACAACCCAACATATTGTTGCACGCGGTAACTCGACTACTTTTCACTCTGGGCATGTTTAATCCACTGAGAACTCAAAACTGTCGATACGTTACTCCCTAACACCGCAATACCACGAGAAGTTGGTATAACTTTGCGGACTTACAAATTACTAATGACTATACAGCTCATTAGTCAACTACAAGTATCAGTGTATAGACTAGCGGGCTATGAAGCCATAGCAGACGCTTAATCAAGCACATGGCAGAGGAGGAATTCCCCGTTCTTATCTTGAGCTCATTTAGCCTGAGAAAGCATGATGTTTGTACTTTCATCCAACTGAAAGGAATACTTTAGCTTATTGTATGAAAAAAGAACTTCTTCCAATAATGAATAACAAATTACGACATCTGGCCTATGTAATTGAGCATTAAAAAAGTTGCATGGTTGGTTGTTAAAAATAATAAAAATAACTCTGCTCCCGTTTTTGTGTGATTTTATGTAAATATGTGAACATTATTTTATAAGAAGTTTTTTGTATAATTTATGTGAAAATCCAAAAATATTTATTGATACAAAAATCAGAAAAAAATATATTTATGTGTAATAAAACTTAAAACATTCACTCCGTTGTGGATATCCAGAACATTAAACTTAGTTTCCAATTCGTATTAGAATGGAAACAAAATATGTATTTACCTTAAAATCTGAGCCCTAATTGCTTAAATGTCTTCGAAAATGCTGTATTTTACATGTGAAACTAGATTCTGGGTTTAAGACTTAAATTGCGCTATTTAAGTTCACTTCATGATTGTGCATAAAACCGACATGTGTTTAAGAGTAACTTCACTCTCATTTAGTATATAATTAGCAAAATGAAAATATCCGCTGAGGTTGAGTTAGTACGGAAGGGATTCCACACTGAGCACCAAGCGGACTATGGTATGTCAGCCCTCTGGGAGGAAGGGATGGAATGAGAGTAAACAACGGGGGTGAGGGTCCCCAACGTGTGTCTTCGTCTCGACAACAGGGTTCGCCAAGTAGTCACCAATTGCGTGAGTTTCGACAGTGGTCAACTCCCCTCCCCCCACCTCCCTCTGGGCAGGTCTGGCAACTATAAGGGCGCCCACCGGTCGAGCCAGTAGTAAGAATGCGCAAATCCCCTACATGGCAGCGCTAACTCGACCATCGCCATTACTTTCGACCCGGAAAGACTGGACTGAAAGGAAGGTGAAATAAAATGGAGGGATAGGAAGTTCGGGAGATGTAATTTTATTATCCTTCCCAGCATTCGCCTGCTGAGCCGGAAAAAAAAAAAAAAAACAAAACAAAAAACCAATCGCAAAGGAAGGTCGGCCGCGCGAATCGAACCCAAGACCTCCCAAATGTGAGTCTCACACGAGTCATCTCGTTCGATAAAGTATCCATTACTACTATTAGTTTGTGTATTACTTTTCAGATGCCTGGAGCTTCCGCATGTGTTTTACGAGAGAACATTAACCCCTGACGTAGTGTCAACGAAAAGTTTTTGCATACAGTAAGTGTATTGTTGGAAAAGTTTACTGTTTTAGGGATTTTATTGTTTAAGAAAGCATTCACTCAAACCTCAACAAAAGCTCAGATATCTGAATAGGCAGCAGGTAGGTGTTTTTGTGTGCAAAAGTTTGACACATGCGAGCTATGTGAAGACAATATGGCCTTAGACAGCTTATTGTTCAGTATGCCAAGCTTAAAAATAATTCCACTAGATAACAGTAGGGCGCAGAAGTAATATGCCAGAAAATAACACTAGCAGGATTACCAACACCGCCGATTTCCTCACTTTATTATCAAAGAATATAAATATTCCAGATGGAAGGCAGTACTGCTTTGGCCATTGAAAATTATTGTCAATAAAGAACCGTTTTACCCCCCCCCCCCAAAAAAAAAAAAAAAAAAAAAAAAACTGTATCAAATATTTGGAGCCATCTAGTTTCTTGAACAATGCTGAAATGCATTTCTACCTTAATTCAAATGAATTTAGTCACAACTTAATGTTAAAATGTCTTGCAACTTTTAATTTCTAAGAGGGCTTTGGGAACGTCACCTTAATGTTAAATGTCATACAACGTTTAATTTCTAAGAGAGATTTGGCAACGTTACGTCAACGTTCAATGCAACGTTTAATTTCTAAGAGAATTTTGGCAACGTCACCTTAATGTTAAAATGTCATGCAACATTCAGTTTTTAAGAGAGATTTGGCAATGTCACATTAACATTAAATTGTGACTGAATTCATTTGAATTAAGGTAGAAATGTATTATAGCATTGTTCACATAATGTTTGTGAGATAGTGAAATAATAAACCATTTATATTCATTCGTCAAGAACCTAAGTGGCTCCCAATGTTTGACACAAATTAAACGAAACGGTTCTTTATTAGCAATAATTATATTGGACGTATTTGTTACACTCATCATGTAGAATCCCTAGTTAACGTGTGATAGAAGCAGTACCTTCCACTCTGTATATACTATAAAGCTATAACCAAGTATATTTCCTTGGAACCACCCACTTGAAGTTGCCAGCATTTTCAAACAGAAATGTCACCACCTCTTGTAGCGGAGCAAATAGTTAACCCAAACATGCCAATTTGGCTACGGTTAGTTTCTGCAAACATTCACCTTTCTCCCAAGTTATTTAAAAGCCTCCAGCGAGATGTTTTAGAAACCTTCACCGAAGAAACACAATAGAGCGTTTTGTAACGCCTAGCATGCTGCACACCAACTTGTCACTAACCTCCTGTGTAATATACAATAGCAGAACGTTCACCTTTCTCGAAGCTGCTACCCGGTGTTGGGAACTGACACCATAGGGGCCTGATATCTGTCATGGCAGTAGGGCAGCGATAACAAGCTCTTCCTGATCAGTATGTCAATGAAATTCAGGTTTACTATTTTTAGTTATGCAGTTATATGACGAATCGATCGTCATATGTTTTAATGCGACACACTAATGCTGGCCTTAATTGTGTATACTCTTTCCGTCATATCACAAGAAACAACTGAATGACGATGACATGTTGACAAAATAACAAAAGTATTGAAGCATTCAAACCAATAATAAAATAAATCTCTGAGAAATGGCTGATACTGCATAAAAGTTACTTAATAAATTGTTTATTTCAAAGATATCTTCATTTTTCTGCGGTCCATATTTTGCCTGTCTCTTAATGTTTACGAATTATACAAAATTCTGCAAAAGCTCTTTTCAATGAAGAGTACTTCACGTTCTATATACTTATATAGCACATGTGGCATGTTAAACAAAATAGTTCAGAGCCAATTTTGTTAAAAAAAAATAAAATTCTAAAATTTTTCCATGGAAAGGTAGTTTGAGGTGCGAGACTTTCTTGAAAATTCTCGTGTCGCATCTTTGGAAAATATTGAACTTAAATATCAAATTAGTTATTCACCCAACTTTCGTTTCTAATTTATGCTTGTTGTTCATCGACACAGATGCACTCAAACGCAGGTTATTATTCAGAGGGTCTCAAAATATGTATTAGAGGTGAAATCCCGATATCGATTCTTTGCTCTGTTATGCATAAACCACATGCATCTTTCTACAAGCACTATGTCCTTAAAAAAGCATGGGTAACTCATCATGCAAGAATCGATTATACACAACACCTGTTAATCTGTTAAGTGAAATGCATGGCCCTAGGAGTCTGATAATAGTTCAACTTAATAATGTAAAAACTAATATTTCGAAAATTATTAATATTATGTACGTTTAATATATATTACACGTTAAATTGTTCGCTCAAATGAGCTTTAAATTATGTAGAGCAGCATATTGTGTATCTCTTATGATTTACCAGCAGTTTTATAAAATGATACAAAATTCATCCAGGACTTCAAAGGCCATTAAGAGAAAATTACAAATAAACATTTTATTCGTTGTGCAAATACCTCAAATATATTATGGTATTTCAATCAAAACCGTTAATCATTTATGAGAAAATGACATTTTTGAACATTTCTTTCGCCTAAAAAGTAGCTTAAGTTGGGAAAATTTTCTTGAAATAACCTAGTCACCTATTTGCTTTATATTAATCGAGACAAATGCATTCATGAACAGATTCATTTTACATTTCGTCATAGGTGCAGAGGGGTAGAGGAGGCTGCAGCCATAATTAAATTTCTAAAAAGAGGATTGCTATATGCTGGCTTTCAAATGTCACTCTTTTCATAACCACGAAAATCAAAAGAATAACGACTTAGCTACCATTTCAAAAAGGTATTAAGTATCTGAAAACGCAAACCAATATGGTTAATGTCACAAAAAATATATTTGACATCAATTGCGTGTTTTATTAAGATCTACGTTTCAGTAGTATTAAAAATAACAGCAAAAACAAACATATTCAAATTACGATAGGTACAAACCTTGATAAAGTTTCTTATTACAAATTAAAAGCCACAATAGGCCCTTAAGCTACGCAAAGGAACACACTATTACTTGCACACTTTTTAATTTATTTTGCTATTTATTTATGTATTATTGCCTTTAGCCATCAAGGACCATTTAGCCATCCTGATGAATGATGAGGTATTTTTTATATTAAATTCACACATACATTTACTCATACTTCGAGACATACGCAAACACACCAACACCCATGCCCGAGGCGGGACTCCAACCGGCGTCCCTCTGCGTGATGGAGCCCCAAAACACACGCTTTAGTGACCACGGTTAGGGGGTCGACCACACTATATCTTGAGCCCTCGAATCTAATGCTACGAACGTACGAGTCAAGAAGGCCAGTGCTTTGCCAGAGTAACAACTAAAAATGTCTGTACTTTAGTGTTTCACCACTTGTGAATTTTACCTTCATTTCTGTTATCTTGCAATATCACACAGGCTTATTTTCGCATGCTTGCTTTTGTGTTTAACCAACTCAGAAACTAATTTTACGTACTGAATGCCTGAAGCAGATCCAGCAGCGACACCACAAACTCCACAGAAAAAGGAGTCACGTGTTTAGCCTTTTACTTAAACCGTTGGTTAACCAGGAAAAACAATTGCGGAAACTAGAGCATATAGCCCTCTATGATATTATTTGAAGTGCGCCTGAGTAAAAGACATACTAATTCCTGTTGCTGTCTTCGACGACAATGAGAGCTCAAGATAACGGGAGGAACTAGTGTGAAAACAGGCAATTACAGGCACTATATGACTATAAGATCACCCCAGTAAGTATACAAAGAGAGGAATCTAAGCAAAAGAGAAAAGTAGGCAAAAGGCCAATGCCGAGTCCTAACCATCACTAAAGCCACATGATCTCCTACTCTATGAGCACGAAAATGTTTTTACTATTGGATCTCCGTAGTTTCCTTGGATTTTAATTAAACCAAAGAGCCATTTATCTGCCCGTCCTTCTTTCATAGCCTAGAGGGGGTTCATTAGAACTTAAAATTGTTGTTTTATGCAAATGCTTTGCCAAATATTCGTTTCTAGTTTTCTTGGCATCACGCAATTCTGTTAGCCAACTAGTTTGAAGTAAATATTTACCTGTTTTTATGTCTATAATTTCTAGTGCGCCTCGCCTATTCCACTGATTGCTTCAGTAGGTTCCTTATTTCAAGGTCTATTAGCAATGGAAACGTTTTGGTTCACTTCAGAATTCTCACAAAGGATGTGAAGTCATTCAACTATATAATAAATATATTAATTGATACACATTGGCACATAGACCCACAAACATTTACTGGGGAATTCATTGCAACTAACATGGTTCTCTCTGGCACTTTAACCCTTCTGAGATGTGTTGGCTTGGGTATATAGATCTATTTAGAATTGTGAGCTGAAAAATCATGATTTTGGAACTTAGACCCTCATAGAAATAAATACTTCAATTTTATATTAAACAATTTAAGTCCGTTAAATACGCTGTATCTTCTGAGAACAGTTAACTGCCGTAGCGCAAACAAGCATGATATGAACAGCGCCGAAACTGTAAATATACTTTATAAAACAATATTCTTAACAATAAGTGCCAAAGAGTAGACATTCACTCATTTTAATGTATATAATGTTTAATTATTATACAAACAGATGCGTTTGGTATCTGCCACCCAGGGTGGATGATACAAGAAAAAGTGGTAGCTGATATAGTTAATGTGAGCACATGCAGCACAAAGAGCCTGAATGGTTTTATAGGTCAACCAACATGTTATTTTGAAACCCTTGGCTTTCCTCTTGTGTTATTTTCAAGCCCACACAAAGAACATGTGTATTTATATACTGTACTCGTATAAGTTTTATGCGGTCATCTATTGTAGTCATTACATTGAATCCAAATTTACTGAAAGTTGTCGCGTAGTAAATTTCAAAGTAACCATCCCCATGCTTTACTTGGTTTAATTTAAAAGTTTTCATCACAATTAGGTTGTATAGGCTGTGGCTTTCTTAAGTATGCATCCACCCGCCTTAGTGTTGTGTCATATCTGCCAAAATCATGGGTGAATGATGCAGTTGATAGGAAGGACATGAGCGCAAAATGTAACAGGTGCTTGTCGAAAGAGTAACAATCCAGTGAGAAACTTACATACGCATTCACCTCACTGTTTTTTCAACTAAGGCCTCATCACATATAAACGTTAACGTAAATGAAACACGAATACAAAATCTTGTGGCCAGGTTAATATATGGAGTCATTCACAATGATTTCTGTTAGCATGAGAATCAACGCCATCGCCAGACAATATCACCAAACTTTACAATCTTCAGACCTTCATGTGCATGTTGATGAGATTCGGGATACAAAATCACTGTCGCACTCCAGGAGGAGAAGAAATAATATCATTTGATGAGAAGTTCACTATGTTATTTGAAAATCATCACTGTCTTTGGGACAAAAGGCATACATCCTGTACAGATAATTTGTTAAAAGAAAATATTTGAAAACAGGTTGCAAACGAACTGCATAGCTTTTATTACTATGAATAATTGTGAAACTTTATATGTTATGAACTACTCCATTTTTGTCATGTATGGCACAATATAATATATAATACAACATAAACACAATATATGCAAGACTTAAAGCTTTCACGGCGAGCGTATGCCTTCGAGTTTTCGGCCATACAAAACTCATGGTCATCATTAGAAACTGAATAAATAAATATTGTTTCTTGAAGAAGGCAATGATTTTGAGATGGCCATTTATTTCTTTTTCAGTTCCTGACTAGGTGTTCTGTGTTCCTGGTGAAGGCCATGAGTTTGGGATGGTCATTTATTTATTCAATTTCTAATGATGGCCATGGAGCTTTTAGTATGGTCGAAAGCTCAACATTTTTTAATATAACACGGCTGATCACCCATGAAGTCATAATTAACAATATGACTGCAACATAAAATGCACTGCATTGCACATAAATGCAATCGTTAATCATCGCAGCCTCCAATTTTAATCGCTTTCCCACTTCAATCATCTTGTGTTGATGTAGTTTTAAATAAATGCTTGTAGTTTTAACTGATGGGTAAATCAATATATATTTATTTAAAATACATAAATACAGTGTTAAAACATACCAACATATAAGTAACAACGACTTCCATGGCAACAACATTTGAATGGAGTAAGCAGTTATACCAATAGTATTCTTCCATATCAACTTATATAGCCACAATGCTAATGTTTTGTTGATATTGTGAATGTCTAGGCGAATCTTGTGTTTATGTTCTCACTTTGTATTAATGTTTCTATGTCAACGTTCCTTGGCTAGTCACAATTATCCCAGACGGCACGTGAAGTCTGCCTCTGCGTCGAACACTCTTGTTCACCTAGAGTTCCGTAACATTGTCAAAGAAAATTAACAATCTGATGTTTATATCTCACATGACTTTTTCTAACCACAACTCATTATGTTCAGGAATTTATCGGAAATTCAGACCTCTTGTGATATTATTTCTAGTAATCTTATAAAGTACATCAGATATGAGTGGGGATCTTCCAGAATGTTAAAAGACATTAGCTATAACATAAGTTGATTCATCAGAAGCAGGTACAGGATGATGAACTGCTTCTTTGACATTTGACAGTTAAAGTAGTTCAATCACCTGCTGTTTGCCTCTGCTACAACAAATGTTAGAGTATTTTACCTGAGAAACGTTTCAATTCCCACCAGCTCTTCTGCTTAAAGAGTCCGAAACGGGTCCCGGAAGAGGAGAAGACGCGGCCATTGTCTGCAGTCCAAACACTGGCCTACCTTTGCTATGCGGAAACAAAGATGATTTACAATGCAACTCAACAATCCTTGCTTCACGATTAGCCTCGCTGGCTTTTGCCGCCAAGTTCCCATCTCCCAGAGAAAAGACAGGTAACTTCCTGCCCGCCCAGACGAGGGTCATAATTTTTTCAACAGCAGAAAAGAGGGTTGTGTCAAGGACCTCGCCGACTCTAATTGATTTCCACACTAGAAATGAAAACAGTTCCAAACAACCCAAACTGCCATTCAAGTTGTGCTTCGTACGCCTCATTTTACCTTCTTACTTGTTAACATACATTTTCAAGACTAATCATTACCTTGCACATGGTTACAAGTCAAATTCTTAAAAAGTGAGTCTTTATATTCTAGCTTTGAACTTCCATACTCTTTACATGACCAAACAGTTGAGTGGTTACTTAGCACTTCAAAAGCATAACGTATTTGAAAATGCAAAACAAAAAAAGTCATACCCCCCCCCCCCCATCTAGTTTGTAGATCTAAAGCAAGTTATGTGAAATCCGTGTAAATTAATACATAGAAAACAATTTTGTTATGCTGATGTTCACTTAGGTGCATTTATTTGAAGAACCTTCTCTTCTAATGAGTTTAAACTTATAATGAACCCAGAAAACGGTATTTCTGACAAAATGAGGGGATTAGTTTTTCAAATTTCTGCTTTTATACTGAAAAGAAATGTTAATATGTAATTTTAAAAAAATCAGCTCAATTTTTGTAATACATATTACAATTTCTAAATTGTATGTAAAATATGGCAAAACTGTTCCATTCATTTTAAAGTTAATATCATATTTTAGCAGCTCGGAAAATTTGACCTTCCTAGATGCAATAGTTTTGGAGAAAATGGTACCTACATGTGGAAAATTGGGAAAATGCAAGCAAATTAAAATACCAGAAAAGGGCGCGGCAGTGCAGCATGTTATTTAAATGTACAGCAACCCATATATAATAAGTAATAACAAAGGATGTGGAAAGTAATGGACATTTCAATAGTGAAAAGAAGAGAGGTCGACTTTTTTAACCTCAGAAACTACGTACTCTTAACAAAGAAGTTCGCCAATGAATGTAACCCTTGCTTTTACTCTTACACATTAGTCTTAAGCTACGGAAATCATTTATCACAATTATTTATCCATCACTTCTTTATAAATAAGTAAGTAAAATTATTACTCTTACACATCAATAATTCCAGATCAACTATTACAGTAAATCTAGGATTTTCCGACCTATCAGGGAAGGTATTAAAGCTGATAAAAATCAAGAGCAAGCATCTTCAGAGAGGAGATACTTAAGAGGATAAGTGAGATTATCTCAGTTTAGATTACATTATGCAGTCTGTAAACAATAGCAAGTTATTATCTACTGTTGCAGAGAGGAAGTAAGTATCGATATTCATAGTCGAAGATAATGTTAAGGCGCAAGGTACCGACAGCACAGAAGGTTGTCCGTCTTTCTGTCTGTCTGTCTGTCTGTCTGTCTGTCTGTCTGTCTGTCTATCTGTCTGTCTCTCTGTCTGTCACGGTGGGGATTCCGGCACGTCTGCCAATGGCTTGTTGTGCGTCAGGTCCTGGGAGAAAGGATGAGATAAAAGTACCCTACAGGCGGCCAGAGCTCATCACAGGCGGAACTACAGTAACGATAACAGGTGCAGGCAAGTTCTTCAGGACGACGGAGTTCAAGGTCGACACAGAGAGCCCGCCATCATCCAGTTCCGGCTGAGCAATCAGTCCCCCTGAGATGGCGGCCCGTCGACCACAGCGCCTCCCCTCAGTCAAGCACCGTATTCCCAGAGTGCAAGCAACATCGCAGCGAGCCCGCCGGTGAATTCACTAGCTCTTATAGCCTGGAGAGACCGGATAGAGAGAATGAAATGAATTAAATAATAGGCAGTGAAACGGAGGATGCAAGGTAGATATTCTTCCCAGCATTCACCTGATTGACCTGGCGATACCCCGAAAAACCCAAGGTCGGGAAGGTCGGCCATGGGAATTGAACCCATGACCTCCCAAATGCGGACACAGACGTTACCGCCTGAGACATCCCGCTCGACGTTAGAAGGAGGTAAGGTGAATCTTAATGGAACAGAATTTAACGACTTGGGCAACCCTTGGTGGCAACAGAAAGAAGAAGGTTATTGACATTGTCAAAAAGAATTAATTTTGCACTCACATGACTTTCTCTAACCAACCATTTATTTTTAAATAGCTTCTATAATACATAGTTATTTATGTAACTAGTGTAATTTAACTGATTGTGACAGGAGTATATAGTTTAGCTAACTTTACGAGTGTTACAACTAAAGATTATACCTGTGTTACATACGTTTTATGTGATTCTAACATTAAAATACGTAAAAATAATTAACAAATTTGCTAAAAGTAACATTATAATCTATCAGAGATCAGATATGTGTGCTTTAAGTAATTTAAAGGAATAAAGACTATATTCTCGGAGATGGTAAATGACAAAAAGTTATCTGAAATAAACTGGGTGTTTTAAAGATACCTACAATTTTTGTAACAAGTTTTGTCTGTCTATTAACGTTTATCGGATATATACAAAATTGTATAAAATTCCTTCAGAATAAGTGGATTTTGTAGGCTATTCCAGAAAATTCAAAACACAATTTTATTTGTCATGAAAATATGTTAAAATATGGCATTTTAATTAAGATTGTTAAGAGTTAGTTAATTTCGATAAAACAAAAACATATGAAAATCTTCCATGTAAAGGGTAGTTGGGGTGAGGAATTTCTTGAAAATCTTCATGTCAAATTCAATTCGTGTAGAATCTTTTTCTTACTACGTAAAATAAACATCGTATTCGACCCAAAAATTCGATGTCGGGATTTCATCGGAAATATATGTTTTGAAGTCCCTGAATCCAAAAAATGTATTTTTAGGAAAAGGTCCACGCGCGCATTTGTGTGTTTGTGTGTGTGTGTGTGTGTGTGTGTGTGTGTGTGTGTGTGTGTGAGTGTGTCCGAGACCAGTATAACTGAAATACGAAGTGGATTAAAAACCAAAGTTGTATTTAACATTTTGAAGGCAATTCTTCCACCCTAGACTACACTTCTCGTGGAAAATCTTTCCAAAAATGACTAACGATTTTAATTAATTGACACATGTTTAAGATATGCTTACGGCAAATGAAATTTATATTTTGAATTTTCTGTCTATAGCACATGTAGTCCTGTTTACTCTTGATGACTTCTGTATAACTGGTAAACTGTAAGAGATCTTACTATACAAAAAATGCAGATCTCGTTAAAACGTTATTTTTGTGGACCAATTTGGAGATATTCCTTGTTATTTGAGTGCTCTGCAATATTTATACTTTTCTCAAATGGCTGGTCGTAATTAACTTATCTCTCGGCAGTGCAAAGAGAACAGAATTTCAAAGTCTTCATAGAGCGGCCAGCTTTAAACGACTTGACTATCGTTCAAAGCCCACTGTTACCACATTCCCCTTGCAGCTTCAAGAAAATTAGCAATTAAGGTAATTACTACAAATGTTTATCTCGACTAACGTGAAGAAGATATATAGAGGAACAGGAGTTTGTAAGAATTGTTAGCACACGAGTAGATGAAGTCATGTAAGTGCAACAAGTCTGGGTTTTTAAAAAGACATTTGATGTGGATAAGGAGACCTTTGAAAATATACTGATGCTTTAGTGTTACGTATAAAACAAATGAAGGTTCTACACATGTAATTATACATATATAGTGTATTATACAGTGCATTCTTCACTGGGGTTGTTACTCGCCACACGGTGTAAAGCCAAGTTTGAGGAAGTCTCTTCCTCGCTGGAGAGGATCTCCGCAGCCGGGTCCTCGATGGTCCAGTAGATCTGCCCTATAAATTGTCTATAACCTTGCCCTGGCTAGTCATTAGAGCTGAAACTGCACTATCTACAGGGTATGCGTGAGTGTTGTTGACTCAATGAGAACACACTTGTAATGAATTTAATTCCCGGTTCGATTTCACAATCACTATTCCCCAGGAGTTGTCGCCGTGTTAAAGTAAAGTTACTATAACGTTCTCCTATCACAGTTAAAATATGTCAAGTTGCTGAAATCTGCTTTGGTGGAATAATTCCCTTTCACAATTTTAAGAATATACTTCACCGCTTAATATACTGCTGAGAGATACTGTTCACTCTATAACATTCGCCGTAATTACTGTTAGCTCTTGGCGCGAATTAATGTTTGTGACTACTGTAGGCAATATGCGACTGCACCGAAGCCGGTTCCAGAACAGAATACCAAGCCAAGCACAGTAACTAAAAAGTCCCGCGGACTTAAGCCTTGCCTCAGACTGAATTCTCAGAAAACCACAGCAGGTAGCAACCCAAAAACATGAACAAGCACTTTTGCAAGTAGCATTTTAGCCATAAACTATTTTGCAAGTAACATTTTAAGCATATAAACCAGAAACATTACATTATATAACTCTGAATTATAATATTTAATTGCATACTAATTATTGAATTTAAATACTGCTGCTTCATATCATAAAATTATCCATTCGTAATAATCATATTAGATACATTCACATTACTTTCCCATTATAATTTTATTCATTATTAAAATCATATTTTAATAATACGGCTGATAATTACGGTATCACCACCTTGTGTGTATATACACAGTAGAGAAAGTAAAAAACGTGTGTTTAAATCCCTTGCAAATAGTTAACGAAGCTAAAATTTATCTTTAATTACTCGTTACAATACATTCCTTAGTAATCTGTTTGAGGCTGAAAGTTAATTCAAAGACGGTGAAAGATCATTGCTTTGTGAAAGCTACTATTATTGCAGCTTTTGCCGCTGGGCCAGTTGCAGACGTGACATAACCGAGAATGAACCAACGACTACCCAGTTCCGGGTACAGCCTCTTCAACAAGCTAATGAACTGAATATTTTGATTTTCCACGTAAGTTCTCTGCGTTATTGATAAACCAGATCTATAAGATTAGTCCATGTAACTGTTGAGATGCGAGTATTATGTATATAAGCAGAACTTGAAAGTTTGTGATTGAAATTGGCTCAAAATTAACGTTAGTTTAGGCGTGAGAATCTTTTGTGAAGGGAATTTGGGAAGAAACAAAGAAAAACAATAGCAAGTAGTCAAGCATGTGCAATTAGATGCCATACTTAATGTGTTAGGAAGGGAGTAAAGCGTTTCGAAAATGGCTGACCATTTGAGAAAGAAATCGAGTTATATATTTTAATGAGCTCCACATTTTCCTATAATAAGTTTGTGTTTTATCTTCTTGATTTCCTAGTTAATCAAAACTGTATAAAATCCAATAAGATCTTCATAGGTTACTTACAGAAAACTGAATATATTTAATTTCTCACATCAATATCACAAACATATATTTTAATTAAAATCGTTAGTCATTTTTGAGAAAATTTAAAATTTATAACACTTCTGATTCAATCTAAAGTTTAGTATTTAAACAAATTTTCGAGTTGGATTATGCTGTTTATAGACACAAAAACAGAAAACAAAAACGCGCACGGATATTATTCATGATGTTTCGGTTAGAGTGAACCACAAAACGCGTATTTCAGGTTTAATGACAATTTTAAATTTTTAGTGGAATACAATGCTCCCTATACGTACACTAATTCTACCGCTGGTACATCTACGGTGTATAGAAAGTAAAAGTTGTAGAAAAACTGTAGGTAATTAGCCCTTGTTTGAAAACGAATGATTTTTTTTTTTTTTTTTCCGTAGCACCGTAGCATTGGCCATTTCTGAAATATCTGCTGTCTATATTTAATTTCTTGTACACTCGTGGTTATATACAGGGTGTCTCAAAAAACAGCGACAACGCTTACTAGGTTGTGCGGAACGGCAAACTGATCGGTTTTCAGACAGGAACCCCTGTCCGGAAATGTACGGTTTGGATAGGCTGACCTTGGTCTCAGCCTCCAGTACTTATCTACAGTGACTTCAAAGTATTCGTCTCCCTTAAGAAGAAAATTCGAGCACCCAAATTATCGGAGAGAAAGTTCCCGTTTGAGTGTGCAGAAAGGGCATACGATATTACAGTTTACATGTTCTGGCTTTTTTAACCCTCCACGTCAATTTCATGTCCAGCAATGCTCCAAAATATTGTACAGAGGATTTACACTAGACCTCCTCGCCAGTGAAGCCTGTTGGTGGAACATCACACAAGAGGCGTCTTATAAGAATGGTCTCGGAGACACCATTGTTTGAACCAGTAGCTGAAGAGGTCGGCATACTGCTGGATTCTGCGGGTAGGCCATTTTATGCTCTTACTTCCCCTCATTAGGACAACAAAGAAGTGCTTGTACCAAAGCTATGCAGATTTATTTCCTATTAGGACAGGCCTGTCCAACTTCAGAGGGATTGGGGGCCAAAATATTTAGACAATTCACGCTGAGGGCCGCACAATAAAACGTTTCACTGATATATCTGTAACAGTAAAATACAGCAAACCAAACTATTGAAATACGATACATTACCAAAGCCCAAAATGCAGAAATCAATGTGAGCATTCACCAAAGTCCTGGTTTGAAGAAAAGGATTGGCATGAAGATCGCCTAGTTCCTATTGATACTTCCATAGCTGATTATTAATATCCACATTCAAAGGGTCATTGAAAAGTAGCTCTTTACCCTTAATATATTCAAAGTCAGAAAGATCTTTGATTGAATTCTTGAATAATAATGTCAATATTTTCACAAAATTCAGAAAAAGTTCCATCTTCAATTTCTCCTGACAGCTTTTCATAACATGGAACATGTGTCAATTCATTTCTTGATAAAGCTGACTTCAAAAGTTTCAACTTATTTTTGAAGTCATTAATATAACCAAAAAAGTATAATACACTTTGATCTTTGCCCTGATGTCTCTGGTTCAAGTCATTCAAGTAGTGCATCGTCGCTCATGAAAGCAAACTACCTTAGAAAGTCTGGATCTTCAACCTGTCGAACAAGATTTTCACTATCTCTGGTGTTGTCTTTTAAAAAGGTTGGAATGTCATATCTGAGTGCAAAGAATTTTTGAAGACATTTAGCTGCACTTAACCAGTGTACATTTGCATGGAGTGATATCGCTCTAAATTGGACTTGCACTTCATCTAAAAATTCCCGTAATCTACAATGCAGTTGTGCCAAATTGCCACCACCTATCTTGTTGGAAACTGACACGACGATCATGTCACCACGATGCTCATGTGTTTTCTATCTAATACTGTTTAACAATAGCTACGAGCTGATAAAATGAGTACATAACTTCGCGCATGCAAACAAATGAGACAGCAGGCTGATAAACAGCAAATATAAAAATATGTCCCCGACCTTAACGCTCTAAATACAGCAAAACAGATACATTGCTCGTGATCATAACCTAGAATAAAGCTTCCACCAGAGTCGCTGGTGTGCAATACCTGCATTATTGCGTGAAATTTAAAACAGGACACGTCACCCAAATAAAAGTTTTGTTTATTTTCAGCACCACCGTATCTTCCATAGTACCATTCTTTTGATTTCCCTTGGCACTGAATCCAATGCCTGATTTTCTTGTCTTCTACATGCTCTCAGTGTACAACGTGACTTTTGACCTTTATATTTAACCTCTGCGATGAATGAATGAATAAATAAATATTTTATTTCATATCAATGTATGCTTACAATTGATTGGTCCTATTTGATCGAAATTACTGGCCCTTTTAGAGCTGGCGCAACGAAAGCTTGCCAATCTGCAGGATGCCCAGAAGACTATTCCCGTAAACATACCATACCGTATCGTTACGTCTGCTGCAGGACAACAGTATCCATATTACGGACTCCAGTATCTACAACGTCTCGAGGAGTGCATATTGTAGTGAATGAATGGACAGAGAAGTGCAATGCGAGGAGTGGAAATGAGATGTGGCCTTCAATCGAGTGAGGTAACCCGACTTTACCCGAGTAGCACCAAAGTTTCGCGCAGCTCTCATTGGCAAGCTTTAATTGCATCATCTCTACTCATATTTACTGCTATCATATCGGCGGTTGGTAGTACTGACTAATGGCTTAGATGAAGATGGCGATAATCATAACTTCTTCTAAAAAGCTTAAACTTAATAATGGATGTTAATTATACAAATTCAATACATTGGTTATTGTGAAATAATAATGAGGGCTCAAAGCTCTATTTAAAATGTAGAGATTTCTTTTTACTTGCCTTTATAATGACTGTACGAATCTTATTTTCTGTACAAACAACACCTACTTATGCCTCCTGTTTGCATCCATGACATACATGACTCTATAACTCTATGATAAGGTTCGGTGCACCCCCGAAAGGGAGGGATGACATGAGAGGATACCAAAGGTGGTGGGCCTGAGGAGAGACACGGCAGAGGGCAAGATCCCTTACTCCTATAGATTTAAACTCCCTGGTGGCTGTTCGTACAACCGATTACCCTTCTCCTTGCGGGCTTACATATCCCATGAGAGGCCCGGACGCAAGAACCTTCCACGATCCAGAAGACGAGGATTTACAAAGAGCCAATTCCCTGCCATGCACGCCGAAGCTTCCCACGACACTTAGAACCTTGAAATAGTCAACCAGGATGAAAGTTGAAGTGAAATGAGAAGTGAAGTTGAATGGAGGGGCAGCATATTCGGGGGATGCGGCACTTAACGTGTGAAGGAAGTTCTCCTCGAGACCTGCAGATGGAAATAGTTGCTTGAACAAATGTATTTTTCAGAATAGAGGCAACTTTTTTTAAAATTGACCCGGTTTAACCTCTGACCCGCTTTAGATAGCGTAACCTACTTAACCTGACAGAGATGTATGCGCTGTCCGTACTGGGAAACAATGCCAGAGCTAGGTTTTATTAGATAATATTTTCACACTAATAAGAATACTTGTATTACCGAGCGGGATGGCTCAGACGGTATGTGACCCACATTTGGGAGGACGCGGGTTCGATCCCAGTGGCCGATCTTCCTGACCCATAGGTCTTTTTCGGAGGTTTTGCCGGGTCGCCAGGCGAATGCTGGGAAGGATTTCCATATCCTCCGAATTGACCATTTCGTTACATTAATTATTTCATTTCACTCTTTATTCCGTTAGGTTTCTTTCAGGGTTGGAAGCGTCGGCGAGGGTCGCGGCAGTAGCACGGCAGGGGGAAGAAATGCCCTTACTGGTCTCCATCCCCCCCCCCCCCCCGAATGGGATAGTACAAGACCAGAGGAGCTTTGAGATTCCGTTCTCTTTGCACACATATAAAAAATGAACAACGATGTTCCATTTCACTGAAAGATTTGTTTTCCGAAACACACACATAACAAGAAATATCTCCGAAATGGTTTACCCTACCAGAAAATTTATTCGGACATAAATTGTGTATTGTATAGTATGATTTGATCTATCTCTAACGGTTTACCAGTTATGCAAAAGTCGTCCAGATTAAATACGACTACAGGGGCTATAGCCAGAAAATTCAAGGTATACATTTCATTTGTCATCAAAATATCTCAAACATGTGACATTTTAATCAAAATCGTTAGAGCCATTTTCAAGAAAATCAAAATTTTCGAAAAATTTTCCATGTAAAAGGTAGTTTAGGGTAGGGCTATTTTCTTCAAAATCTTTGTGTCGCATCCTTGAAAGACATCAAACTCAAATACCATGGTTTTTAACCGACTTTTCGTTTTTGAGTTATGCTAACTACAGACTGACGCATAAACACGCGCGCGCGCGCGCACACACACACACACACACACACACACTCACACCAACACACATACACACACTCACACCAACACACACACACACACGGACCTTTTTCTAAAAATGATTTTTTTTATTCAGGGGTCTCAAAACATACATTTCCGGTGAAATCTCGACATCTAATTTTTGGGTGGAATACAATACTTCCCCTACTTACCAGTAGACTAAAACTAAGCCCCCGGCACAACAGCCCATGAAGAGCCAAGCCTGTGAGTTTGTGTGAGTTTTGTAATACTTACACTTTTTTAAAATGGAACGTGTTCATTAATTTCTAATATCTTGGCCATGTAAAGAAAACGGAATTCAAAGCCTTCATATAGCGACTAGCTTTAAAAGATTTGACTGTCGTTCAAAGCATACTATATTCCAGAATATGATTTCTGCAAATGTTTATCTCTACTAACATGAAGAAAATTGAGGAATAAGAGTTTGTAAAAATAGGTTGTACAAGAGTAGAGAAAGTGCAACACATCAGATATTATTTCACTAACTTTCCAATCTTCTGGTATTGCGTTCTGTTTCTAACATTTGTTATAGAATTTGAATAGTTTTTCTTGAAAATTTCTTGGAGCAATTTTTAGTAATTCTATACACTGAGTTACAATACAACAAATTTGGAACATGCACAAAAATGTAATTATGATCACATATGAGCTATTCTGATTGGTGCAAGCTGACCCCATGCTATTTGAAAATCTTGAATAAATACACAAAGTTCCCTGTTGAATCAGTGTTACATGAAAAGCCATAGCTGTGAATCGAACCGCTGAACCCCAACGAAGGTTCACTCACCTCTCAGGCATGCTACTACAGGTACCGTTGAGAGGAGATTCTCTTCCTGTCTCTGAGTGCATTTCAACGTAAACCCTTTTTTCATCCGCGATAAAAAATGGAGATGATAGCATAAAAGGCAAGAGGCAGGTTAATAACTTCTACTTAAGTTTTTTCCCCCTTTCTTTGCCTACCGTATTTTTTGTTAGACACTTCCTATAGGAAGCTGCCCATAACGGTATTTATGTCCCCTCACTTCCTAACAAATATTTGATGTTGTTCCAGGTGCGTCTAATGCATTAGAAGCGATCAACGGTATGCGACGCAAAAACGAACGGAAATAAACATGCTCGGATGCCGGTGAAGGTAACTTAGATTTAGATTTGTTCCGAACATATTCTGGTAGGTATAGAACAAGCCGCTCAAATGAACCAGCACTCACATGCTGCAGTTCCATATATGGCCTTTTACTTTCTCTACTAGTACTCGTAAGTAGAGGAAGTATTACATTCCACCCAAAAATTTGATATCAAGATTTCACCGGAAACATATGTTTTGAGGCACCCGAATAAAAAACAAAAGCATTTTTAGAAAAAGTTCCTGAGAGAGAGAGAGAGAGAGAGAGAGAGAGAGAGAGAGAGTGTGTGTGTGTGTGTGTGTGTGTGTGTGTGTGTGTGTGTGTGTGTGTGTGTGTGTGTGTGTGTGTGTGTGTGTGTGTGTGTGTGTGTGTATTTCTCGTGTATTCCTACATTGTTTTTGTGGACAACTTGTTATTCATTTCTTGCAATCTGTAGAAATCCTTATCTGGTCTTGTGATGTTCCAGATCCTTTTTGCAGCTAAATATTTTCTTCCTTCCTCCAAAAGTATGATTTTTATCAAATTCGAAGAGTGCATGCTCAGGTATGTCCGGCACATTACACAAATCGCACTTGTCGGTTTCTCGATGTCCTATTTTATTAAAGTAGGTGTTAAAGGTCCATGTCCTGTGAGGAACTGAATTCTATGTCTTGCAGGTTTAAGGTGTAACTTAAAATGTTCTTTTATGTCTGGATGATCTTTCGTCCTTGCTCGATGCGCGTGTATATGTGTGTGTGTGTGTGTGGGGGGGGGGGTGTATGTCAGGTGCGTCGTAAAGAAGATTCAATGAAACGTTGTAGTTAGTGTATGAGGTACAGAGAAAGTGAAGGAAGACACTGAAAGGACTGAGCAAGGTTAAGTAAGTGAGAAGTAAACATTACGAGTTGTGATAGTACGAAAGACTGCTGACTGGGTTAACGACGAGAGGAAAACTGTATATTTGTGATACAATTTTAAAGACAATAAAGTGGCAGGAAAGTAACTGGACTGGATTTTGTCGTTTCGTTACAATACTATTTTCCTTTAGTCGTATTCCCATTATACCTTTAAGGAAATATATAATAAAACAGTTTCTGCAAATGTTCTCGATTAACATAGAAGAATAAGTCTTTGTAAGAACAGATTGTTGAAGAGTGGATAGGGAAAGTCATGTGAATAAAATAGATTTTTTTTTTCTTTTTATTCACGAGATTCCAAAGAGGTATTTATATCTTTAAGTTGAATTTCACACTTATTCTACTTTAGACAAGGGTAGAGAAAATGAAATGTAAATTACACTGACAAAGAAATTTCATAGTTCTTTTCACACACAAAGAGCAGGTGCTTTTCGCTGAATTCATTCATAAAGTTGTACGCTGGAATCTGTTTAGCAATGCCTCAGGAAATAGATTCTGATGAACTTACCTGAGAAAATCTGCAATTAGGAAGAAAACCCACAGAATATCCTTGGCGAAAATCAAGCCCAAGAAGGAAGTGTCCCTATGCCACAGATTCAAAGAACACTTCGGTAATGCATGCCTGCGAAACAAAGCATTTGCTAGTATTAATTTTGTCCTTATAGCTATAATGAATATGTATCAGATTCTGCTAAACATAAATAACACTTCAGCCAAGTATGAATCTAATAATTACTTTGCGACTTCCTGGAAAGCTTTTATTAGCGGAGGGAAGTCATTTCGTAGATGTTTCATGGTGTATTAAACCAGTCGGGACAGTTCGCCATCAACAGGCGAGACTATTTTATATTCCACTGGTCAACAAAAAAGTTAGAATTGTCTCCATCCTTTACAAAAGATCTGATGCGTTGCGCTCACATGATATCTACTCTTATGCTAACCATTCTTACAAACTCTTATTCCTATATATCCTTCGTGTTAGTTGAGATAAACATTTGCAGAAGTTATCTTATTATTTATCTTCCTGTAGGTACAAGGAGAATCTGAGTGCTAGTCGAATCTTTTAAAGCTTTCAAATTCCGTTCTCTTTACATATGAATAACGATGTTCCATTTGACAGAAGTGTAAGTTGTCCAAGACACAAATAACCAAGAATATCTCTGAAATGGCTCACTCCGCAAATAAATTTATCGAGACATAAATTGTGTTTTAGCAAGACCTACATTTTTGTAATAAGATTTGGCCTATCTCTTACGGTTTACCAGTTATGCAAAAGTTAAATAGGACTACATGAGCTAAAGCCAGAAAATTCAAGATATACATTTCATTTGCCTTAAAAATATGTCAAACATATAGCATTTTAATCAAAATCGTTAGAGCCATTTTCAAGAAAATCAACATTTTCAAAAAATTTCCCATGTAAAGACTAGTTTAGGGTGAGGAATTTTCTTCAAAATCTTCGTGTCGCATCCTTGAAACACATTAAAATTAAATACCAACTTTGGTTTTTAACCGACTTTTCTTTTTTGAGTTATACTGTCCACAGATTGACACACACACACACACACAAACACACACAGTGAGTGAGTGAGTGAGTGAGTGAGTGGGTGGGTGGGTGAGTGAGTGAGTGAGTGAGTGAGTGAGTGAGTGAGTGAGTGAGTGAGTGAGTGAGTGAGTGAGTGAATCGAACGAACGAACAAACGAACAAACGAACAAACGAACAAACCAAGAAACAAACAAATAAACAAATAAACAAATAAATAAATAAACAAATAAATAAATAAACAAATAAATGAATGAATGAATAAATAAATAAATAAATAAATAAATAAATAAACAAATAAATAAATAAATAAATAAATAAATAAATAAATAAATAAATAAATAAATAAATAAATAAATAAATAAATAAATAAATAAATAAATAAATAAATAAATAAATAAATAAATAAATAAATAAATAAATAAATAAATAAATAAATAAATAAATAAATAAATAAATAAGTAAGTAAATAAGTAAATAAGTAAATAACTAAATAAGTAAATAAGTAAATAAGTAAATAAGTAAATAAATAATATAAATAAATAAGTAAATAAGTAAATAAGTAAATAAGTAAATAACTAAATAAATAATATAAATAAATAAATAAATAAATAAATAAGTAAGTAAGTAAGTAAGTAAGTAAGTAAGTAAGTAAGTAAGTAAGTAAGTAAGTAAGTAAGTAAGTAAGTAAGTAAGTAAGTAAGTAAGTAAGTAAGTAAGTAAGTAAGTAAGTAAGTAAGTAAGTAAGTAAGTAAGTAAGTAAGTAAGTAAGTAAGTAAGTAAGTAAGTAAGTAAGTAAGTAAGTAAGTAAGTAAGTAAGTAAGTAAGTAAGTAAGTAAGTAAGTAAGTAAGTAAGTAAGTAAGTAAGTAAGTAAGTAAGTAAGTAAGTAAGTAAGTAAGTAAGTAAGTAAGTAAGTAAGTAAGTAAGTAAGTAAGTAAGTAAGTAAGTAAGTAAGTAAGTAAGTAAGTAAGTAAGTAAGTAAGTAAGTAAGTAAGTAAGTAAGTAAGTAAGTAAGTAAGTAAGTAAGTAAGTAAGTAAGTAAGTAAGTAAGTAAGTAAGTAAGTAAGTAAGTAAGTAAGTAAGTAAGTAAGTAAGTAAGTAAGTAAGTAAGTAAGTAAGTAAGTAAGTAAGTAAGTAAGTAAGTAAGTAAGTAAGTAAGTAAGTAAGTAAGTAAGTAAGTAAGTAAGTAAGTAAGTAAGTAAGTAAGTAAGTAAGTAAGTAAGTAAGTAAGTAAGTAAGTAAGTAAGTAAGTAAGTAAGTAAGTAAGTAAGTAAGTAAGTAAGTAAGTAAGTAAGTAAGTAAGTAAGTAAGTAAGTAAGTAAGTAAGTAAGTAAGTAAGTAAGTAAGTAAGTAAGTAAGTAAGTAAGTAAGTAAGTAAGTAAGTAAGTAAGTAAGTAAGTAAGTAAGTAAGTAAGTAAGTAAGTAAGTAAGTAAGTAAGTAAGTAAGTAAGTAAGTAAGTAAGTAAGTAAGTAAGTAAGTAAGTAAGTAAGTAAGTAAGTAAGTAAGTAAGTAAGTAAGTAAGTAAGTAAGTAAGTAAGTAAGTAAGTAAGTAAGTAAGTAAGTAAGTAAGTAAGTAAGTAAGTAAGTAAGTAAGTAAGTAAGTAAGTAAGTAAGTAAGTAAGTAAGTAAGTAAGTAAGTAAGTAAGTAAGTAAGTAAGTAAGTAAGTAAGTAAGTAAGTAAGTAAGTAAGTAAGTAAGTAAGTAAGTAAGTAAGTAAGTAAGTAAGTAAGTAAGTAAGTAAGTAAGTAAGTAAGTAAGTAAGTAAGTAAGTAAGTAAGTAAGTAAGTAAGTAAGTAAGTAAGTAAGTAAGTAAGTAAGTAAGTAAGTAAGTAAGTAAGTAAGTAAGTAAGTAAGTAAGTAAGTAAGTAAGTAAGTAAGTAAGTAAGTAAGTAAGTAAGTAAGTAAGTAAGTAAGTAAGTAAGTAAGTAAGTAAGTAAGTAAGTAAGTAAGTAAGTAAGTAAGTAAGTAAGTAAGTAAGTAAGTAAGTAAGTAAGTAAGTAAGTAAGTAAGTAAGTAAGTAAGTAAGTAAGTAAGTAAGTAAGTAAGTAAGTAAGTAAGTAAGTAAGTAAGTAAGTAAGTAAGTAAGTAAGTAAGTAAGTAAGTAAGTAAGTAAGTAAGTAAGTAAGTAAGTAAGTAAGTAAGTAAGTAAGTAAGTAAGTAAGTAAGTAAGTAAGTAAGTAAGTAAGTAAGTAAGTAAGTAAGTAAGTAAGTAAGTAAGTAAGTAAGTAAGTAAGTAAGTAAGTAAGTAAGTAAGTAAGTAAGTAAGTAAGTAAGTAAGTAAGTAAGTAAGTAAGTAAGTAAGTAAGTAAGTAAGTAAGTAAGTAAGTAAGTAAGTAAGTAAGTAAGTAAGTAAGTAAGTAAGTAAGTAAGTAAGTAAGTAAGTAAGTAAGTAAGTAAGTAAGTAAGTAAGTAAGTAAGTAAGTAAGTAAGTAAGTAAGTAAGTAAGTAAGTAAGTAAGTAAGTAAGTAAGTAAGTAAGTAAGTAAGTAAGTAAGTAAGTAAGTAAGTAAGTAAGTAAGTAAGTAAGTAAGTAAGTAAGTAAGTAAGTAAGTAAGTAAGTAAGTAAGTAAGTAAGTAAGTAAGTAAGTAAGTAAGTAAGTAAGTAAGTAAGTAAGTAAGTAAGTAAGTAAGTAAGTAAGTAAGTAAGTAAGTAAGTAAGTAAGTAAGTAAGTAAGTAAGTAAGTAAGTAAGTAAGTAAGTAAGTAAGTAAGTAAGTAAGTAAGTAAGTAAGTAAGTAAGTAAGTAAGTAAGTAAGTAAGTAAGTAAGTAAGTAAGTAAGTAAGTAAGTAAGTAAGTAAGTAAGTAAGTAAGTAAGTAAGTAAGTAAGTAAGTAAGTAAGTAAGTAAGTAAGTAAGTAAGTAAGTAAGTAAGTAAGTAAGTAAGTAAGTAAGTAAGTAAGTAAGTAAGTAAGTAAGTAAGTAAGTAAGTAAGTAAGTAAGTAAGTAAGTAAGTAAGTAAGTAAGTAAGTAAGTAAGTAAGTAAGTAAGTAAGTAAGTAAGTAAGTAAGTAAGTAAGTAAGTAAGTAAGTAAGTAAGTAAGTAAGTAAGTAAGTAAGTAAGTAAGTAAGTAAGTAAGTAAGTAAGTAAGTAAGTAAGTAAGTAAGTAAGTAAGTAAGTAAGTAAGTAAGTAAGTAAGTAAGTAAGTAAGTAAGTAAGTAAGTAAGTAAGTAAGTAAGTAAGTAAGTAAGTAAGTAAATAAATAAATAAATAAATAAATAAATAAATAAATTAATAAATAAATATTATAGAAATAGAGAAAATAAGTAGGAGAATCATTTGATTTTAACCTACACTCAGGATGCAGAAACCTCATGCACCTATCATGACAAGATTGTTTTATTGTACATTCTTTCACCTGACCTTGCATTGCACATGACTTGTTTATCTTACATCTCCATTCAAAGGTGTGCATTAGCTAATAACGGGGAAAGGGAGAGGAAAGGGAAAGAGGAAGAATACACCTCAATGTGGCATGGTTACAAGAAACATAGCGTCGAGTGCAGTATAAATGGAAACGTTTACTGAGCTGCAAAATGACTTCATTCCTGCCGAGGAGAATGTGCTAGTGGACAGACCGATGATAGCTAAGTACAAACTAAAGCGCTAAAGGCTAATCGTTATCTGTAACGCAAACGCACAATAAAAAAGCAATGTGACAACCATCATTGTACGACAGTAATGGCTGTCACACCCCTACAGAATAGCCGATAAAATAGCTTCTTCGTCGTTTTATCACCAAAGCCCATTTCGCTTAGTTCTTTCCTGGCCGTGAAAAACAAATACTCCTTTGTGTCTGATCGGCCCACGTAGGAGTCGGTCAGTCAAAACATTCAGAAAGTGGGCTATGGAGTGATTTACCGACGCACAAGGAGTTAGTGAGATGGAGAGAACGCTCCAGAGTCTAACTATGCTGGTACTATAATTTGCCACCTTGTTAAGTGGTAATTATGTGAAGCTTGAAAGCTGAAAACTCTTTTGCCCTGGGCAAATGGTACTGAAACTACGGAAACCTGCGGCAATTAGCAGCGTTCGCAAAAGTGGACGGAACATCTTTGTTAGTTCTTTAGTTAACTAAAGAACCTAGTCACTGTGAAAACCGAGAGTAATCAGTGACAGAAGTAACTCATTAAATTTCAGGCGTTTGATTGAATTAATTTTAAGGCAGGAATTGTGTATACTCTTATAAAGAAATAACAAAATTAACAGCTTACAACAAGAATGGTATAACGCAGGCTACTCAAACTAGAAGACATTGAGTCGGTATTTTGTGTAAGCCTCTGAAATAATTCCAAATGTAAATATAAAGGCAACAGAAAGCCCCCTGAAATAATTCTGTTAGAATACAGACAGCTCTACAACCAAGAAGAAGTAATGGAATCAGATCGACAGTGTAATGACGAAAATATTAATTATATATTATAAAGTGAAAAATAATTGTGAATTTGATGCAATTCTCATAAAAGAAACGGTATCGCAAGTGACAATAACTGAAATCAATCAACTGCAGTGAGTTTTGCAAGGAATATTGACTTTTCACAATTGTTGGCTGTGCCTAGCCATTTTTACTTTCTCTACTGATAAGCAGAGGAAGTATTGTATTCCACCCAAAAAGTCGATGTAGAGAGTTCACCGGAAATACATGTTTTGAGACCCCCTGAATAAAAAAAAAACATTTTTTAGAAAAAGGTCCGTGTGTGTGTGTGTGTGTGTGTGTGTGTGTGTGTGTGTGTGTGTGTGTGTGTGTGTGTGTTAGTCTGAGTGTCAGTTTGTGGACAGCATAACTCAAAAACGAAAAGTCGGTTAAAAACCAAAGTTGGTATTTAAGTTTAATATCTTTCAAGGATGTGACACGAAGATTTTGAAGAAAATAGCCACACCCTAAACTACCCTTTACATGGAAAATTTTTCGAAAATTTTGATTTTCTTGAAAATGACTTAACGAATTTGATTAAAATGACATATTTTTATGATAAATGAAATGTATATCCTGAATTTTCTGGCTATAGCCCCTGTAATCGTATTTACTCTGGACGACTTCTGCATAACTGGTAAACCGTTAGATATAGATAAAATTTTACTGTACGAAAAATGTAGGCCCTGCTAAAATGCAAAATTTATGTCCAAATAAATTTTCTTGTAGGGTGAACCATTTCGGAGGTATTCCTTGTTATGCGCGTGAGTTCCGGAAAACTTAGAACTTTCGTGAAATGGAACATCGCTGTTCATTTTTTTATATGTTAAGTGTGCAAAGAGAACGGAATCTCAAAGCTTTAAAACATTTGATTATCGCACAAAGCCTACTGTATTCTAATATACCCCTACAAGGAAATAAGCAACAAGATAATTTGTACAAATGTTTATCTTAACACGAAGAAAATATAGGAATAAGAGTTTGTAAGAAGGGTTAGTACAAGAGTAGAGAAAGTCATGTGAGTGCAACACATCAGATTTTTTACTTTCTCTTCCTAAAAATTTGATGTCGAGATTTCACCGGAAATATGTTTTGAGACCTCATAAATTAAAAAAAAAAAAAAAAAAAAAAAAAAAAAAAAAAAAAAAAAAGCATTTTTAGAAAAAGGTCCGCGCGCGCGCGCGTGTGTGTATGTCAGTCTGTTCCAGTTTTACCTCCCAATTATTAATATTAGAGAAAATAAATGTTCTAAATGTCGCAGCACGTTTGACTCGATCGGTAGTAACATATTGTTACAAATGTTCCAACAAGAAATTTTTACTGTGTTGTAACACTCCAATGTTTTCAACTATGATTTTCGTTCAACTTTGACGGTCATTAAAAGTACCTAATAGTAAAATCTACATACTTCGAAATGTAACACCTATTTTAAATTCTTCGAGCGGTCAAGAAGTCAAACCATAATAAAGAAATATATAATGATCTTTACTAATATTCGTATAAAAAGAGAAAATGTGTTTGCGTGTATTATTGTTGTTATTTATTATTATTATTATTATTATTATTATTATTATTATTATTATTATTATTATTATTATTATTATTATTATTATTATTATTATTATTATTATTATTATTATTATTATTATTATTATTATTATTATTATTATTATTATTATTATTATTATTATTATTATTATTATTATTATTATTATTATTATTATTATTATTATTATTATTATTATTATTATTATTATTATTATTATTATTATTATTATTATTATTGTTATTGTTATTGTTATTGTTATTGTTATTGTTATTGTTATTGTTATTGTTGTTATTGTTATTGTTATTGTTATTGTTATTATTATTATTATTATTATTATTATTATTATTATTATTATTATTATTATTATTATTATTATTATTATTATTATTATTATTATTAATAATTATTATTATTGTCATCACTATCATCATTAGTAGCAGTATAATACTCAATAAAATTTGTTTGGAAAATAAAATATATGTTTATTAACAAAAATAGTATACTTATTCTGTTGATTTATTTTTTTACCTCAGCCTTCTATAGGTATATCATAGAATACTACGACTGTGTAAGTGAACGTGTTATTAGCATTGGTGCTTGGAAAATTAAACAACAACGAAGGCCAAAGAGACTAGAGCTCAGCAGAGGTATGCTATTGAAATTCCGTAAACTCTCTTAAGTTTAAAGTGACACAATTTTAAATCTGCGTTGACACATTTGTCCTTGGTCCTAAAAATGAATAATAAAGCAAGTTATGTCGCTAAACTTATTTATGCATTCACTTCGTTGTTTATGGATCGCGCAGTGTGACCTATCCTTTTATAGGACAATAAGTATGTTATAAACAAATAAATAATCTATATTCGATGCGTTATCCAATTCGTTTCAGGAGAAAAGACTAAGTTTTAAGTCACACGATTTTCCCAAATCATAGCCATTTTCCTCATACTTGCATCCCATTTGGTATTTAATTCATACATTTCCTCTAGTTGAGGTCATACTCACAAAACTACATTTTTCCTTTCCTTAGCATGCACATATTAGGTAGAGAAAACATTGCATTTCACCCAAAACACGGTAACGAAATTTCACTGAAAATATGTTTTGAAGTCCCCTGGATACAAAAAAAAAAGCATTTTTAGAAAAAGATCCCACAAGTGTGTGTGTGTGTGTGTGTGTGTGTGTGTGTGTGTGTGTGTGTGTGTGTGTGTGTGTGTGTGTGTGTGTGTGTGTGTGTGTATGTGTGTTTATGAACAGCTTGACTCAAAACGAAAAGTTGGTTAAATATCAAAGTTGCCATTTAGGGTTTCATCTTCCAAGGATGTGACAAGAGTTTCAAGAAAATTCCTTACATGGAAAATTTTCGAAAATATTGATTGTTTTTTAAAATGCCTCTAACAATTTTGATTAAAATGCCATTTGAGATACTTTCAAGACAAAGGAAATTCTTCTTCTTCTTCTTCTTCTTCTTCTTCCGATTACCCTCCCCTTATGTAGGACTTATAAGTCAGTGCCTAGGGTCAGACGCCTGTCGGGGAACAGAGGGACCTCTGGACCGGACAGAGTAAAGACCTGGAAGCGGGTAGTCAGCCAAGCACCAGGTGTGAGAATGAGGAAGAGGATGATAAGAAATGCAGGCGAAATGGATGATTGGAAAGGTGATAATGGAGCAATTGGTGGAATGAGTGGCGGGGAAAACCAGAGCACCCGGAGAAAACCCGCCCAGACGCCGCTTCGTCCATCACGAATACCACATGCGGATCCCTGGGATCGAACCCGGGCCACCTAGGTGGTAGGTGAGTGCACTAACCACAAGTGAAATTAAGATTATTGTATTTTCTGGGTACAGCCTCTGAAATCTTCATTTTGCATGACTTTTGCATAACTGGTAAAGGTAAGATATAGACAAAAACTTAATTTGGAAAAAAATACAGATCTCGTTAAAAGACACAATTTAGCCAAATACATTTTTTGTGGAGGTTACGTATTCAAGATAGTCCTTTTTTTATCGTTTGAATTTTCCAATACGCGTACTTTTCTCAACGTGGTTATTCGCTTCTCTCTCGTTATGCAAAAAAGAAGGAAATTTCAAAACCATTATATAGCGACCAGCTCTTAAAAAATTAACTATCGATTTAACCTACTGCATTCTCCTATTCCCATTGTATCTACAAGAAAATATGTAACAAAATCACTTCAACAAATAAGTATTTCGATTAAGTGAAATAGAAGAATAAGCTATTCTTATTCAATTAAACATTTAAAAGAACAGTTTTAATCTCTAACAAAGTTATTAGAAATGTAGAGATAGATATAAAAACCTTTTTCACGCTAAACGCATTACTCTATGATATCGATGTCAAGGATTAGATGTCTGTAACGCTTTCCCAACAATATAAAACTCAGAGATTATGGACAGTACCTTGCAGGCTATTTGCAGAAAATTTAAGGTATTTTATTTGCATTTTATTTGTAACAAGAATATTTCAAACGCAAAAGTTTAAATAAAGTGTTATAGCCATTTTTTGAGAAAATAACAAAGAATAAAACCGGTGCCCCACGGTCCAACTTTTTTGACCAAGCTTTTTGTATCCAATGAAATTGCACACAAAAGAAACTCACACTATGATTCATTTTGGTCCAATACAAATGGCAGTTCACTTAGAAGGCGTAAGAAATAAACATGGCGGACGCAAATATTAATTTAACGATTGCTATACTAAGTATAGGTTTGGGATATATTTCCACAAGTCTCAGTAGGAAGAAAAAATGTACTAGAAATAAAAGACGTTGGTGGACACGGTCATAGAAGTGAACAGGGTACTGGCGGAACTATATTGGGTCTATTACAAAACGAATTGAGGTTAGAGGACGCGGAAAGCTATCACAATTTTCTACGAATTGACGAAAATTTATATCTCAACCTTTTACATCGTGTCGAAGGCAAAATTATACATCAGGATACAAATATGAGACAAACGCGAAAGAGATAAGAACAATTTTATTGTATTGGTTTTAATGTTAGAATGGATGGACAGTAGATTTGAAATCATTTCATAACATAACATTTAAACATACTGTTAACTGGATTTCTTATTATTTATGAAATATAGCTATGTAATAACCACCTCAGTAAAACATGTTAATGGTCACGAAAAATCTTTAATAAATCTTGCAGAAAAAATTAAACGTTTTATTCAAATACCCATAACATTAAAAGTACCACGAGCCGTAGATCAGCTGACTGCACCTGACTGCCCGTTGCCTGCGCAGTCCACCATATTGTTACGTTACAAACGCTGATTGGCTATTTTGAAGTTGTTGAATGAAAAATTAGATGCAACTCAGTCGCATTGTATACAGATTGGACACAAATTGTACACAACAAAATTATACCCAACTGCCGATGTCTCACGAGGCACTTTTGTTGTATCCAATGCTTTGGACCAAAAAGTTGGACCGTGGGACACCGGCTTAACTAGGGTTACCATATCATGATGTCAGGCGCGGCTCCTCAGGGTAGGCAGGGTAGGCATTGCCTACCCTATCGTAATACATCAACAAATAACGTTTAACTATGATTCTGCATTTTATCATTTGAACCGTCATTTTCCCCTAAATTGCAGTTCAAGAAAAGTTTTCTCGGTTATAATGACCAGCGCATAGTCAAATCCTTTAATCTCAATTCCGATTCATCAAAACTGCGCTGCGTGTTTGAAACGCGCGGCAGAAATGATACGCATGGAACCTGGGTAGTGGAGAGCAGGCTAGCTTAACCTCTGCCTGCCCGGCCCCATATCCTCAGTACGAGGCCCTTGAATAGGGATAAGGAAACATTCGGTCTGTATATGCACTCCGAGCATGCGTAGACGCGTCTGCCAGCAGTCCGAACACTTGCCGGCCCAAATCCGAATTTATGCGACATTTTCCGAACAGCCATACTCCACGAACGAAGATCTCAGAGATCTGAATCTGTCGTTATCTCTGTGTAATACCAGTATGACTGACTTAATTAGTGAACTATTACAAATTTCGCTTTCGCGGCGCACTGACAATGAAAAGAGGAGTGTTTTAGCTATTTAACACAAAGCTGCAGTCAGACAATTCTTCAATTTCTTAATCTATTTTAGTCATGGGCGTCGCGAAACGGCTCCCCCTTGGAAGTTGGTGAACTTAATGTGCAGTCAGTTACTGACTTTTAAACTATTATTTTAATTTTGATGTAAAGAACAATTTTTGTTTAGCACAAATTAATACGGTTATCTGCAACAAATACTATAAATTTTGACAGTAAAATAATGATTTAATATTATATGATTGCAAATTTCCAACATGTGCCCCCCCCCCTGGAAAAAAGTCTGCCGACACTCGTGATTTTAGTTTTGGCGGTAATTCGTCCCTAAGTCACACTCATTCAGTCTGCTCTTATTAAACAACCAAACAATAGGTTTGCGTTATCCGCAATGACTTCGCCTATATTTCGGATAAACGGGGTTTATTATTATTATTATTATTATTATTATTATTATTATTATTATTATTATTATTATTATTATTATTATTATTATTATTATTATTATTATTATTATTATTATTATTATTATTATTATTATTATTATTATTATTATTATTATTATTATTATTATTATTATTATTATTATTATTATTATTATTATTATTATTATTATTATTATTATTATTATTATTATTATTATTATTATTATTATTATTATTATTATTATTATTATTATTATTATTATTATTATTATTATTATTATTATTATTATTATTATTATTATTACTATTATTATTATTATTATTAATTATTATTAATCATCATCATCATTATTATTATTATTGTTGTTGTTGTTTGTTGTTACTGTTACACTTTGCCTACCCTAAAATTTTGACTGCGAGCCGCCACTGCATGATGTCAAAAAACTGGGGGAATTCAGTTAACGACATTTATTTCACGTACTTTTCATTTCCTTTGACCTTTATCAGGAAATCCGTTTCACAGATAATCCTGTCATAACATTGAGCTCAAGTTACATTTTTCAAGTTGTACATTATGATCAACATTAACTTTACATTTTCCGCAGTGAGCTTATTTCGCTCATCTGTCCACTGAACATTTAGCAGAGAAAATATTCTCTCTACAGCTGCATTATGTGCAGGTATAGCAAAATAGTACTGTAATACTTTCAACAGTTCTATGTACTCAACATTGTTACTCATGTATTCGTACAATTTCTCTACAACACTCCCTACCAATGTTGCAGAGTTCATTTTGTGGTAAGTTCTTAAAGTACTTATTTCATCAAAGAGTACAGAGTCATCAATAACTATGTTAACACTTCTTAAAAACAACATTTTTTTCCACCGCTTTCCACTCTGGTTCTTTATCCAGAGTTATTCATTGAAACAGAGACATACCACTGTATTGGATTATCCAATTATAACTAACAGTATAAAAGTATACATATCACTTTCAAAGACTTTAGCTAAATTTCCATCATCACATTTACACATAATTTCCTTTACTTTTAAAGGGACAAAATGGTTTACTGCCCTAATTTTAAACGTGCACTTATAATTATCTTTTGGCATCCTGATCTGCATATGATATATCGGCAAAACTAGTCAGTCCAGGCTACAACAAGAATATACGTTTCGTTCAGCGAAAACAAAAACTTTACGGTAAGGCTTCTCTTGTTTACAGTTCATGGCGTCTTCACCACAGAACACAAAGAAAGAAGAGAATGTGATGCGGCGTACAGATGCAGTAAACTTTAAGCAAAGTCCAGCAAAGATCCGCTAGAGGACATACAAAGCAATTGCTAAAGGTGCGGCGTGTGAATTCAGTTTCAAAATGAATTGAAGTGATAAACAAATAGCATATTTTTACTGCTAACTAAAAAACGGGTGGTTTCACAAAACATTCGAAAACTGAACGGGGGTTCGGAGAAGGGTCTGAAAAACGGGTGGCCCCCGGTAAAAACGGGTGATATGGTGACCCTAGGCTTACCAGATAATATTTGACGTCAGTGGCTTTTGGGATGAGGAAATTCTTGAAAATCTTTGCTCTGTATCCTGAAAAAGTATCACATTTTCTATGAAATGTGGTATTTGTCCACTTCGCATGATTTAGTTACGCAATTGTTGACGCGTGCGCCCAAGAATATTTTCCTAGAGAATACCTTAAAGGACCCAGTAACGGTAACTAGAACGGAAAGCAAAGCAGCACTCATTTTGGCTCAGAACAGACCGGAAACGACAACAGGAATTTATATCTATTATCTTATCGATAGCAAGTGGAAAGTTGATATTGCGGATTGAGAATTCGCTTGTTTCTAACCGACCAATGATATTTGTTCCAGTTTGATGCTAGAGAGAGAGAGAGAGAGAGAGAGAGAGAGAGAGAGAGAGAGAGAGAGAGAGAGAGAGAGAGAGAGAGTCTGTTTCATGATACGGCTGCCTTGAATAATTTCTTCAGCAAAAAGTCTAATATGCACAATATGAATCTAACTAACCGTGCCCGGGAACGAGGACGCAATTGAATTTTTACTTATGGACGCTCTTTAACTGCTGTTTTCAACGTCCCATTCTACGAGGCGAAAGACCGCTTAATTTTTCTCAAAATCCTCTATATCAGGCTTAAGGTTTGTTTTACGTACCGTAAATCTACGACACGGGACCTCCGCTTTTACTTTCTTTCCAGCGACTTCGAGAACTAAAGGCTAGCGTGTTAGCCCTAGACCACAGAAGACAACACCAAGGAAGTTAAAACCCCGCCAAATCTTCCTACCTATCCCCGAGGCCCGGGAAAGCTACCCGCCGATTGTGAAAACTCCAATGTTCTTGTTCTGGTTCCAGTTACCGGTGGTTATGAACCAGCCTTAACACGTGTATTTCGTGTGAAAATCTCGATATGAGACATTGTATTTTTGGATGAAATACAATACTTCTCTACCCATCAGAATTGCCTAGTATACGCAAAATCACATTTTTTCTTTCTTTCTTTTTTTTTTTTCTTTCTTAATCTTGATCACAATTTCACCAAGTAAACTAATATGAGAATATTTTAATCCTGGTAAGCTTTTGTGTTAAATGCGAAATAACATACATTTTCTGAACATTGGTCATGTTGCCTGAGAAAACCGATCAGAAGCCCGCTTGGTCCAATTTTTTTCCTGCCGATGACTGCTGCTCACTCTAGTGAGGATAAATAAAAACAGTTGAAACCGGCTTCGAGGACTGTACAAGCTTAGATGACCTAGGAGAGCAGTTCCATACAATGAAAATCATTGAATCATGGTGAACTGACTACAATAATTAAGGGAACTAAGTTTTAGGACGAGATGCAATTGGCCTCCTAAGTTACGAGAAATAATTATTTATTATTATCATCACCATCGTCGTCGTCGTCCTCACCACCACCAATCATTATAATTTATCATTATTATTGTTCATGTGTTGCACTCACATAACTTTCTCTACTCTTGCACTAAACATCTTACAAACTCTTATTCCTATATCTTCTTCGTGTTATTTGAGATAAACATCTGCAGAAATTATTTTATTATTTATCTTCTTGTAGGTACAAGGAGAAAATGTAAATACAGTAGGCTTTGAGTGGTACTCAAATCTTTTAAAGCTTTCAAATTTCGTTCTCTTTGCGCGATTAACACATAACAAAATGAATGGTGATGTTCCATTTGACAGCTCTCCAAAACTCACACAAACAAGGAATATCTCCGAAATGGTTCACTCTATCAAAAAATTTATTCAGACATAAACTGTGTGTTTTAGCAAGATCTACATTTTTTGTACAGTAAGATTTGGTCTATCTCTTATAGTTTACCAGTCATGCAAAAGTCTTCCAGAGTAAATAGGACTTCATGGGCTATAGCCAGAAAATTCAACATATACATTTCATTTGTCATTAAAGTATCTCAAACATATGGCATTTTCATCAAAATTGTTAGAGCCATTTTCAAGAAAATCAACATTTTTGAAAAATTTTCCATGCAAAGGGTAATTTAGGGTGGAGAAATTTTCTTTAAAATATTTTTGCCACATTCTTGAAAGATATTAACCTTAAATGCCATCTTTGGTTTTTAACCAACTTTTCGTTTTTGAGTTATGCTGTCCACAAACTGACAGACAGACACACACACGGACCTTTTTCTATTCAGAGGGCCTCAAAACATATATTTTCAGTAAAATCTTGGCATCAAATTTTTGGGTGGAATACAGTACTTCCTCTACTTTACCATACATAGTAGAGAAAGTAAAAATGTAGAACATTGTCGTCAGTGCAAAAATAATGTAAATTTATCATTTAAATGCCTTTATATATACCAATAGGCATATAAACTTATATTTTCTTAAAATACTGACACAAACAGTGTTAAATGTGATCATGAACAGTCAGTTATACTTCTGTAAAGAACTTCTCTTGTGCAAGGCATCTAGTTTGTTTGTAATATAATCAAGAAGTCCCACAAAACTGAAATTTTTAAAACTGTACTTCACTAAAACAATAATTCTCATCAAATCAATCATTTGTTCCTTTGTGCTCTGCTCTTATTAAGGACAATATTACTTCAACATTACCACTGTGTTGCTTTGCCTCCACAGAATACCAACCTTTTGCCTCAGAGTACAAATGCTGCCTTGCCAGTCTCTCGTTCAATGTTTAGGACACTAGAGACTTTTCAAAAATGCCCCCCGGGTGCCAGACAAATAGTTAAAATGTAGAGCATGTCTGGGAATTTCCAGATGTCTGGTAACCCTATACACATGCAAAACCTTACTTTTCTTCTAGCTGCTTGTTGCTTATACAGTTAATTTTTCTTTTTTAAGTTCAATATCGTTTAACCTGGTAGAGCATATTGAACAATGAGTGAAATGGGTGAAATAATGCTCAAATGAGCCCAGGATCCATAGAGCTTAAGTTTTTTTATTTATATATTCATCATATAACATTTACATTATAGAGCTAATGATTGTAAATTGGTGACACGTCGAGATTAGCATTACAAACTATGAGATTACATACATAGATGCATTCAGTAGTGGACACATCAAAATATAAGCAGACATACATTTCTATTTTAATCTAAAAGGTGAGTCAATTAATAACGCTAAATAACACTTACATTTATAATTTTCCCGACTGTCACTGTCTGGTTGATAATGGAGGAAAGTTAGCCTCCGAAACATGTTCCGGAAAATTATAAATATAAGTGTTGTTTAGTGTTATTAAGTGACTCATCATTTAGATTGAATTGATTATAACAACACTGCTTTCAAACTTCTCAGAAAGGAAGATAAATTTCCAGTCAAAGCTTTATGGCCAACACTTACATTTGAGGTAATCCTCAGTGGAATAAAAGCTGTGGTTAATTAGATTTGCCTTGAGACATGATTTCAAATTATTTACTGGCTTTATTGCTTTGATGTAGTTTGGCAGGTTATTATACAATTTAATGCCTGAGTATAGAATACTTTTCTGATAGAGTGAGGAATTGTGATTACATGCAGATGTGTATTTTTTTGGGTGTTATGTTTATGTAGTACTGTTATTCACTGTAAATGGTGCATCAACGGTGTGAAAGTTCCTAAGTATAAACATAATTGTTAATTTTGTCTTCTCAGGATAAAGGAAAAACCCCCCAAAAAAAACTTTATCTGGATAACTCACCCTAAACAAGATTCTAATTCGGGACTTCTTGAATGTGAGGCAAACATGCTACTCCCACACCACAGAGGCAGGCTAGTTAATTCTTCATTGCACATTTATATATTGTGATGAAGTTATATGCAAAATAAAGTAACTAAAGTGAAAGACAAATCTTTTATAAGTAGGTAGCTATATCACTTTGAAATTCCACTCTCTTTGCATAACCATGAACAGGGATCGATTTGTGGTTGAAAAAAAGAATAAAGTATTTCAAAATTTAAACAAATAACAAAGAATATCTCAGAAACAACATCACAAAATATTTTATTAGATGTACATTTTTGTATTAATGCGATCTACATTTTTTCTGTTGTAGGGTTTTGTCTGTCTCTTATGATTTACTAAATATACAAAAGTCATCCAGATCACAGAGGACTTTACAGGCTACAGAAAATTCAAGTGGTGGCAGCTCCTGAAAAAATGTATCAATGTGCTATAACATTTATTTCTTCTAACATAATTTCAGAAATTTCCAAAATACAATCCAGCAACTAATTTTGGATAGATTTTGAAATCCCTTTAAAAACCTGATCACCTGCTGCATATTCTTAATGCCAAGCATTACCTATTTTGGCTTCATCCATATATGATGTCCTCTTTCCATTGAATTTATGTAAACTCATCTAGTATATTGATACAACGTGTAACCACACTGTAGTACCTATGGTCCAAATTAAAAGTGATAAAAGCGAAAGCAAATTATGTAATTAGGTGCCTACCTTAGGAGTGTTACTTAGTGTGGATTGTATCAATTGCCTTAGCATGGCTTTCTTCGGAAGTAGCCTTTAGCAATAAACTTTTCCTTTGCTCTCCCATTCCAATTAACATTCGGCATTACTTTTAAACATACAAATTTTTAATAATTCAATTATTTAAACTACTGCTTATCATGCAGCATTTTTTCACTTTCTTTTTAGCTAATTTAATTTATGTTGACCGTAACATTTTAACTGGAAATACTGATTAATTTTCATATCAAACGCTTGCAAAGATTTAATATGTACATTTTCCACTGCATTTGCAACATTGTTGAAAGCTCTGTGTAACTATGATAATATTAGTGTAGTATCTACCTAATTAACTTAGTTTCATTATCTTTCTTAATAAAAGTCATATAACTTACTGTTAGATCATGTAGGGTCAATATAAGGATTTTGAAATTCGGCACCAGGTATATTTGTTCTCGTTAGCGATCACTTCAAACAATTATGTAGATAATTTCCTTTGATTATGGTTTGAATAGCAATCTATTCAAAATCTTGCTGCTTTTTCGTATTCATAATGCGCGCCAACTTATATGTGTGACTGCTTCCGGGCATCACGCATATGACCAACTATACGTAACAACCAATGCATAACTAAAAGTATAATAAGAGGATATAATAACCTTGGCTGTATGAGGAGTAAGAATAGAATACTTTAATATTATATAATTAGTAATATCATGTAATTATTTATATTATATATTTCTTTATTAAGTACATGTTAATAGTTGAATAATTTCAGAAGTACACTGTGTATAGTTGGTGTCTGGTTGTTTAAAAGCGGAAATGACGCTGGAATTGAAGCAGGAACAGGGTGCACGTGATGAAGTTGGCAGTTTGAATGATCTGATTAATCCATATAATATTGAAGGTAAATATTTCTTTATGCTTAATAACTGCAGCTAATGCACTTTCTTTGACCGGACCAGTTTGATGCTTCTCTGGTCGGGTAAGCTAGAGTGCAAGAGTAAAAGGAGAAAATATCTCTAGGTTTTCTAGTGGGAACTTAGTGAACCATTCTCCAACATTTCTGCGATATACCGTTTCTGTCTGAACGATTATAAATTAGCAATCTTACCTAAGTTTTTATTTCGCATAAGTGCGTATTATTGCAATTACATAATTCGGTAATTTTACTTTAATACAGAGCGTTCATTTGAATGCGTGGTTGGCCAAACAAATTTTCAGGTGGAAAGGTTTCTCATGTAAATTACAACTGGAATATCCACATATTTCGTCGTAGATGTCCTTGTGCCGCCACAGCTCTCACAGCTTTTAAGAAAATATAACACACTTGAAGTCTTTCATGGCCATGAAAATAAAACCAATATTCATCCTTAAAGATCTTAAAACACTGTAAATAGAGCGATCAATTACTTTGTACAACATCCAATTGCAGATACTAAGTATTCACATTTTCGCACGATTTCAATTCCAGACTACATTTACCTAATAAGGTTTTAATTTTAAGTTTAGTGGCAGTCTAAGCCAGAGCTCGTGAAATTCCTGTGCAAGGTTTCCGAGAGGTTTTCTTTGGACTTTTTTCTGATGTCATAGTTATTCCACTGCAAGAACACTGGTTTAATGTTGTATCTTATCAAGAATAGATCCTGTTTCCTTAAGTCTATAAGATTACGAAATGTTTCTTTGTGAGGTGCACAAACTGTTGGGAATCTGCCTGTAAAATGTTGTCTCTCTTCTCTACAAGAGATGATGTCACATAGGAATCTTTACATGATTCTGTGCACCAATGTATAGACTTCTTGGCACTATAAGAACATTAACACTGAAATGCAATGAGTCAACGCTGTATGGCAAATACTTAGTGTTAGTTGATTAGTGAGCATTTAATTACTGATATTGCGAAGATGTTAGAGCTGGAACCTTCTTTCAGTCGCCCAATGTGCCAAAATAAGTTCTGGAGATATTACCTAACAAGTGAATGAATTTGCAGGAGTATCTGTAACTGGGGAGGTGTGGAATTAAAATATCACAATTTTACTCTCAACATGCCGGGTGACCAAGAAAAGGCAGACTAAAACATGAGAAAGCTCAATAAATTGGGAGTACTTTTCCATAAGAGACGAAAGATTAGGGCACAAGGCTCGTCAGAGGTACTTGGGGGAAGCTGGCTAGATGATAATGCACCTTCTTTATTATCACCAACAGCTTCATGACCAACATCTTCAACATCAGAAACAGGAGTATCCACACTACAGTTAGTGATTATCTGCAAGAAAAACTAAAAATAATGGTTGAGAGAGCAAAAAGGAGGGAGGAAGTGGAGAAAGAAAAGTTATGTTTAAAGGAGAAATGGATGCTATTTTGCAACTAGCAAAAGCAATTTCTAAAAGAAAAAGGGAGTAGCGGCAGTGTTAAATTTGTTGTTGGCTAGTGCTGGATTTCTGATAATGAAACCATCTTGCTCTTCAGTGTATTTCGCTCAATGATGTCACATTGATGATAGCTGGACAGCATTGAAGATGATCTTGATCATTTCCTCTTGAAGATACATAAGGGACAAAGTGATAAATAAATCCCAACCCTATGGAGATGCTTTGCATCTCATGGTCATCAGTCATGGCCTATGAATAGCCTAAAGTTAAATGAAAGTGTAGTGTTAAATAAAGAATAAGAATAAAAATGCTGTAAAATAATGTTCAAATATTTTCCAATTATTGCATGCTTTATTGAGTGAGTGAGTAGGGTTGACAACTAGGTCATTTGGACCTGTACTTTATAGATGTCAAAAATAATAATATACTGCACATTTTTGGATAGAGGTGCATTTGACATAGTAAGAAATACATGAGTTATAAATAAAATATTCAGTTATTAAAAGCCAAACTCATAGTAAAAGTAGTCAAAATATTAATTTTTCAACTTTTATTTGTTTAAATTGACAAGGTCCTAAAATGTCAGAGGGTCACTTTAAGAACAGTACATCAAATACCATGAAATCATAAAAGTAGCAGTTACCTTAATAAAACAAACAAAAAATATAATAGGTTACTTGTTTAAGTGCAAAAGATTACAATGACATAACAGCCCAATCTGATAACAGAATTATAGAAAATAACAAACTTGCAGGGTTTTAAGAAATCATTTATATAAATTTTAGGATGTTCTCCCCTTTCTTGTTATATATCTCTGTTTTAATTTTATTGCTTTATATATTCAGTATGAGTTTCTTTGCATTATAAGTTGGTCTGGATGGCTCAGTTGGTTAGACACTGGCCTACTGATCCCAAGGTCGTAGGTTCAAATCCAGTCCAGACCGATGGTTTTTGAGTGTGCTTAAAAATGACAGCTTTGTGTTAGTAGATTTACTGACATGTAAAAGAATTCATGCAGGACAAAATTCTGGCACACTGGTGACGCTGATGTGATCCTGGCAGTTGACAGTGTCATTAAACAACAAAGTATTATTTGCATTATAATTGTTAGCGATTGCATAATTTCTTTGACTTGTTACCTATGTTTTATACCACCTTTATATATGTTCATTATATATAATTTAGCTTTTGTGTACTTTGTCCTTGAGGCAGCTTCCTCACAGGGAAAGTAGTTAAATAAATTGTTACCAGCCGAAGAAACATGCACCTGCTGAAAATACCAACACTAACTAAAATGGCGATACACAAATGCATGACATAGAATTTAGCGGTGGCAACAACTGGATGTAGCAACATGGATGATTCACATACATTAAGTAGTAAACAAATTGACTACATGAGCAACTGAAAATAACTGTTAGGGAATTTAGCATTGTAAGATGCTTATGTATGGTCGAGCAGATTCTAAAACATTTGTTTGTAATTGTTCTGATTTAACAAAGAAATGCACTTTCTTTAACCAAACCAGTATGCTCTTTCTCTGGTATGGTATGCTAGAGTGCAACAGTAAATGGAGAGAAAATATCTCCAGGTTTCCTAATGGAATCTTGGTGAACCACTCTCCAACAGTGTTGTTTGTCAACTGTTACAAATTTATTTCAGTCTAAAAATATCAGTGTTTCTTTTAGCTTTTTTATGTTATGCTAAGGGATAAACATGCCTACATTAGAATGATTGGGAGCTCTAAACTGCAATTGGATGCTTGATATTTGTTGGTTGGATGTGCTTGTTGAACTTCTTGCCAGCCAACAGCTACTGATCAGGATGCATTGACTTTACTCCACTGCTGGGGTGACATTTTTCCAATTAATTTTTACTTATTTCTGATTTGCTATTCTAAATTTTGAAATACAAGCACCTCTTGGAGGATTGTTTAGTTCAGATTTAGCTGCTGCTGGAGTTGCTCGCTTGTACCACAGATATACTCACTTTCATTAATGCCATCCCTGCAGCTTTGGGAGGCATTCTACTACCTTCACAGGTAGTGTATGTATAGTGAGGAGGCTGTGTGTGCATCTGTTTACCTTTATGGTACCATGCAGTGGCAGTGGCATTCATCTCTAGATTATTCATATATGAATGTATAACTTGAGGCAATGCCTTCAAATGCAAATTGGCTTCCCACATATCCGCAATTTCTTTCCCGCTGCACCTCTGCAATATTTGTATATATCATGTCAGCTACAATTAAGGGACACTGGGACTGAATTTTCTAAGTTTTTTCAATTTTATGTCCATTTACTTGAAAATTGGCATGTTTAATATGAATAAAGAAAGAAATGATTGGAAAAGCCCAATGTTGTAGTGCTAATAGTTTCTCATATAATAGAATTAAATACTTTTAACCAGCAAAAAGATGCATTTTTTAAAACATTTCAGAGTAGTATACTAACAGCATTTTCTGATACTAAAGTAAATTGAAAATAACTTATTTGGTTGACATTACTTGCAGAGAAATAAATTTTTGTTTTTATACAGTTGTTGATCTCAAAATTCCTTTTATTTTTAGATTACATGTTTAAGGTTATGTGTGCAAATTTACATAGAAATCAGAGCAAAACTAAAATGTATGGAATACATGTCATACTAAATGCAAAACTGAGAGAGAAAAAAAACATCAGTGTGGTGCAGCCCAGTGTGGTTAAAAAAAGCACACAGTGACTTAAACTGGACTTATAAAAATGGCGGGTTGGGGAAAATGTTTGGCCAAAATAATTGTCATGTCTATAGAATACTTATATAATATAATTCAAAAACAAAAAATGTCATTTTCACCTAAAAATTTAGTCCTAGGGTTCCTAACATACAGCACTGCTTGGTCAAACAAAGTCAGAACACTCCACATACGCCCTTCCCTGTTATTATGCACCAGCTGAGAAGTTGGTGAACTACCCCATGAAATAGTAGGGACAGCATCTGTAGAACCCACTATACCTGCATGCTATGCAGGGAAGCTGGTGTCTGCTCATGCGCTTTGTCACTGGAGCTCTTTTATGGATTCATAGTTAAACAAAATTGAACCAGAATGAAGGTGTTTTCATGAGGCTTTTGCAGAAATTTCAAGATTCATTTTATTCCTTATTTTGACATGTCCAACTTTTTTCCCCCATATATACTTTAACTTCAGTGGTCATATTCAGAGCCTTTCCTTTTAGAACATATTGCCAAAAGCAATGGTTTTAACTCGTATAGAGAGAGTGTTGAGTCTTTGGGTTTTTTGTTCATCATACCACTTCTCATTCGTACTTTCAGATTCTGTGGTGGATGAGGAAAAACCTTGACCAAAACAAATTTCCCCTTTTCACCCAGGAATTGAACCCAGGACCCCTCATACAGCTGTATTGACTGAACTATGTGGCCAGCCCAAACATAGTGTTATGTTACTTCAGACTTCTTTGGGAAGCATCCATAATTGAATGCTCCCTGGCATGAGGTGACATTGCCATGGATACAAAAAGTGACAGACTAGGTTGAGAGTGGTTAATATTGAAAATTGATGTAAAGTTAGTGTTCAAGTGTTAATTTTAGTCGTGCGAGGCCATCACTGAATGTAAAAATAAAGGAGAACTGAGAAATTAATAAAGTTACGCTAGTGTCAGGAGCAGGATAGAAGCTACGAAATCACAATGGAAGATATGTTTAGCCATGCTTGCTTCATTGGCTTTCATATGGATACAAATGGGTGCTGCGATCCAGAATTTAAATAGTAAGAAAAGGATTTGAAATTAGGCAGTTAAGGATTAACAATTGCCTTGTGGAATATAGTGCTATTTCTTTCTACTTTCCACGTTTCAACTTAAACCTCACACAGTTGCTATGTTTCCATGGTGAATTCAACATGTATTGAGTACATTCCCACTTCCAATTTCCATGTTGAATTCAATCCGGAAGTAGGATTGCTTTGGATATAAAAAGCTCTAACAGAAATAATTCAAGCTTTTATGTTGGTCACTTGGTTTATGCTGGCAAACCTGTAAAAGTATTTTTCTTCATATTTTAACAATGTTTTGAGAAGAATATAATGAATTCACAATAAAAGTGAATTTGTTATTTTCTTTTATTACACTACTTTACCAAGAAAACTACGACGAGTGTGCAGCATGTTACAGAGAGTACAGTGGAAGTTAGTATCTTTGGCAGATTCAAACTGATTTCAATACGATCCTATGAAATGGGCGGATTGGATCCAGTGATTGACCTTTGTTTCAATCCACATCTCCATGTGGTATTCAGGAACTCAATACATGTTGTTGTTGTTAGCTAATGCTGGATTTCTGACAATGAAGTCATTAATCCTCTTGCTCTCCAATATTTTTCACTTGATATTGAAGAGAGCAATAGCAGTAATAGTAACCGCTTTTTAGAGAGCACCATATTTTTATGTTTTCGCGGTCACATCGCTCTCTCACAACCCCCAGAATGTCTGGAGGACCACACCTGTCGTTGACTCAATACATGTTGAATTCACCATGAAAATGTAATTATAAGTCACATAACATAAATTAAAAAAGCAGTTACATTCATACACCAAGTGAAGTTTATAGAAGCTCCATTGAAAAAGCAGTGGAGAGTTTCCTGTTGGTGTCAAAACATAATGCCACAATTCATAAAAATGAAGAGAAACATTCTTTTTTTTAATTTAATATGCTTTAACCTGGTAGGTCATACTGGACAATGAATAATGGGTGAAGTGATATGCAGGGTATGTAGAGTGAGAATTGATGCTTAACCAATATGGGTAAAAAAACTACAAGGTTCAGAGATGTTTAGTTTGTGAAGCCATAACCGTAAAATGGTCTCTTAAATTCTGTAAAAGCAAATAGAATGCAGATAAATTGCAGAGTGCCAACCTATTCAAACTACTTAGTATATCTGTACCATCCCTAAGCCTAAGTCTACTTACAGATTAAAGTTTTGAAAATAGATATAGTCTAAATTGAAATCATTTCTAAATAAAGATTTTTATTGTGATTAAGCTAAAATGGAAAGAAAAATAATGTATACAAATATCTGTAACATGGGTAGAGAAAGTTGATTCAAACACACATTCTTATCGTGTTAACAAAATAAGTTGCATTATACTCCAAAAAAGATTCCTACAGCCTCTAAGGATGTTAGAGCTCAGCAATCTATGTCTAAGTAATAAACAATAATGAACCAATAAATCACTTATTAAACTTTGGATGTGGGATAGTAGAATGTGTTCTGTAGCATTGCATTTTTCTGCAAACAAAAAGAAAAGATACCCTCAGGGTACAAACTTTGGTAGGCCTCGTTGCTATGTACCTGTTTACAAGTGCTCGGTTTTCAGCACATGATCAGTAGCCAAGATCCAATATGAAAGGTGACTTTTTTTTTGTATGTATATGTGTATATTGAAGAAATAAATTTATCTTGTCTAATGTGAAATTCGTTGTTTTCAGATGGATGAAGATTTGGATAAAATTGTTCCTGAATTAGACAGATTAATGTTGAGAACTTTAGAGCTAATGGAAGAAGAGATTAAGATCAAAGCAAAAATGGAAGAAACAATAAAAGATGGCTGTTTAGATCTTGCAAAGACCAGATACATAATAGGTCAACACTGCGTGTCGTCCCTACAGCTTCCAACTGAAGATAGTGAAGAGGTTAAAGCACTTGCTACAGTTGTGTCCTCTGAAGAGAAAACTACTAACAAAGTGCCACACACTGTTTATCAGCTTAATATTGAAAGCCCTTCAAAAATTACTAACTCAGTTGAGCCCCATATTGGTGATGGAGATGGTTTAAGACAGAGGATAAAAAATGTGACCAGTGAAAGTGAGGATAGTGTAGATTCTGATGTCAAAAGTGAGAAAGATGTAAACTCAAAGCCCAGGAATGGAGAAATAAGGCAGATGTCTCCTGATCCCATGAAATGGTTTGGTGTGCTTGTTCCACAGAACTTAAGAAAAGCTCAGCAATCATTTCAGAGAGGTCTTAAATTAATAGTTGAGTGTGCAACCATCCAGAATGAATTGACAGCGACACAAGAAAGGTTTAATGTGTTGTACAAAGAAAAACAGACACTGTTAAAAAGAGATACTTGAATGTATTCTGCACTGATGTTTGCTTGTATTAAAACTGGGAAAGGATATAAACAATATAGGTAAAGTTGGTATTGGTAGGTTCTGTCCATCATTAACATGGGCGGAATAACAGAACCTACTTTATCAAGGAAGTGCTTTGATTAGGTAAAATAAACCTGAATGTGCATATTAAGTCAGATAAAAATTTACTCTGCTTTTGGGTTTTCTGAAAACTTTGTTACAGAACTTGATTTATATCCATTAAACTAGTGTTTTTCAAAAAATTGCTCTGACAGAGGATGATCTTTGCATTGGAAACAGCATACACAAATTCACGTGACAGTCACATAGCATAAGAAAAATTTTGGGGTAATGTTTTCTCTCTATACAAGCATACCTACTACCTGTCTGACGAAAGAGTGCAGTTTTCAGGCAAGGGCACATGTCTGCCCTGGCCAGGTAAATATGGGACCTGTTCATGCTACACAATGGGAATGGTGATGTAATGTTACCTGTTATGCTTCTGCACTAGTTTCCCCTTCCTGTCATCTGCACTTTTTCGTCAGGCAGGTAGTAGTTGCAATACTGCCAAATATGTGCAATAATACTTCACATTTTTATTGTTTCATTGCTTCTCAAGAGAGGTTTAAGTCGAGCAGTGATCAATCCTGTCCTTCTTAACAAATAAAATATTTCTATGCTTTAAGTGAGGCCTTTCATTCTACTGTATGAAAATATTTTACCGACTTTCCACTACAGTAATAATGAAAGCAAGCTGAGAGTGCAACTACACAACAGTCCGCGCCCGTACCACGTAACCCCCACCCCTCCTCGTGGTGAGGTTTGTGTACCCACTGGGCCCGTCCAGTCAGCCAAAGGGCGAAAGTCCTGTAGTCCATAGGGACTACACTTAGGCAGTCGCAAGACTTAGGTTACACAAACCGCGCTTTTTAGCAGCCACTTTCCTTTGCACCGAACTCTTCCAGCCAAAGAAGATGCCTAGGCATCATTCTACGGCCAAACCACCTAAACCCCCTGATCCCAAAACCAACTGTCGCCGCACTCTGACTAAAACGAGATCTACACAACCTGCTCCATCATCATCCACCACCGACACACAAACACGATACTCACCTACTCCCACAAGCTATGCTCAAATACACAACACACAAACACCTACACCTACGAGCTATGCTCAAATACACACATTGCAGACAACCACACCTACACCATAAACAAGTAAAGCACACAAACAAAAACACACTAGACAACATTCAGCAGCACATCATCCAAAGCCCCCGACAACATCAACCACGATTCAGACTCGAGCATAGAGTCCACGTCACAACAAGGCGCCAGGATAGGGGCACTATTTGGCAATGCAAACACAAACACGTACACACACATCACACTCCAACAACATACATACCACCTACACCACACAGCTACTTTACATTGTATTTAGTCAACTGCAACCCCGACAAACAAAATACGTGGCTCATTAGAAGCCTCATGACCAAGACCCAACTAGACACAGACACACTAAACCGAGCCCAAAAAATTCCAAAGAATACCTTCGCCCTCACTTTCAGGAATCAGCAACAGGCTGTCACCTTTTCTCAGGCCATCCCCATACACGACTTCGGGAAGTTCGCGCACTATGCCAACTCCCTACACAACACTCAGACACAACACCAAGAACACGCAAAACCCTCACAGCCGTAATAAAAGGACTACCCTACGACATTACAGATGAAGACATACTCCAAAGCATACAAGAGACATACCCGGAAATAACACAGGTTTCACGAATCATCAGCCAAAACAGACAGATGTCCCTTGTACGAATATTCAGCACTTGCATAGCAACCATCAACACCATACTCAAAGAAGGTGCCATAATCGAAAAACAAATATTCCGAGCAGAGCCATCAAGACACACTGACAGACACGTACCTTGCCGACAAAGCCAACAATACGGCCACCAGGAAGACCAATGTATGGAACAACAGACATGCTTTCACTGTGGACACAACACTGACACAAGACGCAATCACCCCATCAGACACCACACCCCCTACTGCTCCACCTGCCGACAAAATGGGCACTACACCGGGCAAGTGAAATGCCCGATGTATCCCAGACAACCACCGACACTACCGGAACACACAGCAAAGAGACACATATTCCCCCACAATATCCCAACACCCCCAAAACCACAACACATGACTGACTGGCCCAAAATAAACTTCCCCAAAATTCCAGTGACCAAGAAGGACATGACGACACACGAAACCATAGGAACATTCAAACATGTAATTGCACATTCAAAACAACAAATTAAGTCACTACAAGAACAAATAACACACACTTCAGGAAAACATCACAACATACATACGAGAAATCACAAACACCACAATAACACAAATCCTAAGTACACTCATCCCTCCCATCTATGACATAACACCACCAGCACAAAGAGCTAGATTCCTCCATAACAACACAAACAGTGCAAAAAAACATTAAAAAAGGTGGTTAATACAACGAGAGTTGGCAACCAACTGGCCATTTTCATAAACGAGAACACCAGATAAAAACACACAAAAACTCACAATGACACACCAAATCACAATAAAAACACAAGCACACAACAAACACACACACAACATAACCTAACACACAAAACAATACAACTAAGACAAAAATTCCTGAATGAGTTGTTGCAGCAGCAACAAACTAAAACTTCTACTTTAATCAAAACCTAAATTCTTCGAGGGTAGAAGTCACCGCCATGCAGCTGGGGATGAAAACACACAAAACAAATAAACGCATAAATCACAACATCACAATACACACACACGCCTGAAAGATCTCCCACACACAACCAAGCAAAAAATTCACAAACGCAGCTGAAGAGGGTTGTCCCTAAACAGCCATTCATTCAGTAATAATCAAGCATTTTCTTTTTTCTGGACTACAACCTCAATGCCATTTGTAGGAGAGAAGTGCCTAAAATGACATACCATTCTATTTTATTTTATTTTTCTCCCAAAATGTAATGTGAAACTTATTGAACCTATGCTTCAGGAAGTTTAACATAACTACACAAAAAAGATAATAATAATAATAATAATAATAATAATAATAATAATAATAATAAATTATTTAGTTTCTATACCGACATAACTTTTGAGCATTGTCACTATATAAATCTTATACAATACATAAGTTTACATATTAGAACAAGGGTCACCTAAATAATCATCACAATTCATCAAGTCTATATAATGGTCTTTTCACAACATTTTGTTTTAAATATACTGCCCTTTATGGATTTTAGTTCTTTTGGGAGTTTATTGTACAGTGTTGCTCCTATGTTAAAGGATCTTTATCACTAAATTTCCTTTTGTGAGCAGACCTACATATATCATTTTGACTTCTTGTATCATATTCATGTACATCACAATGTCTAGCAGTTAGAGAACAGAACCTCAAAGCTTTAAAAGATTTGACTGTCACTCAAAGCCTACTGTATTCTCATATTCCCCTTGCACCTACAGGAAATAATCAATAAGATAATTTCTGCAAATGTTTATCTCAACTAACAGGAATGAGATATAGGAATAAGTTTTTAAGAATGGTTAGTACAAGAGTAGAGAAAGTCGTTAGTGTAACAGATATCTTTTATTAAATATAAAATTGACAGCAAATGGTACATAGCTTTGAAGGAACATTTTCTATTTTTCCAAATAATCACCATTTTGATCGATGCATTTTTGTAAACACTGTGGCAGTTTTTGTATGCCCATGTCATACCAGCCCACCTCCATGCTATTGAAGCGTTGGAACTCATCTTTCATCTCGTCGGCGTCACTGTCACTGAAGCTCCTTCCAGCCAAGTGTTCTTTCAACTTGAGAAACAAGTGGTAGTCACTGGGTACTAAGTCCAAACTGATAGGATGGATGAGTGATGGTGTCCCATCCAAATTGTTTGACGGGCAGTGTGGGGGTGAGCATTGACATGGAGAAGGCTTATGTGTTGGCTCAACATTCCTCTTCTTTGGTACTGAATTGCTGCTGTCATTTGTGGGGACAGTCCCTATATCGTTTTATCCAAATGTCATTTTAGGTACCTTTCCCCTAGATGAATATTAATGACTAGAATTTTGTTCTCAGTCTTTTGGAGAGAATGTAGAATGAGTCAAGATAATAAGCCTTCTGTTTTTGTTTGGAGGTTAATTTTGATGGCAAAAGTATTTTAAAAGCACCGGAGCACAAGCTCTGTCTGCATTAAATTTGTCACAACATGCCATATTTAATAGTACAGTAGGCTCGTGAATATTTTAAACTATGGAAAAAAATTTATAATATGGAGTTAATGTATTGTGTTAATAGGTTGTAAATGACAAAAGATATTAAATTGTATAGTTGTTTATTGTAACAGAATTCTTTAAAATGTACATTGAATACATTATAAAAATTTAAATAAAGCAAACGGATTACAAGAAAATCATTTTTGAAATTCTTTCCTCTTATCTCATTTCGACACTGCAATGTAATTGCAGTGATAGTAAATCACGTACTGTTCCCAGGGTTGACTGCACAGAAGCCAGAGAAATACTAACCTGACACCCCTGTGTCTTATGAACTAGTCAATTTGCCACGTCTAAAAAAATACCTCTGTAGAAGGGCGTGCAATTTATTACTTAGATGAAACCTGGGTAAATGACAGGCATGTTACTTCACTTGGACACACACTTTGTGTAGTCAAAGAAAGGTGCATTTTTTCTGGGCTTTACAAAGTGTGAAAAATCTAACCAGCAAACGTAAAATGCCTTGTTGTTTTGCATATTGGCAGTGATAATGGGTTCCTTGATGTGGGCTTATTAATATTTTAGTCAAAACAAACAAATGATTATCATGAGGAGATGAATGGGGAAGTGTTTAAAGGTTTTGAAAGCATACTAGATAAACTTGTTCCTAATGGTGTCATTGTTATGGACAATGATTCATGCATGTTAGATGGTAGAACTCTCTCAATAGTTTCTGCTGTACAATGATTCATCGGGATATGGTGGTTAATGTATATGCTTGAAAAAGTGAAGTCACTTAAAAGGGAAGGTGGTTGGCTCAAACAACTTTAATGAGGCAACATTAACCAATAATTAACTCAGAATAACTTTGCACTTTCCCAGTTTTCACTAAAATATGCTGGCAGCTCTGACAATAGTGTTATTAACTGACTCACCTTTTAGATTAAATTGATTATAACAACACTGTTTTCAAACTTCTAAGAAAGGAAGTTAACATAAACAAGATTAGCAAGTCACGCAAACAAGCAGATAGAAGATGGAGGAAGCTCTTCATTTTCTCGCATTGGGCACGCCAACTTGTTGAAAGTGAAAACATGCATCAGTGCTAAAAATATTGATGAAGTATTTTGTGTAGAAAGAGGGTTTTAACAGATACAATCTTAACCAAAATGTACTCAGATCCAATATAATCTCTTTGTCTGGCAAAGATTCTATAATGAACAGAATAGAAATACAACACTTTCCAAGATAAAACTATAATTCTCTTCATACATCAATCATCAATAATGCACATAGCAGTAGTTTCTATTTACTTGTATCTGTGAATGTCATAATCTGAAAAAATTAAGAGAAAACCATGCAACGAAAGCAGTGACAGCTATCCACTAACTGTTCATAGGTCCAAGATTTGAGTTATAGCAATATTTAATCCAACAGTGTCATAGATTGGTCTTGCAACTCATTTCAGAGGCAAATTAACACTTCAGTACTAACGAAACCTGTAAGTATGTTCTTGTAACCCAGCATAAGCCCGGTAACTGATGATTAGGTTCAATGCTGTGATTACAAACTCAAATTTGCCTGTGTGACACTGATCATTTAAATACAACCCAGTTACCAATTGGGTACTGGTTCTGTATGGCTTATTGTAACCCAGTACAGTATGATGGAGTGAAAGACCTATTTTAAGGGTTCCAGGGTACTTGCATAGTAATCCTGAGTTAGTGGTAGTTGGCAATCAATGGGTTGTTTTATCTTCACTGATGTTTTGGCTATGCTTTCCCATTACTTTGCAGTTGCAGCCTTTACTCTCCTCTGCTTATTAAAAACATCTCTAAGTACACTTTGCAGCTTAGGGCCCTCCATATATTTTGCTTTAGTGGTGGTTAATTATGTGTATACCTTGAGCAACAAAGGAATGATGTATATGCACATTACATAGCGATTCCGGGACAATATTCTTTATGGAAATTGTAATTTTATGCCAACCAACTTACTGATGGTTTTTTAAACATGTAGCCCATTGTGGGCGATGTATTGAGAGGTAGAATCAGGACTGGAAAATTAAATGCCATGGCTGGGATTTGAACCACGGATCTTCCGCTTCACATGTGCCTGCTCTAACCACTGAGCTACCACGGCAACTTGCCAGTATGTCATTAAATTCCCCAACCAATTTGTATTTTCCCAGTAGACCACTAGGGAATCTCACAAATGAGATAAGTACCCCAGTTCTGATTCTACCTCTGAATATATTGCCCATACACGACTTGTGTGTTTAAAAAACCATCAGTAATTATTATTTATTTATGCCAACAAATTTACTGTTGGTGTTTTTAAACACACAAGCCATGTGTGGGCAAAGTTTGAGAGGTAGGTCTGTGGTTCAAATCCCAGTTGTGGCATTGAATTTTTAAGTTCCAGTTCTACCTCTCAAACCATCAGTAAGTTGGTTGGTATAAATTAATTACAATCTAAAGGTTATTTAATTAAACCTGGGACATAAAGTCCTTATGATTGTAAGTCGCCCTTGGGGTACTTATCTCTTCCTAGATTCCCTAGTGGTCTACTGTGAAAATACAAATCAGTTGGGGGAATTTAACGTTATACTGTCAAGTGAATCATGGTAGCTCAGTGGAAGATCCATGGTTGAAACCCTGGCAATGCCATTGAATTTTTCAGTTCGATTCTGCCTCTCTCTATACGGAACATTAATCTCCAATTGAATCAAATTTAAGTTTTATGGAGTAGATGCTTTCTGCTAACTTTATTTATAAGTCTAACAGAGTAGCCTTTTCTTTTCAAGAGTGCTTCTGCTGGACAAAATTGTGGTTTTTACTGACCATATACTTAGTTGTGCGTGGAAAAAGGAAAGAAAGTTTTATGTAGGAAGTTTCTGTCTACATATGTTTACCTCGTAACATTATATACATGAGAATGAAGTGCCTCTGAAGTAGTTATTTTGAGAACACAATCACTCTCTCTGTAAAGGGCTAGTTGAGTATTCCCTACAACTCCTTGCTGTGCTTTAGCAGGAACTATCACAAAATATCAAATTTTAAACATACTTGTATGTATATGGTTATATAAAATCTACGCAGCTCACACGTTATGCATAGTGTTTTCAAACTTGTTCAATTGGACACATAGGTCCATAGAACCTTCTTAAGTACATGTCCTTAGGTTAGGATTTTTAAGGAATCATGGAACACTAATTTCCTATGTACTGCAAATTAAATTAAAGCATAATACATATAGAAAATATTAATTTATTTACATAAATCATTTTAAATTCACATTTAAAGACATAAAACTTTGATCACAAAGAGAACGAGAAACAATTCACTCACACCAAGTATTTACAGTTGTATCATTCATGATTAATGTCATTGTCTTTATAGAATGCTGGTCCAAACCATTCGTGATGACTTTCCATGTAACTGAAATAAAAGTTGAATAAATTATTAACAATGAGCCCTTTGAACTTTATGGAGGAAAAAACAGGGTTATTTTATATACTGAAACATCAGACAACTCTTATTGTATGTCAACATTCTAAAAATACTAGAAACAGCATGGGAACATGAACATAGAAACACCGGCTGTGAAAGCCTTAGAACTTTGATTCTAAAAATAGTCAAAGCACTTGCACTCAGACTTTCAGAACTCTTATGAAAATAAACAAAGTTTCAATAACCAAAGTTAAAATATCCTTAAAGAAGTTAATGCTATGCTAGAAGCTAGAAAGTGAAACAATTTTTCTAGTAATTATGTTACAAATTTAATATAAAATGCTAAAACCTTTGTATTTTATAATTTGTTAGCTAACATCGTGTTCATTGACAATAGCCATGGTTGTTTGAGGTTTAGAATAATTGCAATGTCAACTGAAAAATCTGGGTGCACAGAAGCTAATGCTTCAACATTCAAAAAGGTGTTAATTATAGGACTTATTAATTAAAGAGAAATTACCAAGTGCATTAAATTTGACTACAGACTTAAATTAAAGAAGGATGCAGTCAGAGAAAATCTGTAACATCCAGTTAAATTGTCATTTGTCCTGACCGGAGACAAATTCAAAATCATACGCCAGCTTCAACTACAATAAATGCCAGCCCTTCGATAAAGGAAGCAGCCCCCACTTTAAACCAGCCCACGCAGCAGCCAAACCAATAAACAAAGACCAGACCAACCATCATACACCCACACATGCTAAGCGTATAAAACCTGAGGAAACTAAATGGCTCTGATCAGTTTGCCGAAAGTAGCAGAGTACTACAATCACACCACTGACGATGTTCGACGCAGCTTCGAACAAAACGTCTGGAAGAAGAATTTCCACTATACCATGGCCCACAAGCCCGGATATTCATTCTGTAATATATATGGTCTTGTTTCATCAGAATTATTTCAATATCTTGCATCCTTGTCACATATACATGATTTGAAGGTCATTCCAGTCATGCCACAAATAACAACACCAATCTATATTTCAAATCTCTACCCATATATGTCATGATGCAAAACAATCACCAACTACATAAACATGATCGAAATATTGAGACAATCTCAAGATAACATTTCCACAAAATGACAGATTAAATAATAATAATAATAAACATTGAATTAACAAAATCAAGCTGTCAAACTATTGTTTGACTTAAAGATTTCTTTATATACATAACATCTGCTTCAACAGAAAGCTGTTGATGAAAATTAAGGCTTTGGAAACATATTCTGAATGAGTATTAGTAAGTGAGGTGTATATGTTACAAATTGAGTCAAATATTATTAATATTATTAGGGACATCACCATAACAAAGCCGTTGCCATTATTAAAATAGTACATAGAATTTCAATGTTCTTAGAAGCTATTTTTCAGAAATATGAGTGACTAGTTCCAGGGGTTGTGCTTCTATTTTCAACTTGAAAAATGGAAGCAATGGTTCCCAAATTTAGTTCCTCATAAATTCAAGTACAATTAATGTGGTATTACAACCAACTCCACAATATAAAAGTACAACTTGGATGCCACTAAAACTAAATTCTTCTCAACATTAACTAATTTTTCAGATGACCATTCTATGTTGGGCTAGAAGGCAGTAGAAGATGAACCTCGCTTTGCTGAAGTACACAGTGAAACTTTTGTTATCCTATATTATAGTAAATATTTCTTCCATCATAATTTTAAACACAGTATTCAAAGATAAATTGATTAAAGCAAACATTTATGCCAGGATATTTACCTGAGAAACATATCAAGATGACGAAGAAGGACTTTCAGTTTACGTTCAGGAATACTAATGGCATAAAGGAGATCAGGTAACTTCACTGTAACAAAAGATGAAAAGAAATGCAGTGTTTAAACAATACAGGACTACTGTCTGACCACCAGAAAGTAAGCTGGAGGAATGTGCTATGTATAGATTTTCTACCGTAACAATCATGTTTATACAGGCTAGTATCATATACAATACAGTGTTATCAGATAAATGCGTAATACCTATCACAGCAATTGGATCTGGCAGCATGAATGATTCACATACAAACATTTCATAGTGAGCAGATTAACAGTTCAAGCTCCCTCTCGTTGCCCTGGTGGCCAGACAGTAATTTATGTGGTAAACATCATTATCACTACTTTACATATACCCACTGCCTTCATGACCAGTTATGTCATTGACTAAACATTTAGTCTAAAGAGTACATGGGCAATCTATGCTTATAAATATTTCTTTTAAAATCACTGAAACTACATTTCAACTAATCATAAGGAGGATGAAAAATATTCTTATAATCTAGATAAACTGCTTTTTATTTTACACTCAAATAGAAATTATCCTTTGAGCACAAAAACTTGTAGAAATAAATTTACTGCCCAGTGTTTTAGGAAATTGAATGGAAAATCCAGATATAGAAATATTGCAAGGTACAGAAACTTTAACATATGCAGTTTGCTGTCTGCATATACAAAGGTCGCTATGAAAGTTTTAAGATGTGAGAAAATGAAAGTTGATCCACTTGAATTGAATGCAGGATTGGGCAGCCCCATCCTTTGTGAGTAAACTGGTATCAGGTAGAGACTCTCTCACTCCAGGAATTCCAGCAGCACAAGGATGAACAACCCGTGGTGCACAGGTAATCAGTGTCTGCAATGTAGTTGCAAAGAGAGCATTTTCACTTGGTGACTTTCTATGATCTTAAAAGTGGGTTAAACCAATGTCATGTCTTGAACGTTTGCAGCAGGCTTTTGGGAACATTGCTACTTCCCATGCCACGGTTTTCTGGTGGTTTCAGGAATTTAAGAGCTGAACATCTTTGAAAGATGAGAGAAGTGGGCATCTGGCAACGGCAGTGACTGAGGAAAACTTTGAGCTTCGAGAAAATGCTTCACGAAAATAATCATTTAGCATTTAAAGAAACTGAGGCAGCATTGCAGATTAGTTCGCCAGAAGTTTTGAAAATCCTCCATATATTCCTTCATGTGAGGAAGATCACATGGGTAGCTCACAATTTGACGAAAGAACTAAAACACGCCCATGTTAAATGGTGTGAGAAAATGTTGACAAGATTCGAAAGTTGGGGACACTACATGGGTTTCTGCCATCATCACAAGTGATGAAACCTGGATTTATCAGTTTAACCTGGAGACCAAGTGGCAATCAGCGATGTGGATCTTTCTGATGACAATCCACCAACGAAAGTGAAATGTCCCCAAAGTGCCAACAAGAAAATGGTGGCCTCATTTTTCTTAAAGGGTGATCTTGTGGCAACTATTTCTCTGCAAAGCATGAGCTTTATATATTCTGCACTGAATATAGTGGAGTACCTGCAACAATCCAAAATGAAGTTAGATGACCATGGGCTGAACACCCTAGATCTGGCCCATATGAATTTTTCCTTTTTCCAACCATTAAGGGAAAGTCAAGGGAACATTATGCTGGAGATTCTGTTGCATCATATGAAAAGGAAGTTGCTGCTTTATATCAAAAGTGGAAGACACTGCTTAAAAAACACAAATAGGCATCAATGATTAATCAAAGCATTTGGCAGAATTTGAGAAATTACAGAGTGATCTCTTGAAATGACAAATACTTCCTGCATAATGTGTTAATTACATGCACTTCTTTATGCATTGGAAAGATATACTTTTTTCTGTCCATTCCCGCCTAAACACTCCACACCTCTTGTAGTGCAGTGCTCTTTTAGGAAGGGAGTTAAATCTGTATCGCTTCCATTACTATAGGCTTTTCATAAGACCTAGAGGGTAAATTTACATTACCAGGCAGGAAAAGGAAAAGCCATAAATTTTGATCTTTTTTATTCTACCTGTAATACCTACTTAGAAGAGAAAAAAAGCTACAGCTTTAGTTCATAGATTTAGTTAAAACTTTCAGAGGTTTATCTACATATAAAATAAACAAAGGTTTATGTTATTGGCCCTTTAATAATGTGCATACTTATTCAACAATGATACTTGTGCACCTGCCTGCTGTGCAAGGGATCCTGGGTTCAATTCCTGGCAGTGGGGTAGGAATTTTTCTCCAGTCAAGCTTATTCCTCATCCTTCCCTGAGTCTGGAAGTATGAATGAAAGTGTGAATGCTTGCTTGCTACTTGCTTTTTGGATAGTAATGACCAGACATAGGAATTTCTAAGCATTTAAGGTAGGCAAGGAGGTCACAGGTAAGAAGTCACCTCCATTCCTTGTACAGTCTTTTGGCATTTGCAGACAGCACTTGGAACACATTTTACCCACCTTGTAATGATCTTGACCACTGTTTTTTCTTCTTTGAGGTACTAATGATTTGAGCGTTAAAAACTTGAAGCCAACTGCTTAAGAATTCTTAGCCTGATAATGACAAAACAAGATTTCACGTTTCTTCTGTAGTTTGCTAGTCAACAGACCTACATACAGTCACCAAGATAACGTCATTAGTGTTTTACTCAAACTTATCAATTTGGGGTCTCCTGGTTAAAATCTGTTTATTGAATTATTATTTATTTATGCCAACAAACTTACTGTTGGTGTTTTTAAACACACAAGCCGTGTGTGGGCAAAATAAGAGGTAGAACTGGAACTTAAAAATTCAATGCCACAACTAGGATTTGAACCACAGACCTTCCGCTTGCTTAAACTGTTTATTGAAATTCATTTTTACTTCAATTTTGTATGTTCTAGAAGTAAACTGCCAAGTTTTGAAAAGTGTATTGTATAATATTTCTCTAATTCAGAAAGTGTGTTCACTGTGCCCATCTTCTATGTCTACATTATGTTTTTGAAGATCATGTAAGCAAGCTAAAATGTTAATCTGCGCTATTTTGTTCTACAAAGTGCAATTAATGAAACTAATGTGTAAAAAAACGCTAAACTTGGACAGCTAATATAGTAAAAGATCTTTTTCAAAATAATTTATAGCATACAAAGTTTTATTTTTAATTACTTTATTACTTTTTTATGTAAGAAATTGTTTTACTGGAAAGTTGAATCAGATTTGAAAAATCCAATGCCACTGCTGAGATTCCCATGTTAGATCTTCGGCACTCCATGCCAACCTCACACTACTGACCTTCTATCAAACATACTATAGAGATACGTAGGCTTTCACGGCCGGCGTCTAAATTGTAGAAAGAAATATCTTCCGGGCTGTTATGCCGTGGTCTGCTGGAAGACAGATCTCCAGCAGACCACGGCATAACAGCCCGGAAGATATTTCTTTCTACAATACTATAGAGATTCCCACCCTAGATCTCTTCATGTCTCATCTGATTCTGATTTGATGCTAGTACTGGCATCTCACCGTTTTAGCCCAGTCATTAGAGCATCATCAAGGTGAACTGAAGATAATGGTTGAAATTCTGGCAACAACATTGAGTTTTCATTTTCTCTATTTATGTTTTATAATAAACAATTGAGGCATTATATTCCACCCAAAAAGATTGATATGAAATTTCACAGGAAACACCTGAGTTGAGAATACATGAATTGTTTGTGTGTGTGGATGGCATTGGGGGGGGGGTAACAAAAGTCACATGGGCTCAACACCTTCCAATGATCCAACAAGAAAATTTGAAAGATAATCCTCCCACCTAGTATTACCCTTTACATAGCAAAACCTTTATTTTTTTATTTTCTCAAAAATGACTAAATTTTGATTAAAATACCACATTTTTAAGATAAGTTGGTGTCACAAATGCAGCTAAGAATTCTTCTAAATGTATTTTGAATAAAATCTTATACAAAATATGTAGATAGTGACAAGCAAGTCCAGTTGCTTTTTATGGCACTTTATTGCTTCTAAAACTGAATCACAAAACAGTTTTTGGTTTCACCCACAATTTACAATTTCTCATGGCCTTGCAACTCAGCTGTTCTGTTCTATCATAATTTTGACACAAATACTGCTAACTGTACAGAAACAGCTCTACTGCACTCAAACCAAAAACTAATTTGCTAATAAGAGGTAGAACCGGAACTTAAAAATTCAATGCCACAACTGGGATTTGAACCACAGACCTTCCGCTTGCCGGGCGGACGCTCTACCACTGAGCTATTGTGACAAACTGCCAGAATGGCATTAAATTCTCAAGCCAGTTCGTATTTTTTCCTGGTAAACCACAAAGGCAGTCTCACATCAGAGACAATTACCCCAATGGTGACTTACTATTGCAAGTACTTTATATCCCAGGATTAAATAACCTTCACATGGTAATTATTATTTATTTATGCCAACAAACTTACTCTTAAACTTTGCCCACACACGGCTTGTGTGTTTAAAAACACCAACAGTAAGTTTGTTGGCATAAATAAATAATAATTTGCTAATGTTGGCTTGCTTGTATAGTCCAGGTAAATTACCAGGAAATTTTCTGGAAATACATTTGGCTTGAAACTTCTTGTTAAAGCCCAACATTTCTCAAACCTTCTGGAAATGGCCTTTGTTCCTGCTACACATTGCCTAGCAACAAGTGCTGTGAGGTAGCTGACCTCGAGCATCTTTTGAGGCATGCAGCCACTTTGATAATATTAAAGTATTGGTGCAGTTTTTATCGTAGCGTCGTTTCACGTTTGAGCGATGAGGCTCTTACTTCTCTCAGGGCGTGGTAACGGATGGAATGAAAAATCACACGATGTTTCTTCACCACAATGTACTATTTTATTAACACTTTTTCTATATTTTACATTAAAATAAGCACCGTTTTAAATGATTTAAGTCTTTTCACTTTTTTAAAAAGTGGAACGAAAGCTTGATGAAAGTCTGGTAAACGTTCTACAATGTTCACACGTTACCTCAACATGTCTTTTCACCTTGAATATGCACACGCTAGTGGGAAGAGTCTGACGTCACCTCATGTGATACTGCCTTTTTTGTATACATCCGCGTATGCGTCCATCAAATAGTTCCTTCTTGTTAGGGAAGCGATCCCTAACCATCCTCCCTTTGCTTTTATTATGGAACACATATAATTCTAATATTTATACATATGTATTAAAATTAAATATGGAAATATTTATGATGTCTTTAAACAAACTTAGTTGTTCGTAACAATGAACATTAACACGTTTTCGTCATTTAACCATCTCATACCAACATCAAAAAACAAATTACACTTTTAACAAATATTCACATAAACGATTTTCTTTTGGGATCTTCTAATATTCTGTCTCAGTATGATTACATGTTATTCCTGGTTAATGGTTTGAATTTTCAAATACTTTTACTTTTTTCAGCTGTTAAGTTGTCAAGTAAGTTTTTCCTCGTGGTCACGCAAAGAATATGGAATTTCCAAGCCATTACCTATGAACACGTTTTTAAAAATTTAACTATTGCATTACCTACTACGAGGGTGATTCAAATATAAACGGTAATTTTGTTAAAAATATTTATTGATTAAATATATACACAAGTGACTACATCAACATTTCTCTATATAGCTTACTTCACACTGTACACATTTTTGCCAACGTTTCGGAAGCTTGAACATTCCTTCTTCAAAAAAATTTTGCGGATGCGTCACCAACCAATTGCACACATGCTCCTCGATGTCATTGTTGCTTTCGAAATGTTTCCCTCCAAGCGATTCTTTCATGGGTGCAAACAAAAAATAGTCTGGGGGGGAACAAGTCTGGACTATAAGGAGGGTGTTCAAGAGTTTCCCAGTGCACATCCGCCATTGTGTCCATTGTCAAATTGGCAGTGGGAAGCATAGCATTGTCTTGGAGAAAGATGACATCTCTGATGGGCATACAACATCTTTTACTTCAGTAGGCAGCTTTTACAGACCTTAACAATTGGCAATAGTAAGCTGCAGTCGCTGTACGTCGATCATGAAGAAAATCAACCAACTTCTGGTGCAATTTCTTCAACAGTAGAGCGGTGATCACCTTCAATAAGCTCTCGAATGGCACGGACGTTGTCATCTGCGAGATTTGACCTTGGGCGTCAAGCATGACTTTCGTTTTCCACAAATTCTCGGCCACCGTTAAATTGTCTGGCCCAAGTAAACTCTCGATTCTGTGACAGTGTAGTGTCCCCAAACCTCCGAAGGTTTAACCCCTTCATTGATTAAAAACTTGATAATAATGCGTTGCACAACAGACGAAGGAACCTCTTGCTCACTCATGGCTGTACTGACGCCAGAACCCAGCGAAGCAGCTAACAAAGCTAGTTCCCCCTCCCTAACACACCAACCTTCAACCACCCCACTCCACTGCCCCGCTCTGAACGCTTCCTCCGTGATATGCAACAATTACCCTTTATATTTGAATTACCCTTGTATATCCTGCAACAAAATGTAAGTATATTGTAATGGCCATATCAGTTGCAAACACCACAGTAGGATTACCTAAGCGATCATTAAGTATTGAAAGCTAATCCAGTTCAAGTATCCATAACATCAGGATGTTGACAAAGCAGGCAGGGGCTTTATTAACGTGGGCAATCTGCACCCATGGTCTGTTGGGTCGGTTACATCTGTGACGCCTGTCACGTCTGTTATGTCTATCACCACTCCAATGTCTGCCATTGACAAAGTATGTGTGATCTTAAGACTCTGGCCCAGGGCTTTGGCCTTTCCAAATCTGCTGGTTAATAAAATGGCGAGACCACAGACTCAGGGTTAGCATGCTTTCTCAAGCCCAAATGGCCACTAAAACCTCCCTAAACCTCTCGCTCATCTCTGAGCTCACACCCCCCTGTCTTCGGGTCTCTCCCCGTGAGAGGTCCGTTGCAATATAATGAATATTTATCCAGATTAAAAAAGAAGCAGGTACAATAAGCTTTTAGAAGAGAGAGCAGAGAAAAATCATATGAATGAAAGTTTTTAACTTCAACTGTATGTATACACAGCTAGTGCAAAAGAACTATTAAACATAAATCTGTCACACCATGAAAGTCAAGACTAGACAACATTTGTATCTTTTAATCCTAATCGTCAATAATTTCTATTATACGTAACTTCCCAAAGCCTGAACAACATTGATAATCCTAAAACTGTGGCTAGCTCTTGCTATTAAATTACTTTACAGTGCAGTATTAAAAATAAGTGCTGCAAATTTTATACTGCAGTATGGGAAACAACTAGCACCTCTAGTAAAATAAAGAAAATGAGCCTGCTATGAATGTGATAACATCCTATGGTACTTACCAAATAAACGAGCAAGATGGATGGCTCCATATATAAAGGACGGTGGTACAGGTACATCAGGACTCAGACTACGGGGCACAAGTTGCCACATTAATACTTGAGACAAGAGATTCGAATGCTTAGATTTAGGAATTCCTAAGGTATCAGCAATGCTGCCGGAATGCTGATTATTTAGTGCAGCAGCAATATGAGGTATGATGCTGGTAGGTGTAGAACATCGTGAGCTAGTGCTTGCTATGCTGTAAACAAAGTAAACATTAAATACAAATACTTGACTCACCAAAAGTATATCATAACATTCTCATTCACGTTTAAGACACTGTAACTTAAGCAGTCTGGATTGTAAACAACTTCATCCTGAAGTAAAAAACAGTGAAAAAATCTCATGCGCAAGATCCTCAGATTTAATTGGAAATGTGCAAGAAAACTAATTATTATGCTCACATTTAGACTATTCTGATTGAACTGTCAGGCAGAATACGAAAATAATACGAGTAAACGAAAATATTAACTCAAAAATCATTAAATAGCAATTTAATGGTCATGCGAGGCAATAATACATTCTTATTGGTCTGACATTAGCATCTATATTAGCAGAAAGAATAAATACATTGTGTTAGGTTATATATTAGTGTATATGTAGTTTATGTGCAGCATTTGTGTAGCATATGCGGCAGAATATTTTCATTTCAGGATCAACTGGATTTCCAACCAAATATTGAAGCAGAAAAGCTACAAATTATGTATAGTTCCTCTGTACTCATACATCACATGCCAAAAATACTAGAATTACGAAGAATGCATTTTACTATGGCAAAGAATGTCAAATGTCTCGGAGAAATCTACAATGTATTCCACCAATAACACAAATGATGTAGAGACCACAGATTTCACTCATCTTAAAAGTGTTGTCGTTAGATAATGCAAAGGTGTTCAAAGTGAAAACCTCTTAGTAGCATCTTAGTGTTTGGAAATGCTATGACGATATGCCATCTGAGGATCTATCTGAGGAATTCACCTTGATGTGTCAGCATTGATTTATGTACAATTTATTGCAATATTCTTTGAAGGTAGTATAAGGGTGCTCGCACACATATAGCATTTACCTATAATTTTACGAACATGATAAATTTTACCTTGATAAGTTATGAGCATTTTGTCCAGGTTCCAGTTTAATGTTATTTAGAGGCAAAGTACTTCCACCCTCTTGCTTAATGCCCAGACCATGGACACTGTCATGGCTATTATGAGCATAAACTGACCCTCTGGCTGTTTTACCAATGCCATTGCTCTCAGGTACATGACCATCACTTCCATCTGGTCGATGTGAAGATCGTAAACTCCTTTTCCTTCCACTTTCATCTAAATAACAATAAACAGCATGAGCAATAGCATTTGTAAAAATGGATATACATTATAAATTACTTATATACATTATGTGGCAAAGTACATATCTTTTAAAAAATAACTTGTTTTTTTGTATCATCAAGGCATTTGATAAAGTACAGCACAATGGTCTTTTATAAAAAAAATTAAGCATATCTCCCAGATATATATTGCCGAATCATTCAATCATATCTCTACAAACACGCTTATTCTGTAGTTTACAAAGATGTACAGTCCCATGTCAGACCTTTAGACAAGAACATACTCATCCCTTATTCCTAAACAACACAGCCATACCAATAGCAGATGAAGTGCGATACCTTGGTCTTATCCTCACACACATTTAACATGAGAGAAACACACTGATCACATTCAACAAAAACTAGAAACAGGCTTTGACAGTCAAAATCGTTGCTGCGTCAAAACTCAACCTTTCCATTTTTAACAAGAGACTCATCTACATTATGGTTATCAAATCAATCTGGCAATACGCATGCTCCTTATGGGGTTCTGCCTCTAGTACCCAAATTAAGCGTATCCACATTCCAGAACTGGATATTTAGGATAATCGTCAGCACACCCTGGTACATAAGAAATGAAAATCTTTATTTAGATCTGAATTTCTTCTTCTTCTTTCACCTTCCCTGCTGCCGTTAGGCGTCGGGTGATCTGAATTTACCTAAAGTAATCACAGTTCTCCACTCTTCCTATAACTATCTATATACAACATTCTCAAAGCACCCAAACATCTTGCTGAATCAGATACCACAGAACATGCCACCAGAACTACCACAGCACCTTCTCAAGAGGTAAAAACACAATGATTTATTGACTGACTGAGGAACATCAATAGATATAACCCTAAGACCATGCTTCATGATATTATCAGAATAACTTATGTAGCACAATTGAAGTTCTTGTACAAAAGTCGCCATTGGGGTAATTATAGAAAATGATTATCCGGGCTTGTGGGCTGTGGTGTAGTCAGGAAACTCCTTCCAGACGTTTCGTCCGAAGCTGCGTCAAACATCCTCAGTGGCATCGATCATCAGTCAGTCATCGCCGAGACTAAGAGTGTTAAGGCAACGCCACTGAGGATGTTCGACGCAGCTTCGGACGAAACGTCTGGAAGGAGTTTCCTGACTAGACCACGGCCCACAAGCCCAGATAATCAGTTTCTATATTATGACACCGGCCATGAAAGCTTATGCAGTTTGATCATTGGGTTAATTGTCTCTGATGTGAGACTGCCTTTATGGTTTACTGGGAAAAATATGAATTGGTTGGAGAATTCAATGTCATTCTGGCAGGTTGTCACAGCAGCTTAATGGTTAGAGCACCCACCTGGTAAGCGGAGGGTCTGTGGTTCAAATCCCAGCTGTGACATTGAATTTTTCAGTTCCAATTCTACCTCTCAAACGCTTAGTACGTTGTGTGGGACAGCAAACTGATCTGTTTTTAAATAGAAAAATGAAATGAACGGTTTGGATGCTGTAGCGCTTGGAAGTGTGAGATGGGTGTACATTCATATTTCATCAATAAACCCAACATTGAGCTGTCTGCATTACAACAGGCTTCAAACTGTGTATCTCCTACATCATTGCAGAGCCTATATTGGCAGTGGTGAGCCACATGTACATGACACAATACATCTTTGAAGATTCTCGATCACTCCTTTGACTTGAGCTATAAGGTCCTCTGCTGATATTACAAGTGTGGCATACACCATACTCTTCATACAACTCCACAGCAAATAGTTGAGAGGAGCCAGATCTGGTGACCTTGCTGGCCATGGAACTGGTCCATGTCTACCAATCGATCAAACTGAACATGTGACTTAGAGGTGATTCCACACATTTACATCAAAGAGTGCTAGAGCTCATGTCGGCCATTCTGACAGCTGTGTACTGGTATGTGTCGCACTGCTGTTAAAAAACTTGTACTAGAAGCTACACAAGTAATTCAGTAGGATGTGCACCAAGGAATCTTTGGAGAAATTTAGTGCATGCACAGGAATGTTGTTATACTCAGGTTCGTTCATCCCAGTACAGAGATGGCTAAAGGTTGCATACCTTCCATATTAAGACACCAAAACGAATGTTAGCAAATTGTCACAACCGTTCGCTCTCTGGCATCCAAAATGTGCATTTCAGGACAGGGGTTCCTATTTGAAAACCTATCAATTTGCCATCCCACACAACATACTAAGCATTGATGGTGTTATTTTGGGACACCCAGTATATTCTGAAAGAACACAGAATATGCTACAGATTGAAACAACCCTTATTCGAAATGATGACCATGTGCAGCAACCAGCAGTGAAGACATTCAGGCCACTCGTCAAAGCTGCACAAATCGTGTCCACTGGAATTTTCTTGACAATGTGATTGATTTTTGTAATATGTCAATATTGCAGTGTCGTTCCTACATGCTATAGTTTGAGCTTGTGTCACAGAGAATAAGCCAATGGATAGAGGTCCGGTCTTCCACTAGTCAGCAGCAGCGATGAACCTTGGGACATTGGTTGCCAACCAATGCTGCATAGTTTTTACTTTGTGTGCAGGAGTGTTATCCTGTTGAAAAATACACTATTTCCCTTAAAAGCAATTTTGAATTTATATGTGGTAGCACCTTTTCCAACATTGCCTGACAGACAGCTGCAGTAGTCTTCACTCCACCTTTGCAAAAATAAACCTCTGATGCTCCCGGCCAGGAAACAACCCACCATACCATGACAGATGCAGGCTGATGTCCTCGTTGCACTCTTGCTTCCTTGGAGGACCGCGAATACACACAGTCATTTTGCTTGTTAAATGATTGAACCCAGCATATCTCCTTTAATTTTTCAGTTAGTAAATGCATTGTGTATCTTTTATATGCACTTACTTGTATATCATCCTTCAAAATATGTGACACAGTTCATTGAGAAATATTCCTATCACAAGACAAATGGTTTGTTTAAGCAAAGGATTGTGTTGACACCTTGCCAAACATCATTCACAACTTCTTTTGTGCATACACACTAGGATGGTCTGATCTGATGCGATCAGCAGTTTCACCCATTTGTTTAAATTGTGCTACTGTCCGAAACACAAATCGTTAATTGATACTGAGCAGCTTCAGAGTCGAAAAAATATCCTTAGCTTGGTTTACACAATGAAATAACCCCAACACAGAGATACCATTCTCATACACTCCCCAATTCATTTTTCTCTTGTGCCTGCTACTGGTACACTGCCAGCCGGTCACTCATGGCATAGTGAACGTGACATTGTGGACGACATAGTGTTGTCATACTTCATTCACAATTGCCCTTCTAGAGCAAGTTTAGATTTTACTGACAGAACTTATGGCAGTACTGTGTTTAAATATCTAAACCTGTCTATCTTCTTTAGCCATACAACACATCTAGATCATACGAAAACCTCTGTAACCTGCTATCGTTTACAAACTTTTGCAGATCTAACAACACTGTAAAGGCCTTTTGTAATATTTAACAAATTTCTTACCTGGCAGCTCTCCATTGTCCATTATTTCTGTCACATCTGATGGCATTTGCATTATGCTGTTATATGCCGCATGCAATTCCATTTCAGCATCCCCTGGAGGATCTGGAAATGGAAAATCTGGATCTTCTTGTTTCACTTCTATGTTGTTGATGTCTTGCTCAAACGGTCTATTAAGAACACAATAATTACTTAGTATACTTCACAATACTATACTCCTCCAAATACAAGATGACCTTATACCATGCTAACATGCTGATTTTAACAAATTTCAGCTAAAGTATAAAACTTACTCTACAGATTCTTGCTTAATGTTCACTTCTTGATGCTGCTTTCTCAATTCCTCATACTGTTGCCGTTCTTGGTTGTACAGAAGCAGGTCACTTAGAGTAAAATCAAAATAGATACGAACACCATCCACAATCTCTTTGCAGATATTCAAACTGCAATAAACGGAGAGAATTTTTTAATACAATTCTAACTGCTTCCTTCCCTTTTACATATTTTCCCTGGAGAACAGAAACAATGAAATTCCTGTACTCAAACTTTGCTATTGTGATGAATTACCTTCCAATGTGCTTCATAGCCATGTAACCTGTATCAAATGTGATCCACTGATAAGATTCCTGGTATGGATATTGCTTTTGGTTGAATATGGCTGGAGATGATATTATTGTTCATTAAATTGAAATTTATTAATTGCATTCCTGAAATTGAAATTAAGTTTTTATTTATGGATGCTCTTTAATGGTTCTGCACCATGGCGTAGTGGGCTAGGGAATCATGCCTTGGTTCCCTGCCACGGAATGCAGCCCGGCTTCGATCCCACCCCTGGGGCAGTGATTTTTAAGTCCCGGGTATAGGACCGGTGCCCACTCAGCATCGTGAGGAAATTGAGCAGCTTGCGATAGATAAGTGGCCCTGGTCATGAAAGTCAATTTTCCAGCTGGGGGTGTCGAGATGCTGACCACATCTCCTCCCCATATTGGTTGGATGATCACCCACCTCTACCTTGTGTATATGGGCGTGAGGCCGGCAGGCCCTGGTCTGATATGGACTGTAGTGCCACAGGTTTAAATTTATGCTCTTTAACGGCTTTGATTGTCATTAATTCTAATGAATATAATCAATACAATTAAATTAAATATTTAGGGGGGGGGGGGGGACTTGCCAAGAAAACACACCATGCAGGTCAACTTAACTTACCAGAGTACAGCTCAATATATGATTCTAGGAAAAGCATGACCAGAACCCAGGCAACAATGTTGGTGCTACCCCTAAACATAAACAAGTGACAAGTAGGACAGCACAACCAATGTCTGGTGCAAACTGGCAAGCTATCTGGGAAAATACACCTGACCATATGTGGCAAAGCAAAACACTGACAGGTTACAAAATTCTGTACCGGAATTAGAGAGGTGTTGGCTTATGGCTGCATAATAGCGAGGAGCTGTCATCTTGGTCCCACAGAGCAGGTAATTGATCAACAGTACTCCCTTTGAATCCCAGAATGTTGTTGCCATGACCTTGCCAGCCGATGCAACAACTTCTGCCTTTTTTGATGTTGGCTGATCCTTTCATTTCCACACCTTCAATGAATGATTGACGCCAAAGAGAAACCACTGGTCTCGATGTAACGTCTTTACCGTACACACTGCTAACTTGTAATGAACTTCAGCTGCACATTTATTATTTGCCGCCAGAAAATGTATTACAGCACAACTTAACAATCGGCAGTAAGAGCAAGTGTAGTCTCCATTGTTACTGCCGCTTTGATGTTCAAGAGGTAAATATAGGTGCCTAGGAATTTTACAGCGCTGCCACTACAGCCACACCAAGGTTCCCTGCGATTCCTGGACTGTTGCTGCCCACCACGTGGATTTACAAAAATAGTGTAACTTACTTTTGAGACCCCCCCTCGTACAAAGGTGCAGATGAAACCATACAAGATTTTTATAACTACTTTTTAAGGTGGTAATTATTATTTATTTATGCCAACAAACTTACTGTTGGTGTTTTTAAACACACAAGCCGTGTGTGGGCATTGAATTTTTAAGTTCCAGTTCTACCTCTCATACTTTTTAAGGTTTTACTAAGCCACTTTATGAAAGAAGATGGTGAAACTGGTTACCATCATCCATACATTTTTGGCACCTCTTTAGGAAACTATCCATCACTTCCTGGTGCATATTTTAATTCTTCCAGGATGTGTGGGTTTGTCTTGTACACTTCATGTTTTAAGTTACCCAGAGATAGAAATCACTTATTGGAACTCTGAGAAACGTTTCTCTGCCAATGGCGCAACATACACACATTTTTTCATCATAAAGAGATACTTACCCAATGTCTAATGGCAGCAGAGAAAGTGAACGAAGAAGAGGTACTTCATGAACAATATTAGGTTCTGAGTTATAGGGCCAAATTTTTTTTTTGAGTCAACAGTTGACGTATATACATACGTGAATACAATTTTGCCCACTTTCTTTTTAGTGTTAAAAGGCAGGGAACATGATTTTGCCTTTTTTCAACAAGACTATGCAACAGCTTATACAGCCAATCTTTCAATCAGAACAATTGAAACTGTGTTGCAGGACAGAATTATTAGTAGAGATTTGTAGTGTCCTGATCTACCCCCTGGGATTTCTATCACTGGGATAACTTAAAACATGAAGTGTGCAAGACAAACGCACACACCCTGCAAGAATTAAAACAAATATCCAACAGGAAATTGCCAGCATTTCTCAATGTAAGCTATGGCGAGTGATGTATAGTTTCCTAAAGAGGCACAAAAAATGTATGGAAGATGACGGTGACCAGTTTCAGTATCCCCTTTCATAAAGTAGGTGAGTAAAGCCTTTAAAAGTAGTTTTAAAAATGATGTATAATTTCATCCATGCCTTTCTATGATAGCAGTGCAGTCTATTCGGAGGGTTTTTGCTCTCCCTATATATGTAATGAACTATGAATAATAAATAATTCAAAGATAAGAAATAAACTTAAAATGCTGATAGCCCATGCAAGTTTAAATATATGCATTACAAAACTACTATGAGCTTACCTGCGGTACAACCTGTCCATGTTGCCTTTATTATTTTGGTAATGATATCGATACCGCCTCTGTGGTTTTTCTCCTATTCCACAGATTTGATTCACAGCAAAATTTTTTACATATCCTTCCAAAATGTTTATTACATTAGGCTCCACAGGAAGATTTACAATCTAAAACACAATCATTAGAATATTATTTAATTTTACAACAGTAAAAGAATGATAAATCAATGGCAGCTTTCTATAAAATAAAGTTCTAAATTTACAAGAATGTTGCATTTCCACATCAATGATAAATACACTATTGCTTCAGTAAAGCTTCTCTCAAATTATCTATATGACCACAGAAGATGAAAATAGGTAGAATAAAAGAAACATGGCAAGTATAGTATACCTTGTTCTTCTTTGTAATGAGTTCAAAGTCCTCTTCCAACACTCTCTTTAAAGTATCACTAAGTTCAAGGGGCACTCGTTCCTCCTCAACTTCTCCTGAGGACTCCCCTTCTGACGATGTCATCTCGTCTTCCTCGCTATCATCGGCATCCTGCTGACTATGGCTTCCTGCAGAGCTACCATCCTCTGAGGATCTGTCCCCTCCACCTCGGTCCACACCTCCACGGCGACGTAGCTTCTTCTGCTCCAGACTCTCGTTAATTCTTTCCGACAATTTACGGTGGCGCTTTTTGCGCTCACGTCTGTAGAGGTATGCCCCCCTGAAACAAAACAGCTTAGAAATTACCATGATTATATGTGCTTTTCAATGTTATTTCTAGAAATATATTTTCTATAAGTTCAAGCATTGACTTTCTAGTTTATTATTCTAGTGGCTGCACTTTCGTGAGCTGCACATTTAAAGTGAATTATTCTTTGCTGAAAAAATTATCTTTATTGTGGTTTTGTAGGGTAGATTTGGGGGATGTAGAACAAACCTTTTTAAAGTTTAGAGATCCATCACATATTGTTATAATCACTTTTCCAGTCATTCTTTTACACACTAGCATTTAAGCTTCTATAACGATTCTAGTGCATTTTTAGCCATGGAGACCTTTATGTATGAGGTGCATCCAGAAAGTAAGTTCCGATCGCATCCAGAGATGGTACTACCAGCTGGATAGGAATGCATATGTGCAGGAGTAGATAGGAAGTATGTGGGAATAATGCAGTAAAGTTTCAGACCTGACGGCAGTGGTTATCACACTGTGCTAGGACAAAATGGTTGCTCTGATATTGTCTCCCACCAACTGCAAGGTTTATGCAATCTTCCAATTTTTGCATGCTCAAAAGCAATCTCCAGCAGAGATCCATCATCAATTGTGTCATATGTATGGATATGACATATATTATGACAATATTATGACATATGTGCAACAGTAGGGCAAGACGACGATGTAGGCAATTAACTGAAGGACAAATCAATATTCACAAAGAAGACCATAGTGGCCAACCATCCCTGGTAATGTCAGAAGTGTTGGTAAGTGTGCAGCAAGCAGTTATGCAGAACCAGCGCTGCACAATTTCAGAACTCTCTTGTCAATTTCTCCAGATGTCTTGCTCACTTTTGCATGAAATTGTTTTCTGTTCTCTTTATCGGACTTACTTTCTGGATGCAACCTGTAGTAAGCTTAACTGAGCCTGAATATGGAAGAAGGCAATAAATGTCATACATGAAGACCTAATTTTTTTTCCAGAATTTAGATTATCAGAAAAGCAACACACAGTTATAAATTTCTGTATGTTGGAAGAAAATAAGTGCCGTATGCAATAACTACACTAATCACTGCCAGAGGATCAGAGTAGGCATATCTCTATAATTGACTATTCTTTGAATTACTTACTACTAATATAATAACAAAGGTTGTTACTGAATTCTTAGATTCATTTTCCCAAGCATGTGTTCTGCTGGTTGGAAGACAATGAAAGTTCCCTCCCATTTTGGGTTTTACAAGTTAGAAAAATACCTTGAAAGTAGAGAGACGAATAACATGAAAGAACAATGTATGACTGGATCCTGAACCATGAATCTTTAGCTTTCCCTATTAATGTTGTTTTGTTGAACTACCATGGTATGTTGCCCAAAATGTACTGAACTTGCTCATTTGATTCATGCATTCCAGTAAATCTTCAAATCAATGATAGCTAACCTTAAAGGTGACTTGCATTGTTATAAGCACTTTTTAATTTCTGGGCTTTAAGTTAACTACTTTTAATGTTGATTTATATTTTGTTAATTGCTTTTTCACATAGACTAAGGTTATGCCAATTGCAAAGTTAATTATAAAGCCTGCCCCAAAATGGCATTTCAATCTGGAGAAAACCTGATACACAATACACCCACAACGTTCTCTATTATATTATTTGTGTAAACAGGCATGCTTCTGTCCATGTTAAGTTTATAATGAATATTTGCCAAGAAATGGTTTTGAATTAAACAATATGTCAGGTACATGTTAGGTACCTGAAAACAAACTTATCATTCTAGCTTCACCTTTTTATCATTAACTTATAGAATAGCTCCATCACCAATTTAGACTCAGAACACCATTTACTACTATGGTAGGTAGTTGGTGTTTCTCGGTTGGGAATAATGTCCGACATCAATATGTTACAAATTCTATTTATTTTTAATGTATGAACCATTTTTCCAAAACAGGAAGTTTAACAAATTTGTAATTGGCTTTCAAATGCTTTGGTTTTATTTCATCTGATGATTTACAGCCCAAAAATGCACCTTATAGGACTACACATTTTTCATGATCTCTTGAAATCATGTCATTCCTCTGTCTTGCATTAAACTTAGTACCAATCAAGATGATGATTCACAGTTGTTAACTATATGGTGCAAACGTTTAAATAAATGGGAGGGGATGAATATGCCATTGCAGCCATTATAGCAAAAAAAAAAAAAAAAAAGAACCAAGCTAAGATGTTTCCATAGCAAATGCAGATGTAAAACCTGTGTTGCCAATTTTGTAGCACATGATTGGCATGTGCCTGACGAGCAATCCAGCAGTAGCATAAACATATGTCTTATCTTCTGTTTTCACTGCAATATATACAATGCCTTCTTTCAGCCCCAGCTAGCTTGCTTGCATCAGTTAGATATTGTCTGAATGCTGACGAGTTTATTTGCATCATTCTATTTATGTGAGTACTTGTCTTGTGTTTACATGCGCCTGGGTCTGGATATCTGTGCATATGTTGTGAGCATTTGTGATTGTCTTACACTTATAATGAATATTTAACCATGTCCAAAATACTGATAAAGATGGCGCAGCCAAATGAAAAAGCGGATGTACTTGAGAACCAAATAAAACATTTGGTACAAGTAGCTATTTCAATTAAAGTATTTATGCAGTCAATGAGATTGCTGCAGAATTGATCATAAAATAGTTGGCTTTCCCCTTACCATTGCTTTTTAACCCGATAGAACTAATTCGGGCTGAAGTAAAATGTTATTTTGGGTAAAACAACAAAAACTTCACTATGTCATTGGTAATAAAGTAGAAGAGGCACTAACAGCAGTAAAACCTAAAAACTGGGAATAAATGGTTACTTAAAGGGAGTAATAAGTGCAGCACAGGAAAATGAAGAGTTTTGAAAGAAAGGATAGAATGGCTCGTTATTTCTGTGGGGAATTTCAGTAACTACAACAGTGATGCAAGTGATTTGGATATCAGCAGCATTTTCTAATTACAATAAGCATTAATATTTTACTGGTATGTCTCTTTTGTGAACGAACATGCTTACACTGATATACTTGCATGTAGATTAACTATTTTACTCTTGTCTTCGTATACAGATAGAAAGAATACCTGCTCCATGTTCCAGGCAAATCCAATCATCTTCGTACACACAGTCCTAATGTACTCTCCACATGGTCACAATAAGCAGAAATGTCCCCTCGCTCTCTCAGCAAAAGGTCAATCTCTTTCTTGATTGGTGCCAGTTATAGTATATTTTCATACAATCTTCTAATTTCATCAATGCCCAAATTTTTTCAAGATGGAATTGTCCTTTGTGTAGGTCCTAAGTATGTCTTCCAAACAAACTTCATGGGGCTGAGATTATATATCTCATGTTCTTTGAACATTTTTCCAAAGTTTTTACAGGTTCAAGAGCTGAAGGTGAATTTTTTAAAATGTTTGGTTTCTTTTATGTTCTTTAAGTGTGATTTCTTATTTGTTTCTTCATTTTACATTTACATTTCCTGCCTAACATCTTATCGCAGAGTTCATCCAGCCATTCAATCCTATCTAAAAACCAATGTGTAGTACATAAATATAGGTAATTGTAGAGCAAATTTTTCAGTTGGCATTGCAGTTATCTGAATAGCTAATTTAATGAGCACACAACACAAGCACTTTTATCTTAATGCAAAAGAAGTATAGATACACAAGCAAACCTGTCTTTCAAGACTTCAAACTATACGAAGTAATGATTAGTAATATTGAGCATACACAAACACATGTTCTATTGCCAACATCCCAACATCTTATTAAGCACCAGCAATAAGTTTGTTGGCATAAATAAATAATGACATGAGAAGTTAAAGGGGACTATATAAATTAAACAATGCGAGTAAAGAGGAAATGCCAATTTAAAAGTGAGTATTGAGATCATTTTCTGGGAATATAGGATTGTGCATAAAAGCCTAAATATTTTTTCAAGACTCAAAAGATCAGCTACATGTGCTTACAGGTTAAAAAGAAACAAATACAACAGTAGCAATAGTAACAGAATAGGCAGTAGCTAGTAGGGGGAGGGGAAGGTGTGTGGTGGCTGCAGCAGCTATAGTAGCAAATGTTCTGGACCTTTAGATTTAACATAAATTGCTTTTGGCTTTCCAATACTATTTATTTTGAATTCTGTTTTAAGCATTTCTGGAGAATTTTAGATGTGCTTTATTCATGGTGTTAATATCTCTACAAAAAACACAATGCAGTGAAGAGCAAATTCATTCAGTGAAGATGTTCCGCCAAACAGTCATGACCAGTTTCTAGACAAAATAAGGTAACCGCATCAGATCGAGGGCTGTCCGGTACAAATATTAGCAGTGTTTTCCATAAGCAAAAATTGAAGCTATTAACAGTGAAGCAACAAGATTCTAAAGTAAGAACAAATTGGAAACTAAAAACTTCACTTATCTTAGTAATGCTGTTATTTGCTGACCCTGGGTTTCAAGCCGTGTCCAGCTCATTCTCAAAGCCATATAGTTTTTAGTTTCTAATTTGTTCTTACTTTAGAGTGTTTTCCATTTTTGGATTCAGTTTTTTGTTGTGCGAGTTCAACATGATTTCTTATTATTATTTATGCCTACAAATTTACTGTTGGTGTTTTTAAACACACAAGCAATGTTGGAGAGGTAGAACTGGAACTTAAAAATTCAATGTTACAGCTCGGATTTGAATCACAGACCCTCTGCTTACTAGGTGGGACTCTACTGTGCTTTTCAAATGGGAAGAGTTCTGATCTGCAGCCAATGAGATACATTTATGTGCACAGCGTTGCAAGCTCATTACCCCCACTCTTTTCATATTTCCCTCTCTCTTGCACACTGTCCTACTATTCTACTGGTGCGCTTCAGGCCCCACCCAAGAGGAAAGCAATATGACAACACAGCAGAACTCCGATTGGTTGCCGGCCTGGAGGTGCTCAAGGAACAAACTCCTTCCCATTTGAAAAGCACAGTAGTCACTCTGGCAGGTTGTCACAGTAGCTTAATGGTTACAGTCACAAACAAAACAATCAAGACTGCCTTTATGCAATGGAAGCATAAAGGCAGTCCACCACCAAAGAAATGTTGAACAGTGCCATCAGCTGGCAAGCGAATGGCCACGATTAACAGTGCAGCATATGTGGCAACCTTAGGTGCTTACGTCATGCCATTCAAATGAAGCGGCAAGGAAAATGGGCTAAAGGTGTGCTTCTGCAGCATGACAATGCACGTCCCCACACTAGCCAAGATACCACCGCTGCCATTGATCAAATGGGATTGACAGCGCTGCCATACCCACCATAGACATCAGACTTATCCCTCCTAGAAGCCACATAACCTTGTCATAGGTAGAGGGGCTTAGTGCAATTGAGACCCTGCAGGCTGTACTAGGAGTGCTTGTCGCCAGTAGGGTCACCCGTGCTAGAGTGGCTGCAGGCGAGTTGCCAACTAAGAAGCGGCTTAACATCTAAAATCCAACCCCAGAAGGGAATCTAAGAAGAACACCCTCCCCAGGGACTCCCAGTTGGAAAGCCCTAAGGTTTCTCAGAGGGGGAGTGCTCACAGTAAGGGGCAAGGGTTCACCCGAAGCCAAGGTGGGAAGCATCGTGCCAAAGGAGGCATGGCACTAGGGTGAATAATTTTGCTGCCATTAACGATCTCTGTAGGAAACCAGGAGAAACCCTACAGTAAGTAGCCTTGCATTTATGATGGGCTCCATGGGTAACGACCGAATTTTTCCGCATTACTCGTGGGACCAATATGGAACCTGGCAAAATAACACAAAACCCAGAAATGGGGATAACAAATATGCAAACAATGGAAATTGAGAAATATTCAATAAATCAAGCCTCGACAACTGTTGTAAATCCTCAACAGCTGAGACAACTGATATAAGACATACTGCTTCAGGGATTAATAAATTACACCTGGAAAAGAAACTTTCTGGTGCTCAATGCAGAAAGTTAGCTATAGAAAAAGCCAAGACAGCTCGGGTTCCCATAAGACCCAGGAAACCTAGGAAAAATCGATCAATCAAATCAGGAACTGGGGAAGCAAAACTGAAGGATACTAAGAAGCCTTCAGGATTACAAGACCCGACAGGAATGCCAGGAAAGCAAGACATTAAAAGAAACAGATCTGACAACAGCACTTTCCCTTCAGCTGGTGGTCAAAAGAGATCTGTTAAGAAAAGGCCTAAAAGCACAGAGAAGGCTGAACCAAGACCCAGTACATCTGGGGTAACTTACAGTCAAAATCTGACAGCTTTTAAAATGGCCATTGTCTTAGGGAAGTATCCATACGAAAAACTTACTGAAGAACAAGCTGTTTTAATACAGAAAGCAATTCTTGAGGAAGTCTGGCAGTGTGAACCAGGCACTGGCCCTCAATTTAAAAACAGCTATGCTGACAAGGGCATGGTGTTCATAACATGCACCAATGAAAAGGCAAAAACCTGGCTGATGGAGAGGCTGCCACGCATGAAGCCCTGGGAGGTGCAACCCTACGAATTGGAACTGCCAGGGAAATAACCCGTACTACCAGGGTCATTGCGTGGTTTCCAACAAAACTTCTCGAAGACAAGGATAAGAAGGCTAGGAACATATCAAAGCGTTTGAAAACCCAGAATCAAGGGCTGAACACAAAAGACTGGTCAATCATCAATAGCAAAGCAAAGGCAACTGGAACATACACAAGTGCTTGTTATTGATGAAAACTCTCTAAAGGCTCTGAACCAGATGGGATTAAAACCCTATCTTGGTTTTAATCAGAAACCTTTAGAATACTAGGTCCAAAGGATAAACCCACTGAAGATGAAGGCAATACAGATAAACCTTCAACACAGTAGGGGTGAGAGGTAGAACTGGAACTTAAAAATTCAATGTCACAACTGGGATTTGAACCACAGACCTTCTGCTTACCGGGCGGCTGCTCTAACCACTGAGCTATTGTGACAAACTGCCAGAATGGCATTAAATTCTCAAACCAGTTCGTATTTCTCCTGGAAAACCACAAAGGCAGTCTCACATAAGAGACAATTACCCCAATGGTGACTTACTATTGTAAGTATTTTATATCCCAGGATTAAATAACCTTCAGCACTCTGAAAAAATGGTTTCTGGGGGTCTGGAGCGACTGCCACATCAATGGCAAAAGTGCATACAGTTACAGGGAGATTATGTTGAGAAGGTGAATGTAAGAGCTAATGTGTAATGTGCTATGCGAAGAAACAAAGTGTAAAGCACTATAGAAATTGTCTACGTAAATTTACAATGTGTAAAATACTCTGATGTTCCTGCTAAAGAACTGGCAACACCATGTTGCCAAGACTCAGAAATGTCAGGGCTGGAGATCCACCAGCCGTACTGTAATGAATATGATTAACATCGAGAGTATCAAGAAAAGTACACAGAAATGAGTATGATGTGAGCACAGGCCATTAGGGCATAGCAAACCGCAGTAAAACCACTGGAACCTGAGATGACATTTAGATTTGTGTGTGTATTGAGAAAACTGGATTCAAATAACATGTACTGTGGAACATGGATAATTTGAACGTTTATAATTCAAAATCATCATTAATTTGAAGATTTTACTGGTCCTTTGAATTGTGTCTTAAAGCAATTTAAAAAAACTTGCATGTAATTCAACTTTCATTTTCCTTAATTTGAAGTTTTTGTTCAGAAATGTCAGTCAAAAATTAATCTAAATGCTGAAATTTAATATGATAGCTTCATCCATGTGTTTCTGCAACAGAGGTCATCACTCCGAGTTGTTTGTTTTGTTGAATGCAGTTGGAATGCTGTTTGGGAGTAGAATAGCTTTCCCAGCTACCAGCCTTGAGCTTCTATACCTGCTCAAACACCCCCTTGTTTGAAACATGTGCACCTTTAGTTGTTTGAACTTCCTACTGTTCAGTGAGTTGCAAATGCCATTATGTCTCTTAGTAAACACATGTCCAGTATAAAACTAACTTTTGCAGAAAAATACACCGTCATCTGAGAAGTTGAAAAGGGTTTGCAGAAAAAATCTGAAATTGTGAAAGAATACGGGATATCACTTAACACTTTGTCAGCTTATCCAAAGACTAAGGAGGAAATTTTAAGTAGCACCTCAAGTGAAAATCGGAAGTCAAAAAAAGAGTGAGACAAAAAATCTTGATAGAGTGAATGTATCTGTGTTGCTAAAATGTCAATTTTAGACGTAAATTTTATAATTAGAATTTTTGGATATTTTAATTTTTTTTCTTGTCCCTTCAGCTTTGAATTATCCAAGTTCCACTACATATCACAAAATGGTTAGTAAGGGAACACAGAATGGATTTTAGATGCTTGCCTAAATATACACATTAATGGTGGAGACATACAAATTCTTAGCACACGTCTTTCTAAAAAGAAGTAAAACCATTGCTATTCTTGTGGATTAGGTGCACTAATAATGAGGTAAGTTTCCAGTTTCTTCTGCTCATTAACAAAATGGAGTACTTTGACATATTGTGATGATTTTGTTATAAAATATAAAATAAGCGCCTTAAAAAGGTTTAGCAGGTGAGTTACAGTAGTTCAAAGTGTTCATAACAATTTCTAAAGCCACTCTTTATGTGTTTTCGTTCCTCAAATCGCCATTTTTAACATTTTAACAGAAGCTAAACACGTAAGTAAAAATTAACTATGAAAGGAAAACCATAATAAATGAAGAGAGTATACATTGTCATTTTTCTTGATGGGTACAGCTACAAATCCTGTCCTTTTCTTGGCATGGAAGTAAGCAATGCTGTGCTCTTAAGTGTGCATTTTAATTCCATAATTCACATGTATTTTGGAGACACTGAAGGGAAATTGTAGTATGCTCAGGCTTGATTTTAACATTAGAACATTTAGAAATATCAATTTTGTGTAATTATGCAGACATTTGACTGCTTAATTCATTCTGTTATTTACTATTACAGTAGAACCCCAATAAGTCGACTCTTGATAACTCAACCTTTTTATTTTCATATTTTTTATGGTTAAACTTGACTAATAATTTCTATAATCCACATGTAGTATAAGCAGCACAGTATGTAAATTTGAATTAGTAGATATACTATACAACCTACCGCATTCTTGCTCACAGTAACAAAAGAGCTGACCTTTGATATCTATTCAGAACATAAGCAGACCATTGGCACAAAATCAAAAGCTTTCTGCTAATAATGTGGATACAAACATTTGTTTAGAATTGTAATTTCTACTGTTTTACCCAGTACATGGTAAGCTAAACTTTCAGCTACATATTTCTGGTTTCTTGGATTTTAGGCTTAACTGTTACAGTTGTGTTTGTACCACTACAAATGTTGAACGAGAAGTTAACATGACAATGGAAATTAAATTGGATGCGTTAGAGACCTGACAAAAGAGAACATATTAATACGTAATCAATTTTTGAATGTGTTATACTTTCCTGTTTCCTATATTGTGCATTTATGTAATTTGCAGTATTATATTGTGCATTGTGAATAACAGACCCTTATTCCATAAAACTAGACATTTTGGTAACTCGACACCCACTCAGTCAACATTAGGTCGAGTTATCAGGATTCTACTGTATTCCTTTTAAAAGAATTATACAGTCAACTTTAGAAAATATAGGTGGACTATGAACTTAATTTTCCACCTATAAGTTGAATAGCAAGACATTTCCTAAGCAGCTGTATTCAGATAATTTACTTGGAGCATTAATTGGAGGTGCAGGAATAGTTTTCTTAGGGTAGGAATATCAGCTTAAAGCCCCAATTAACTTACAACTGCAGCTGCGCCCGTTCCGCCAGGTCTCTCTGCAGCTGCCGATTCTGGTCAGTGTCTTTTAAAACATAATCTTCACTTACGCACCGGTCCCATGAAGAGTTCCAACCCTTAATCAAAAAAAGTTTTGTAAACTTAAAATACTTTTCTGGACAAAATAACCACCCATTCTATTCTTTAGAAGAACTTGAAATGTTTGAATTCCATAATCATTGAGACCAAACAAAGAAACACTATAATAAAACACTTCACATTTAAATGAAAGCTGTTTATTTCAACCATATGACCCAAACAGCAGAGATAATCCTTACCTGAAAATGTATTAGATATTCTACAATTTTTTTTCCTCTCGAGTCTTTGCTTACAATGACATCTAAGACCTGCAAAGCATTAAAAATTATAAATTAAGCTCCAGTTTTCATTAGACAATCAAACATTTTTTCTACAAATAAAAACTTGGGTATACAAATAATTTAAAGTGCTTAAACAGATATTTACAAAAAAAATTATAATTGAATTAAACAAAAAATGGCATAATCACACTTTTTTCAGTAAATAGTCTTACTATTTTGATGAAATGCACGGTATTAAACTCCACATGCCCCTACTATGCACTTTCTGCAATGTATTCATTTCCATCAATGAGTGGAAGTGCCTGTTTTGCTGTATATAAAATGTTTTACTCAATATTTCACTGTTTATACTATGTATGTAGTTGCATTTACATATTTTTCACAGATTGTGAAGGTTAAAAACCCTCAGTGAGCAAATAAATGAAGATAATCTTCTAATTATAGTATGAAATCAATACCGAAACGTCATCTGAAAACAGAACTCACTCTACTGGCTGATTCCCTGGACAGGAGCTTGCAGTTTACTTTACTTCCCTAAACCCCACCCCCGCAACGCAAATGAAATAACTTCCTGTCTACGCGAACGATATAAGGCAACAAAAACAAACAAGAATGAACTATTTAATTTCAAAAAATAATGCACAGGAATCACTGTCGCCAATACTCCAACTAATAATCATTAACGATACATAATAAATTAATAATCCTATTCTCTAATACTAAAAAGAATGAATTGAAACAAATGACAGTCACCAAGCACGCTTGCCTGCCATTCTTTTTTCATGAGCTAGATTCGCGACAGTGTCTGGAAATTTACTCATAGAGATTTTGTTACAAGTAAATATTAAATTACATTACCTTGGAGTCGTACAGCACTTTTGCTTTCGTAGGATCAGGTTCATAACAAAGAACCTTTTCTCCTTCGGAGAATTTGAATTTCACTCCCCTAGTGGACACCATCCTCCATACCAAAACAACGTATGAGAAATTGAATATTCAAAATCATGTTTTGGGCTAAAACTGACACAACATAAACTCTATTAATTTCAGATTTTGACTATAATAATATAATATTCGTGACACATATAAAATTATAAGAATTTTAATTTAGCTATAAAATTCTTCTATGTTTAAATGTCAACGTCCTAATTATGTATGAAGTCAATACAAAGACGGGTTTCTTTGACTGCTCCGAGTATCATTTGACGGGTAGGTATAAAAAGAGTTTGCTGTAATAATTCCCAAGAGTGTAGCAAGAATTACCTATTACATTTTTACGGTTATATTGTTATAACAAATTTATGCTTATTTCGTACTAATCAAATGGTCCCGAGATACAAACAGCAAAGCGCCTCCCCCCACCCCACCTTTTTTTTATGTCTGGAGAAGAATAGTGCCACATACTTAATTTTTCTTTAGTCCCACACTTCCCAAGAGCCTTGAAGAAATTAATTTGGATCAACTGAAGTTAGACAAACCAAACAAATTGTAGGGCTTCTATCACAGCTTGTGCAAACGATGGTGATGACTATGATAACAATTATTAATAATTAGTAATTATTAACAATAATGTTAAAAGCTTTCCGGAAGGAAGCGCAATGATCTGCGTTAGACACATACATTACCGACACATTTTCTTTGGTGACATGCTCCCTTTTTAGGTTCTTTTTTATTTAATTTATCTCTGTACAACAGGACTTGTTTCCTGCGGTACTTCGTAAAGCTGTTTCTTATTTAACTGAAAAGCTCAATTTACACTTTAAACACAGACTTCTTTCAGCAACATATTTAAGTGTAATTTTAAGATTGATTTTGGGTAATACTGCAATATAGGCGATGAATATATTTTGTATTGAATTGCTTAGATTACCGTTCCCTTGCGATTGCATGTGTTAGTATGGTTAGTAGTATAAGTCAAAGGAACTACATGTGGAACACATGTCTGAAGTATGAGAATATTACTTCCGGTCAGTACCAAAGGTACTGGGAGAATTTTCCAAATTAGACAATGACTGAACTTTTAAAATATATGTTGATGGTAGTAAAGCTATGACTAAACAGAAGTAAGTTGCATTTGTACCGTGTGTTTCTTTCAGCAACTGAAATTACAGGGGGAGCTTAAGCATAAATTTATACCAGTGCGCTCTGGGTGACCTAACCTTAATATGCAAATGTAGTAACTGTTATAATTATGTTCACTTTTGCCCCAAAATCTTGAAACACAATTCATTTGCATTCATCTGACACAACACATAAGAGGAATTTCTCATTGTTCGTTTTCATTAGTACCTAAATAGCAATGAAAGAGCTTGTACTTCTGTTACACTAGTATTGACATTTAATTTGCAACTTTTACGATTTTATATTGTAAGGGTCTATTATTCATTTGACAATATTGCTGTTTTATTTATTATAATTGCTCCATTGTTTATGTATTATATGTTAGTGTATGTTTATTTTTCTATTATTTATTTGTTTGGTATGCTTTCTCAGTGAGCAGCATCCCAAAGGAGGAAGCCTGTAACAAAATAAAATACAGTTTAAAACGCTTCCATTCCAAACAGTTAATTCACAGTATGTGTTGAATTTCCATGAATATAAAACCTTGCACATAATACATTTGAAATCCATCATCGTGCACCTTTTCGGACAGAAAGTGCAAGTTCTGCAGTTTTCTGTGATTGTACTGCTATAGATGGAGCATTTTTGCGCAGAGAATCTTCAGTTTTTCTTTATAGGTCATGCCCACAGGTCATGCCCAACAAAATGAGGGAAAATATAATTTTAAAGTTCAGTTAAGTACAGTTCGCTCACCCATCTCACTAGAATTAGTCCTCTATTTTCAAAAACCACTAGATAACTAAAGCTTTCGACTGTGTTGAAAAAACTAGCTTAATGACTAAATTAGAAATGCTTGGTATCAGGGGCTTAGGTTATAATATCATAAGGTCATATATGACTAATAGGAGACAAATTGTAAAATTAAAAAATAGATCATCTGTATCAATTTCCAGCTCTGAAAATATAACACATGGAGTTCCTCAGGGTTCAATTCTCGGCCCCCTATATTTGTGCTATATTGCATGACATAGATAACTATGCTTCTGATGGGATAAAGATTATTCAGTTTGCTGATGATACAACCATCACTGTAAGTGATAATGACATATTAAAGCTAGAAACCCGTTTAAACAATGTAGGTAGTAACATTGTTCAATACTTCCATAATTTAAATTTAAGTGTTAACCTTAATAAATGCGAAATGATAAACTTTGGATTCAAAATTATGAATCATCCACTACAATTAAAAATTGATACAGAGGTAGTAAAAAGTGTGGACGAAACACAGTTGCTAGGGATTGTTTTAGACAATAAGCTCACTTATAACTCACAAACTGACAAGATAGTAGCTAATGTTAGTAAAAATCTATATGTCCTGAGATGTCTAAGAAACTCTATTCCTATTTCTACTGCTAAAACTATTTACTTTGGGCTTATCCACTCCTTTTTGTCATATGGAATTGAATTATGGGGAAATACATCTAAACAAAATTTTCAAGGAATATTTGTATTACAAAAAAAGGCTATTAGGTATTTAGGTGGTCTAAGGTATAACGAATCATGTAAAAGCACTTTTATTCTGCTGAAAATCCTTACATTACCAAGCTTGTTCATCTATAGAACCGTTTTATATTTAGTTCAATTTAAATTCCCAATGAAAAACATGTCAGATGTTCACACATATAATACCAGGAATAATCAATTACTAAATCTCCCCAGAACCAGATTACATTTATCAGAGAGGGTCCCTAGTTATATGGGAGCAAAGTTTTATAATGCTTTGCCTGAAAATCTAAAATCATATGAAAATTATAATACCTTTAAAAATAGGATAAAAAATTATTTAATAACCAAAGCTTTTTACAGTATTGAAGAATACCTAAACTTATAGATATTTTCTATGATGTTTTGATTATACTAATTGTACTTTTAACTTCTTATCTAATTATATTGTATATACTATGTAATTACTAAATTCCTTTCTATTTATGTTTCTCATGACATGGGCCCTTATAGGGTACCTTTTTATATCAACTTATGTATTGACTCATGATATGGTTCAATTGTGTATTCCACTGTATTGAACTGAATGAATAAATAAATATATTTCCTTTCCTTTAAGTTTATGTTTAGTCATATTTACTCTTAAGGAAACAGTTGAACAATGATGATTTATTGTTAGTAGTAGAACCTGACAACATAATGCCAATTCCATGGCTAACGAGATAGTCACATGCCAATTCAAAATTAACAGTGTTCATTTTTTGTGTCCCAACCAATGTGATTAGGAGATCTCAGGGACAAAGTAAATAGGAGGTAATGCACCAGGTTATGAATAATCAATTTTTATGAATAATCACTTGCCTAGTTAGTGTAATCATCCTACTGATAAATTTTAACCAATCTATATAGCCATGGTAGAGCCTACATAAAAGCAGAAAACTCGAGCAGAACCAATAAAATTAAACATAACTACTCATATTTGAGGTTATTTTGAGTCACTTATTTACACTTACCTTCACTACTAAACTGCTTTTTTAAAGCGGAAACGTTTTCAGGACCATTCGATCCCATCATCAGCCGTTGGGTAACTACTCATAACTCAGAAGTGATAGATTTATAAGGAATTCCTTAATGTAGTTATTAGTATTTTAGTACCTACACACATAATGTATAATATAACTTAGCAGGGTTTTCCTGTTGAGCTGCAATTTTAACTGACTTAGTTTTCCTTTGTAAACAGTAATACCAATTCACAAGATGTATGCTTTTCAAAAGTATTTGGAATTTGAGTCTCTTTTGTGACAGAAAAGAGAAGGTTAAATAAGTGCCTCACCCCTCTCCCACTTCACAACCAAAGAAACAATTTAAATTAAAAAAAGCAGGCAGCTCACAAACTGAACAGTGAATGGAATGAACAGTGGTGTTATAAACATCATAGCATCACAGTCTTCTCAGGACATAATCCAGTTAATCTTATTGGGATTAACGTTGACTTTGCCAAAATACAACTAATGGTATAAGCAAATTGCATGAATGGTTGGAAAAGTTTTCTTTTCTATTTTTCCATTTCTAATTTAATTATGTACAAGTTGGACTGCTTAAAGAAAAATCTGATATATTGCACTCACATGACTTTCTCTACTCATGAACTAACCATTCTTACAAACTCTTATTCCTACATCTTCTTCGTGTTAGTTGAGATAATCATTTGTACAAATTATCTTATTGCTTTTTCCCTTGTAGGTGCAAGGAGAGTATTAGAATGCAGTAGCCCTTAAGCGGTAGTTAAATCTTTTAAAGCTTAGAGATCCTGTTCTCTTTGCACGATTAACATATAAAAATATGAACAAAGATGTTGGATTATACGAAAGTTCAAGTTTTCCAAAACTGACACAAATAACAAGGAATATCTCCAAAATGGTTCACTCTACAAAAAAATTTATTCAGAGATAAATTGTGTGTTTTAGCAAGATCTACATTTTTTGTATGGCAAGATTTAGTCTACCCCTTACAGTTTACCAGTTATCCAAAAGTCATCCAGAGTAAATAGGGTTTCATGGGCTATAGCCAGAAAATTCAAGATATACATTTCATTTGCCATAAAAATATATCAAACATATGGCATTTTAATCAAAATCATTAGAGCCATTTTCAAGAAAATAAAAATTTTCCATTTAAAGAGTAGTTTAGACTGGAGCAATTTTCTTCAAAATGTTTGTGTTGCATCCTTTTTGAGTTATGCTGTCCACAGACTGACACACGCACGTGCGTGCGCGCGCACACACACACACACACACACACACACTTTTTTTTTTTCTTATTCAGGGGGCCTCAAAATCTCGACATCAAATTTTTGGGTGGAATGGAAACGTAGTAGAGAAAGTAATAATGATGACTGCTGAATGTTTCACTACTAGTTTTGTGTTGCCAATTTCATTAATTGGAAAAACCATTTATACCTCTACGGTAAATAAAACATGGCAGACAGGCATTGTTCTCATTTGGAAAATGGAAAGTAATTTTCAACACAACTGGAAGTTGAATGTGCTTCTGAGATAGAATCAAATCATAATTTTCAGAGAAAGTTGCCTTAAACCTAAACTAACTAAATGCAACATTTGTTTAGTTTCTCATTGGAACTCTTAAATGAAGAGAGAGATGTACAACTGCACATGTTTACTTAAAAGGTAGTTCATACTGCAACTATGAGTGTTCTGCAAGTTTTAATAGAAACTGCAAGGGGCTCGGAGGGCATAATACATATTCTTATACAGCAAAATATGAACTACGTTCCATTCTTTTTCCACCACCTAATCAGCATAATTCATTTGAAGTATGACCAGCAATAAACAAGCATTTGTGTGCCAGCCATCACGATAGTAGTGGTTTCGTAATGACATTGAATGCAGTTTCAGTTATTTATCTCATTTAAGCTACAGTTCTCAAATCTTTATTCCATGCTTCTGCTGTTCTACTGATTCTCCTTCAAGCTACAATTCTGGAATCTCTGCTATTACAGTTCCAGTGAATCCGCCTAGAAGCATCACTAGTGAAATATGTGTACCAGGCTAACATGCTAGGCTCTGCTTCCCTAGGTTGTGGGTTCTAACCTGGCAGAGGGCAATGGATGTTTTTGGCATAAAAATGTGGGATGGCTTCCTTTGGAAGAGAAGTAAAGCCAGTGGTTCCATGTAGATTTATAGCACATAAAAGAACCTCAACCTGAAAGAAAAGCCCCTGAGCAAAATTTAGCAGTCTTTCATGTCCAACATGAAATGGGACATAGTAATTATAGCAGTTAAAGGCAATATTTCTGAAATTTTTGTACCAGTATACTAAAGGCCAGAGGCATATCGTTTTTTCCTTATGTATTACCTGGCAAAGCATTGAGGAGCATTGGCCTTGGTGGTGGAGCGCTACGATCGCTTCTTATCTTGTTAGAAGAGCGAAATATCAGTAACTTGGAGTATAGCCAGTGATAAAACACAAATAGATGATCTCTCGCGCCTGCCGATATATGAGACGTTGCTGTCCTGGAGATATGATTGAATCTGAACAGAATGTACGCACACCGTCTAGCCATGTTTATGCGATAAGCTCGCATAAAAAAACTGGACAGTTTCACGTTCTTTACGATACGCTTCATGGCGTTGCCAGGTAATATAGTGTATGCCCAGGACAAGAAGGCAAGTCTTAGGAATGTGTAGCGTAATAATTTCGTGCTTCCCGTACGGTGTCTATGCCTAGTTTCCGAGTATGACAAAGATGCTAGGCTCGTTTTAAATACACAATGTTGTCACATTACTCACCAATAGCTAGAAATATGCACTCTCATACACTCATTTCCTAGTAAAAGATCTGCTACCGGAGTAGATACACAGTTCAAGCCCCCTCTGCCCTTCATTCCCTTCTAGACTTCTTGTCGTGGGCATACAGTATTGTACATGGACTTGCTTGTTACCACTCGCGCATGTAAACAACTGCAGGTAGGTACAGCCTGACCACGAAAACCGCCTCACTACAGTACATCCTGCAAGCATCATGAACTGAAGAACTATCACTCCACGTCTGCAGCTCACTGCGAGAAGAAAGAAAACAGTCGCGTTATACCACACCTTGACCTTGCGTCTGCATACAACAAGGCAATGCTTTACCAGTTTGTAGAGCACTATTTGGTAAAGGGACGAGGCGTATTGACCTTGGTGGTCGAGCGCTGCGATCGCTTCTTATCTTGTTTATTAGAAGAGTGAAATAATAGTAACTTGGCATATAGTCAGTGATAAAACACAAATAGATGATCTTTCGCGCCCGCCGATATATGAGACGTTGCTGTCCTGAAGATACTATTCTAGAGTGTACACACATTGTCTCGCCTTCTTTGTGCGCTAAGCTCACGTAAACAGCTGGGTAGTTTCACATTCTTTCCGATACGTCTCTTGACTTTGCCAATTAGTACTAGGTTACATTGTTTTCCACTCTTCTATAGTGGCAGTTGTTTGCACGTTTGATGGCTATGCTGTACTTCTGACGTCATTCATACTCTGCGTCCAGCAAACCTGTATCGCATGCTAGCGCACATTCCTCCGGCCTTTACAGTGCACCATGCATAACGTTCTGGCATATTTTTAGTAGGATACTAGATTGACGCTGCATTTTGTGGAGATGATTGCCACACGTTTGTGCAACATATGATGCGGTTCTTATAAGAAGTATGTTTTTTGGTTTGTCGTTTGTCTTGACATAGCGATCAGTTGGTAGAGCTATGAAGATTCTTCTATTTTCTCGGATCGCAGTTAGAGATCAAAGCATCCACTGAACTCCATTTGAATTTATCAATATTTATTCGCACCTTTATGAATTATTACAATCACCAAGTTGCTATATGATTTCGTAGCTTTCTTTACTACTTCTTATTCTTTTGGCACGTCCGAAGGCATTTATTGTATAGTCTCGAGGCGCTACTGAGAAATAAGTTCTATCTGCATTAAAGTCCTCGATGTACTTTTTTCTTTTCTTTTTTCTTCCTTTACCTGATTACCCTCTCCTTATGTAGGAGTTGCACCCCCTAGGACTTAAAAGCCTGTACCTAGGGTCAGACGCCTGTAGGGAAGCACAGGAACCTATGGAGCCAAGGCTTGGCGCCCAGCCGCTGCGTCCCCCGTCTCTGCCCGCTATAGGCGTCATTGGTGGGGTGCAGTACTGGAGAGTGGTGCATGGTTAGCGCCCGAACCCTCCCGGCCAGTTATGCGGCCTTCTGAACCAGGGGTCACTGCTCCATCAAGCACTCAATAATTGTCCCCACCCCGGTACCTAACGAGGCTGAGTGCATCCCGTGCCAGACCTCCCAGCAGGGGAAAAGTGCCCCACGCCGGTACCAGGGATCGAACGCGGGTGCTCCACGCAAGAGGCAGGCGCGCTACCATCTGCGCTACGGAGGTGGCCACCAGGACAACATCGTTAGGATATTGCCTTGCTCAACAATACTCCCTCATGACGTCGTTATGATGACGTCATATTTCGTGTGTAATATCCGATCCCATAATTATCTTGGACATACCAAGAAATTGAAGTTGAATTATATTAGGATAAAACTTTTAGCGCAGAAGAATCATCAATTACATAAACATAATTGGGATGTTAAAATTGACAATAATTAACATTATCCACAAATTGATAATGTACTAGTTAACAAAAGAATGATATCGAATAAACGAAGTCAAACTAATGCTAAATATTTCTTTGAGTACATAACTGTTCAGTGGCGTATATTGTGGGCTATCAAATATATCACCGAAGCCCATATCTAAAGTAAACTAGAAACTAACAAGGAATATTAATAATAATTGCAATACTAGCCAGTTTCCCTCATGAAGAATTAGTACGTAGGATGGAGAATATGTCTCGTTCTCTAACATTGAACTAAGGGAAGAACAGGGCTTTGGATGCTTGGTTCCGCAGGCTTCACTACGATAGGGACAATGAGAGGTGAGGCGGGGGAATGCAGGAATAAACATGCCAAGGCTTCGGAATCTCGTGTCGCTATACTCACCCGAGCGTCTCCGAGATATGCCGTGTGAACGCGACTGTCTTGTAGTTAGCGAGAACGCTGTTTTTAATATTGTTACGCTATTGTTACGGTCATTTGTATTAGCATTATTCATTTCATAGTGTGCAAGACAGTACTAATTCTTCGAAATAATGTGTAATAAAAAAGTAAATCGATCATATTCGCAGTGGAAGTACGAGGATAAGTTAGTGATAGTAAAACAGGGAAAGCCTACTTCAGCTTTTCCACACTTGTAGTGAGAGCAAAAGGAAAAAGTAAGAATCCTTAGACAAGATATTTTGATATAAACGTTATAAGTAGACCTCGGACTTTTAGTTTCTAAAAATCTTAAATTAGGCACCTAAAACAGGTTCCTTCACAAGTCAAAACTTCTAAAATTGCAAAAATAGGTGAACAAAAAATTACTTTTTTATTTCTCATTACAAATTAGCCGAAACATTTGACTGTCTTTATTGTATATGTCCATAATTAGAGTCGCAGTAAACAACTAACACTTTTTCTAAGATTTCCATTGGGAAACTGCATAGCTTGTCAGATAAACAACCATCTTATAAGTTGAAAATGAGCGTTCTACATCAACTGATGCCACCGGAGCATATTTAAATGTTGGTGTTAGATACAAGGGAACAGCACATTAATGTTCAGGTATTTTGCCAGACAAGATATGAGCAACGGTGCAGAGAACTGTCAGTCCTGGGTTTGTTTGAAGCACTGATTTGAGTTGTTCAGAAACTTTTTCACCAACATAACCAGCAACCAAGTTGATATTTTCTATCACCTCTTCTATATCTCAGTTGCGTGTATACCGGTTTGCCTGAAGACTCCAGAGCACTAATAGTGAGGACTAGAAATACACAAGAGAGAGAGAGACAGACAGATTTGGAAACGGCTCTAACGATTTCGATCAAATTTTGTATTCAGATAGGGTTTTGCTTATTAAGTTTATCTATATAGGTGTCATTCCTGAAAAAAATGCAATTTTACGCGTAAAAGACACAATTAGTCGAAACCTTATTTTGGCCATAATTTCTCTGTTAATGGGCCAATTTCAACAAACAAGCCAGGATATTAAAGGTCTCGTCACGGAAACGGCTCCAACAATTAGGATAAAAATGTATATTTAGTTAATATTTGCTTTGCTTGAAGTAGTGCAACTGCATTATGAATATGTAGATAAAACAAAATACATCGCGTGCTGGAGAGCCTAAAATTACATATTATACCAGGTCATTTTCATTATAAACGTCGATTCTTCTCATGGTATTCAATTCGTCAATTAATACATTTTCGATCTTTCTTTATTTTCGACATCATGTGTCAAAAATATATTTTTATTTCATCGAAGCGTTTATTTTATTTTACAGAGCCGTATATCTTTTTATCTATTTCGTCGAAGACATTTTTCATATCGATTTCCTAATGAAGGAATAATGATTTCATCGTCATTTTCCTTAATAATAAACATTTTTGAAATTAGCACCTTTAACAATCTATGTAACTATCAATTATTATATTTGTAACGAGCCTGGAAACAGCCGGCTCCAAATGTTTTCCGATAGACGAAAGAAACGAAAAAGTTGCTTATGAGTTACTTGCGCCTGGTCCGCCTGGGCCAGCGATGGCTTCAGCAGAGTTATTTACTTCTGTGTGTTCCTCTGATGTGTGGTCGGCGGGCAGCCAACAAGAAGCTAAATAATTTTATTCTACTCAAACAAAGAATCAGCGCATTCTTTTCAGTACGCATTTTTACTTTCTTTGCTAGTCAGTAGAAGGAAGTATTGTATTCCATCCAAAAATTCGATTCCGAGATTTCACGGGAAATATATGTTTTGATACGCCCTGAATAATAATAATAATAATAATAATAATAATAATAATAATAATAATAATAATAATAATAATAATAATAATAATAATAATAATAATAATAATAATAATAATAATAATAATAATAATAATAATAATAATAATAATAATAATAATAATAATAATAATAATAATAATAATAATAATAATAATAATAATAATAATAATAATAATAATAATAATAATAATAATAATAATAATAATAATAATAATAATAATAATAATAATAAACATTTTTAGAAAAAGGTCCCCGCGCGCGCGCGTGTGTATCTGACAATCTGTATGTCTGTCTGTCAGTGGACAGCGTAACTCAAAAACGAAAAGTCGGTTAAAAACCTAAGTTGGTATCTAAGTTTAATGTCTTTCAAGGATTTTGAAGAAAACAGCCCCACCCTAAACTACCCTTTGCATGAAAGATTTGTTGAAAATTTTGATTCTCTTGAAAATGGCTCTAACGATTTTGATTAAAATGCCATATGTTTAAGATATTTGTATGACAAATTAAATGTATATTTTGAGTTTTCTGGCTATAACCTATGTAGTCCTGTTTACTCTGGATGACTTTTGAATAACTCGTAAACCGTAAGAGATAGACAAAATCTTACTCTACAAAAAAGGCAGATCTCGCTAAAACACACAATTTATGTCCAAATAAATTTTTGTAGAGTGAACCGAAATTTTTCTCCAGCCAGGATTATTCCTCATCCTTCCATGAGTCTGGAAGTATAATGGCCGCGCCGTGGCTGAGTGGTTAGACCGCTCGCCTACCACCTAGGTGGGACCCGCATGTGGTACTCGCGGTGGACGAAGCGGCGTCTGGGCGGGTTTTCTCCAGGTTCTGCGGTTTCCCCCGCCATTCATTCCACCAATTGCTCCATTATCACCCTTCCAATCATGCATTTCGCCTGCATTTCTTATCATCCTCTTCCTCATCATACCTGGTGCTTGGCTGGCCACCTGCTCTGTCCGGTCCATAGGTTCCTGGCCCCCCGACAGGCGTCTGAACCTAGGCACTGGCTTGCAAGTCCTAGGGGGTGTAAGTCCTGCATAAAGGGAGGGTAATCATCGAAATAAAGACAGAACAATTTCGGAGATATTCCTTGTTATTTGTGTCAGTTTCGGAAAACTTAAAGCTTCCGTAAAATGGAACATCGTTGTTCAATTTTTACTTTCTCTACTATGTAAAGTAAAGTAGAGGAAGTATTGTATCCAATAGGTGGTAGATTTCGGGCTTGTAGGCCGTGGTCCAGTCGATGAATTTTCTGACGTTTCGCCCAACACTGCGTTGGGCATCTTCAGAAAATGAATCATAGCTGGTTGACAACTAGAGGGCTGCTGCTGCTGCCGCCGCCACCTTAACCGAGATTTGAACTCGAGACCTTTTGAACGTGAGGCAGGGTATGCTACCACCACACCACAAAAAAAAAAAAAAAAAAAAAAAAAAAGACAGCTCCATGTCAGTAGATTTACTGGCATGTAAAAGAACTCCTGCGGGACGAAATTCCGGCACACCGGCGACGCTGATGTGATCCTGGCAATTGACAGCGTCGTTAAATAATAAAATAATTTTAACTTAATTCTAACCACAGCACAAAGGCGGGCTGATCTGGATGGCTCTTTCCTCCATAAAAGGGCATTCTCTGTAACTTGATAGATGTTTACCGCTGCAGTTAACACATATTTTGTAGGTGATGTATATGCATCATCATGCAAGATGCCTCTACATTTAATGCAGATAATTTGACGTTACAGAAATCACGAACGTGTCCAAAGCGCTGATGCTTACTTATAATACTTATAACTTCTAAGCGCGTTTGGTATATGAGTCATTCCACGTCAAATCGAACAAAATATGGCAAAAAATGACCTTGACCTCTCAGATTTTCTTGATTTTTTTTTGGTGTTTTGGAACAAAATATATTTGACCCGTGTTTCTTCGTTTTGTATAAAAAATTTATTTTGGCAGATATTAATTTTTGAAATGTCCCAAAAATCGCGCGCTCCTCACTCTTCGATCAATCATACCTCCGATTGTAATGAAGCAAATTACTTGATCTTTGGCTCAAATTAAAGATAAATCGCAGTATTTTGTGAGGTATTTATTATAAAATTTTATTAATTATTATTAATATTATATTTTATACGATTAAAGTTTTAAAGATAGATAATAACATAAACTCGACTATTTAAAAATCTGGAAAAAAAAAAAAAAAAAACTAAAAATACAATGAAGTTTATTCAATATTCTCAGAAAAAATCAGAATGGAGTCTCTAATAGTTCAGTTGTAATTAACTTTGCAAATCAGTGCAGCGAATTCGCGTGGCAGCGGTGGCGGCTACAGTAACCTCACACAATTGCCACCTTCCATTGCGGCAACTGTTCATTGCTTGAGGTTCCATGAACTTTACAACAGTACAGTAAGGAGACCACTGCTAGCTGACACTATTATATGTACACTATTAGCATCTTCAAAATGTTTTTAAAATATGCATTTTAAACTAATGTTTCCACACACCACACAGCTTTACCTCCTTCTTCGAAAGAAAATTGTTTCACTAAAGCTTCAGTTTTTGACAAAGGAATGAAGGAGTGTAATTTTAAAGCACAGCTGGATCCATCGTTCTTGGCCCCTGACCTTGACTGGAAGTCCTGTTGGCGAATCCATGGCTTTTGTCTGTTTCATCAGCTCATATTGTATAATTCTGCGAATGAAACCATGCACATGGGGAGGGAGGAGGAAGGTAGTGATGTCTGTATGATCTGAGACAGTCTTGCTAATTCAAAGGTGCTTTTTAGTGTAGCGTGCAGTTGAAGACAATAGAACTTTGCGATAAAGAGCGAATATAGTGAATTTGTGAGACATTGATCATAGCGTTAATCAATTATGCCACCTGTACGTTCTAAATTAGGGACCAAAACATTATACAGTCCGAGTAGAGACATTATTTCAAATGTATGGACGTACATGAAGGAAGAAGCTAAAAGCAAAGAACTGTTTACATCAGAAGATTTTTTCAAAAAAATTCAAAAGTTCAAAAGCACGTATCAGATGCTACAGGGGTATGAGAAAGAAGGTACATCGTGGATACATTTTTCTACATGGACTGTACTGCCTTAGTAAGAAGTTATCTGACTAGTATAGCTGACGCGGCAATTCGCAGGCTGTCTGCAGTCACCTGGCTTGTTACTCGCCCGTGTGCACTTGCAGGCCTCCAGGGAAAAAAAAAAAAAAAAAAAAAAAAAAAAAAAAAAAAAAAAAAAAAAAAAAAAAAAATTGCAGCAAATGCACTAATGCAAGCTCCATAGTTTTCAACACTTTATTTTATGGATAAAATATCAGGGAATACGTGTGTATTTTTTTAGATTTTTAACACATCGATTTAAATTCTATTTTTGGTTTTACAAAATATACCATTAAAAAAAGTCCAAAATTTGTGTGTAATAATGGCTGATCGAAAGTTGTTAAAAGTGTTATATTTAACCTTTCCAGTGCGCCAAACCCCAACTCTCAACTCTATATGAACTTAGAGTAACAAGTGATTTTATATTACGGTGCGCGCAGAAATTGCTTAGTTTCTAATAGCCATAACTAAGCAAGTAATTTAAAATTACGTAAATAAAAAAATACGGGTCTCCTTATTTGATGCCTATTATTCATAAAACAATTTTGAACCTCCTACGAAAAAGTCGTGTTTTACGGTTGTTCGAGTTGACGTGGATTGACCCATATGGGGCCGGTATATAGGAAAATCTACACGGTGGCGCCGTGGCCGAGTGGTTAAACGTTCCTTTTCTTTCTTTTTTAAACCTTTTTACTTTCTCTACTGGTAAGTACAAGGAAGTATTGTAAACAAACATTCGGTATCGAGATTTCACCGGAAATGTATCTTTTGAGACCCCTTGAATCCAAAAATAGCATTTTCAGAAAAAGGTCCGTGTGTGTGTGTGTGTGTGTGTGTGTGTGTGTGTGTGTGTGTGTGTGTGTGTGTGTGTGTGTGTGTGTGTGTGTGTGTGTGTGTCTCAGGCTGCGGATTATTTTTTTTAATTAACGTCCTCCAACATTGCGTCATATCGGACGAATGAATGAAATGAAATGGGTGAAATGATGCTTTAAGTTACGCGACATTCGTCTTCTCAGGGTAGGGAAAACCTCGGAAAAAAACCTTACCCCGATAACTTACCCTAAGCGAGATTCGAACTCGCTACCTCTTGAACGTGAGGCAGATACGCTAACCATCACGCTACCGAGGTGGGCGTCAGGCTGTGGACAACATAACTCAAAAACGAAAAGTCGGTTAAAAACCAAAGTTGGTATTTAAGTTTAGTGTCTTTCAAGGATGCGATACGAAGATTTTGAAGAAAATAGCCCCACCCTAACCTACCCTAAACATGGAAAATTTTTCGAAAATTTTGATTTTCTTGAAGATGGCACTAACGATTTTGAAATCGTGAAATGGAACCACATGGAACATCGTTGTTCATTTTTACTTTCTCTACTGGTTGGTTAGTAGGGAAAGTATTGTATTCCATTCAAAAATTCGAAGTCGAGATTTCACCGAAAATATATTTTTTGGACCCTGAATAAAAAAAAAAGCATTTTTAGAAAAAGGTCCGTGTGTGTGTGTCTGTGTGTCTGTGGACAGCATAACTCAAAAACGAAACGTCGGGTAAAAACCAAAGTTGGTATTTAAGTTTAATGCCTTTCGACGCTGGGACACGAAGATCTTGAAGAAAATAGCCCCAACCTAAACTACCCTTTACATGCAAAATTTTTCGAAAATTTTGATTTTCTTGAAAATTGTGTATCGATTTTGATTAAAATGTCATATGTTTAAGATATTTGTATGACAAATGAAATGTATATTTTGAATTTTCTGGCTATAGCCTATGTAGTCTGGATGACTTTTGAATAACTCGTAAACCATAAGAGATAGACAAAATCTTAATATACAAAAAAATATAGGTCTCGCTAAAACACACAATATATGTCCGCATAAATGTTTTTGTAGGATGAATCATTTCGGAGATATTGCTTGTTATGTGTGTGAGTTACGGAAAACTTAAAACTTTCGTGAAATGGAACATCGTTGTTCATTTTTTTATATGTTAAGTGTGCAAAGAGAACGGAATCTCAAAGCTTTAAAAGATTTGACTATCGCACAAAGTCTACTGTATTCTAATATTCGCCTTGCACCTACAAGGAAATAAGCAATTAGATAATTTGTACAAATGTTTATCTCAAGTAACACTAAGAAGATATAGGAACAAGAGTTTGTAAGAATGGTTGGTACAAGAGTAGCGAAAGTCATGTGAGTGCAACATATCAGAGTTTTTAAAAACAAATTTAACGTCCTCCAACGTAATGTCATATCGGACGGTGAATGAATGAAATGGGTGAAATGATGCTCAAATGAGTCCGAGGTCCATGGAGCTTTAAGTTACCCGACATTCATCTTCTCAGGATAAGGGGAAACCTCGGAAAACCCCTTACCCGGATAACTTACCCTAAGCGAGATTAGAACTCGCGACCTCTTCAATGTGAGGCAGACACGCTATTACGCTACCAGGCGGCCAGGGTTCGATCTCAGGTAACCGCATGTGGAATTTTTGGTGGACGAAGCGGCGGTTTCGTCCGGTTTCCCCCGCCATCTCATTCTACCAGGGCTGTATCTTCATTCCATGTATCATCAGTGTCACCGCCTGTGGTGCCGTAGTAGTAAAAACGGGCGTTAAACACTACTACCCGCTTCCATGTCTTCACTCTGTCCGGTTCAAAGGTTCCTGTGCTTCCCGACAGGCATCTGACCTTAGGCACTGGCTTGTAAATCTTACATAAGAGGAGGGTAATCAGGTAAAGAAAGAAGAAAGAAAATCTAACTGATCAATTGTAAAGAGCAGGTTAGGAGTGGGCAGGAATTCACCTCGTTCTTTCTGCTGAACCCTATAACCAGATGTGACATTTTGCTCTAACTTCTCCTGAATCTTCTCATTGGACACACCGCCTAATGTGCGGGGGTTTACCACATTACGCGAGAAGTTCATGGTACTGTGCATCTCTGCATGCAGGGATAGCTGAATAATACATTGGCTTTAAGTACTGTAGTTGCCTAGGATGTTGAGTTAGCTTCGACCAGGAAGCACTAGGTTGTAGGTTTTCACTGGACCAGTTGTTTTGACAGGACCCTTTTGTATGATGAATGGATTCACCGACATAATTTTTTTCCTTCCTCTGTTCTTGTTATTACTAAGCAGCGAAGGCCACTTGATCTGTTACTTGCATTAAATTTACTTTCTGGGTTTTGTTAATTTTTTTGGAATGTGCCATGGTGACTTAATCCTCCATCTTGCAAATGTCTCCGATGGCGTGCTCACATCCTGGATGCCACTCTGGCTTAGGTGAGAATTCTGGCCTGGATCTTGCTCACCCTAGAGTCTCACCTCCTGTGTATAGACAGAGGCACCCAATCACCTTCAGGAACACGTCAGCTCATGCAATGACCCCTACCAGGGACTAACATTTACCAGAGGATACAAACGCAAATCTTACATGATAACCAGGGGCTGGGAATTACATGGTTACCCAGTCACCCTTTGCGTCTGCCCATCCACCAACAACCCACATGAAAGGTATCCATCAGACTGTGTTCAGGGAGATATAAGGTTGGAGGTCAAACACATATGTGGACCAATATGATTAGGCATTTGGCATATGCTCTCTCACCCTTGGAGGAACCCAATCAGAGTGTAACTGGGGATCCCGGGAATGCCAATCCCATACCTACCATAGCAGGCCCCTGGGTGTGGCTTTACAGTGGTGAAAGAATTATCAAAATTGTTGGAATTGTTTTTGAGATTATCTTACTTACACATACTATCACGATCTCCTGAGGACCTTAGCCTCCTTCATAACAGTAATCCAGTCATTTCTACCTTCTGCTTTTTTTCCTCCATCCCTTAATTTTAAGCCTTCTCAAATCTTCTTTTACTTCATCAATCCAATCAATCAAGTCACAACTGAAGAAAAGTGAGCCCAGATCAGCCCAGAAGAATGCACTATTGATTATTCTGACTCCGACTGTGAAAGCTTACAATTACTCAGTATATGGTTTATTGAATAAGAGTTCATTTCACTTAAATAAGTATATAAATATTTAAGTGCAGCAAATATTTAATCACCTCCTGAGAGAAATATAGGCATGTTTGTTTACTTAGTGCAAGGTGAAGATCACCGAACTAAAGCTTTGTGCTGATAGTAAGAGGCTCAAAGATAAGGGAAAATTTTTATTTACACCAAACCACAAGCTGAGGCTTGATTCTTAACCTGTTTGTGAGGTGCAGATCACAAGCATTAGTTTTTATTTATACCATCTAATATACCTTATAAAAGAGGAATGTATAGCTTATTAGCAGATATCCAGGAAAGACTTAGAAGCATATAAAATCACTGGAAAAGTGAGTAGAGGACGTCATATGAATGCAAGACATCAGATGTTATTTTTCTCAAAATAAGCTCTAATGGCTTTGATTAAAATATTGTGTATGAGATATTTGTGTGAAAAATAAAATGTTGTTGTTGTTGTTGTTTTCTAGTGCCTTGCATCTGGCAATGAAGCCATTAGCATTCGTGCTTTCCAATACTTTTGAACTGTAGTTTTTTCTGATCTTAATGCTTCACAGGTCTTCAAGCGGTCTTCGTTCATTTCTGCTGGATCGTTACACAGGACACATATTGGTGAAGCTGAGATACCTATTCTGTAGAGATGACTTGCTAAGCAGTCGTGATTTGTCAATAGTCGGAAGGCTGCAACCGCTGTTTTCCTTGGTCTCTGGGAGATTATATCTGGGTTGGAAAGTAGTGTAATCCATTTTTTATCTTTGGCATTTGTTTCTATTTCTTGTAGGTATGAATGAGAAAATTTTTTAATGATCAAGCGTTTTATTGAGGAATATGAGAAATTGAATTTAGACTTTTGTTTTATTGTTGTGCCTTTCTTTGCAAGTGAGTCTGCAGCTTCATTCCCCATGACTCCACAGTGTGCTGGAATCCATTGGAGATGAACAGTCTTATTAACTTTTTGGAGTTGTGTTAACATTTTGTAGCATTCTTTAATTTTTGTTGACTTCTTTGTAGTATTTGAACATATTCCCTGAATTGCAGCTTTAGAATCTGAAAGAATTACTGCCTTGTTAAATTTATTTAAGGGAAGATTTAATAATTGTCGGAGAGCAATGTATATAGCCTCTATTTCTCCATCATAATTTGTTGTGTCTCTGCCAACAGAATGATAAAAGGAAAAATGTGAACACGTAACTCCAGCTCCAGTAAGGTTTTCCGTGGAGGATCCATCAGTATATATGTGCAGCCATTCTTCTGTGGGATATCTAGTATTGATTGTTTCCAGAGCTAGTTTTTGCATTTCTTTTGGTATGTCTGATTTACTTATTTCCTTTATTAATTCCAAACTGAAAGTAAGTTGCAATAATTCCAATGGATTTTCTCTTATAAGTAGATTTTATCTGGTGTTAGGAATGTTCAATTTGGATTTAATTTGTGTCACCTTTTCTAGGAAACTACTATGAGTTTTAAGGATTGAAGGGGGGAGATTCTCTTCTGTGCATTTAGAGTTTGGCAGTCATAACATTTTCTCGTGTTGGAGCAATGCTTGTTCTTCTATTTTTGTTGTTATTAGTTGGGTCCGTGTTAAGGCAAGCATGGCATCAATAGGTGTGGATTTAACTGCTCCAGTGATTAGGCGAAGAGCCTGATTTTGTATTTGTTCAAGTTTATTGATGTTAGTATTTGCTGCTGTTATTAAAACTTCAGAACAGTACAAGAGGCTTGGCTTAACATGCATTTTGTATGTTGTGTTAAGGACTCTCCTTGAGCAGCCCCATTTAGCACCAGCTAACCGTTTCAGGATTTGCAGTTTCTTTTCAACCTTTTCTGAGATGTTTGTTATATGTTTTTTCCAACTTAGCTTTCTGTCGAAAGTGATGCCTAAGTATTTGGCATCATCAACTGCTTTGAGTGGTTTACCATTATAATGTATGCTAATATTAACTGGTTTGTATTTTAGTGTAAATAATTCATAATTTGTTTTTTCCACATTGATAGTCATGAGGTTTTGGGAGCTCCATTCATGTGCTTTGTTTAGGGCTGTCTCTATTCTGTCTTTAATTAAATCAGGTTTTTTTGAAGAGCCTGGGGTCCAAATGACTACATCGTCAGCAAATAAAATAATTTTGGTTTCTAAGGTTTTTATTATTGATGGAAGGTCATTTATATATATGTTAAAGAGTGTTGTGCTCAGAACAGCACCTTGTGGAAGTCCTCGGTGTGTTTGTTTATATTTGGAAATGTATGTATTATATTTTGTGGCACAAAATCTTTGTGAAATAAACTGAGTTATCCATTTAAGCATGTTACTTTTCACACCTATTGATTGCAATTTCTCAATTAATTTGTTTCTCCAGACTGAGTCATATGCTGATTTAAAATAAATGAATACTGCCAAGGTATCCTCCTTTCTATTGAAAGCTTCCTTGATGTCTTGGCTTAGTAGGAGTACATTTTCACTTGTACTATGATTCTGTCTGAAGCCGGTCTGTGAACTATTAATTAAGTTGTAATATTCTAGGAACCAGTTAAGTCTAGATGCCCCATTCTTTCCATCACTTTTGCAATAACACTGGTCAAAGATATTGGCCTGAAACTATTAATATTGTTTGAGGGTTTGTTTTTGTTTAAAATTGGGATGATAATGGCTTTTTTCCAGTCGGAAGGCACAGTCATTCTCCAACACGTGCTATACAGTTTAAGTAGGATTTCTTTTCCTTTCCTGCCAAGGTGTTTAATAAACTCTGGGTGGATCTTGTCAGGTCCTGGAGATTTTTTGTTCTGTAATTGTTCTATTGCTAAATCTAGTTCTGTTTCGTTAAAATCCTGAATAAAAATATCATTTCGTATATCTTTTGGCATATTAGTTTCTCTGATAGTTTTTTGGATAGCTTTATCTTGTTTTTTATACGCTTGGGGTATTCTTTGTGACTGAGCATAAAACTTGTTAAGGGATTCTGCTATTTCCCTATCTGTAGTTAAGCTTTTGTTATTATGTTTTAATGGTTCAGTTGTATTTTTTGATAATTTTGTTTTATTAAGGAATTTGTATATTTTATTTCCATCTTTCCTATAGTCCATATGTTCTACAAAATTTGTGAAACTGGCCCTCTTTGCTGTAATTAATTCTTTCTTAAAAATGGCTGCTTTTCTTCTCCAGTTTTGTACATCTTCTGGACACTTGGTTCTTTCGGCTTTGACTCTTGCTATATTTCTTTCGTGTTTTAACTTAGATGTGTGAAAAATAAAATGTATTTCTCTGATTTTCAGGCTTCCTTGTCCTGAGTTAATTTTATACAATAGGGAAACCAAAACAGATAGATACAAGCTTACTGCAGGAAAAATGTGGAACATATTAAAACATACAATTTATGTCAAATACATTTTAACATTGCATTAGCAATTTCTGAAATATTTTGTTGTATTTTAATCTTCATTGATTGTGAGTTGAAGTTTGGTGTGTGTAACACATCTGAAAAGGTGTGATTCTTCATCTTCCTTTGCTAGAGTTCCGTAAGTCATTGCAAAAACAGAACTGATTTAGATGTTGCTTCCATGTATATATGCTGCTTAGTTTTAAATTATTTCTAGACAACCTTTTATTGTGATTAATATAATACAGATAGAAGAATTACAGTTTGTGTGAATAGTTTGATGCATGTTATTCATTATGAGCAGAAAAACTAATGTAACTAATGGTTCCTTTGGAGTGCAATGTCATCAAATATACAAGAAAACACCAAAGCCCTTCTTTTGATGGACTACTGGACAACCAGCAGAGATGGTGAACTAGTAAAGCCCTCCATTTACATATTGAACTGCAAGTTATATCATCAGATATACAAGAAAAAACCAAAACCCTTCATTTGATTGACTACTCAGTAGAGATGAACTATACAACTTTACAGTTCCTGAAGACATTGAATTCATGAAGAAACTGATTCCAGTAAAGTGTACAGGCGTTGTGTAACTTGCTGATGTTTTCTTTTTCCATCCATACAGAAATGTTGTGAAATTTTTCACAGAAACAATTATATCTTCAGACAATGGCATCAACATATGGCATATAGACTATTTCTTACGCCTTCAATTGTTTGTTTATTTCCAGGTGTCAGCAGTAAGATTCTTGAACTTAATAAAATATGCATTTTTTCAATGTGGCTAGAGCGAAGACTAGCACCCTTGGAGTACTGCTTCAAAGAAGGATTGATGGAAATGTGTTTCCATGAGAACTGTGACCAGTCTGCTTTCAACAAATGTGCACACTGCAAGAACTGTCTGCACATTGACCAAGCTGTTATTACTGACTTGCACAATTTTTGCTTCTGATAGTGTAGTCAAGTAAGTAAACTCTGTTATAGACTGTTTCATGTCATATCATTAACTGTCTGTCTCAAATAATCCATTTGTTGCACTAATCATTCATACTTATAATATTCTCATCGCAACTTTGACATCTGATATCTCTTGTATTAATAGTCCATAGCAGCTAAAATTTTTGTAGTATATGTATATTTTGTTGCTTTATTAACTGTGCTATGTGTGAATATAATTTGCACGACAACATGTCGTGACTTTCCCTTGTAAGCATCCTATTCTATATTAGGCATGATAGCTTAATTTTGCTCAAAGGTCTTTTTATCAGCCTTGAGATTCTTTTATTTGGTGTACATCTATGACACAGGACCACAAGACTTACATCCCATGTGAAGGAAGGCACTAAGGACCTTTACACCATAAAAAAACCCATCATCTTCTGCTGGGTTTGAAACTGCAACCTTAGGAACCAGGGGCTACCGTGTTATCCGAGCGTTCGACATCAAGAGTTCGACATCCAGATTTTGACATCGAGAGCTCGACATCGAGAGTTCGACATCGAGAGAACGACATCGAGAGTTCCACATCGAGAGTTCGTCATCGAGAGTTCGACATCGAGAGTTCGACATCGTGAGTTCGACATCGAGAGGTCGAAATCGAGAGCTCGACATCAAATTTTTGAGATGAATTTTCGACATTGAATTTTCGACATCGAGTTTTCGGCATCTGATTTTTGATATAGAATTTTCGACATTGATTTTACGACATCGAATTTTTGACATCTGATTTTCGACATTGAATTCTGAACATCGAATTTTCGACTTTGAATTCTCGACACCGAAAGTTATACTAAGAGACACATCGAGAGATGGAGATCGAGGCTACCACTTCGAGAGCTCGACATCCATGTTCGGCATCGAGAGCTTTGCATGCTGAGCTTGCCATCGAGAACTCGGAATCGAGAGCTCGATATCGAGAGTGCGACATCAGGAGTTCGACATCGAGTTCGACTTCGAAAGTTTGACATCGAGAGTTCGACATCGAGAATTCAACACAGAGAGTTCGACATCGAGAGCACGACACATGGGCGTCGCGAAGGGGGGACAAGGGAGGGCCGCGGCACCCCTTGGAAATTAATGAACTTAATGTGCTGACTATTAAACTATTATTTTAATTTTTATGTAAAGAACAACTTCTGTTTAGCGCAAATTGATACGGTTATCCGCAACAAATACTATAACTTTTGACAACAAAATAATGAATTAATATTATCTGATTGCAAAATTCTAACATTTGGCCCCCCCCCGCTGAAAAAAAGTCTGCCGACGTTCATGGCACGACATTGAGAGTCCCACATCGAGAGTTCGACATCGAGATTTCGTCATCGAGAGTTCCACATCGAGAGTTCGTCATCGAGAGGTCGACATCAAAATTTAACATCGAGATTTCGACATCGAGAGCTCGACGTCGAATTTTCGATTTTGAATTTTCGAAATCGAGTTTTTTACTTCTAATTTTCGACATAGAATTTTGGACATCGAATATTCGACATAGAATTTTCTACATAGAATTTAATTTTTGACATAGCCTTTTCGACATCGAAGTTTCGACATCTAATTTTCGACATCTAATTCTCAACATCGATTTTTCGACGTTGAATTTTCGACTTCGAATTCTCGACACCGAAAGTTATACTAAGAGACTTACACATCGAGAGCTTGACATTGAGAGTTCGACATCGAGAGTTCGACATCGAGAGTTCGAAATCGGTAGTTCGATATCGAGAGTTCAACATTGAGAGTTCGACATCGAGAGGTCGACATCAAATTCTCGACATCAAATTCTCGACAACGAATTTTCGACATCGTGTTTTCGACATTGAAATTTCGACATCGAATTTTCTACATCGAATTATCGACATTTAATTTTTCACACAGAATTTTAAACATAGGATTTTCTACATTTAATTTCGGACATCGAACTTTCGGCATCAAACTTTCGACATCGATTTCTCAGCATGGAATTTTCGAAATCGAATTCTTGACACCAAAAGTTATACTAAGAGACACATCGAGAGATGGAGATTGAGGCTACCACTTCGAGAGCTCGACATCGAGAGCTCGACATCCAGGTTCGGCAACGACAGCTTTGCATGCTGAGCTGAGAGTTCGACATCGAGAGGTCGAAATCGAGAGGCCAACATCGAGAGGTCGACATTGAGTTTTAGACATCAAATTTTCGACATCGAATTTTCGACATGGAATTTTCGACATCGAGTTTTGACATCTAACTTTCGACATAGAATTTTCTTCCTCGAATTTTCGGCCTCTAACTCTCGACATCGAATTCTCAACATCTAATTTTCTACATCGAATTATCGATATTTAATTTTTGACATAGAGTTTTCGACATCAAATTCCCAACATCGATTTTTCGACGTCGAATTTTCGACATTGAATTCTCGTCACCGAAAGTTATACTAAGAGACTTACACATCGAGAGATAGAGATCGAGGCTACCACATCGAGAGCTCGACATCCAGGTTCGGCATCCAGAGCTTTGCATCAAGAGCTCGACATCGAGAGTGCGACATCGAGAGTTCTATATCGAGTTCGACATCGAAATTTTAACATCGAGAGTTTGACATCGAGAATACGACACAGAGAGTTCCACATCGAGAGTTCGTCATCGAGAGTTCAACTTCTAGAGTTCTACATCGAGAGTTCGACATCGACAGTTCGTCATCGAGAGGTCGACATCGAGAGTTCAACATCGAGAGCTCGACATCGAATTTTCGACATTGAGTTTTCGAAATCGATTTTGACACTTCTAATTTTCTTCATAGAATTTTGGACATCGAATATTCGACATCGAATTTTCTACATCGAATTATCGACATTTAATTTTTGACATAGTCTTTTCGACATCAAATTTTCGACATGTAATTTTCGACATCGAATTCTCAACATCGATTTTTCGACTTCGAATTCTCGACACCGAAAGTTATACTAAAAGACTTACATATCGAGAGATGGAGATTGAGTTTACCACATCGAGAGCTCGATATCGAGAGCTTTGCATCCAGGGCTCGCCATCGAGAGCTCGGCATCAAGAGCATGACATCGAGAGTTCGACATCGGGAGTTCGATATCTACAGTTCAACATTGAGAGTTCGGCATCGAGGGTTCGACATCGAGAGGTCTGCATCGAGAGATCAACATCGAGAGGTCGACATCGAGAGGTCGATATCGAGAGCTCGACATTAAATTTTTGACATCGAAATTTCGACAACGGGTTTTCGATATAGAATTTTCAACATCGAATGTTCTACTTCGAATTATCCACATTTAATTTTTCACACAGAATTTTCGACATTCTACATTTATTTCTTGACATCGAACTTTGGACATCGAATTGTCAACATGGAATTTTCGGCATTGAATTGTGGACGTTAATTTTTCGACATCGAATTCTTGACACCGAAAGTTATACTAAGACACACATCGAGAGATGGAGATCGAGGCTACCACTTCGAGATCTCGACATCCAGGTTCGGCATCGAGAGGTCGACATCGAGAGCTCGACGTCGAATTTTCGACATGGAATTTTCGATATCGGGTTTTCGACATCGAATTGTCGACAACGAATTCTCTACATTGAATTATCGACATTTAACTTTTTACACAGAATTTTGGACATCGAATTTTGACATCGTATTTTCGACATCGAACTTTCAACTTTGAATTCTCTACATGGAATTTTGCACGTCGAATTTTCGACATCGAGTTCTAGACACCGAAAGTTATACTAAGAGATACATCGAGAGATGAAGATCGAGGCTACCACTTCGAGAGTTCGACATCGAGAGCTCGATATACAGTTTCGGCATCGAGAGCGTTGCATGCAGAGATTGCCATCGAGAGCTCGGCATCGAGAGCTCGACATCAAGAGTTCGACATCGAGAGTTCGACATCAAGAGTTCGACATCGAGAGTTCGTCATCGAGAGTTCGACATCGAGAGGTCGAAATCGAGAGACCGACATCGAAATTTCGACATCGAATATTTGACATAGAAATTTCGACGTCGAATTTTCGACATCGGGTTTTGGACGTCTAACTTTAACATAGAATTTTCGAAATCAAATTTACTACATCGAATTATCCACATTTAATTTGTGACAGAGTTTTCGTCATCGGGTTTTCGACGTCTAATTTTCAACATAGAATTTTAGACATCGAATTTTGGACATCATATTGACTACATGGAATTATCCACATTTAATTTCTGACAAAGTTTTCGACATCGAATTTCCGACATCGAGTTTTCGATATCGAATCCTCTATATCGAGAGTTGTGCTAAGAGAGTTACACTTCGAGAGCTCGACATTGTGAAATCGACTTCCGGGTTCGGCATCGAGAGCTCGGCATCAACAGCTCGGCATCTAGAGCTCGACATCGAGAGTTCGACATCGAGGGTTCGACTTCAAGAGTTCGACATCGACAGTTCGACATCGAGAGTTGGACATTGAGAGTTCGACACCAAGAGTTCGACATCGAGATTTCGACATCGAGAGTTCCACATCGAGGGTTCCACAACGAGAGTTTGACATCGAGTTTTCGACATCGAGAGTTCGATATTGAGGGTTCGTCATCGAGAGTTAGACATCGAGAGTTCGACATCGAGAGGTCGACATCGAGAGCTCGACATCGAGAACTCGAATTCGAGGTTTCGACTTTGAGAGTTTGACATCGAATTTTCGACATCGAATTTTCGACACCGAAAGTTTTACTATGAGAGTTACACACCGAGAGATTGAGATCGAGGCTACCACTTCGAGAGCTGGACATCGAGAGCTCGACATCCAGGGTTCGGCATCGAGAGCTCGGCATCGAGAGCTCAGTATCGAGAGTTTGACATTGAGAGTTCGACATCGAGAGTTCGACATCGAGAGTTTGACATTGAGAGTTCGACATCGAGAGTTCGACATCGTGAGTTCGACTTCGAGAGTCGACATCGAGAGTTCGATATCGAGGGATCGAAATCGAGAGGCCGACATCGAGAGGTCGACATTGAGAGCTCGACATCGAATTTTCGACATTAAATTTTGACATGAGATTTTTGACATGGAATTTTCGACTTCGAATATTCGTCATAGAATTTTCGATCAAATTTTCGACTTCGAATTTTCGACATAGAACTTTCGAGATATAATTTTCGACATCGAATTATCGACATCAAATTTTTGATATCTAATTTTCGAATAGAATTTTCGGCATCGAATTTGCGATCGAATTTTCGACTTCAAATTTCCGACATAGAACTTTCGAGATCGAATTTTCGACGTCGAATTTTCGTTGTGCGATAGTCAAAGCTTTTGAGGCTTTGAGATCCCGTTTTCTTTGCACGCCTAACATATAAACAAATGAATAACAATGATCCATTTCACGAAAGTTTTTGTTTTCCGAAACTGACACAAATAACAAGAAATATCTCCGAAATGGTTCACTCTACAAAAAAATTTATTTAGACATAAATTGTGTGTTTTAGCAAGACCTACATTTCTTGTAAAGTAAGATTTTGTCTATTTCTTACTACGAATTATTCAAAACTCCTCAAGACTAAACAGGGCTATATAGGCTATAGCCAGAAAATTCAAAGTATACATTTCATTTGTCATACAAATATCTTAAAACATATGACATTTTAATCAAAATCGTTAGAGCCATTTTCAAAAGAATCAAAAGTTTTGAAAAATTTTGCATGTAAAGGGTTTTGGGTGGAGTTATTTTCCTCAAAATCTTCGTGTCGCATCCCTGAAAGACGTTAAACTTAAATACCAACTTTGGTTTTTAACCGACTTTTCGTGCTTGAGTTATGCTTTCCACAGACACACACACGGACCATTTTCTAAAAATGCTGTTTTTGGATTCAGGAGGTCTCAAAACATATATCTTCGGTGAAATCTCGACATCGAATTTTTGGGTGGAATACAACACTTCCCCTACTTACCAGTAGAGAAAGTAACAAACGGCATGCTCACACACAGTGTGGCACAGACTGAAACTAAAAGGCCCAGGCCAGGACCCTCTAGATTAACGGACCTGACCCTGGCATCCCAGTTGTACAAAAATGGCGTCAGCTGGTGGGAGTGATTTCTAAGGTGTTTCCACACGCTGTTTTTCGTATTATTTTATGTCTTCGAGTTATTGTTTGTTATAATAATTCCTATGTAAGTTTGTCTTCATATTAGCAAAGCGAGCGTTTGAAAACTTATTTGGGCCTTATAGGGAACGGGAATAAATCGTGTTGACTGTGCCGTGTGCTATCCATGTGTTCATGTTTATTGTGTTTCATCTAAGGCTATGGCTACATTAGCCGTATCGTGTGGTTAATTTATCTGTTTGCAAGTACAATTTGTGTCACGATTACAGTGGTGAGTGGTTGTTGAAGAAAAACTGTTCCAGTAGTGTATGTTATTGTTGCCATACTACAACCTAACCTCAAACATGACAATGCCCCGTAACTGTTGCATTCCCGGATGCAAATTAAAAATCAGAAACTTTCAGTTAAAACAAAAGGTAAATTACAATGTAAAGCTTCTAAATTCAGTATTTAATTATTATAAATTGCAGCGTTATGTGTGTTAGTTGCCGGTGTATATATAACATGGTGAATAGTGAAAGACAATAATTTCGAGTGAACTCAATTAGTGGCATCTGCAACACCAACAGTTTGTTTCATGTAAGTAGTATGCTGCTTGTATTTACACATTATCCTTTGTCTTTGTAATTTAAATGTGTAGCTGTAGTTTAGAAGAAATGTGTTATGTTGCAGCATGTAAAACTGTAAACTATAGCAAAGTTTGGTAAATATTTACAAAATCGGCCGCTCGAGAAAACGAATGAAACATAGTGCAATGGATGTAGTTTTTATTGCTGATTACGATCTTGTAAGTTTTATTGTGCACTCAAGCTTCGTGTTTTATTTATGAGAAAATTTCGTGCGTGCGATGAAGTGGTTTTATTTTGCTTATGCGGCGGATATTTAGCTAATAAATGTGTATAAACGACTGTGATATATGCTACAATGATTGATTAATGCATTTACGTTGAAATGATTGCATAAACACTGCCCAAATTGTAAATATTTCGATAACAGGACCCTGTCACCCCACTCATATACAACACTAACCTAACCTAACCTAACCTAACCTAACACAATGTTGCTTTACAATGCTGATTTAAGGTTACGTATTTCATATATTTCATTTAGAGTGCTGTTTTACGGTTATTATTTTTAATATTTCATCTGCTTTTGTGGATTCCCCCTGTAAAATAAAGTGTCATGAAGTGCTGAGTAATATGTTGTTGCAAACTGAGTAATCAAAAGTTTTCAGTAATAGTAAAAGCAAATTTCCACCCTAAAGCTTTTGAATTTAGTAGGTAGTTAATTATTCTAAATGGCAGCATTTGTATATCAGCCATCCAGTATAGTATGTTTTGTGTAGGTATATAACATTATGTACATTGTACAAGTGTGACAAACAGTGTAAACAATGATTAATAATTGAGTCAACTCAATGTCAACACTTCTGTTTTATTTAAGTAACATGCTGCTTGCAGTTTTGTCTATCTTCTTTGTAATTTGAGTGTGTAATGCAGTTACATAATGGCATGTAGACCTGAATGTTATTTAAGGTTATATATTTCATTGCCCATGGGTTATCGTTTAATATTAAATGTCATCCTTTTTTTTTTTTTTTTTGTTTTTTTTGTTTTTTTTGTTTGTTTACTTGAGGTTACGTTTAAGACAGTGCTTTTGTGTTTAACACAGCCCATATTCACAAAATAGGCGTGTTATTACACAATATTTTTATTTTACTGCGTTGAAATCGTAGCCTGTAGACGAGTTGTTTATAAGTAGTTCCCACCACATAGGCCGCCATCTTGAATCACAGTGTAGATCCCATTTTGAATCACAGTGTCAGGGTATTTAGGAGGTCCTGCCCAGGCACTACAGCCCATGAAGTGCCAAGCCTTACCCCCCAGCCGCTGCGTCCCCCATCTCGGCCCACTACAGCGTCATTGGTGGGGTGCAGTACTGGAGGGTGGTACGTGGTCAGCGTCCCGATCCCTCCCGGCCAGTTATGCGGTCTTCACGACCTAGGGCCGCAAGTAGCTCCTCAATTGGTCCCTCCGGGACTAACGAGGTGGAGTGCACCCGTGCCAGACCTCCCAGATGGGATAAAATCCCCATGCTGGTAATGGGGATCGAACCCGGGTCCTCCACACCAGAGGCAAGCGCGCTACCAACTGCGCTACGGAGGCGGTCACAGACTGAAACTAGCGAATGAAAATTAAAAGTAAGTACACGCAGTGAAATTTAATGAAATCTTGTTTACACGCAGTGCAAATCTGAATGAAATTAATGGGCTGAAAATATTGCGTAGTAAGGCGGAGCTATCGTTTATCTACCAACCTATAGTAAATATTTTATGTTACGACCACACTAGCACAAATTAAAAGAATCGCATTATAAACATATACCAGAACAATGAAAAGAGCCACCTGTAGTTTTTTCTTCATTTGTTTTTCTTGTTCACCGTAATAACTTTATTTGTGGCTGGACTTAGTAATTTGCAATATTTGTCTGTGGTCAGGAGGTTTTAATTAATAGAATTAGTGAAAAGTTGCAATGAAAGCAGGAGGTGGAGGATCTATGTTTAAAAAGGAGTAAGTTCAATATGTACTTTTCACCGTTTTACCTCCCGAAAGCATACTGGAGAAGTTACAGCCTTCTACTAACCGTTATGCAGCCTAACCTTGAATACAATGATACAAAACTATGTTCTCATGTTCTTTTTAAGCGTAAATGTAACCTTATTTAACAGTGTACTTACTGTGCTTTATATACATACATATAGCGTTATAAACAATATTGTAAATCGCATTTTATTTGCGTATTGATTTAAAATTTACAGGCGTGACATGTGCACATCGGGAAGCGAATCTTTACAGAATATTGTTTCAGCTTCTTCCAATTGCGCTACAGGCCAAAGCAGGCATTTGCCTTCTTCATCCGAGACCATCATCTCTATCCAGGACTAGCTGTTATCAATTTTTACATTTTAGGAGCTGATAACTATCCTCTTTCACTGAATCCATCCACCTTTTTCCTATCGGTCGTTTTCCAAACATCACTCCTGTCACCACTGTCTTAGGTTTGTGTCCTTCATTCATTCTTTGTATATGCCCTGCCCACTGTAGTCATTTTAATTTTGCCACAATGGACAGTTCCGGTTCTTTGAAAAGGTCATTCTATTTCCTTATTGTATCTCATTCTCCATATTCCGTTCTCATTCCAACATCCTTGCCAAAGATTACATTATAATAAATTTTGTTTGGCTTTCTGAACAACACTCGGGGACATACGCCATACAACATTATGAACTATCATAAAAAATACATGCAATTAAACACGTGTTCATGCTGCAGTAATAATCTGTCCTACATCACATTATACCGAGCGGAATGGTTCAGGCTTCTGTGGCCCGCATTCGGGAGGCCGTGGGTAGGATTCCCGTGAGCGACCTTCCTGACTCATGAGTATTTTTTCTGGGATTTCTACAGGTCCCTAGGCGAACACCGGGAGAGATGATTATGTCCCCCGAATTTCCTGTCCCTCCATTTCACCTCACTTCTCATTTCATTTCACCTTTCGACCTCTTTGAGTATTACAGGGTTTTAAGTGTTGGCGGAGTTTCGGCGTGCCTTGCAGAGAAATTGTTCTCTGTAAATTCCGTCCTCCGGATCGAGAGAGGCCTCGGGGATATGTAAGCCCGCAGGGAGGGAGAGGGACTAGCTGTACGAGCCGCCAGCGGGAAGTTTCCATCAGTAGCTGTTAGAAAACCTGCTCTCTTCTATCGTCTCTGCCTCAGGTCCTGCTACCCTTGGTATCCTCTCACCTCACCCTTCCGTCCTGGGGGGCGCTCCGTCGGGGATATAGGCGCAAAAGATCTATCATAGGTAGAAGTGCTAATTCCCTGCTCCTAACCCTGTCATGGAGTCATATCACATAGTTGCAGTAATATGCCAAAATTGATATTACCATATTCTACATGTAGAGAAATCTATTTCCACTTTTAAGTTTGTGTTTTCTTTTCCTTTGTAAACAGTAATGGCTTCCCACGAGTTGTACGTTGTCGCAAGTGTTCGGAATATGGTCACTGGACTTACGATTGCACTTCCCGCACTTCACAACTGGAGAGAATATTGAAGTTGTCGGAGCAAACAAGTCGGCAATCTAAACAGTGAGTAGCTTTTGTTTAACATTAAATGGAATGAAATAACAGTGTACGAATGAGCTGGGCTCTGAGTTTTATCAGGAAACCAGCTAAAAGTATGTTATGGGCATGGGCAGTTTTGTCAAAAGCATCTTCATAAAAGCAAACTGACTGCTTGACATCCATTGCACCTTATCAAGGTGCTTAAAGTTTTTCCATTACTACTCGCATACTCTATCTTGAGTCTCACATGCCGATGTCGAAGACTGCAACAGGACTTTTTATTATTTGGTGAAAATCGTACTTTAAGTAAAGCAAACAAGCGAACCAGTATGATAACCCTGCCGCGAAAGCCACCAGTATAACGCTGTGGTACAGAAAACGATGCTCAGGCAATGCTCACCTCTCTTTATTCGGACCGTTGCTAGCACGAGACAGGAGGTCTCAAGTTAAAGTGTGCAAATTCAGATCACATCTGGCATGGAAGATTTTTGTGTGAATAGTGGTGTAACAGAACACTTTCTGTGCAAAATGGATATGTATGCAAGAAAAAATACCTTTAATGTTAATTATTATTTATTTATGCCAACAAACTTACTGTAGGTGTTTTTAAACACACAAGCCATGTGTTAGAGCAGCCGCCTGGTAAGCGGAAGGTCTGTGGTTGAAGTCCCAGCTGTGGCATTGAATTTTTAAGTTCCAGTTCTACCTCTCAAACCTTTAATGTTAATTTACTTCGAATGCTACGGGGCCAACAGCTTATGAGGTTCATGACTTTATTGTAAGCCTTGCGGTTAAATGCCGAGCACGATATAGTTAATTGGTAGTGAGAGAGCAGTTTACATTAAACTTATATATCAATCCTTATAGCAGAAAATTTTAAATACTTTCCCGGAGGAAACAAAATTCGTGTACATGAATAGCGAAATAAAGAAAATACTCATCCAGCATGACCGATACTGCTATCAATATACGGGTTTTTACACAGAGCTTCTGAATAAGGTTATAGAACAAGCATTACGCCGCAACGGGACTGAGTGCACCGAACAAATATTGGAGCCAACAGGATTGCGGTGAAAATGAAGATGAAGGCGAAAGTTCCCAGCTTTCTCGCAATCGTCAGCTACAGGTTATGTTTGTCCTATCTGGCTAACCCCGATCTTGTTGTGTCTGCACGGAGTATTGAATGAACTCTGTTCCCGCCGCCCAACCATAGCGCAGTGGCTATTAGATGCGGGAACGACACAGAACCCGCACCTGCGATGGCTGCCTTGCAGTGTGACGGTTCGCAGCCTATAGATGGTTACACACAGACTCCATTGGAGAGTGAACAGCAACAGGATGAGTCGATGCTTGTAGAGCATAGAGATTATGTCATATACTCCGCGATCCTGTAAGGAAACGAGGATTTCTGCACGTATCAGAAAGGAAGAAGCAGCCCCACCATGGTCTACTTGTGGCTGAATCTGTTTTGGGGCCGAAAAGCGCCTGATAGAGAAGAAGCGTGTCAAGACCCACAGACCGAATAGTGAAGAAACATTATGAGCAGCCAGATGGAACTGATGTAAGAAGCGTAGGAAGTTTTTGAGGCATAACAGCATATTCAACGGCTGCTGCCCTTAGTGGCATCAACGATGATAGGAGTACAGCAGCAGAAAAGCCTTTTGCATTAGCTAATAACAATCGTTACAGGAAGGAAACCATGTCCTACGATTCTGGAATTGCGGGGAGGACGTGTGAAGTAAACACCTGGATGATGGTGGAGCTCCAGAGCGAGCACAGAGCGCAGCGCACCTGGCTGTTGAGGTTGGTGAAGCCGAACGGTTTCGGGCGGACTTCCTAGACACTACTCCATCTGCGCGGCGTTCTATGTGTGACTATGTGTTATTACTGGAACTGCATAATTTGGGGCCAAGAGTTCTTCAAATTATAGTAGATCGTTTCCAGACTTTGTTTCAAGAAGAAGGCACAGCAAATATAATTATGTGCTGAGAGTCAGCTGCTTTCCTGGGATCACTCAGGCAATGGCTGGTATACTCACTAGTCGGCCTCCTCCCGAATTTCTCCCTCAATATGACTCTGGTGTTGATTGATTAACTTTTATTATTATAAACTACAGTTTGTTCACCAGCTCATGGTCCCTGGGAGAAATGCAGCGAGCCACTACGTCAGTAAACAATTCTGATGTCTGAAGCAGCAGTCCTGCTTCTAATCGCGCTTGCGATACTTAAATGTTATTTCTAGTTCATTTAGCTCATAAAACATAAACGATATTTTCTACTACTCCGCCTTTCTCCCACTGATCATTTTCTACCTTCTCTATATGTTTTCAAAGACCCTGCCAGCCTGTTTCGGTTAGAAGTGATATACCCTCGAGAGTTGTATCGTGCAATTCCTGTAAAGTCACCTGTTATATTTCTCAAACTGGTAGTTTTCCCTTGGCCCAAGGTAGTTCAATGGGATTGAGATCACATGTGTATTGGATAAACAAACGACAATGTGGCCCAATGAAACCAAAAATGCGTCCGCTTTAGAAACTTCTTCAGGTTTGAGAGATAGAATTGGAACTAAAAAATTCTAAACCTCAAATATTGCCCACACATGGCTTGTGTGTTTAAAAACATCAACAGTAAGTTTGTTGGTATAAATAAATAATAATTACCTCTTTAGGTTTGTTTGTTTCTATCATCCTGTAAAAATCGTTTTACATATTGAACTGTCAATCTGAAACCCCTTGTTCTACAATCACAATATCATAGCAAATTTCACACCACTCATAGGTGGGGATTTATCTACTTCTAGACTCCTCTGTTCTTTACTTCCGAGATAAGCTTGTGACTCCTGCAACTTTAGCTGAAATTAAGAGATATTAGCATGCCCCGGAGGGGCCAATTGAGGAGCTGCTTGATGGTGAACTAGCGACCCCAGCTCGTGAAGGCCGTATAACTAGTCGGGAGAGCACGGGGCGCTGACCACATCCCACCCTGCCGTTCTGCCCCTACTCATGACGCCTTCAGTGGGCAGAGGTGAGGGACGGTGCGGACCGGCGGCAAGCCTTGGCCCTTCATGGGCTGTTGTGCTGGAGTTTAGTTTTTTAGCATATTAGCGAGCATGTATAGCGGGAATAGCGCTGGAGGTAAGTTGGCAACCTAACCAGCAGCAATGTTATCTACGATGTTTATAAAACTCGGGTTACACTATCGTGGAATGCCTCTCTTGTCCCCTTCAATCCCTAAGACCATTAGCTGGCGAACAGACAGTACTGTAACGCCTTTTTAACGCCTCCTCGTTCAAAGCTAGCGGTGTTCTGGAGACTTTTAGGTTTACTTTTAGCGCTAAGTGGTGTCAATGTGTTGGCAACACTGAATTGGTTGAGAACATTGCTTCCGGTGCCAAGTACCAAGCAATTGACTAGTGTTTCAATTCAGGGAATTAGTGAGAAACTACAATGACTGTTGGAGGTAGAGGAATAATGGCTAAAAAGAAGTAAGTTTGATAGATATTTCTTTCTTTTTACTACCGAAAGGTTTGCGGGGAATCTGCATTCTTCTTTACTATCGGGTTATGTGACCTAACCTTAATGTACCTTGATAATACCTACATCTTGTTTTATGTCCTTTTTAAGTTAAATATGACGTGATTTAGCAATAATATTTACCAAGTGTTATATTCATATATTAGGTTTATAAATAATACTATATTTCACAGTTTATTTGTTTTATGATCTAAAGTTTGTAGGCCTTAAGTCTACATGTGACTAAGCTTAGTCTTATACAATATTTTACCGTTTCAACAAGAATACACAGCAATAAAGTTTATTTAGTTTTGTGAGCAACCCTGGGGGACATTAACCACGTCGTACAACATTATGAACTATCAAATACATGCAATTACACATACATTATCTCCTTTTTTCCCTATGCATTAGCTGAAACTGAAGGTTTGAGAGTAAGTTGTAAACACTACCTATACCTAAAAAAGCACATACCTTGATTTAACATCTTTATCTGTCACTTGATATAATATTGCTCCAGAAAATATATAGGAATGGCTTTTAATTATAAATTGTAGCTGCACTGATATGTTTGTCATACGTACTTATCACTTTATAGTTGCTCTAATAATCCATCATGCATAATTATCACATATTTGTTTCTACTGCACTTTTAAATGTAACTAGTTTCTTTTCCTTTGAAACAGTAATGCATATCCACAAGGTGTACGCTGCCAAAAGTGTTTGGAATATGGACACTGGACTTATGAGTGCACAGGGAAGCGTAAATATCTGCATCGTTCCTCACGCACTTCACAGCTGAAGAAAAGACTGAAGTTAAGAGAGCAAGCAGCTCAGCTATCTGAACAGTAAGTGCTTTATGTTTAACATCAAATAGAATGAAATGGTATTATAGAAATTAGTTGGGCTTCCAGCTTGGGGTAGCTTAGTCAAAAGGACACTGGAAAAGTGTGTAAGCACATTGACAAGCTACAATGAATACCATTCAGTTTGCTTTTATGAATTAACTCTTAACTGGTGATATGGTAAAGTTGTCACACTACTGGTGATGTGACATCTGGGAGACACCTTATGTTTATGTTACTCAAAAATTAATGTTCATTGGTTGTCAAGAGTCTAAGCTTTTTATTTAATCAGGACGTCATTAAGCATGATTTTGATATTTGGGAAGTTTGACAATTACATTATTTTAAATGTTACAAAAATAAAGGACCCTCTTGTGTAAATAAGAAAATGAAGTGCTTACTTGATGTTTTGTTCTCCCTAGGAATGTGTACAGAGATTAACAAAAACCAGGTATTTTCAGATTCAGCTCTATATACTGATTATAATGAATATAAGGTGTTTATATTTCAATCGTCTTACAAACGTGCAGACTCCGCAGTTGGTAGAGCACCTGCCTGCAGTGCTAGGGGTCTCGGGTTCGATTCCCGGTAGGGGTAGGAATTTTTCTCCAGCCAAGATTATTCATCATCCTTCCCTGAGTTTGGAAGTATGTGTGAATGTGTGTGTGAATCCAATGTATAAAAACCCCCCACTGTAAACGAGTAAAAAACCAATAGTCAAGGCCGCTGATATGACCTCTGCAGTTAAAGGCGGGATATAAATGGAACAATAAAAGAAAAACGTGCAGGCTCTTCCTGTTGTGCTTTTTTTCATACAGTTTATGCAGATTTTTAGATGTCTTTGTAATTTGTCTAGGATTGGCCAATCACAAACATAACAGAAGATTGGGAAACATCTTTTAGGGTATGATGAGACAATATTTCTCGGCATTTGCCATTTGTTACAGACTTAGATGATATGTTAATTATTTGACTTGAAAGCAGCAAAGTTTTGAAATCTTCCAGATCAAAATGATTAACATACTGAGTATGGGAATGGCCACTGCAATGAAACTTTTTCCCCACATTATTCCATTTTACATTGGTCCATTTTATAGCTATTTGTACCATCTCAGAGAAACAAATGAAATCTGAGGAAGTCTTGTAATTCACTTTGTTTCTCAGCCGTCGAAAAGGATTCAAAGCAAGTAAGTATGTAGTACTGTGGCCTGGAGAATGAACATATCTTCTCACAGACTCCTTTTTGCACATTTATGGGTTCTAAAATTCAAGTAGCATTTCTTGACTTCATTTTCTGTTTATTTGCAGCATTTTCATCTTCAGTGCAAGAGCTTTCGGTCACTTTAACAGTTTATGATTTCTCTGCATCAGGTTCACCTTCAATTACAATTCGCTATCCACATTACCTTCATCATCACTGATATCTTCATTCAATCTTTTAAGCACTTGAATTTCAAAATCAGGTTCTCTGAACATCACTCCAGTGGATGGTACAACACAATTTGCCAATGTAAACAATATTGCTCTTGATAGAAAAAACCTTACAACCGGTGATGTGATGCCCATCAGACATCTCCAGAACATGAATGTCACCTGGATTGTAAACAAGAAAGCTTACAATGGAAATATATTTAATGTGAAGTAAACAGTAAGCAAAGATAAAAAGGTACTACAAATACCAAGGTTCAAATTTCATTAGGTAATAGAAGTTATCGTTTCTTAGTTTGCGGAGTGTCTGAGAGACGTCACGTCGCCAGTTAAAGGTTAAGATTGCATATGTGCTAAAACACTTCACATCACTTATCACACACGTGTAGCATTATATTGTACTCATTTATTGCAGAGCTTCTAACACTAAACTTTAGGAACAATAATTGACACTTCTGATATGGTATTTACACATGTACCTTTTGGACCTTTTTATAAATATTTTTAACTGTGGTTTTTGCCTCATTTGTGGTATATTTATCTATGTTTGTGCTTTTACTAGTATTTTTATTTTATATCAACATTTATCTCTGGCTTTTCCCATGATCAATTTTATAAGGGTGCTGATGACAAGTAGACTGCCCTTAAAATTACATCATTATTACACAGATATGCATCTGTAATAGTAACTCAAATGATGAATAGTGTGAAAAGTGCATAAAATCACAGCAGTGGGGAGACACAGCCCACTCCAGTCAACATGGGAGCATTCATATTTGTTCATCCTTTCCCTCTTCTGCCCAGGTGTTGCCAACATTAGCACTCAACCGGTTAGTGCTACAAGTGGGGCAAACACTGTAACCATTATTCTCAGGTTTTCAAAATGCACATAACTGCTCCTGGAGTTGACACAAATTCCTTTGAATGGTTAACTTTGAAGAAAGCCTTTGTGACCCAGAGTGTCATAGACTTTCCAGCAGGCGTTGATTATTATTGTTCCCGATAATATCCATTATTAGTTCCAGGAGAGTTTTATAATTCTTTTGTTCAATAGATATTAGAAAGGAGTGGCTTTTTGCCCATGCTGCACACCACCAAACACAGTCTGTCGTTATACTAAGCTACCACTGTTTGTACTTTCTGCATCCATATTTGGGTTCATCAACATCCACATATTCCTGGCACTCGTATGCCATTGCTTACACATACACAATGTGGATTTTCTCTGTTTCCCCATTTCCTGCACATCTTGCTAAATTCCATAGTTCCCTGCATTTTCATACGTTAGGAACACCATTTTCCCCAGCTTCTCTTACCTTCCTTTTGCACCTCATCGATTCCTTCTGTGTGGACATGGCTGTGGCACCTGCTATCTAATTACTTTCGTTAGAAGGTTGTATGGGTGGTTCTAGGACTACAATGGGGCAACATCATGTTCTTAAAGCAGTAATTATCACCAGGGATATTTGTGCATTTTGAATATTTATTATTTGTGCACCTATACAGGATTCTCTAATGTATTTGAGAAGAATATTTTAGTACATATACAATTGTAACCCATAAAAGCAATCTGAATAACTGGTATTCATTGCAGCACTTGTCAAGTTACATAAAGATTTTCTCTTTATTCTCTATATTCTCAGTTTTTTCTTTATAATTTCAAATATGTCCAATTTGAGCTGCTAGCAAAGGAAATTGAAATACATTCTTGCTGATGTCTTAATGCTGACTACACTTTTACCAACTTTATTTGGCTGAAAGATGTTATTTTTGTCCAGAAAAATGAGATTAAAAGAAACTTGTAAACAACACATATTATTTGTCTGCATATTCACAACTTAAATTGCAGATAAGTGAAGCTACTGGTCTCTAAATATTCATTTTATATATATTTAAAAAAACGAGAGATCAAAAATCCTCCGAACCAACTGCACATTGTTTTGCCTGTCTACATCTTTAGCACTCGTTGACGTCTGCTGCTATCATAGAAAGGCATGAATGAAACCATACATATTTAAAAGTATTTTTAAAGACTTTACTTATCAACTTCATGAAAGGAGATGCTGAAACTGGCCACAGTCATCCATGCATACACTTTTAGCACTTCTTTAGGAAACTATCCATTACTTACTGTAGTTCAAGTTAAGAAATGCTGGTAATTTTCTGGAGGATATTTTAATTCTTCCAGGACGTGTGGGTTTGTCTTGTACACTTTATGCTTTAAGTTACCCCAGAGATAGAAAGGGCTTAGGTCGGGGACCAAGAGGCTACGAATCTCTACTAATAATTCTGTCCTGAAACACACTTCCAATTGTTCTCATTGAAAGATATAAGGTATTGCAGAGCTTTCTTAAAAGGGCAAATTCACATTCCCTGTGAGTTAATTCTCCAAAAAAAAAAGGGGGGGGGTGGCAAAATTGTATTCACATATGTATGGGTTTCTACTGTTGACTTGAAAAAAATTGGCCATATAACTCTTTCTGTGCTAAAGGCACACCATATATCAATTTTTTCGTCATGAAGGGATACTTCATGAACAGCATTAGGTTTCTCAGTGCTCCAATAAGACCTTTAGTAAAGTTGGGAAACAAAGCCTTTAAAAGTAGTTTTAAAAATTGTTGTAAGGTTTCACCCGCACCGTTCTATGATAACGGCAGACAGCAATGAGTGCAGAGAATGCGGACTGGCAAAACACTACACAGTCGGTTAAGAATTTTTTGACTCTCGTTATAGGTATGATAATGAAGTATCAGCCTTCACAACCTATATTTATGAAATAATTACAGTGAAAGAAAGCTCATTTTTGCTACATACACTATTATTTGATCATGATCATCGTGGCAGTAACTTTTAACTAATTCACTTTCTTTGCAAAACATACAGACTTGTATTAAAGTTTATTCAAAGCGGAGCCATATGGATGCCTTAAATTAAAGTATATGTTTTAATAGGAACTGAGGTCATAAAATATACAAAGCGTGGACAGGTGCTTGTTTTCGCCCTCTATTACCACTAATCAAATAGAAACAGATACAATGGAAACAAAACATGAACATGAGAGAGAAAATACCTTTGCATCTTGAAAACATGCAGAAAGTTACATCAAGTGCTAAATTGGGTCTTCAGAGGTACATAGACGAATTTAAAAACACATTTGTTATGGACAATAAAGTTGCGTTTTGCCAACCATATGGAAAAACACTAAGTGCAGATCCGCGTTCATAAGTCCTTCAACATTTATCTGGAAATGAACATATTGTGCTGTGACTCGTGTGAATTCATGACAGTCATTGACAGGTGAATTGACTTTGCTAAGCGAGTGTAAGGTGTATCTTATTTTGGGGGTTTTAAAATTTTAGGGTGTTTTACTTTTTTAAACATTTTAACAGTTTACGTTGTTACTAAGTTACATTTTAGCTATTTTAACTTTCATATTTTAGCTTTTTAAGGGTGAGGTTTAGCAGTTGAGTTACCTTGCTTTTATCTTTGGACTTCAGGCCCTAATGACAGTTGGCGACAGGACATTAAATATCACTCACCCACTTGAAAGGTGAACCAGCTTCTTTAAGTGTAGACTAATTTAAGTGTTCCCAGTATTATTTAGAGTTATGCAGAGCATTTGTTGCTGCCAACATCCCACTCAAAGAATTAAATAATGTTCAACTTAGGAACTTTTTGGCTAAATATATGTGCATATAGAGCCTCCTGAAGAGTCAGCATTAAGAAAGAACTATGTTAAATAAGGAAAAATTGAAGCTATTAACAGTGAAGCAACAAGATTCTAAAGTAAGAACAAATTAGAAACTAAAAACTTCACTTATCTTATTGTTTTGGTGCTGACCCTGGGGTTTCAAGCTATATCCAGCTCATTCTCAAAGCCATATAAACAAACTCGTTGCCAAGCTACAATCTTTTATTTTTTCTGAAAAACAATTACTCTTATTCAATTTTTATTTACCAATCTCTGAAAGCAAAAATTTATAAATACAATCTATAGATGGTAATTTGAAGTTCATGACACGGTTCCTGTTTTTTAAAATAAAATTTTTTTCCCAAACCATTAAATCTATTGGATTACTTAATTGTTTTAATAATTTAACTTCTGAATTAATTTCATGATTAAATGACCAAAAATGATCTGCCACAGCTGATTTATCAGTTTGTTTATATTTAATATTTCTAAAATGTTCTTTTATTCTGGTTTCTAGATGACGTTTAGTTTTACCAATATAAACTTTATCACAATCTAAACAGCTAAATTGATAAATGCCAGATTTTTTATAATTTGGTATTTTATCTTTTTTTGAAAAATTAAGTAAATTTTGTATATTAAATTTATTTTGAGGGACCAAATTTATTCCATATTCTTTAAAAATCCTTGTAAATTTTTTATTAGCCCATGGATGGTAAGTAAACTTTTTAAAAATACAATTATCTTTTATTTTTTTAAGGGTTGAAACTTCTTTGACAGCTTTTTGATACTTAAATTCCTCTATCCTTTTATGTATAAAATCTGTATTAAAACCATTAATTACTGCAGTGTTAATAATGTGTTTATATGACTTTGAGAATGAGCTGGACATAGCTTGAAACCCCAGGGTTAGCACCAAAACAATAAGATAAGTGAAGTTTTTAGTTTCTAATTTGTTCTTACTTTAGAAAGAACTATGTTCTTAAGTGCTATGATGAAATTTTGCAAAACAATTGCGGGAGCATGTGAAAATGAAAAACTTTGGTCAGCAGCGATGGAACTCAAGATTAACATAAAGAGTGCATTGGCGTGCCCTATTCTGCCATACTGTCGCAAAGACACCTGCCATTTCTCTGGTTTGTCGGTCTAATTTTGAATAGTTTTTGTTCTACATTTGTTTCTTGGATTAAGATTGAGCCTTACTAAGATAAGTGCAATACTAATTTGCACTGTTGACTTTGCTGTAAATACTTAAACTGGGTGAGAGGCAGTAATCTATGACATTAACTCGTGTAGCGCTTAAACGAAGCACTGCAGCAAAAAACTATCCTTACCAAAAAGTGCTTAAAATAATGTTATATACATATTGACGGTGAGTTCTTTATAATAAGTAATTTTGAGAATAAATGTATATTAAATTAACATATGAATTATCAATGTCACCCTGCAGATTAAGAGTTTTCTACGTTGACCATGAAAAGGAACCTCTGCACAGTGATCTTTTTGTTGATTGTCTGTTCAAAGTTCCACCACACAAAATGCATCCTTTTCCATCTAAAATCTTCTTTACCACTGCAACTCTTGATTATTTATAAACAAGTCATGCACTGTTTGAGAGTGATTAAAATAACCTTCAGATGGTAATTATTATTTATTTATGTCAACAAATTTACTGTTGGTGTTTTTAAACACACAAGCCGTGTGTGGGCAATGTTTGAGAGGTAGTTTGTTGGCATAAATAGATAATAATTACCATCTGAAGGTTGTTTAATCCCGGGACATAAAGTGCTTGCAATAGTAAGTCACCATTGGGGTAATTGTCTCTGTGAGACTGCCTTTGTGGTTTACCAGGAGAAATACGAACTGGTTTGAGTATTCAATGTCATTCTACCAGGTTGTCACAGTAGCTTAATGGTTAGAGCACCCGTCTAGTAAGCGAAAGGTCTGTGGTTCAAATCCCGGCTGTGGCATTGAATTTTTCAGTTCCAGTTCTATCTCTCAAACATTGCCCACACACGGCTTGTGTGTTTAAAAACACCAACAGTAAGTTTATTGGCATACATAGATAAATCATGCACTGTTTATTCTTAGTATTGAAGGTGCCGTCTTATTCCATCATGTTTTAAATTCATAACTCTGCGAGGAATTTTTTTTGTCTGCTTACATTTAGGGATCAAAAGTATTGGAAAGCACGAATGCTAATGGCTTCATTGCCAGATGCAAGGCACTAGAAAACAACAACAACATTTAGGGATCAAAAGAAGGCTGACGTTACATTCATTTGACTCTACTCACTCCTTTTACTTTCTCTACCGGTAAGTAGGGGAAGTATTGTATTCCACCCAAAAATTCGATGTCTAGATTTCATCGGAAATATATGTTTTGAGATCCCCTGAATCCAAAAAAAAGCATTTTTAGAAAAAGGTCCGTGTGTGTGTCTGTGTGTCAGTCTGTCAGTCTGTGGACAGCATAGCTCAAAAACGAAAAGTCGGTTAAAAACCAAAGTTGGTATTTAAGTTTAATGTCTTTCAAGGACGCGACACGAAGATTTTGAAGAAAACAGCCCCACCCTAAACTACCCTTTACATGGAAAATTTTGATTTTCTTGAAAATGGCTCTAACGATTATGATTAAAATGTCATATGTTTGAGATATTTTGATGACAAATGAAATGTATATCTTGAATTTTCTGGCTATAGCCCCTGTAGTCGTATTTACTCTGGACGACTTTTGCATAACTGGTAAACCGTTAGAGATAGACCAAATCATACCACACAAAAAATGTAGATCTTGCTAAAATACACAATTTATGTCTCAATAAATTTTGTTGTAGGGTGAACCATTTCGGAGATATTCCTTGTTGTGTGTGTGAGTTTCGGAAAACTTAGAACTTTAGCGAAATGCAACAACGTTGTTCATTTTTTTATATGTTAATCGTGCAAAGAGAACGGAATCTCAAAGCTTTAAAACATTTGACTATCGCACAAAGCCTACTGTATTCTAACATTCCCCTTGCACCTACAAGGAAATTAGCAATAAGATAATTTGTACAAATATTTATCTCAACTAACACGAAGAAGATAAAGGAATAAGAGTTTGTAAGAATGCTTCGTACAAGAGTAGAGAAAGTCATGTGAGTGCAACACATCAGATTTTTTCAACTAGTTCTTACAACAGCATCTTTTTCAATTCACTTCGAATTAATCGAAATAAGTGTTTCAGAAATTCTCCGCTATTTGCACATCACTAGACACAAAAGAATGGATATGAAGTTGAAAATTAAAATCAGCGACGAATATCTCGGAAATGGCAAACGCAACATGGGCTCTGACATGTATTTGAGTTCTGTCTTTTGGTGAGATCTACATTTTTTGTGAATCTCTTAATGCGAAAGTGTACAAAATTAATTGAGTGACGTTTTCACAGATTGTTTGCAGAATGTATATGTATTTCTTTAGCCATGAAAATATTTTAGCCAAAATCGGTAGGCAGTTTTGGGAAAATAAAATGACGAAATGTTTCCATATAGGCGGTAGTTCGTCATTGTGGGTATCTTACAGAAACATTTTGTGTTGCATGCTTGAAAGATGCTGAAGTTAAACCAAAGTTGGTATGTGTCCGACATTTCGATTTTGGAATTATATTAATTCATGCGCAAGCGGGATAGAACACAAGAAAAGTAAATGGGCTTCTTAGTTGATTAAATTATTAAATAATCTGTCTAGATCGCAAATATCGATACCCCTGCTCTCGAATGTTTTTCCCTTTTTGCGTAATTTTTTTTTGCATTATTTGCCTTGAATAATAGTGTAGGATGCTGTTCTCATTCATGACTGACTGATGTTAAGGATTTCCATCTTTTGCTCTTTTATATTTGCTTTATATAAACATTCGTGAATACCACCCTCGAAGCCTTGAATATCGGGAACTTGGATTTAATGAGGACGCAGTCAGAATAAGGTACAAGAAGAACAGAAAAAAGTAAGAGGAAAGAAGAAAAGTTCGAAAAGAAATTCACTCAAGATCGACAAATCGACAATTCTTTTTCTGCTTTTCTTTTTCTTTTTTAAGAATGTTTTGTCATTAACATTTGTAGATAGCAGTCTAAATACTCAGGTGTATATTTCAAAACAAAACATTTTATAAGCTTTATTGCCATTCAATGTAAATTTTATGTATTTTATTTTATGAAACCAGTGTACACGTAATCGTGGAGAAAATGGTTAAGCCCATGAGGAGAGCAGAATATTCGTAAGTCCCACATCGTTTTGCAGCGCGGTTTACACAAGTCGATATTTGCAACATGCAGCTGTGTTTATTGATAGTCTCTGTTGCATATGTTATTGTCTGTTGGACACACAAATAGGCCACGTCTTGAATCACCACTCGCATTTGTATACATACTCGCAAATGTTATCAAAACGTCAAGGTCCCTAATCATCACCTTTCTCCCGATATTGCTCATGTAACTGTTTCCTTTGTTCTAACAAAAAAGAAAATCTCCGTAATCGCCATTTCTTAGCACCTAAAAAGACTTCTGAGGCTTGTATAGAGGTTATGAGAGACAGCTCAAAAGATATTTGATACGAGGGTTTCCATAGTGGTGAACAGATGCAAAAGTGTATTCGCTATAACAGATATTGGGAAAAGCTGTGAAAGTTGCAGCATACATTTTTCCAAATCTTGTGGCTGCTTTATAATTTTTGGATTGAAACGTATAGGCTGCAGCATATAACGCTTTCTGTTCTCAGTAAGTAATTTTGAAAGGACGATTCATTGTACAAATAAAGATATCGTGATATAACTTATTCTTAACAGCTTGTCTGCGAGTATAGACCATGATAAGGGATCTCACTAAGTTTCCCACGTCGTTAGCACTCACTCATACCTCACTGCAGAACCCTGAAGCATATCCAATTATCATGCAATTCGTATAGTGTCTGTGCTTAAGATTATGTCCTGCTTGAGTACTTGCGATTGGTAATCAGTCATGACAGCAATCGTCTAGTCTGAGTTTTAAAAGAAGATACATGATAGATATCAAGCACGGGACAGTGAAGGCTAAGAGTGGAAGTCTGTTGCAATGGAAACGTAAACAAAGGTTGCCACATTGGTGAATCATACACTCCTCAGTTCAGTTATCGCTAGTAGTGTGCGGGAAACCGAGCTTTCTTGGGCGTGCAGTTGCATTGTTGAGTTAGCTTACTTTGTTAACTCATATTGAAATACGTAGTTATGGAAACAAGAGTTAGTAGAGGTTTACGAGGTGTTATTGCCCGACAAAGTTGAAGTTCCGATCGGGGAGTTGCATTGCAGAGGCAAGCTAAGAATTTGTCTGCTCTCTTAGGGAATACTTCGAACAGGAAAATGAGAATATTTGCCTTCACAATGAAATCTTTTCAACCAGGCCAGGAGAAGGATTGCACATGCTCTTAAAATAAGTTACGTGATCGTCTCTAGAATCTGTAAAGAGAAGCTGCAGGTCCATTGCCATTTTTAACTCCTTGGTAGAGAGAGACCAAGAGCGTCTCCAGTAACGCAGCTGGACAGTTTTCAGTCAGATGCCACAAGAAAGCTCGTCTATGGCTATTGCACCCGACAGGAGCATCCTACACACAACGTTCCTCTTAAAGGAGAGCTATTTGAGGGAAGCCTTAGCTCTTCGAACAAGTACCTGCATTATCTGGGATGTGAATTAAAAAAATAACAGAAATCTTACATTAGGAAGATCAGAGGGCTTTGTTTTTAAGAGAAATGCAGAACAAGAACTTGACAGGAATAGTGAGGCATATAGAGTTGCTCTCTACCAAAGCTACGGTTCGGTAGGTTTGGTACAGTAGGTACATAAATAACGTAGTAAATGGTAGGATTACTGGTAGTTTTGGTAGCATTGATAGGTAAAGAAACATAATACAAAATACAACCAATTAAGAAATGTAATGATAAATTCACACATAAGGATCACAAAAACTGTGATCATGATTTTGGTCACTGTATCCAAAATAAAAATTGTACTTTTCGGTTCAATACAACATTACTCATGATCGCTATTAGCGTTTTCGATCTGCACTGCAGTATATTTAGATAAGCTTCCAAGTGGTTTTGAAGACACTGATGTCCCGCAAGTTAAGCAGGCCTGTACGTAAACTCTCAATTTCGAGAAGGTTCAAAGTTCAACGCTTCCCGTTTCTAGAGGAATCTAGTAAAACATGATCATATAACGTAAACAACACGATCGATATGAGATAACGCCTGTTAGATATGCAACACAACTAACATGTAGGTGACGCGGGTGGGTTCTTAACTGACCAATTGTACCAGGAAAACTACCGTAGTCTACAGTTATGATAGTTTAGTGTATGAACTAGAGAGAGAGGGAGAGACCCAGAACCACACCATGAAGACGCAACAACGCAATAAAAAGTAGGTTAATACAGATTTCATCTGCATATTTTTACCGACGCCTGTTTATATGTTCCGAATTTTGAGAGGGATATACGTAACTTGGCAACATTGCAGTTCTCCACGAGGAGAAACCAACTGTAGGTATTCGTTCGATATCCTCTCCTTTATACCCGCAATAAAATTTCTCGTCACACAGTATTATCTGAGGTTCAAGTGCTCCATAAGGAATACTTCCCCGCGAGGATGTAGACAAATCTGGATGACGTATATGTCATTCAGAGCTCTTAACATACTCGTCTTCAGACTTACTAATTTCTCTGAGTTTGACAAGTGTTCCCACACCATACAAAGCCATCAGTGTCTGTTAGCATCGTTCACTATGCACAGCTTCGTGTAATGTCTCTTATGCAGCGTATGCCTGCTATGCTCATCTCTTTCAAGTATATGGTGAAGGTGGTTCCCGTGACTCCCAGGTACCCATGGTACTTGCTAGTTATTTTTTTCTAGCGCGCGCTAAGTTACCTTTAGCGTGGTAACGAAAACACGACATTCTCTGTCTTAGCCTGAAGGTTTACGGTAAAAAAACATGATGCAAGGAACAAAATAGAGGTTTCAACATAGTCTAATTTCTGCTACGGGAGGCCATTGTATTACAGCAGGACTGGGGAACTGGTACTCCCTCAGCGCAGCCTGCTCACGGCCTTTCACTAATAACTATGTTTAGCAAGTAAAGAACTGAAGGTTGATCAAGCTATCCCGCGAGTTGCCCAGGTCTTCTTATAGGACATAAATTTAAGAATAGAAATTCATGGAATGCCGTTACACAAGTCAAAATTCATTTAATATAACCTTAAAAATCACCTGTAGAACATTGGATAGATTTTACTTTCTCTACTGGTAAGTAGGGGAAGTATTGTAATCCACCCAAAAATTCGATGTCGAGATTTCACCGGAAATATATGTTTGGAGACCCCCTGAATCCAAACAAAGCATTTTTAGAAAAAGATCCTTGTGTGTGTCTGTCAGTCTGTGGACAGCATAACTCAAAAACGAAAAGTCGGTTAAAAATCAAAGTTGGTGTTTGAGTTTGTCTTTCAAGGATGCGACACGAAGGTTTTGAAGCCCCACCCTAAACTACCCTTTACATGGAAAATTTTTCGAAAATTTGTATTTTCTTGAAGATGGCTCTAACGATTTTGATTAAAATGCCATATGTTTGAGATATTTATATGACAAATGAAATGGATATCTCTAATTTGCTGGCTATAACCTACGAAGTCCTATTTACTCTGGATGACTTTTGCATAACTGGTAAACCGTAAGAGATAGACCAAATCTTACTATACAAAACATTTAGATCTCGCTAAAACACATAATTTATGCCTAAATACCTACATTTCTTTTGTAGAGTAAGCCATTTCGGAGACATTCCTTGTTATTTATATCAGTTTCGCAAAACTTAAAACTTCGGTGAAATGGAACAGTGTTGTTCATTTTTTATATGTTAAGTGTGCAAAGAGAACGGAATCTCAAAGCTTTAAAAGATTTGACTAGCGCACAAAGCCTACTGTATTCTAATACTCCCCTTGTACCTACAAGGAAATAAGCAATAAGATAATTTGTACAAATATATATCTCAACTAACACGAAGAAGATATAGCAATAAGAATTTGTAAGAATAGTACAAGAGTAGAGAAACTCATGTGAGTGCAACACTTTTTTTAGTGGTGCAGCGTGTGCGTGCTATGTGTACGTGTGACTGTTAGCGTTGAGCTTTTGGACCCTTCCCATTATACACCGGTATACCATTTAATATTGTATTCCACCTACCATAAATTTTGACGGTCAAATGTTAAATGGCTTGGTATAAGAAAAATTAATGCATTTAGTGTTGTGGTCTATTGGCATTTGTTCGTATAGAACTATACTTTTTTATGCAGGGTCCTTTTTAGGAAATGTGGTACACCCGATCTTAGCAAGATTAAACCAGACGGTGTTCACGTTGATCTGAATGGTTTAATAGGTTAGCTACTGGTTTAGGTCGTGGGTTTAAATCCGGCCGAGTTCGAGGGTATTTAAGTGTGCTTAAAAGTGACAGTCCCTCTCAGTAGATTTATTTGCATGTAAAGGAACTCCTGTGGGATAAAAACTGGCGCACCGGTGGCGCAGTGATGATTCTGGCAATTGAAGGCGTCTTTAACAAAGGAAGTATTTGTTTTATTTTGTGATCATGTTCGTTTCTGTATGCAACTACTAATGCTGTAGATATACAAATAGATTGACAGTTTGTTTACTTTGTCTCAGCTTCTTCAGAGAGTTTTAGTTGTCCGTATATAATTGAAATAATAATCAAAATTTCAATGGGTTCTATACCTGAAGTTTGAAAGTATGGAGGACTGTGGAGGCTACTGTGACGTAACGTCCTAATCCTCTATCGGAACAGTGGCTTATGTATGCAATTCTTAGTTTTGAAAACTGAAAGTGGCTATTATATTAAAATGCAACGTGTACATTGAATTACTAAACAAAATCAAGTGGTTCATTAGTTTTAGAAGGCAATAAGCTGCAAGTTAAGTGCACACGAGTTCTACTGTTGCTGCTCTCGCATGTACACAGCTGTAGGCGTCTAATGATGCGCGTGCATATACGACGGTTGCGCGGTACCGGTTACGTCATGCATTCTCCATGTCCAACTAATTCGTATCGCATGCGAATGCACATGATTCTGCGCTCAGGCTATTATTCATACAATAAAAATTTAAAACTGAATATATATCACACTTCGTATCAATTGAAGAAATAAATATAGTATTACTTATAAACTTGTAGGAGAAAAAACTAATGTACTTACAGTTTGTACACCACTTACACACAGTACATCCAGCGTATTAGTATGCTACAAAATATGAAAGAGCCCATTCTTCTCTAAATTTCCGACCAACTCTTGTGGAATACATCTTGTAATTGCGTACAACAGTGTCCCACCAATATGTGTTGTAAACAGCAGACGAGAAGTGGAGGGATGAAGGTCGCTTGACACGCAGTGACAGCACTGCCTATACCCGGGTTAAAATCACTGACTTCGTTGAATTTCATTTCTAATCCACGAAAGCAGTGCTTAAAAACTAATTCCCCAAATGTATTTTCATCGTTCAACACATTACTTCTTCCAAATCCTGTATCTCCGTGTTATAGACAGCTTGCAAGGTCATGTATAAGCATTTATGGCGTTTGCCGAGATTATGAGTTTATGCTTCTAACTTTTCTCCTTCACGTGTACATGTAACAGCTAAAAGATAACCGTTATGGCAGCGAGTGAAACACTAGAAAAATGTCGATGTCTTACTTTATACCTTTAAGAGTAGGTGATAGTTTTTATTACCTTAAAGTCGAGTGTAACTTGAAGAATGCTCCAATCACTTTGGTTTCGTACTATAAGCCATTGATGACGTCCGCAGTAACTGTTACACGAAATGGAAACAAAAGAACGTATGGAGACTACTCGTTCCATGCAAATGATAGGTAAGTGGCAACTGCTAAGTGCAGACCTTGAAATAAAACTGGGAATTCCGGTGCAAATAATGCTATAGAAACATTTTATCTATTGTTAGTTTTATGCATTTGTCATATTTCTAACAGTTCTGATGCATTTTACCGCCTATACTAGTTACATATAGTACGTAGAGGAAGTATTTATGAATAGAAAAAGAGCTTTATTAGAAAACTATCCATGTATATCTGTGAACAGAATTAAATGCCAAACTTGGTGTCAGTGAAAGTTGAGCATCTTTCAATAATACGACACGAAGATCTAGAAAATCCCTCATCCCAACTACCCTTTATGAGGAAAATGATTGACTATTTTTTATTTTCTAAAAATAACTTTAACGATTTTGATAAAAATAACATATTTAAGATATTTGCATTGCTGTGAAGTCCTCTTCATTCTTAATGGTAGTATTAATAAAGCGTAAAACATAGACAAAATGTTACTATTCATAAATAAAGCACACTATTTATGCCAAATACATTTTGGGTGGCGTTTACTGTTTTCGAGATTTTCTTTTTTATTGGTTTGAAATTTCAAATACACTATTCGTTTCGCTATTCCTTTGTTTCCGTGGCCATGTCATTTTAAAGCCATGACATAGCGATGCCCTTGTAAAACCCAGTTGGTTATTTCAAGTTTATCTAGATTAACAAGAAAGGATAGAAGAATAAGCTTTACTGAGAATGGTTTGTAGAAGAGTGAGTAGACAACTGAGGTGAATTTGACAGCAGGTTTTTTCCCCACCCAGGAAATACTTGGCAAACATATTGAGTCTATTGTATACTTTGTTCAGTCTTTTGAGACAGTGGGAGGGGCACGTAGGCGGCAGGCTGCTCGTGCTAAAGGTCGCTTACGCGTGCTGACACACTGCGATAGCAAAATGCACCGTTGCAACATTTGACTCCCTTTCATACTTGTGTTACATTGTTTACATGTTCATTCTTTATTTATTTTTTTATTTATGCGCTTAATTGTGATGGCTTTAACAGCTTTTTCTCACGCTGGGACGATAAATACATTGAATATAGAACTAGAGTACAAGATCATATTTACTTGGACTACATTACTTTTTTTCCTTCCTTGTAAGTATAAAAATATATAACACAGTTGGTACTACATTCGATCCCCACAAAAAGAACGAAAGTAAATACCAGCAGAACGACACATTATATACATTGATATAGACATTTACGTTGGCATTTACACAATCTTAGTATCTTATATCTTATGGTTTCTGCTCCTTCTTATTCCTCATCCTTCGAAGGCAAGAAGCCATAAATCCTATAAAATTCACGAACGGTTTTGTTTTCATCGCATTTCGTCTTTGTTGGAGTTGTATCGTTCTAAATATCTAATTTGATGGCTCTTATTACTATACATCTGGGAACGCCGTTTTCAGCCGCAGTATGTGCAATCTGCAGGTCAAACTTGCCGTTTCCTTATTTAAAATAATTGTAGACATTTTGAATAATGAGTGCCGTCTGTTTATGTACTGGTGTTCCACGTCCTTTAGGCGAGGAGTTTGCTTTATAAGTGGCAGATGCATTACCTATTTCCCACGGACGCCACATATTTATACAGGTTTAAGAGATTTGTGCAATCTCTTTTGTGCGCCACGACTGCATAAATCTGCAACTCTGGATTGTTTTGGTTCCTACACACGCGCCGGCCACGCGATGTCCTTATCTGCCCCTCCCACTGTCTCAAAAGACTGTCAACAAAGTATAAGTCATTTTGGCTGGGGATTGTGTGAGCTTTGTTTTCCTCATATACTGACCCTATCCTATACACTGCACGTTGACTACTATACACTACCTGGCATAGCGACCTTGATTGTCAGAGCGCTCCGATGGCTTGTTATCTATTTCCTAGAACAGCGACGTCCTATAATCGCTCCACCATTAGATCCGCACTTGATGTAAACACAAGCCATTAACAACGAACTCGCAATACGCCGAAACTAAAGCACACCATAAAATATAGTACCTTAAATATCGGCGATTATCTGTGTTTTCAAGATGTACGATAACCCTGGTAAATACTACTTAAATGTAACGCGATATTTCTAAAATTCCTGAGTAAATATCGTTCTGTTGCAACATAAATACGAGGTATGAGTTCACGTGGTGTTTGTTTTGTGTTAGTCGCAGGTGATAACATCAGGTTATCGCGGAGGGATACAAGGTGCGGATCTAAGGCTGGATGGAGTATAGTTACATGGTGTACAGTTAGTAATGCAATCCAAAAGGATGATCTCTCATATCTGCCACGTTGTTGTCCTGAAGACCTTATTACATCCAAACAGTGTACATACACTGTCTCGTCGTGTATGTGCGACAGGCTTTCGAAAACAACTCAGCAGTTTTACATTCTTTCCGATATGCCTCATGGGTCTGTCACCTAGTATAAACATGACACGTCCCCCCTCCCTTATTACTTTCTCTACCACCTATAGTACAGGTATATCCTACTCAAAATATTGATATCGATATTCCACCGGAAATACATGTATTGAGCTTTCCTGGACCCAAAAATTTAGCCCTAAAGGTGTGTGTGTGTGTGTGTGTGTGTGTGTGTGTGTGTGTGTGTGTGTGTGTGTGTGTGTGTGTGTGTGTGTGTGTGAGAGAGAGAGAGAGAGAGAGAGAGAGAATCAACAGCGTAATTTTAAAAACGAAGAGGGATAAATCTTGCCACGATTTATATTTAAATTTCAGTATATTCCAGGTAAACAACACGACATATTTTAAGAAAATTCCCCACCCCAAATAAATGTAAAAATGTTTGCTTAGTTTTTGTTTTCTCAAAGCATACACTTTTTAACACTGCGCTGACGGTATCTCTGGGAGAGAATCTCATCTCTTTTTCCCTTTTTTCCCCGTCACGTGAGTTGTATTCTACGGCAGCCGCCGCGGACTTGAATGTCAAGCGTTTTCAAGATTATTTGCGGAGAGAACGTGAGCCAAGTTTCAGCAGGGCTTTAGCAAAAAGCGTAAAACTCAGCTGAGTGAGTGTAATTAAAGAGAAACCGGAAGACTGCCGGAGACAGGCTGTTCGCTTTCCAAACATATGTACCTCTATTTGAAGAAATGGAGCAGTTGATATGTCGTATTCTATGTACTTTTACTCCAAACATGCTGACACAGAAACGGAATCTAAAGAGCTTTTGCCTTCATAACACGGCGCAAAAATGCGGCCTTTATCGCTGAAGAAATTCAGTAAACGGGAATGAAGAGCTCGATGAATCTAATTGCATACATGTTTCTGAGGTGGTTGGTGTAAACAGTGGGTGCCAATTTAGAGTGGAATTAAAGAAACAAAGAAGTACTAGAGGAAATTATTCTTTTGTTTGTTAACGACGCTGTCAATTGCCGGGATCATATCAGCGCCGGTGTGCCGAAATTTCGTCTTGGAGTTCTTTTACATGCCAGTAAATCTACTAACATGAGGCTGTCATTTTTAAGCACACTTAAAAACCATCGGTCTGTGGCTGTTTTGAACCCGCGACCTCGGGGTCCATAGGCCAGCTCTAACCAACTGACTATACACTAGAGGGAAATAATCACATTTTGTCATAATTGCCCATCGTGATTATTGAATGACAAAGGTTGCTTGGATACAACACGTGCAGTGGTGGCTTCGTTCCACCTGCGCGGCAGTAGTAATTTCTACCCTGTTATTAACCATTTTGTTTATATTAAACATATTTTACATGCAATAATTATTTCAGCCACCTGCTGTGGTTAGGTAAACTACATAATCTTGAAGCTTATAAGCCAACCTTCATCCTATGCACGTAATATCCTTACGCCTCCTTATTGTTAGCATACTAAATTGTTTCTCTCTCACAATAAATAGAACAGTAAAGATCCATTCATATTTAACATTAAAATATTTTACAGCTATTTGATCAGTATACTAAATTCTTTGCTTTAAACTTATATTCAAACATTGAAACACGAAATACAAGCTTATACTAAATAAACTAATAAGAAAGTAAACTACTAAAAACTGGAATCATATCGTCCCTTTTATATACAAGTATTCAAAAAATACCCTATGAAATTGTAAATAAATACCCTTAAAAATCACCAAATTTTTATTTATGCTTCTGATCAACGTTGCATTTGATATTGTAACGCTTTATATTTACAAATTGAAATCCGTGTATCTACCACTCTTCATGAAACAGTCACTGACTGAGGCATGTCGAAACCTGAACAGCAGTGAAAAGAAGGGCTGGCCAGTGGAGTGAGGCGGCAACGTGTTTCAAGGGAGTGGCCCAGTTGAGCCGATTTTGCCCATGCATGGAGCGGATTTTCGGAAATGTAAAAATAAATGTGAATTTGAGTGCGGCGTGAGCTGTGGTTCTATTATGTGTATCATCATCCTGATGATGGGAGAGATGTACACTTCCGAAACGTCGATGGCTCTTCATCACTACACCTGACTCGAAGCCCGAGAACAACTTGTATAAGTTTATTGTCTTTCAAGGATGCAACACGAAGATTTTGAAGAAAATAGCCCCACCCTAAACTACCCTTTACATAGAAAATTTTTGTAAAATTTTGATTTTCTTGAAAATGGCTCTAACGATTTTGATTAAAATGCCACATGTTTGAGATATTTTGATGACAAATGACATGTATATTTTGAATTTTCTGGCTATAGCTTATATAGTCCTGTTTAGTCTGGATGACTTTTGAATAACTCGTAAACCGTAAGAGGTAGACAAAATCTTACTATACAAAATATGTATATCTCCCTAAAACACACAATTTATGTCTGAATAAATGTTTTTGTAGCGTGAACCATTTCGGAGATATTCCTTGTTAGGTATGTGTGTCAGTTTCGGGGGAAAAAAAACTTTCGTGAAATGGAACATCGTTGTTCATTTTTTATGTGTTAAGCGTGGAAAGAGAACGGGATCTCAGAGCTTTAAAAGATTTGACTTTCGCTCAAAGCCTACTGTATTCTAATATTTCCCTTGCACTTACAAGGAAATAAACAATAAATTTCTATAAATGTTGATCTCAACTAACACGAAGAAGATAGATGAATAAGAGTTTGTAAGAATGGTTCGCGCAAGAGTGGAGAAAGTCATGAGAGTGCAACACATCAGATTTTTTTAGAGTTCTGGCTTCCTAAACGCATTTATTTACGATGAGATCTCTATATCGAATTACAATAGTTAAGTGATAGAGAAAATAAAAATAGCTTTTTAGGAAAGTACACATTTTTGTAAACAGCAAATCATATTCAAGCTGTCCTAATTTCCGACTCACAGAGATCGATCTGCTGCGACGTAATTGAAAAGTGCCTTCATTTCTGTGTGAAAACTCGTTGATGAAGCCTGTCGAGCACGCCGCACTTTTGAAAATTGGAACCACTCATATTTATTTTCGATCTCAGAAGTGCAGTTTGGTTCGCCGGAGTAATGAGGACCGTACTCCCTCAGTCCCGTCTTCAATTATTGTTGGTGGGAGAGATGGAGCGGGAAGTACTTGTGGTTATGGAAATTCAAAATTGGTCGAGGAGAAATGCAAAGCAGCTGCTTCTAGGGATTATTCAGCTCTATATGGCCGAAATTCAAATTGGTTTTCCTGCAACTGCGGTAACCGCAAATGCTATGTAAAATAAGGCGTATAAGCTTCAGCCGTACCCAGGTGGCACTGCAGTCATGTGAGAATAATTACCATGTGGCATTATACATCCAACAGCGAAGGTGACTCGATGTAAAGAAAATAGAGGCCGACTTATCCTCAGCGCCTGGGGTGGAAGATTAAATAGCTGATGTCTTACATTGATACTTCAACCACAATTGTGTGTCGAAGTGTAGGTTTTGGAGGCAAGTTTGTTATTAAAGGTAGGACGTGCCTACTTAATATAAAACAATGCATAATAAATTAAAAAATCTACATCCTTTAATAAGTTTTGTGTCATTAGCTGACTTTCCCGGCCTGATGTGGACATGGTGTGGGCCATATCAAATAGCAGGGAAGCAATCAGGCAGATAGGTACTTAAAATGGCTTATTGTGGAATTTCAATCATGTGTGTGTTTGGTGTTAGCTGGAGGTAAACCTGAAATATAGGAAGGAACGGGAATGTAATGGCCATAGATGGCAAGAACTGACACAGTCATTTCCCCTACATCGTAGTTTTAAACCCGTCCACTCTGCTACACACCGTTAGCTGTCATGTATTCACCTCAGAGAATTGGTCAGTCCCTCAAATTGTGTCAGTGGTGAAATAATGTCGCGTAACAAGGTGAAAAGATACTTCAAAGTCCAATGGGAATATAAGTATTTTTCTGTCCTAGCAAAAATAAAGCTTTGTATTTCTATGCCAAAATAAAATGTGCATAACGTAATCACAAAACCAATATATCATGTTTCTATTCGGTTCCGCCACTGCACGCCGTGAAACTTACCCTGTTTGTAAAGACATATCTATCCGTAAACAAACAAAATCGGAAAAGAGAGGTGTTCTACATTTAGTGATGGGGTAAGTGGAGATTTGATTTTGTGGGTTTAAGGGTGCTCAACTTTTAGGTCATCAGCGCCCTTACAAAATTCATGGCAATAGCCAGATATAAATTTGAATAAAAAATAAAATCACTAGTAACAAAGAAAATATACACATAAACGTAAAAAACTGTGCCAATAGCCAGATATTAAACAAGGTAATAGATATTTCAAAAAGCATAAACAAATATCTAAAATTTTAAATCCTCAAATGGATATTGCACTCCGCTAAAAACTTAAAAACTCTATCAAACGCTGTTTTGTCGTCCGCTAAGATCTCTGCAAGTCTGGCAGTCAGCTGCAGAGAATCCCGAAGGTGCGCTAGAGAGCAACACTAGCAGCACGTGGCGAACTGACAAAAGGTTGTCACACAGCGGTCATAGAGGTGCAGGGGGTAAGTGGAGAGGGTAAATACGCGATTGCATTCTTGTCACCCCTCTTCTCCATGCCTGGATATTGTGGTAGAAGAGAATCCCCATCTTAGTATTCGCCTACCTACCAGCAAAAACCAGAAAAGCCCAAGTCAGAATAGGCGATCGGCGAGAATCGAACTCAGGACTTCCCCAATGTGAGCCTCATAAGTTATCACGGAGGCGTCTGTGTTGGTGAAAGCCATGTAAATGTAGTTCTTCAGATATTTTAAAAATTAACTTAATGATTGAACTGATGGTCTCTTATTTTGGCATTTTCGTTACCATTAGGGAGCTTTTTTATAGAATGCACCAGCCGTTTCTGTTAGAATATACGTTGATAACATTTATTTCACCTATAACGTCAATTTTCAATTAAGTCGAAAGAAGGCGTCACAAATTGTTGCAAATTAATCATCCGTTTGTTGGAACTATTTATCACAAGTTTAATTTCTCTTTCCTGATGCGCGGTATTAACGGAGTGGGCTGTTTTTCTTTCAACTCTTTTTGGAATACTCTACAATTGCATCACAGTGTTATTAAGAGGCTTTGAATGTGAAAATATAAAGGCTTTTAAGGAAGATACTTGGTTTCTTTCTAGATAGCCCGATCGAGATTAAATGTAGCTACGTCGGAAGATGTAAAAGAAGAATGGAAGATATGCATGCGCGTATGCAAAAGCGGAAAATCTCCTTTTCCGTAACTTACTTTCGTAAAAACGTCGGAAGCGCTCATTTGATTGCATTACACGAATGTGAAACGGAGATGCATCCAGGAGAATATCGATCGAGGTATAGCATTTTTAAGTCTCTGCAGCCGGTGTATGTTTAACTTAACTCACTTTTAAAATGTACATATATATGTATATACTGTCTGAACGGTGATAGCGATAAATGCTTTTGACGCCGTCTTCAGCCTTGTTATCCAATTTTATCTGCTGCCAACTGCTCCAATGAAGAACTATGATATCTTTATCTACGGTTATACGTGGACGGGTTTGAGAATAAACTATACCAGTTAAGTTGAATTTAATTGAGGCTAATAATTAGAGCGCGTGCGATACTGGTTAGTTGGACATGGAAAGTGAATGACTTAGCCGGTACCGCGCAGCCGTCATATATGCACGAGCATCAGCAGACGCCTGCAGCTGTGTACATGCGCGAGTAGCAACAGTAGAACCCCAGTGTACTTAACTTCTAGCTTAGCACACGATCTTCCGCCCTCTACTAATAATGCTCTATTTTAAATTCGTTGCCGACTGTTAATATAGCAGAATTAAACCGAATCTGATCATTCGAAATGGTAACTATTGAATTATATCTGGTAGCTTCTGGCGTATCCAGACTTTGCGATTTCAAAATAATTGTTACCTTAGTAATACTTCAAAGTGTATTTGTTGCTGTTAGTTGCAAAAATTCTAAGCTGAAATTACAACTAAATCTACAGCGCGACAGATAATAATGGATCACAGTAAACCCCTCTGTAAGACTAAACATAGGAAGGAAAATATGCACTTTAGCACTACCCTCTCTTTTATTAGCGGAAGTCCTCCCATATTTCTTTCTCTGCTAAAGTTCCTACATAATATTGCCAACTCTTAAAGCTGCAAATTCGTATCTGAAACGCTGTTACTGCGTTCTATGCTAAATTTCCAAGTTTCATTGCCTCTAATTTTTATTCTTCTTTATCTGATTACCCTCCCCGTATAGGGGACTTACAAGCTTGTGCCTAGGGTCAGATACCTGTCGGGGAGCAGACGAACCTATGGATTGGACAGAGTGAAGACCTGCAAGCGGGTGGTCAGCCCAGCACCAGGTATGAGAGTGAGGAAGAGGACGATGTGAAATGGATGAGGTGCAGTTGATGTAATGAGTGACGGGGGAAACCGCAGAATCCGGAGAAAACCCGCCCAGGCGCCGCTTCGTCCACCACGAATATCACATGCTGGTCTCTGGGATCGAACTCGGACCACCTTGGCGATAGGCAAACGGTCTAACCGCACGGCCACGGCGCCACCTCCTCCAGCTTTCAGAATTTCTTTTATGTGCCTTGCTACAGTCTGACTCTGTGTTTCCAGGGATTCTGACCTTTAAGCTAATGATTTTCTCGCTGACTGAGTTCACTAGATCTCCGATTTACGTACGAGCTACACTAAGGAACTCGCTAATGACCTTATGACATCATTTTACATTGCCTAGCTAATGACTGTAACTCATGATTATGGCTAGGCTCCGGTCCGGGTTGCAAACGACGTTGCGTTCAGAACTATTTTACTGTTTTCGTTTGCACTTCATATCTGTTGACAGTTGAGGCAAGGAAGGGGAGAGTGATACACCGATACTACATGGCAAATCCATGAGCCGTATCGGAAACAATGTGAAACTGCCGAGGTGTTTGCGCGAGCTTATCGCAAATACATGGCGAAACAATGTACATTCTGATATGCAGTCATATCTTCAGGACAACATCTCATTTATCGACATGCGCTAGGTATCATTCATTTGCATTGCACTACTGATTCTACGCCAAGTTACTGATATTTCGCTGTTGTAAACAAGATAACAAGCGATCACAGCGCTCGACAAGCAAGGTCAATACGCCTCGTTGCCTTGCCAAGCAGTACAGTAAGCTGTTTGTAGGGCGACGCGACTGTACCGCCCCTACCTAAGGTGCGCTAGGTCACAAAACTTCGCTCAAACATTACTTAACCGCCGATCACTTGCAGCCGGGACCGAAGCCTGCTTATGAAAATGCTAACGTACGGAAATTATTTATTGCAAATATTTATCAAACTCTGTCATTTTTATAACATAAACCGTATCCATCAATAATTCCGGTATCAAGGAAACCTGTAAATATTTAAGCAAGTCGTATTAGCTCGATGCAAGTTGTTTCCTATCAAGCAAGAGTCGAATGGGGCAACCTAGCTTGACGAAACGGCTGCTGGACACACTTGTGTATGCATAGACATCGTGTTCAATAATGGTGGATTGATGTGAATAATCGCGATGTTGCCGTTCCGCTGCAAGTGACGGGATTAGTGGAAACTTCCTTACCCATTGGTGAACAACCGGATTCGGTTCCTCAATGCTTGAATGAAAGCAGGAAGCAGTGTGGCCTTGACTGACTGTTGTATTCGAAATGTATTGATGTCCTTTAATTATCCTAAGAATGCTGTATATAACTTTCTCTGCTACTTACCTATAGTAAGTAGAAAGGTTTGTAGCAAAAACATTTGATACGGAGATTCCACCAGAAATATGTTTTGAGGCCCTTGACCCCTCCTCCAAATCACTTTTAGAAAAAGTCCCTGTGTGTCTGTGAACAGTATAGCTCAAAAACAAAGTATGCGAAACAAAGATTTTCAAGATCCCCCACCCATAACTACTCTACGCGGAAAATTGTTCAAAGTACTTTGTCAAAAATGACTAACGATTTTAATTAAAATTCATATTGTAATATTTTCATCACTGATAAATTGTACTGACGTGTAATATCTATAAAATTTTTCGGGCTTTCGGCCATTACTAAACTCCGGGGCCATGATTAGGAAATTAATAAGTAAATGGTCTCAGCACTTGGTGTTTAAAAATTCTTTGCCGTGTGGAAAGAGATAAGACAAACATGTCGTACGATTGAAGAGAGACCTGATGAACACAAACGCAGTCTACAACTACTACAACCAGAAAAATCAGCAATAGCATAACACAACACTTTGAGGAGATGGCGGTTTTATACCCCAGTAACCGACATTACGACCGACTGATAAAAGAAGCAATTTAAATTAAATTACAGCCAAATAATTTTAATAGGGACAACGACCTACGACTGAGCACAGCTTTGACAGGAATACTTAAAAGGAGGCCATGGTTTTGAGATGGCCGTTTATTTCTTATGGAGTTCCCAATGAAGGCCATGAGTTGAGATAATCATTTATTTATTACTAGCTGAAATACCCGGAATTGCCCGTGATTTGACGACTTTATCCCTACAAATTTTAGGCTTACGTTGGATGCTATAATGAACCCAAAATTAACAAAATCGATAAATAAAAACATAGGGTAAACACTAAGCAAAAGCACTGTTGAACAACCTCAAATACCTTCTTCAACTTTCCTGTTCTACCACTATCGTGGCGTCAGGGATTTACTTCGGATCCATTTCCTAAACTCAATCCCATCCTCTGATAGTCTGTTGAACTGGTCCCGTCTTTCCTTTGATAGCCACCATTCTTTTCATCCCTTCTTCCTTGGTCTTCCTCTCGGGTTCCTTCCCAATGATCTTACCTTCAGATCTGCAGCCATCCTCGTTACATGTCCATACCATGTGAGTTGTCTTTCTTCTATCCTGTTAGTTATAGATGGCATTTGAAGTTCGTTTCCTATCCTGTTATTCCTTATTCTATCTTGTCGTGTCTTGCTTTTCATTTGCATTGCATTTACTATGCTTAACTCACTTTTTGTAACTGTCCAGCTTTCACTTCCATAAATATTGGTTCTATAACTGCTTTGTACACTTTAGTTTTTGTCCTCTTCTTTCCCTAAAACGCATTTGCTTAATGCATAATGCGCTTTGGTAGCTTTCTCTACAGGCTTTCTTATTTCTACTTGTATTTTACCCGTTTGTTCCCAGATACTCATAACTTGCAACTTGCTGTAACTGCCTTCAGTCCTTTACTATCTTGATCTCCTTCATCTGCTCTTCCGCCCTGGCTACCATCATTACTTTACTCTTATTAAACTTTACTGTCATCCCTCTTTTCTGCAGTGTTTCTATCCATTCTATTATTGCTTGTTGTAACTTACTTTCTGTATCTCCTATCAATACGACAGCAGTATAAGCTAGGGCCAACAACTCCAAATACCATAGGAGAAAAGCAAACAGAGAAAACTGTGTGCATGTAAGACGTTGCATTTTTATGTCAATCATATAGAACATTGTATGAATTCTTTGTAGTAGAGGGGGTAGAGAAAGAAATGCAATTGTGTTTCGTAAAAGAAGCATGGATAAAGATAACCGTGTGAATGGAATACGTTACACCTCTATTTCAATCATAGAAAGTTGCATAAATTGTATGTTGAAGGGCGAGTAGGGAAGAATATGTGAATGCATTACGTAAAGTAAAAGAGTAGAGAAAACCACGTGAATGTTATTTTGTCTAGTAAAATGGATAGCATACAAACTTTCACTCTTATATGTGCCGAATTTCGAGGTGATCGCCACAAACGCCGTGTATTGATAGTGAACTGAAGTGGCAGTTCCCCATACAAAATTACCGATTTCGACTGCTTTCGATTTTTCGCCGTTCCTTTGGGGTTTTCCGGTTTTTTTAATTTTTTTTTTTATTTTTTTTTTTTTATTGAGGCAAACAAAACAAAAAAGAAATTTAAATCTGTCGCTCCATTTTCAACTTTTTGCGAGAGTAACGCACGGCAATTTATATATATTATATTCTGATGATGGCCACGTACTTTAGTATGTCCGAACGCTCGAAAAGCTGTTAACCCGAGAAGTGCTAATTAAGATAGTTCGTCTTGGAAACATCCTGCTGTTTAAGAGCATACTAGGAATATCCTTCCAGTCTCCGGAACATTTCTAGCATAAGAGAGCGAAGGCTTTCACGGCCGGAGTCAGTATAACAAGGAGTTATTTCCGGGCTGTTATGCCGTGGTCTGCTGGAGTTGAAGAACCCAGACGTTTCGTCCACATCTGCGGCGGACATCTTCAGAAGGATAAATACCGCAGCTCCGACAGTCCACACCTCAGACGCTACGCTAACTTCTCCGAGGAGATTACGACCGCGCCACTGAAGATGTCCGCCGCAGATGTGGACGAAACGTCTGGGTTCTTCAACTCCAGCAGACCACGGCATAACAGCCCGGAAATAACTCCTTGTTATATTTCTAGCATATATCCTCAACATAATTTAACAGTGCAAGCTTCGTAGTCACAGTAAATGCCTTTTTTTCTCTCGCATTCCATGTTTCGTTTCTTTTAATTTAACTTAATGCCTAGATTCGGTTAAAGAATGCAAAGGTTTTTGGGCTGCGGGAACTCCTAAATGTCAGCTAGAAGAGAGTTTTCGTTTTTCAAACGAGCAAGAAGAAGGCGTCTAGTGATTCCGCACAGAATTCCCTGCAGTGGTTGAATATTTCTCTTCCGTTGAGTTATACACTATTTTTTATTTTTGTTCTGAAATTCTTCGGGCACTCTTCCAAAATCCATTCTTGTTCACTTGGATAGCTCACATCTGTTCTTTATTGCTCTTTTAAAGCTTATGCTGTGACTGCCAAAATGTCGAGATCGCCCGATAGATATCTTATTCCAGGAATGAAGTGCCTCACAAAATATTAAGTCAGTTCGATCTTCCTGGAGTAGTATACTTCCTGGGTATTGAAGTTCCTCTATCAGTTTTGAAGTTGCAACAATAAGTTTCTAAATAAGGTACCATGTTCCAAGACGACTCACGTTGATGCGACAATTTGTGACGAATAAATGTTTATAAGTCCATCTGGTATTCACTGTATCTGAAATTTTAAAAATTCTTATACGATACAAGCTGCATACTGTTAGTTGTGGAGATAGTTTTACACCTGCATTTTCTGTTTTAAAAGCATTTTACAAGTCACGGTCACAAATTATTCTCTCTCGCTCTCGAATATGGTTTGTTAATTTTAAAGGATTTAAAGCAATAGAGATACCGTTTTGTAGCGGTATGGTTCTCCAGTTATGCAATAGATGAAAGTCCGAAGGTGCCAAGTACAGGAAAAATGTCTACGCCACGTGTATTCTCAACATCAAGGGTGGCTCGATGTAAGCAAAACAAAATAGAGGTCGGTGCTCCTTTCTGAGTTCAAAGGTTATAATGTCGCATGTCGTTGCTTCAAGCTTGGCGGTGATAAGGTAACTGAGAAGCGCAGTTTTGGAAGTGCACAATTTATTTCCATAGGTATTGACAAGATTACCAACGTTTGTCGCTGAGGCGCACGTACACCAGGGAATATGGCTATAAATAGCCAGTTTACTTCTCTACAATGTCACACGTATCGTCATACTTGAAGATTCTGTGCCAAAGTAAATGTACCTTTTGGCATTATTACAGCACTAACACTATTGCTCTAAAACACATGGTCTCACAACGTATCAATCACTGTCCAGCACAGACTGCACTGTTTGCACAAACTGATCAATTAGCATATGAAGGGGAGGGAAAGGGAATGGGAAACAACCGGTTAGAAACAGCATTGCGCAGTGCAGGGCAACATTTCCCCGTAATACAGCCATGCGTCCGAATGAAGGCTCTACTATAACTAGACTTCGGTCGCGGTTGCGAACGACGTTAGGTTGAGAACTACTTTACCGTACCCGTTGCTACGGGTGCTGTAAATTTACGACCTGGGACCACGGGTTTACTTCCCTCCGAAGGAAGCTATGCCAAGGACTTTTACGTTACGCGTCCATCGCCCACCGCCGGGCGACCTCGGAATCAGAGGATGGCGTGTTACCCCTAAACTACGAGGACGACGATATAACGGATGTACGAGTATGTGAGTTTTAGTATTGAAATATATGTGCATAAGAACCCACATCAGATTGAGTTGACATTTATAAATTAAAATATTCTAATATTCCATAGATATCTTAATGTGCAAATTCAATTACCATGCATTTCATAGGTAATTTGTAACGTTTTATAGATTTTTGTTGTCCCAAACACGTTTAACAGTTATCGATTTGTTTCTGTTTGCCTCCCTTACAAATCGCTCAAATCCCTAATTTGGAAGCCATTGATCTAATATTTTGCATGTTGATTAAAGGGAACGATATTCACTAAGTATGTTTACAAAATTACGAACCATTTCTCTGTGGGATGTACGAACAGCAGGGAATCTGTGAATACCTGTGGTGTTTTTTTTTTTTTTTTTTTTTTTTTTTTTCATATTTAATCACACCTGAAGGTTCTGTGTACTAAGTTATAGAGACCTTTTGGCATTATAATCGCACTAACACAGTATAACACTGAAACATGTGTTTCAACCTCTGTGTAACGGACTTCGCTTGAACATTTTAGCCATAGCACAGAGAGGAAAGAAAGCAGAGGGGGAAGAGAACCGATTAGAAACAGCGCAGTACAGAGCAAGCAATTCACCGTAATGCGACCACGCGTCTAAATGAAACCTTTATACGTATATACCTATTTCAAATATATGTCCGTTTGTCTTTAGTAAAGAAAATCGCGTGAATGCATTGCATTTACATACTTACCCTTGTAAATTGAAATAGTCTGTATTCCCTGGATAAAATTATTTGCAAAGACGAAGAATATACTTTTCCTATGTGATATGTAACGTTTTATATGTTTTCATTGTGATAAAGGCTTTTAGCTCCTATCAGTAATAGTTTTTCTGCCGCCCCTAATGAGTTGCTCACATTCCCCGTTTTTGGAGCTGTTGCTCTAATGTTTTGCATCTGTATTAAAGGGAACAATTCCTTCTTTTAAAGCAATCTACGTCCAGCTTCTTTATCGCCAACATTTTACTCTGTCACTTTTTTTCTTTGTAGTTTTAGCTTTAAAAATTGTCTTTCTTTTACTCATCATCCTCGCATCACAAACAAAAGTTGTTTGTTGCCCTCCGCTCCCACTTTCTCTTGGTAGTGCAGTTTTTTATAAGTGTACGTTTATCTTATCCGTGCATGCTACGATTAATAAATTGCCCCATTTAACTTCTGAAATGAGTTTGCCCGTTCAAGCGGGAGTTGTAACATGGTCTTCTGCCCCTGGAGTGTCTGTAACAGCTGTTCTTTAATGTCGACTGCAGAAAGAGGAGAGTTGAGATAGAGGAAATCCGTCACGAACATCTTGCTGCGGATAAACGATAAAGGAAACAGTTAACACATGTAATATTTATATTCTTGCCTGTCCGCTTTTATAATGACCCTCATGTTTCAAGAATGTATTATAAAACTGTCTTAATTTTATTTTGCATTCAAAAGAAACCTGCTAGATTAAAAATCTGATGTGTTGCACTCGCATTACTTTCTCTACTCTTGTACTGTTCTTGTACATTCTTACAAACTCTTATTCCTCTATCTTCTTCGTGTTAGTTGAGATAAACATTGGCAGAAAGTATCTTCCTGGTCATTTCCTTATAGGTGCAAGGAGAATAGGGAATACAATATACTTTGAGCGATAGTCAACTCTTTTAAATCTTTCAAATTCTGTTCTCTTTGCACGGTTAACATATAAAAAATGAATAGCGATGTTCCATTTGACAGAAGTATAAGCTCTCCAAAACTTACACAAATAACAAGGAATATCTCCGAAATGGTTCACTGTATAAAAAATTATTCAGACATAAATTGTGTATTTTAGCAATATCTACATTTTTTTGTACAGTAAGATTTGGTCTATCTTTTACGGTTTACCAGTTATGCCAAAGTCATCCAGAGTAAATACGACTACAGGGGCTATAACCAGAAAATTCAAGATATACATTTCATGTTATCAAAATATCTCAAACATATGGCATGTTAATAAAAATTGTTAGAGCCATTTTCAAGAAAATAACATTTTTCTAAAATACTCATGTAAAGGGTAGTTTAGGGTGAAACAACTTTCTTCAAAATTTTCGTGTCGCATCCTTGAAAGACATTAAATTTAAGTAGTAACTTTGGTTTTTAACCGACTTTTCGTTTTGGAGTTATGCTGTCCACAGACTCACAGACAGACACACCCAAGCGTGCGCGGAATTTTTTCTAAAAATGCTTTTTTTTTATTCAAGAGGCCTCAAAACATAGGTATTTCCTGTGAAATCTCGACATCAAATTTTTGGGTGGAATACAATACTTCCTCTACTATACGTACTATAAAGAAAGTAAAAATGAGCAATAAGGAAAGTAGAATTGCCTGTTTTGACTTTCTTTAGCACCCATTTAGAGTAGATAAATGTAGTATTACGTTTTACCCAAAAATTCGATATCGAAATTTTACTGCGAAAGCATGTTTTAAAGGTCCCATAAAATATATAAAACATTTTAAGAAAAAAGGTGCGTCGTGCGCTTGCGCGCGCGCGCGCGCGCGCGCGTGTGTGTGTGTGTGTATGAGTGGGTGGTGTATGTGAGTGTGACTGTGCCTTTGCTTACCTACAGAAAGTTGATCTTTTGATCAAAAACGATTTAAAAAATTTGATTCACGTGTCACATGTTTTGTATTTTGCTATGATACATCTTAACATGCATATCTTGAATTGCCTGGGATCCTGTGAACTTCCCTTTCCCGAACGAATTACGTATAACTTGTGTACCAGGAAATCTCAAAAATCGGAAAGTTTGTCTCAGGAAAACTGTAAAGCACATTAAAATATGCTATTAAATTTTGTATCAAGTACACTTTTTACTTTCTCTACTGGCAACTAGGGGAAGTATTGTGTTCCACCCAAAAATTCGATGTCGAGATTTCACCGGAAATATGTTTTCAGAACCCCTGAATAAAAAAAAAAAGCATTTTTAGAAAATGGTCCGTGTGTGTGTCTGTGGACAGCATAACTCAAGAACGAAAAGTAGCTTAAAAACCAAATTTGGTATTTAAGTGTAATGTCTTTCAAGGATGCGACACGAAGATTCTGAAGAAAATAGCCCCACCCAAAACTACCCTTTACATGGAAAAATTTTCGAAAGTTTTTATTTTCTTAAAAATACTCAATAAAATTTATATAAATTAATATATCAAGAATTGATTAGGTCTTGGAATTAAATTTCGAACACACATTTCTTTAGTCGCTGGAAATGCCAATGCAACTTCAATACTTCAGAAAATAACCTTTTCCACTTCGGCCACCTGGTATAATTAACAGCCGAGAAGATTATTTTTCTCGGTGTTTAAGAGTGAAAATGGAGGAGCATTTGTATTATTGAATAATTCCTCGACAAAAGTGTACATACAAAAGTGTAAAATTGCTTCTGAACATATGAAGATGTAAAACTTGATCTCCTATTACTGTCTATATATTACTGGACCATTCCAATAAATCTTCCACCGCTAAAATATATTTACAGACGATACATTTCTAGTATTGGTAATATGGTTGTGGAGATTAAGACAATCAGAATCCACCGAAGTTGGCTGTGCATATGGATTTTGCTCCCGTTAGGTATTAGGAATATCGTACACTACGAAATTATGGTTGTAAGGAATGATTCATCATAAAAAATCTTCTTTGTCATATTGCAGCAATTACACGGACAATACAGGAAGGTAAAATGCATTTAATCAACGTCTCCCTCTATGTTTAAAAGACCAGACTTCAGCGCAGGTTATTACTCACCGTTTTACATTTATTTGCACACAAAAGAGCCGCGTCTCCTGGGAAAAGATATTCTGGACAAATTCGGCTCCCATTTTACATCCAGCAACGCTCGCTTTTCCCTAGCGCAATCTAGCGGGCTTTAAGATATCAGTCATTATCGCAGCTCTGTGGTAGATAGTAATCTCTACATAAATCACTACATCGGGTGAAAGGGGATAGTTATAATCATTTTAAAAGAGAGTTCTATTAACTAAGATGAATTAAACATCCTAATTACTACCGTTCTAGTTCCTGATTGTTTATTTGAGCAGAAAAACAAGTATGTTTACTCAAACAGGTTTGTCAAATTGGTGTTCATTATAATTTTGTTGTACATAATCGTTTTAATGTCATTAAAAATCAAGCTTTCGTAAAGATGATTTGAATTCGCGCCACTCTGCAGCATTATGTTTGGAAACAACGCCTGAGTCAGCGGCATCTGTCGTCAGCTAGAGCAAGCTGAGTCAAGGTATTGGTATGTAAACCCACATCTCATGTTAAAAATCGCGCTCATATTATTGCATTTAAAGTCGTGAATAGGGATTAATTCGCGAATTGTTGTGCTTCTTATATGTGTGCTGAAGCCAATTGTGGACATTTGAGCATGATTTGGACACTTGGTTACTTATTATTAAAGGAAAATGTAGGTTAAGATTAGCGCGGATTATGGGACGTAGGTATGCGACAGGGGCAATCACATCCCAGAGGTCACGAAATGAATCAGAGCCAGAGCAGTAAACAAAACTGCGCTTCCGTGCCCTTCGTTGCAACGAAAATCAAAATAAATTGTTGTGTGATCGACAAACTGAACGTAAGAAGCTTCCAAACATGAACATTTTTCTAAAAGGCAATATGTAATTAAAGCAGACCCTCCAAATAGCGCACTCAGTATTATGACGAACATTAAAAGATGTAGTTATAAGGCATTTCAACATCGAAGTTTATGAAAGTGAGTTCTTGCTGTGTCGTAATGCTTTCAACAAATATTTTGTTTATCTTTTATTTTTCAAAAGAAAAGTGAGTTTGGAATTCCAGCGGTTATGAAAACATAAATAACATTTATAAGACAACCACAAAACACAACTATTCTTTTAATCACATAAGATCCCAAAAACAACTAAAATGTTTGGGATAAATCCAGACATAGAATTTTCATTGAATAATTAGTATAATCTAACGACGAAGTGAAAAAGAAGATAGCTTTACTTATTTTGTAGGGGCTGTATGTTTTCTGGGGAAAAAAGGTGTTTATTTTTCATGGTCACAATGAGAATGAAGGATCTTCAAACAGAACAATATATTGAATATTCAAATATGTTATCGGTGTATGACGCCTCTCTGGAAAAATCGACTGTTTTTCGTGATATTCAGAATGAATTAATTTCAAGTGTGAGTGCCGTATGACATATTGAACTACTACTAAACCAAACCAAACCCTAGCGCAACAGTCCCTGAAGGGCCAAGGCTTGCCGGCCAGCCGCTGTGTCCCCCACCTCTGCCCAGTACAGGCGTCATTGGTGGGGTGCAGTACTGGAGGGCGGGCCGTGGTCAGCGCCCCGAGCCCTCCCGGCCAGTTATGCGACCTGGGACCGCTACTTCTCCATCAAGTACTTCTCAATTAGTTTCCTGGGACCTAACGAGGCTGAGTGCACCCCGTGTCAGACCTTCCAGAGGGCATAAAATCTCCATGCTGGTACCGGGGATCGAACCCGAGTCCTCCGCGCCAGAGGCTAGCGCGCTACCAACTGCGCTACGGAGTCGGTCATGACATTGAATTAAGAAATAAATTTCTGGTGCCTTCTTTGTTTCATTGATACTGTATGAAACTCTTGATATTAATAGTGAAGAACAACTCTGTACCGTTGGTTACTTAATGTTGACGGAAATATTGGAGAGGTTTATTTGATTTACAGATGTAAGTTCTGACAAAAGAAATTCTCAAATCATGCTCTCAATATTGTTGAATATTTCTTTCAGAAAATGATAAGAGATGAATTGGTTGGATTTTGTGTTGACCAGCTCCTCCTGCCACCCGCCATTAAATGTTGTGTCAGCCAAGTTGCCTTTTCTGTGGCAGATGGTTGTTAATGACATCCTCCTATTCAATATTAAAAGGGATAGATAGTTTCCAGAGAAATGTATAAAAATGTCAGAAAGTCAGTAAAGATCAGTTGAATCACACGGCATTGTATTTCCAAGTCTAAGGAACTTGAGAGCACTCAACATACAAGACCTGTTTCTAGTGTAAGCTTTTTCTTGTTCCATTGACTTCCGCCAAGCTTTTAACAATGCAGTAAGACCGGGGCCAACTACTTGTATGTGTGCTAAATTATAGCACGAGCTTCTTCCCTCTCGGGGGATTTTGTTGCTCAATCCCATGAACAACCAGATCTTCCGTTCCCTTCTCTTTAAAGCCAGGGAAGTACTCAATGGTTAGAAATTCTGACTACTTATAAGCACAATTGCGCATCCATTCTAGTTTTTGAGTAGGTATTCCATCAATAATTGGGTATCAAGAGTTCACCGGAAATAATGCCATCCTAGCATTAAAACGGCTTATTATGACGCCATAAACCGTGTGAAATTATCCTATTTCTGGCATCACCGCTACAACACAATTTCTCCAATATCTGCCTGTAAGAAAACCTGAAATTGTCGCTCTTGCAAACTAATGCATGTTTCGTTTATCCACCCACAAAGCTTTCCATATCCTTTTTCATAAACATCCTTTGATTTTTCTGGAATTATTAAATCTTCAGCACTCTTGGCTTCGTTAAAAATATGCAGCGGAATACTATGCATATTATTCAAGAATTTTATCATAACTTGCCATTTTCCTCCACCGGCGTTACAGGAGTGCCATACACTGTACTCTTTATAAACTCCACAGAAAGTAATCGAGAAGTGTCAGATCTGGCAACTGTGCTCCATGAAACTGGACCACCTCTACCAATCGATCGATTTGAATATGCGATGTTGAGGTGATTCCGCACATTTACATCAAAGTGTGCTGGAGCACAACTCGGCCATTTCAGGTACGTCTCACTGCTGTTAAAAACGTTACTGTACTGAAAACTGCGCAAGTAACGCAGTAGGATGGACACCAAGGACACTATGGGGTAATTTAGCGCATGCGTAGACATGTTATCATGCTCAGGTCCTTATCCCAGTACACAGATGGCCAAAGGGTTGTATATCTCCCTTGTTAAGGTACCAAAACGAATGTTAAATTGTTACAACCGTTCGTTCTCAAACTTCGACGCTCTCCAGCGTCCAAACCGTGCATTTCCGAACAGGATTTCCTATTATATTAAGCGTTGTCGGTGTGTTTTTGGGACACTTAGTATATACGTGTAACATCTATACATCTCAGGTCTATTCAGCGGTTTTTTACCTTGGGAACGATAACCCATTTGGATTTATAGTTGGTTAATATTCGGTTTGGTGTTACATTTGGTAATTATAGATTGAATACTCTCAGGTTGTCTCCTTAGCGCTGTGGTAGCGTTGCTGCGTACCAAGTGGGAGACCCGATTTCGATTCCCAGTACGGGCGTTGGTTTTTCTCCCATTGAGAGAACTGGTTCTGGAGTGCACCCAGCCTCCTAGGACCAATTGAGGAACTACTTGATCGAGAGTGGCTCCTGATTGCGAAGACAGCATATACCGGTCAAGAGGGTTGCTGACCATGCCCCACTTTCCAATACTGCACCCCACTCATGACGGCTGAGTGGGGGCAGTAGACGGACGGTGGCCTCGGCCCGGAAAGGACTGTTGTAGTTATTAAAATACTTTCACACTCATATCTCCAGGCTCTAGGGAATAATTATGGCTAAAGAAAAAATCCTATGCTCCTCTTGCTGTGGGAAAAGCTGCTACATTTTCACTTCTAGATGGTCCTTGTGGTGTTGGTTTAAGAGCTATGCCCATTTTCCCTAGCTTAATTTTTTAAAGTCTTCATATCTTTCAGCCTTAAATAAATTTTTAATAACCATCTTTGCTAAATGAAATGATAGAGCAGATACCTTTGGATTCAAAATTTTTATCCCCTTTATTTGCCAAGAAGTCAGCCTTTTCGTTCCCTTTTATTCCAACATGGGAAGGGATCCATTGGAAAACAATTTCTTTTCCTGCCTCTTTCAGCTGTTTTGTGTAATTTTTGAGGTAATATTGCGTTTCCGTGTGGATTTAATGAAATAAAGAAACATAAAGACGTGTTGGCAGTGCTTGCATTTTTTTTTTTTTTTTTTTTGCTCCCTCCGTCATTCACTTGCACTATACACTTGTAATGGTATAGAACCAGCTTGGGTCAAAGAGAAACGAAAAGTAACAGGTGACTTGTCGCTGGAGACATGCCTCAATTTCTGAGGCTTTGGCAGGGGTTTTGCGAGCGTATAGGGAAGTTGGAAACTGTTGCTAAGAAAAGAATGGCGTAGTTTAAAATTTTAGCAGCAATAATTTTTCATTTTACTCTTCCTCCTCCAGTGAAAATGAGTCCAGCTCCGAGAAGAGGCCACTTGTGTGAGATAAGTGCTTCTTAAATGTCGAATAGTTTTCAATGTATTAATATGCTGCAGTGTCTTAAACACTTCATTGTCAATTTTATATTAAGTGCATCTTATTTATAAGTTAACTATAATTTATCAAACAATTAGTGTTAAGTTTAGGTTTCGCGATTTAGTTTATTCTGCTGAGAATATACAGGGTGTCCCAATTGAATCGCCCTATTGTCATATTTTCATATTCATCTTGTGACTGGTGGGGCACATGTGAAAGTGATATGACTTCCTTGATTTGTGTATACAAACTTGATGAGTCATACGTATTAGTAAAGTTTAGTTCATTTCGATATTTTAAATAGTTTGGCAGAAATACTGAAGTACAAATAGGGCGGTTCAATTGGGACACACTGTATATCGTACGCATCCCCCCCCCCAGGGGGACCTACTACGGTAGGTCCGGGTTTGGCGCACCCGGGGCCCCGAGCCAACTGACTCCCTCGGTGTGGGCTCCTCTTCGTGGTGAGGGAGTCAGTCAAATCGCCCACCCACGTGTAGGCCGTGCGTGGAGACCCGTGTCGGTGGAAAGGATTATCCTGGTGGTTGAGGGGTGCGTATCGGAGCCCGGGACAGTTTCTTTTCTGAATCCGGGGAGGGTGCGCATTTCCGATACACTGCTTTGGTTTCTGCTTCATCTAAACGGGAGGCTAGGGACTAACCCACCCCTAGTCAATCGGCCAGGATTAGGTATTGCACTGAACTCCAGGGTGAGTGGGACGGCGAGCCCGCTATATCCCCTGTGTAGCCCTGTCATCCCAGTGGGATGACCCCTCGTTGGGCTCCGTGGTGGGTGGGGAGCACTGGGGGATGAAATTTTTATCGCTATTTTATGGCTTCAAACACCGTCAAACGAAGACGTCAAGTACCAGAGGAAAGAGAGGTTAACGTAGTTTCAACGGCTCGTTACCTAGTGATTCATCGAACAGAAGAGGGTCAGTCGTTTATTAAAGTCAACCCCTTTGTCATCCAGGCGGGTCTTGACAAAATAGCTGGTCCGGTTAAGTCCTGCAATCGACTGCGCAATGGTTCTCTGCTGGTTGAGACCTTCACGGCTACGCAGCTCGAGAAGATCTTGAAGGCGAAACTTCTCCACGGGTACCCCATCCGTGTGGAGAAACACCGTAGTCTCAACTATTCCAAGGGCGTCATCACCACGAACTTGTTAGATGATATGACGGAGGAGGAGATCAAGGGCTACCTTGCAGATCAGGGCGTGACGGAAGTCTATCGTGTGCGCGCAATGAGGGATGGTGCTCAGGTGGCTACCCGCACCCTCTTCATCACCTTTGACCGTCTGGATCTTCCTACCAAACTTAAGGCTGGCTATGAAGTAATAAATGTTCGACCATATATCCCTCGGCCAATGCGTTGCTTTCAGTGTCAACGTTTTGGCCACACTAAGTTGTCCTGTAAGGCTACCACCGCTGTTTGTGTTCAGTGTGGGAAGGATGCTCACGAAGGGCCTTGTCCATCCGTGCCTTCCTGTGTGAACTGTCGTGGGTCCCATCCATCATCTTCTCGCGATTGTCCGCGTTTTCAGGACGAAAAAGCAATACAAGAGCTGCGTGTCAAAGAACGTATATCGTTTACGGAGGCACGCAAACGTCATCTTGCTCGTCAGCCATCTGTCCTAAAATTCGGTACCTTCAGCTCCATAGTCTCTAGACAGGTGCCAAAGCGCGATATGGGTACCCAGACGTGCCCTTTAACGGTCACCACAGTCACTCCTGCCCACACTCCAGGTCGTCCTTCCGACTCCGCTAGCCCCAAGAAGATCATAACAATAAGTACTGAGACACGTAAATTTAAGATCCAGCCTCAGCGCACTGATTTCCTGAAGGACCCTCCGGCCCCTGTTCGCCGCCAGGGTACTCCTTCAGCCTCTTCACCCTCGCCACCTCGCAGAGCACGCTCTCAGGATGGGCGGGGGCGCAGTCGTGTCCAGAGGAGTCCGTCACCTCCCATGCCCACAGGCAACCGGTTTGAGGTTCTCACTCCGGTCTCCACTGACCCTGACCCTCTTCATTCCGAGGAGCCCATGGAACAAGAACCTCTTCCTAAAAGCCCTACGAGGAACCAGAAGGGCAAGTTGAAACGGCAGCCTTCGCTTAAGTGAACTTTGTAAACAGCTTCTCCCATTGCCTCCGGATGTCAATCGTTCAATGGAATGTACGCGGCGTACGCGCTCATAGGGCTGATCTACAGTTACTTATCACTTCGCTGTGTCCCAGTATCCTGTGCTTACAGGAGACTAAGCTTCGTCAGCAGGACTCCTTTACTTTCCCTGGCTTCATTCCGGTGCGCTTTGACCTCGCACCGGAGCCTGGTACTCCTGCTCATGGGGGTGTCATGTTACTCATACGTGACGACGTTTTTTACCAGCTTCTCACGCTCAATACTACTCTGCAAGCTGTTGCTGTTACTTTGAGTTTACCCGGTTTCTGTTTCACTCTCTGTTCCGTGTATCTACCTCCTTCTTCCCCCTTCGCTATTGCGGACCTGTCCAATCTCGTGTCCCAACTCCCAGCGCCCTACCTGTTGCTGGGAGATTTTAATGCCCATCACCCCCTTTGGGGATCGCCTCGGGCTTGCGTAAGGGGGACGTACCTTGCTGAGTTTTTCGCTCGCAATAATCTTTTTGTTCTGAACACTGATCAACCAACTTTTGTTTCCCTTTCCACCGGCACCCTTTCTCACTTAGACCTATCTGTGTGTTCAGCGCAGCTTGCTCATCGTTTTGCGTGGAACGTAGTCTCTGACACCTTCTCTAGCGACCATTTTCCCTGCCTGATCAGCCTGCTATCCAACTATGTGCCATCGTCACGTGTACCTACCTGGCAAATCCACAAGGCAAACTGGCCCCTTTTTTCCAGTTTGGTGAACTTTGACGACCGACAATTCCCCGATGTTGACGAGATGGTTACTCACCTTACGGGTGTGATCATTTCCGCAGCCGAACATGCTGTTCCTCGCTCGTCTGTCCAACCGCGGCGATTGCCCGTTCCTTGGTGGTCCGACGAATGCCGGGCGGCGGTTCGTGCACGGAGGGCTGCGCTGCGGGTATTTCGTCGGCACCCTACTCTAGATAATCTGATCACCTTCAAGCGCTTACGTGCCAAGGCTCGTCGCATAATTCAATCGAGTAAGAGGGCATCCTGGCACAACTTTGTGGAATCGTTTAATCATTTCACACCGTCGTCGGTCGTTTGGGAGAAGCTCCGTCGTATAGCGGGTAAAGTTACACGTTCTACCTTATCCGGCCTCAGGGTTAACAATGACACCTTAGTTAGCCCTAAGGAGGTTGCTGACGCCCTGGGTGAGGCTTTTGCTAGGTTTTCTAGCTCCTCACAATACCACCCGGAATTTTCTGCTATCAAGCACCGGGTCGAGTCTCGTGGAGTTTCCTTTTGTTCCTCTAACCGCGAGTGTTATAACGCCCTTCTCACCATGCCGGAACTGGTGCGAGCCCTGGACTTCTCCAGGCCCACTGCACCTGGACCGGATGGTATTCACATTTCCATGCTACAGCACCTGCCCTTGACTGGTAAACAGTTTCTCTTAGAAGTTTATAACTACATCTGGCGTAGCTGCAGTTTCCCGTCCGCTTGGCGCGAAGCCACCATCGTCCCAATCTTAAAACCTGGTAAGGACCGCCATCTACCTTCCAGCTATCGTCCTATCTCCCTCACTAGTGTCCTCTGCAAGGTGATGGAGCGCATGATTAACGGGCGATTGACGTGGTGGCTTGAATCTAATAATCTGTTGTCCAACGTCCAGTGCGGTTTTCGTCGTTTCCGTTCCACGGCTGACCACTTGGTATCGTTGTCGACGCATATCATGGACGGTTTTCTACGGAAGAGCCAAACGGTTGCTGTATTTTTTGACTTAGAGAAGGCGTATGACACTTGCTGGAGGCATGGAATTCTTCGTACTCTCCATCAGTGGGGCATGCGTGGTCGACTACCCCTTTTTATTCACGATTTTATGCGGGATAGGGTCTTTCGAGTACGGGTGGGCTCAGTTTTGTCCCGTGTTTTTACCCAAGAGAACGGGGTACCGCAGGGCTCGGTACTCAGCGTCACACTATTTGCTATTGCAATCAATCCCATTGTGGAGTGCGTTCCCGCTGGCGTTTTATCTTCCTTGTTCGTCGATGACTTCGCCGTTTACTCTAGTTCTCGGCGGACGCATCTCTTAGAACGGCGCCTCCAACTTTGCCTCGACCGCCTCTTCACTTGGAGTATCGAAAACGGCTTTAAGTTCTCCGCCGAGAAAACTGTCTGCGTTAACTTTTGGCGCCGGAAGGCCTTCCATCCACCTTCTCTTCATCTCGGTGCCGAAGTACTTCCTTACGCGGACGAGACGAAATTCCTGGGATTGATTTTTGACAGAAAACTTAGTTGGTCGCCCCATATCTCCTATTTAAAAGCAAGGTGTGAACGTTCTCTTGGTGTTTTACGCGTTTTATGTGGCACATCCTGGGGAGCCGATCGGACTGTTCTTTTAAGCCTATATCGCTCTCTTGTCCGATCTAAGCTTGACTACGGATCTATGGTGTATTCGTCGGCTCGACCGTCGATTCTAAAACGACTTGACCCCATTCATCACCGTGGTATCCGCTTGAGTATTGGCGCTTTTCCAACAAGCCCCGTTACCAGCATCTGTGCGGAAGCCGCTGAACCCCCGCTGTCTCATCGGCGGGACGTACTTCTGTGCAGCTACGCCTGCAGACTCTCTGGTTTGCCGCGTCATCTGACTTTTAGTCCTTTCTTTAACGACTCCTTGGACCGCCAATACTCAACGAGCTCCCTAGCTTTACTCCCTCCTGGTGTTCGTTTTCGCTCTCTCCTTCGTACATTGGACATCACTTTACCGGCGGCGTTTCCCATAGGAGAAACGCAGTTCCCGCCATGGCTCCGACCAGCAACCCCCGTCGATCTGGGGTTAACGTCCATGCCGAAGTCCACGACACCAGTTTCGGTGCTCCGTTCAGCCTTTTTAGAAATTCAGACACAGTTTGCTGACAGCTCTTTCATCTACACGGATGGCTCGAAGGACGATAGGGGAGTAGGATGTGCCTTTATACATGGTCGCCAAAGTTTTAGTTTTAGACTTTTAGCGCAGTGCTCGATTTTTACCGCTGAGCTTTTTGGTATCTACCAAGCTCTTTTATACATTCGTCGGCAAGCCTTGCAGCGCTGGGTTATCTGTTCGGATTCCTTGAGTGCATTGGAGAGCCTACGATCGCTGTACAACTACCACCCCCTAGTGCAGCGTATCCAGGACAACCTACATTCCCTCGCTAGTGATGGCGCTAGCGTGTCTTTCTTGTGGGTGCCTGGACACGTAGGCCTACCGGGAAACGAGGCTGCCGATGCTGCCGCAAAGGCAGCGGTTTTAGCTCCCAGGTGTTTTAGCTCTCACGTTCCCTCTGCTGATATTAGAGCGAGTTTGCGCACTTCTATCCTTCGTCGTTGGACGGAGGAGTGGTCTACTATTCAGGGGAACAAACTCAGAGAGGTGAAGTCCCTCCCTGTCACCTGGAGGACCTCCTCGCGCGCTTCTCGCCGCGAGGAAGTGATTTTAAGCAGATTGCGAATCGGGCACTGTCGTTTTAGCCATAGTCACCTTTTATCATCCGATGCTGCACCGGTGTGTACTCACTGTCATGAGCCATTGACGGTGCGGCACGTTTTAATTCAGTGCCAGTTTTTAGCTCAGTTACGTTTGTCTGTGGGTCTGCCGGCCACACTTGCTGAAGTGCTGGCAGATACATCTAGTGCCGTAGAGCATTTATTGCATTTTATCCGCCTTAGCGGTTTGGGCGACCGAGTTTAACTCATTGGTTTTATTCTTTACTTTAGTTGGTGGTGCGGTTTGTTATATCCCGTAACAGGTTCTTATGTTAGTTCTGCTCTAATTTTACGGCTTCTGGCACTGTGTTGGTGACTTTTAAACCTTTTTAATGTTTTAGATTTAGGGACTTTGTGTCTCAGTTGTTTTAGTCATTTAGTTCTGAATGGGCGCTAATGACCGTAGCAGTTGTGCGCCCTAAAGCCCTACTACTACTACTACGTACGCATCCCAAATTTGGCATTAATAACTGCAGTTTGAGATGCGACGGTGTACAAGATGAAATTGAAATACATGGTCAACGTTACTTATATGGTTTGTATAGACCGCTAGAATAATTTATTGAGCCACCGGTAGACAGATTACTCAAGTTGTGCCATGTTGCCACATACCTTCAAAGAAGATTATCTACTCAACGGTGCATTTAATTTAAAAATGCATTGGAATCGTTTGTTCATTTACATCTTGGCTCTCAGTCTGACGGATTATTTCACTTCCACCCTGTATACGGAATTGTTTACTCAATGATCGACTGACTGCGTTCCTGCCAGAGACCATGGGTTGGTGGACAAACGGTATATCCGTGGCAAATTTAATTAAATTATGCTCATTGATTTGAGTTTTGTGCGAAAATTGAAACCAGCAGGTACACGCTGTATAACCCATGATGAAAATATTGTGTTAATTCACTACTTTTTTGAGAGGGAAAGGCATTCTTAATATCTGCTGAGAAGAGCTGCATGCGAATTGCCTCACGGGAAACATGGCAAGCAAGAGACTTGACAGTGATCAAAGAGAAGTGAATGACGGCTGGGGTTGCTGTCATAAATTTTCAGAGATGGCATATCTGCCACCCAAAAGTAGAACATGACGACATGAGAGTTCAGCTAAAGACGGGATGTTGTAATAACTCCAAACGGAGCGGGTGGAAACTAAGGGATTGAGGAATATGAAGTAGCAGGAGGGGTGAACCCTCCGTTTCTTCGATCACTGTCAAAAGGAAATGGACCGGAGGAGAGGGGTTCATTGCGACCAGCTTGGAAAGAGTAAAGCTGCTAAATCTATAAAACAAAGATGCTGTATTTTGGCTCTTTTCTAATATTAGAAGAAATATTGTTTTTAGAATCTTGCTCCACAATTGTTGAAGTACATGTAACCTGGCAAAGCCATTAAGCGTATCGGAAAGAATGTGAAACTGCCATCTGTTTATGAGAGTTTATCTCTCAAACACTGCGAGACAACTCACCTACAGTCTGTTCAGATGCAATCATATCTTCAGGACGGTAATGTCTCATATATCAGTAGGTGCGCGAGAGATCATCTATTTGTGTTTTATCACTGACTATACGCCAAGTTACTATTGTTTCGCTCTTCTAATAAACAAGAAGCGATCGCAGCGCTCGACAGCCAAAATCAGTACGCCTCAACACTTTGCCAAGTAGTACATTTACTTTAAAATCTATAATAATAATAATAATAATAATAATAATAATAATAATAATAATAATAATAATAATAATAATAATAATAATCTTGGAAGTATACTAAATAAAGTTCTAACAGAATCGATAATTTTCGATTTTGGATAACTGATACTAATATTTACAGTGAAGTAACCTCAGAATGCCGCCACCAAAAAATAAAAATAAAATGAAAATGCTTCAATACAAACATTAATAAGTATACCATATGTGATAGGTTTTGTTACTATTTATACTATTTTGATTGGGTGAATACTTAAGAAGTTACATCAACTTTTCCATACTAAGTCGTGCACATAAACCGTTTATCCCGAATAAAGTGTAGCTAGCCGTGTCGTGGCCGAGTGGTTAGACCATTCGCCTCTCACCAAAGGCGATTCCAGGTGACTGCATGTGGGATTTGTGGTGAACGAATTGTCCCAATGATAAAATGAGTTGATAAAAATAGCTATTTTCAATAAATGAAAAACACTATTTCAATATGGTCGACATTACACTAAACTGCAGACGAAATTACGCCAAAAAGCGAAAACAGCACATAAGTAAAATTTAACATTACAGGTTCAGAAACAAGGGTTTCTGTGGCAACATAACGGATACAATAACACAAACTATGGCCGTAGCTTTACCATGGTTATATTTTACGAACAGTTTACGGTATTAATGCAATCTAACAAATGGAATACCACCAAATATAACCAGATCACGCCATAGTGGGGGAAAAATGTCACAGTTGTTATTCGGGATATCCCATTAACTGTGTCCTATACATTATATGTTCCACCTCTAGCTTGCGTGCTCATGGCTATTCTGCAACAAGCAGGGCGAGTGAGCTTGCTTGTTCCAAAGTTAAGAGTGCACATGCATTCAGCACACAATCGTATAAGCCTACTAAGTTGGACAACACCCATTCTTTATTGTTGTACCTGATTGTAGTCTGCTAAGGTATGCTACCCATGTGGCATGTTTATATCACTGTGTTTTGTTCATAGTAATTTAGTCAGTGAGTAGTGCAAGATAACCTATTTAAAAAGTTAGCTACTTAAATGTATCTTTGTTTAAAATATTTGTCATATGTAACGTATGGTGTAACAGTACGTTATGACCGAACTTTCAGGACACATTCCTCACAAGTTCAGGCTTGCCTGCTTGTGCTTAAGGCAAACTGGTTGATTTAAAAAGCAACGTTTGTGTAGTAAGTAGTAGAGAAAATAAAAATAATCTTTCTGCATTTGACGTGACGTTGAAGTACATTCTATTACTTTTTAAAAAATGTTTGGGAATTTTCCCCGATTTCAAGAATAGTGTTTTTCATTTATTGAAAAATAGCTATTTTTATCATTGGGACAAGAAAAAATATGCATTTGTTTCTAGTACTGACAACAAAAAATGAAAGAGGAACAGTTCACCCAAAAACCTCAAATACTTATCTGATTTCAGGCAGCAGAATCAAGATAAACAAACTGTGGAATCTAAGAAAAAGAAGAAAAAGAAAGGTGATTCCAGCAGCTCAGATGGTTCTAGTAGTTCTGACGACAGCAGTAGTAGTAGTTCCAGCAGTGACAGTGAAAGTGACTCCAGTTCATCGGACTCCAGCAATTCATCAAATTCAAGCTCCAGTGACTCTTCTTCAAGCAGTTCCTCTGATTCGTCCAGCTCTAGTGAATCATCTTCAGATTCATCAAGTGAAAGTGAATCAACAGCAAAAAAATCAAAAAAGTTAAAACATAAGAAAGGTGGCCAAATATCCAAAATCTTGAACAAAAGAAAAAGTTCACTGAAGAATAGTGTTCAGCAATCTAATTCATAAGGTGAGTATAAACATTTTGAGAGTTTTGCTCTCCAGTTTGGTGCCTGTTCCAGCAAATATAGGGAACACAATAAAAACCAGAAAGATAATTAACAGAGACAATAGTTAACATGTTTAATATATATTAGAGCCATTAATTTGGTTATCTTATGATATAAAGTGTCTTGAATATGACTATTTTACAGCAGGTGTTTGAGTGTAGTGTAAAACAATAACAAAATAATAACCAATTCTGTTTTTAAGTAACTTGTGTTCTGTTATGGTTAACAGATGAAGTAAATTAAGGTTGGAGATGGAGATACCTGTACAGAGTCTAAAATAATGAGTTAAATGAAAAATAATAAAATATTTGCTCGGTCATTGGCATAAAAATCCATAGCATTGTATGTTTTAAATTTTATTGAACCTTGCAACCTTAGCGTATACAGTGTCGATGGGAATGTCCAATTAATATACCTATAAAGCAGCTATTAAAATTAAGAGCAGAAAATAATTCCTGGGTCAATAGATATAATGTCTAGTATGCAAATGTTACACAATTTTCCGTACTCATGGATTCATTTATTAATTTTTGTATCAGTACCTAAAGTTGTTGTTTTCTAGCGCCTTGCATCTGGCAATGAAGTCAATTAGCATTCGTGCTTTCCAATACTTTTGAACTGTATCAGTACCTAAAGTAAGTAGCAGAAATATTGGATTCCACTTATAAATGTGATATTGAAATTACACGTTTTGGAATCTCCTCCCCCCCCAAAAAGAAAGAAAAGTAGACAAAAAATAATTTTAAGAAAAGTCTATGGGTATTTTTCTCTTTGTATAAGACAGACGGAGAGAGAAACTCAAATTTCATAGTTCATTGTTCAAATATGCAGGCAAAGGTTTTCAAACGTTGGTTAATGGCAACGTAGAAGGGGCAAATACTGTTCGCACAGGCATCACGTACTCACGCGTTTATACAAACACACAACAAAAACAAACATGGTTAAACACACACCCAACACACGCAGAACTAACCCACAACATACAACACACACACACACACATACAACGCACACAGGCTTTGTCCAAAATGCTTTTGTTTTCTCGGAATTCCTCAAAAGATTAATATTTCCGATGAAAACTTGGCATCGAAATTTTGGACGAAAAATATAATACTTGTTCGTACATAGTTGAGTTTCGCCTCCTTTCTGTGATTGTAGTCTCAATACTGAAATCTCGATATCAAACTTTTGGGTGGAGTGCAACTCCTTTTTTTTTTAACGTCCTCCAACATAGCGTCATATCAGACGATGAATGAATGAAATGGGTGAAATGATGCTCAAATGAACCCGAGGTCCATGGAGTTTTAAGTTACCCGACATTCGTTTTCTCAGGATAAGGGAAAACCTCGGGAAAACCCTTACCCGGATAACTTACCCTAAGCGAGATTCGAACTTGCTACCTCTTGAACGTGAAGCAGACACGCTAACCATCACGCTATCGAGGCGGGCGTGCAACCTACCTACCTACTAGGTGCAAGGTAAAGAAATTAAAACTATATCAATTACTTTTCTTTTCATCTTTATTTTAACTTTTCATGGAACTAAAACTATTTTTATAAGGTGTGTTCAAAAAGAAACGAGCTGGAGACATAATTACAGAAACCAGTACCTGTATGTATTGGTTATGGCCGTTGAGACACTTGTCCTACTATGATACAAGACGGTGAATGGCTGTCTCATTAAAGTCCCGGGGCTGCAGTGTAAGGCAGTTCCGCACGTACCGCTGGACGTCGTCATCCGAGGTGAACCGTTTGCCCCTCAGATCTATTTTAAGGGAACCAAAAATGGTGTAATTCAAGGGAGAGAAGTCTGGACTGTATGGAGGGTGGCCAAGAACCTCCCATTTGAATTTCTGCAGGAGTGCGGCGACTGTGTTGGCCGTATGAGGCTTTGCGTTGTCGTGGAGCAGAATGACCCCACGGGTGAGATTGCCTGGTCGTTTTGATTTGATCATTTAGCGAAGGCTGGTCAAGGATTGCAAGTAACGCTGGACATTCACTGTTGTCCTATGCTGCAAGAAGTGCATCAGAAGGGGGTCATCTTCAAAGAAGAACGTCAGCATAACCTTTCCTGCACTTGTGTGGATGGGCTTGGCTTTTTTTGGTGGTGGTGACCCTGGATACTTCCACTGGAGACCTTATTTTGATTTTGGTTTGTAGTGATGACGCCATGACTCGTCTCCAGCCACCACTCGTGCCAGGAACTCATTCCCTTCCCTAGCATAGCGCTTCAGATGACCAAGACAGTGGGCCATTCGACATGCTTCCTGGTGTGGTTGAAGACTGGGGCACCCCTTGAGCACACATTTCGCTCAAGAGCAGTCGTTCCCTCATGAAGGTTGGACGATTGATGCATGCTGCTGCTGCTAGCTTTGTATAGTCACGTGACGTGCACGCGTGCCCTCTAGCGACGCGCTTTGAACTTCCACGCTCTAATCGGAACAACACTTCGTTACACAGGCCACGATATTACCATCCTGTCATCGGTTTACGCATACCAGACTCCGGCTCGTTTCTTTTTGAACGCCCCTTATATTTTCTCAAATTGGTGCTAATGATTTTGATTGATAGTTAAATTTAAAATATGGGTTTTATTTATCATGTAATATTTTTATTTTTTCTTTGTCGGGGTCGGACTTGAAAATATTGCTCAAATTCTGCCCGTGATTAGAGGACTTTATAATGCACGAGTTTTAATTTGGCACCTTCTGTACTATCCTTGTCTAGCACGGGCTGTGGGTTTCTGTCCTTGAAATGGTCTACCTAATACCTGCTGTGGTATGAGGGCAAGCAGGCATCAGTGGTGTTGTGAAGTATCTGTTATCAATGTGACAATGAAGAAGGGTCACCCGCCACTGGTGTGTCTGCCCTGCCTGGCTCTCCATAAAAGAGAGGCGGCTTAGAAAGAGATGAGAATACTACTTCTTTCCCGTTTTCTAAAAAGTAGGTGCCAAGTTAAACCTCGTCTCCTATAATTCTTGTCGGGTACTAAAACTTGGACAGATGTTTTCCTTTAATAAGAGGATACAATCAGTGTTTCTGAGAAAGCTTTCTAGAAGTATTGACTATTAAAACAGAAAGAAAGAGGAAGAAAAAGATAGAAGGAAACGGGCGTGGGGCTTAAGACTCCATTATAATAAACGGTCATTCGTCTATGTTCTCGACTTGGGTCGCAATATCCTTGAAAGTGGAAGCCTCAGCCTTGCACCAAGTTTCACCAAGCCCATCGATCTTCTGAGATTAAAACTACGGCTTTCTTTACTGCAGTCCGTGCGATTTAAGAAGACGAATGGTCCTTGCTTTAGCCTTAAGGGTCGGAGTTTCTCTCTAAATGCTCTAAAATTGGTCTCTATGTCTCTTTATGTAAATAAAAAGTAATATTAAACGCTGGATTAAGGCCGTTCTCACATAAATTTGAAATGTCAAGGTGGCATTTGCGCACGGAATACGCGTAGTTTACTCTCTACACAAAGAAGGCACTATGTTACCCTGGAGTCTAGAAAAGCAAAAGAGAAAGAAAAATAGGTGTTTAATTTCTCTACTGCGTAAGCAGAAATATTTATTCTACCCAAAAACTATGTCGAGATTTCAGCGTAAATACGCGTTCTGACGCTCCCTGCCCTAAAAATGAGCTTTTAATAAAAGGTGTGCGTGCACGCGCGCGCCCGCTTGTATCCCTATGAACAAAAGTTCAATAAATAACAAACGTGACATTTAAGTTCTGTATTTTAAAATATGCAACACGAAGATTTTCAAGAAAATTCCTCTATCCCAAACTATTTTTACTTTCTCTACTACGTACCTATAAGTATAAAAGCTTGCGCTCCGCGTGAGGGGGTGGGTAGTTTTTAGTTTGAGTCAGCTGCATGTGTACGGTCGTTGTGAGAGAATCGGCGCATCGTGAAGGAAGACAACGAAGCAGTTATCAGTATTGAGTGATCGTATCGTCAGAGTTTTTGTGAGACAGAGAGACAAAACGGAAAACAAAATTGTGTGTTAAGGATACGAAAAGAAAACAGCTGTGAGCGTAATATCACGATATTACGTAATATCACAGTCGTAACAAGATTGTTAACGCCAGTAAAGGAGAACTTTGTTGTGCATTCAGTTAGGAGAGAAATAAAGTGAGAGAAAAATAACTGGACTAGACTTTTGTCATTTTGTTGCATTGGTGTCAGAAATGGGATTTAAATTATGGTTTTGTTACAATATGTTTAGCAGTTACAAAAAAACGATAGTCGCTCAAGCTATTCCGCGAGTTGCCCAGGCTTCCTCTTGTTTCATCTGCTGCGACTTCATCTCTCTACGTCGTAAACAAGAGTTCATTCTCTGACACCACAAAGCATTCAGTTGGGTAACATTCATATTTTGTCTCAGGAGTTTACCTATGACCTTATTGTTGATACAAGTGAACCAGAGATATCGCGCTGTTGTTTTTCCCCTTGCGCTGACGTTTAACACCCTGTTTCAAAGGTAACTTATGTTTCTTTCTTGGTACAATAAATATTACGCAAAAGAGCATCACTAATACAGTATATTACTGCATAAAACAAATCAATTATGGTTATACTTTCAGTAATATTACTAATGAATTGTGATTATTGGAGACTTTAAGAACCACACGATATAATATAGCAACAATGGTACTGCTTACAGTGCAACTGCCTTGTAGACAGTAATTTTGAACTGTTTACATCGTACCAAGAAGCTCCCCACTGCACAGCGCGATTGCACCCTCAAGGCCAAAGACATTCTCCTGAGTTAATGACAGTAGAGGCTAACATGTCATTTGACAATTACAAAGTATGGTGCATTTTTCCCTTTCTTTTTTGGTTAAAATGTGCATTTGTAACCGTACATGTGAAATGAGCTAAGAAAATGGAATATTCGTTTAAAATAACATTTTTAAGACAGCCTAAGCAACAGTTCGATCGTGTATCGATATTCTCAGTCGCTCTTTTACAGGTCCATAATTGCACTGAATGTAACGCCATTCTCCTTTTCACTTCAGTTGACAGACTGCTCCGCTCACATACTGTTTTCCTGTTAAGTCTGATTGAGAAGTGAAGTGATTGCGGTTTTGTCACGACTGTTCATTAATTTTCAAACAAGGGAACGACTGTAATTTTCTCCAATGTAATTAAAGCCATGACGAACCACCTTCTCTCTCTTATGGACTGAAAACAAAATATAATACTGGTGGAAGGTCACAGCTATAAAACAAAATACAGTATTTCAGTGTCATGTTTCAATTTCAGATGGCAGCTGCAAGTAGGTAATATCTAAATTGTGAAATCAGATGTCTTAGACGGAGAATACCGAAAAAAGACTCAGAGGAAATTTCTTAGTTATATCTGACATCCAATTAGTGAACATTAAATCATAATTTAGAAAATATTATCTGAGAGATTTGGAAATTCAATTACATAAGACGAAGTTTGTGTGCAAAGAAAGAGAAATTAGTTATAAAAAATCTGATGTGCTACATTCACATGACCAATTCTTCAACAAACTAGACTTACAAAAACTAATTCTATTTTATATTAATCGATATAAACATTTGCAGAAATAGTTTTATTAATTTATCTTGTAAGTACAACAGGATTGAGGAAACACAGGTGGCTTAGGCGATATTCAGATCCTTTTAAGAGTGGGTCGCTGTGTTATAACTTTGAAGTTTCGTTCTCTTTGCTACAACACAAGAACAAAACGAATATGATTTTCCACTTGAGAAAAGTAATATTTCAAAATTCAAACTAATAATAAGGAATATATTTGAAACGATTCTCTCCATATACATAAGTGCTTTAAGAAAATCTACATTTTTTGTAATAAAGTTTGTTTATCTTCTACATGTTACCAATTATGCAAATATCATTCAGAGTAAAGAGACATCAGAAGCTGTTCCCAGAATATTTATCTAATTTGTCATGAAAGTATCTTAAACATGGCATTTTAATTGAATCGTTATTGCTATTTGAGAAAATCAAATGTATTTTTGTGGTAGGGGAATGTTTTTTGAAAATCTTCATGTCCATCTTCAAAGATGTTGATCTTATATGAGAAGTTTGGCATTCAGCCGACTTTACGTTTTTGAGTTACGCTGTTGACAGACGAGCGCGCAGATCTTCTAAATTCGCTCTTTATTTTCCAGAGGCTTTGCAAACATATACATATTACCGGTGAAAACTGGACACTACACCACAGTACGCGCATGTAATTGTTAGTTCCTCATTGTGTACTAGTACTTCTTAAGACGGTACGGACACACTTGGATCAGTTTCATCTAATTTTTTACTGGCAAATTAAGATGTCTCAAAGTTAGGTTTCAATCATACTACGTCTGCGACTCGTTGCTGCTAACCTCAAAAAGTTTAGAGTGGTACTGCTTTTCTACACTTCATATCTTCTATACCAAGTTTTATAATTATTGAAAAGTAATAATGCAGGGTTCTTCATTTAAAACCTAACGGGCGCGGGGCATTTCACCTGTGCGCGACTGGGTGTGCCACAGCCGGCTTTATTCCTACATAAACTCCGCGCTTAAAGCATGTTACCTCATAGAAGATGCTGGAAATGCCGTCCACCCTCGGATAAACAAGCATTGTATTGGGAGAATACGTTTTGGTTCATACGATAACTATTAGGTATGTTTAGTTCTTTCGGGCTTGTAAAGCGTGGTCTAGAAGGCATTGTAGATACCAACGTTTCGTCAAGTACTGCGCTTGGCATCATCAGGGTAACACGATACGTTGTCTGCACTAGTCAGAGTTAGAATGTGAATGCAAAGACCGTTAATGACCGTTGTGGCTCTTGGTGGGGGTGGGCGGGGCATTGTTGCGCTGACTGCGGTGGTGATTGGCTCGTATCGGTTGGCGGGCTGGGTGTAGGCGGGGTTTTATTACAGCTGTTGTATGTGTTTGGAAGGTTATCTAGGACCGGTATCCATGCTTTCTGTACATGAAGTGCTTCTTCCTTACGACTGGAGTTGTCTTTGTGTTTGTAGATTTCTATGGCTTCCCTTTGGAGTTGGGCATAGTAGTTAACTGTAGAAGACAGGAGCCTAAATTTATACATCACACGATTAAGTTGGGCCACTGTAAGGTCTCTGGTTTCATTTCTGTTATTTTGTTTTAGTTCTTCCAATGTATGAGGAGTTGACTAAAACTAAAACCTCATAGGTGTACAAGTGTCCATGCTTTAAAACAAGGTAACGCAGTATTACGAATGCATAATTGTGAATGGTTTCATCAGTGAATGGCGGTTTAATTGATTCACAGCTTCTGTTCTTTTCCGACCAGGCGTGTTTCCACCTAAGTGGTCGCGTCAACACTCATACAGATCGGTACTGGGCCTCTGAAAATCCATATCGCGTTCAAGGAATCTCTCATTATGATCGCAGACCTGGAGTTTGATGTGCTGTTAGCGCTAGACGCATAATCGGTCCAACATTCTACGAGCAGAATGTAAATGCAGAGATACCGAAATGACATTTGACCCTATTTTATCATGAAATCTTATGGGTGGTTTCAACAAGATTCTGCTACTGGCCATACAGCCGAGGACTCCATTAATGAAATTAGGGAAGTGTTTGAAGATAGAGTACTAGTGCTGGTGCCTTCTCGCTCCCCCGATCTAACTGTTCGATTTCTACTTGTGGGGTAACCTGAAAGACAAAGTTTGCGAGACAAATCCTTATACCTACATTGGAAGAACTAAAACAAAATATTTGAAATGAAATCGGAAACATTACAGTGGCCCAACTTAATCGTGTGAATCAGAATATGTTCTCCGGATATAAATGCTTGTTTAACCGAGGGTGGACGACATTTCCAGCATCTTCTATAAGGTAAGAGTGTTATACATGCTTTGCATGTAGGAGCAAAGCCGGCTGGAGGACACCCAATCGCGCACAGAGGAAATGTCATGCGCCCGTTAGGTTTTAAATGAAGAACCCTATAGTTACAAAATATTTAATTTGTAATACATTTGCGGATCGAGACCGTGGTGTCGACCTTTGAATACAACGATCAAAATAGTAATTCTTAAACACTTGTCCCACAGCCGTTCAATATTTGTTATATTTGAAGTAATGGCTTGATGTTTATATCGTATTTCGTTTTCGCAGTAACATGTGAAGATGTTAGATAAGGGAATGTCTTCTTGCTTGCTTATAATATGTACCCTTAAGCTTACTATAGCTTAGTGCAGGGTTATCATCACTAAGGTTAGCCCGTACCCTTGTTTTGTTTTGTTAGGTTTCTGTCACCATAAATACACAATCCCAACCCCCCAACACACGAAGTTGGAAGGAGAAAGCAGAATGACCCCGAGTCACAAAGTGGCGTGCTTGACCAAGTGGATAAGGTCTGAGGTTCTATCTCTCGCGGCGTTGGGATTGTCCACCAGCTTAACCGGAAACAAATGTGTTGAGATATGAGCCATTTTACAAAAATATACAACTTATCCACATTTTTATGGATTTAATGTCCCTATTGCCTAAACTCCAATGGACTAGGTCGGGCGAACGCGGAGGCCATGCTACTGGACCTCCTCGACCTAACCATCATCCATTAAATATTTGGTTTATGTATCAGAATCGTTTTAATCCCAATATGTGAGCAGGAATTGTGGGTGACAGACTCTTAGGAACATACATTTTACCGAACAGATTAAAAGATGCTGTGTATCATCCATTCCTGCCCAATGAGTTACCCGTGCTTTTGTAGTTGTGCTTGTGGAAAGACGACACATGTAGTTACTGCAGGACGGGACACCATCCCATTTTGTACGCGTCGTGCGACAATATTTAAACCAAACATTTAACGGACGTTGGCTTGGTCGAGGAGGTCCAGTAGCATGGCCTTCCCATTCGCTGGACCTCAGTCCATTAGGTTTCTGGCAATGGGGACATTTAAAGCCCTTGATATATGCCAAATCTATCGAAAATGTGCACACATTGCAAATTTTTTCTAAAATGGCTCACGTGTCAACAAGTATTTGTATACAGGCATATATCTATATGGACATTTATTCTAATTTTGACCAATCCCAACTCCTGTTGCAATATCGGACACTTTTTTTTAACACCTTGTATACACCGCCCGGGCACAGGAAACGCATCACTTCCTAAAGTGGGTCATAGGGTGAACATGGCCGAAAGCTCGAGCTACTTTGTCAACATCACACGGCTGGTAACCCGAGAAGCTCTTATGTTTATCGAATGTTAATTAAAAGTTACTAGCAATTAATTAGCAACCAAAGGTAACGATTTATTTGAAAGTCATATAAACAGAAAGACCGAAAGACGGTGTGTGTGTGTTTTTTTATTGTTTTTTATTTATTTTTTTTAATCAAATTACAACTAAGCAAAAGCTTATCTGGTAATATTTTCTTCTTAAGTAGGTTCACATGTACAGGCGAGTATTCCATTGAAGGCCCCCATAGTTTACACATAGTTCTTGCGGTCTCGCATTAAGTCGTCTGGCTTTATTCTTTTCAGTCTTCGAACTTCACAGTTACTAAGAACTTTCAACATCTCTTTGTTTTCATGGTGCTGCACTTTTAAATGATGTTTTGTTTTAGTCTTTTTAATTTCTTCTATAACAGTGTCGATCTTGAGATCTCTATATATGTCATCATTTCGTACATACCATAGTGCATTAACTATTGTTCTTAAAACTTTATTTTGAAAAGTCTGTATGTGTTTTATGTTGGTCGACTTAGCGCAGCCCCAAAGCCGTACCCCATAGATCCAGACTGGCTTTAACACCTGCTTGTATATTAATAACTTATTGTATATGTCAAGTTGGGAATTTCTCCCAATGAGCCAATAAAGTTTCTTATATTTGATATTTAACTCTTTTCTTTTAGTTTCTATATGCTTTCTCCAATTTAATTTTGAGTCTAGTGTCATTCCTAGATACTTCACTGTTTGTGCTTGGGGAATAGTTTGGTTATTTATTTTATTGATAGTATCTGAGTTTTCTTATTTGTAAAGTTGATATGTACGGATTTAGACTCATTTAATTTTATACGCCACTTCTTCGTCCACTCGTTAACCTTATTGACAGCTTTCTGTAATTTCTGTGTAGATTCCTCTACTGCAGGGGAAGACAGGTATCGCTGCTGTGATGTCATCTCTCTCAGCTCACTTGCCCGCAACGACGACCAGTTATAACGCTAATAGAACAGAAATTATAACCATTTTGCCTGAGCTAGAGGAGAGCCATGCAGAACAATTAAGTGGACATTTTCCGACATTTGCCGTTTCGCTTTTCTTTAACTAGTTTGTCAATGTTAGGGTGTAATGTACGGTACATTCGTAACCGAAGACTGCATGTTAGATTGTGATCTGACAATATGCTTCGGGATTTTGACTTAGAAAGGTTCATAACAGAAAAGAATTGTTCGCAAACATACGTAGAACCAAACATACATAATACCCGTGCAACAAGGGCATACAACCTCAGAAATCTGGTTTGAGGAACATTCTTATAAAAATCAACCAAGTATTCCTTGTGTTTATATTTGTCCTTTAGCAAATCGTCGCACTGTAAATTTATCAATTCAATTTGCTAGCTGCTAGAAACATTGTTAACATCCAATGAATACGGAGTCGCAAAGATCTGAAATGTAGTTGACAATGTTTCTACATCTTGAAGTTTGGTCTAAAACTAGTGTGAAACACGGGGAACTGAACACAAACACAAAACCACTACACAGCGTCAACAAAAACACAAAATAAAAACAAAATTCGCACTAACGCCGTTAAGATCCCTCAAACAACAAATAAAAACACTCAGAATAGGCTGAAGAGGGTTCTCTCTAAACAGCCCGGGCATATTGTAAACATCCCTAAATTACATTTTTCATATCCATTCAGTTTCGTGCAAGTAGCGCCGCTGATCTATGCAGCACAGCAATACCCGCTCTCGCTGACGTCACACGAACGTACAGGCTGGCTCTTCGTTTAAATACGTCACACGGCCCGAAGTTGTCTTCCCCTGCTCTACTGTATGTCCAACTGCCATAATTCCTGTATCGTCAGCGAAGGTGGCCATAGTTGTATTATCTTGGTATGGAATATCCCTAGTAAATATAAGGTATAATACTGGCCCTAAGACGCTTCCTTGGGGTACTCCAGCAGCTATATTCTTTAATCCAGAGTATTCATTTCCATATTTAACTCGGAAATATCTCCCTTCAATATACGATAACAATATTTGATAAAAATGGTCAGGTAGATCTCGTTGGAGCTTAAAAATTAAACCTTTGTGCCAGACTTTATCAAAAGCTTTGGCCACGTCTAGGAGTACTCCAGAACATATTTTCTTTTCCTCTAATGTTCTTTCTATGACATCGACTATACGATGTACTTGATCAATTGTTGAATGTTTATTTCTAAATCCAAACTGATGTTCTGGTATTAATTTACCTTCCTCTATTATAGGTTTTAATTGCTTTAACAATAATTTTTCAAATAGTTTAGCTAATTGGGATAGGACTGAAATCGGTCTGTATGATTGCTTTTCATTAGGATTTTTTCCAGGTTTAAGGGTCATTAGTACTTCTGCTACCTTCCATTGACTTGGAATATGTTTACGTCTTAATGCAGCATTTATCATATGTAATAGCTTGATACGAGCTTTTTGTGGCAGTTCTTTAAGAATGTGTCCGGTGATTAAATCATATCCTGGCGCGTTTTTTGCATTTATATTCTGATGGATTTCACGTTTTAATTCTTTGAGCTTTACACGCCTAAGTTCTTTGCCTTCCCTTTTCTTACCATGTTTAATGTCCTCTTCAGATGTTTGTCTAGATAAAGGTTGCAAAATCTCTTCTAGATAGTTGGCAAATAAGTCTGCTTTATCCTTATCGCTCCTTGCCCATGCTCCATCTCCTTTTTTACTTTCTCTACTGGTAAGTAGGGGAAGTATTGTATTCCACCCAAAAATTCGATGTCGAGATTTCACCGGAAATATATGTTTTGAGGCCCCCTGAATCCAAAAAAAGCATTTTTAGAAAAAGGTCCGTGTGTGTCTGTCAGTCTGTGGACAGCATAACTCAAAAACGAAAAGTCGGTTAAAAGCCAAAGTTGGTATTTAAGTTTAATGTGTTTCAAGGATGCGACACAAAGAAAATAGCCCCATTCTACACTACCGTTTACACGGAAGATTTTTCGAAAATTTTGATTTTCTTGAAAATGGCTCTAACGATTTTGATTAAAATGTCATATGTTTGATATATTTTGATGACAAATGAAATGTATATCTTGAATTTTCTGGCTATAGCCCCCGTAGTCGTATTTACTCTGGACGACTTTTGCATAACTGGTAAACCGTTAGATAGGCCAAATTATACTCTACAAAAAATGTAGATCTTGCTAAAATACACAATTTATGTGTCAATAAATTTTCTTGTAGTGTGAACCATTTCGGAGATATTCCTTGTTATGTGTGTGAGTTTCGGAAAACTTAGAACTTTAGCGAAATGCAACAACGTTGTTCATTTTTTTATATGTTAATCGTGCAAAGCGAACGGAATCTCAAAGGTAAAAAAGATTTGACTGTCGCACAAAGCCTTCTGTATTCTAATATTCCCCTTGCACCTACAAGGACATAAGCAGTAAGATAATTTGTACGAATGTTTATCTTAACTAACATGGAGATATAGGAATAAGAGTTTGTTAGAATGGTTAGTACAAGAGTAGAGAAAGTCATGTGAGTACAACACATCAGATTTTTTATAAGTGGAATTTGATTTATAGGTCTCTTGATACTCCTTGTTGCCTTCCATAAAGAGTAATCAGTATCTTTGTCTGCTGTTAGTCCTTTCATATAGATAGTAAATGATTTAGTTTTTGATACTACTGATCAAATTCTTTAACTTATTACAGATTTGATTTAATCGCTTTTTATCTTCTGGTGCCCGTGACCTCTGCCACTTTTTACGCAGTTTTCGTTTTTCACTAATTAACTCCCTCACTTCCATTGGATAGGAGGTATCATTTACCTTATTCCTACTTTTTTCTGGAGTATGGTTCCATGCTGCTTGTTTAATATTAGTAACAAATAGATCTATCTCTGCTTCCAGCTGTTGCGGTGTTTTTAGAGGAACATTAAGTTCAATAGTGCTCTGTAATTCTTTTTTGAACCCTTCCCAATTTGTTTTTTTATTAGTTAGTCTTGGGGGGTTATCCTTTGTTATTATATTATCACTTACTGTTAATATAGTAGGGGAATGATCCGAAAAGATATCATAATCCTCTTTTACGTGCACATAATTGTTAGATATACCCTTCGTTATGAAAAAATCAATTGAATCTGGTGCTTTATTTATATCTGTCGGCCAATATGTAGGTTTTCCAGTTGAATGGAATTGGCACTTTGTTTTAATCGCTGCCCTAAATAGCTCCCTACCTTTGGTAGTGGTTATTCTTGATCCCCAGTGAGAATGTTTGGCGTTGTAATCCCCTCCGATAATAAAATTATTGCCTAGAGTCTTAAAGAGATTAATATAATCCTTTTCTTTTAGGTTATACCTTGGGGGACAGTATATTGCAGAGACATTAAAAGACTTGGTTTTTAACTTGGATAGTGACAGTTATCACTTGCATTTCATCGATTTCTATTTTACTTTCTTCATAGTGTTTAATGCAGTTTTTAATTATTACTGCGGAGCCTCCTCTTGCTTTATCAGATGGATGGCATATATCTATTTTCTTGCTTTCCAGGAACAATTCCAATTCCTGAATACGCTGTTGCATTCCATGATAATATTCTGTATGTGTGCGCCATTTTATTTACTTTTGTTAAGACTAGTTTCAAGCTTTCTTAATCTATCATAGATCAGTTTGTTGGTATATTTCTGCTCGTCCAGTATTTCTAGGATGCGTATTATTGCTTTATCAACGGTTGGAATTTCAACTTTACCATTACGTGCTACTGCTGCGTAGTTGTTCTGTTCTCTGTTAGGTTCATCCACTACTACTTCATTTTCTTCTAGAACCATACCTAAGTTACAATTCCCTCGAGTCCCATGAATCTCTCTTTGATTTTTCATGACTTCATTCCTCCTCTTTTGCAGCTCCTTAGCTACTTCACATCCATGATAGTTTGCTGGATGCTGTCCTCCACAATTAACGCATCTTGGTGGTGCGTTTTTGCTTATTTTACAATCTTTAGTGTGGTGCTTTTCTGCGCATTTCACACGTGATTCTCTTTGGCAATAGGCCTGGGTATGGTTAAAGACTTGGCATTTCTTACATTGAGGTATCAAATTAGTATTCTTTCTCAAGGGTTCAATTTTGAGAACCACATTCAAAATTGTCTTAATATTATATATCTCTGTAATATTCTCCTTATTATCAAAGGTAAGCATAAATAGTGGCAATCCTTGTCTAACTACTTCCTGCTCTCCATTTCTATTTGTGTACCTTTCTTTCTTAAGAATATTTGCAGTTTCTTTAATTTTAAAGCCTCTTATCCTTAACTCTTCTATTATATCTTCTTTTGGGCATGAAGCATCAATCCTCTTGCCATAACTCTAATTGGTCTATCATTTTTGTTTTCATAAGTTTGCCAATTGACTTTTTCTATGTTAATTTCTTGACCAAAGCCCTATAGCTATCAGAATTCATTGTATTGATCTTCCATACATTATTATTTAATGATGTAACTTTATATTCTTTTCCTAACACAGGTTTTAATAATGCCTGAAGTTTTAAATAGTTTGCTATATCATATACATATGTTAACAGGAGGAGGCTGGTGTTCCTTGTAGGGAACTTTTTTTTCCTCCTTCATGTTATTTGTTTTGCTTATAATGCTTCTGATTTCTATCATTTTTTCGGCTTTTCCCATTTCTATTACTTGAGATGTTTCAGCTTTTCGTTTTTTTTTTTTTCCCTCTGTAATATCCAATCTGTTTCTCTGACCAAATCTTCCTCATCTGTATAGTAATCTATCATATGGCTAGGACCTGCTTTTTCTATAAATTCTTTCTCACTGGTTGTTTTCACTCTCGTTTGCTCTACTCTTATAGGATCCACATTCACATCCAAAGAATTCTGCTTCTCGTTATCCATATTTTTTCTAAGTTCTTGATTTTCGAGTCTAAGAGTTTTTATTTCGTTTTTTAGTTCTTCATTTTGACGCTGGATCTCATTCAGTATCCTCTTTAGTTCCTCTTCTCCTGTATGTAAGTGCATTACTCGTTTTAATGTAGGTGATCGTTGGGTCAATGCACTCTTTCTAAACACATCTCCCTCAAGCAGCTGATGACTCCCCCCAGAATCCACGGAGTCTGCCTCCGAAGAGGATGGATTGTCCAGTTAACCTGAAGTACCACCTGGGGTAATAATTCCAAAATTCGTTTTATCCATTGCTTGGGTTGATGTTGCGGAATGTTCTTAGCTTCCCCTTCTCTCTTGATAATTAGTAGCTAATGCTCACATAACTACCCGTCTGACTCACTAGGTACTGAGCATCCCCTCCCCCGCCACGACAATGCGACATTCCCCGGGATGTGTTTGTTTAATTTCCGGAGTATTTATAAGTAAAGGCCGGAGAGATGTGCGCTCGCATGCGATACAGGTTAGCTGGAGGCAGAGTATAGCACTGCCATCAAACGTGCAAACAACTGCCACTATAGAAGCAAGAGTCGAAAACAAAGTAACGCGGTACTGTGCGAACTAGTGTAGCATTGCCTTGCAAGTGTATGCAGACGCCAATAGTTACAAGATAGGGTACTTGGATAGGGGCTGTCATATGCGTGCAGTGCAATGAAATTATAAATTTTATTAGCGCTCTATGTAATGCAGATTCATTTGCTACTGTAACTGCAAAGTCTCTGATATCGCATGAACTATCTGAAAATATTCAGTTTATATCCAACAATTTTGCAGTGTTGCCTAAACCTATTAAACAATTAGAAAAAGTCGGGTTTGGAAATGTCCAAGAGCATAAGCATAATTAAGGACTTAGCTAATTCAATTCTTGTGCCAGGTATCGAAAAGGTGGAAGCTAAATAGCAGTATGTATAAGCGTTTAAGTGTAATTGCAGAACGCATAGTCTATGATGCTTGTAGGTTGTGCTGCAGTGAGGCGGTTTTCATGGTCAGGCTGTACCTATCTGCAGTTGTTTACATGCGCGGGCGATAATAGTAAAGTCCATGTGCAGTATACCTATGGAAAAACGCACACGGCTCCGGCCTTTATTGATAAGTATACTTCGGCACAGTTACGCTGGGAAATCTGCACGATTCCAGCACAAAAAGAGCGAAGCACATTATAAAGCCTTATGTCGTAAAAATCACGCTTTTTGCAATTCTTTCGTCAGCTGTTTACTGTAATGTCGGCCATTTTGAACTCTTGTTGACGGCCTAAAAACTGAGACCACTATAACTTGTAGGTTCCTTCTTAGAGAAAATGCGGGGGATAGGTCAAAAGGCTGGAGTAGGCTAACTTGCAGTCTCCTTCTCTTAGAGAAAATATGGAGTATAGGCTAAAAGTCTGGGATAGACTAATTTGCTGTTTCCTTCTCTTAGAGAAAATGTGGAGGATAAGCTAAAATGCTGCGATAGGCTAACTTGCAGGCTCCTTCTCTTAGAGAAAACGATGAGGATGGGCTGGGGTAGCTCAACTTGCAGGCTCCTTCTCTAAGGGAAAATGTGGAGTAGAGCCAGAAAGGCTTATCTTGTGGGCTCTTTCTCTTAAAGGAAACGTGGAGGATAGGCTGAATGGTTGGGATAGGCCAACTTGCATTTTCCTTCTCTTAGAGCAAATGTGAGGGATAGGCTATCAGCTTGAAGGCTTCTCTTACAGAAAATGGGGAGGATAAATTAAAAGGCTGGGATATGCTAACAGGCTAGCATAGGCTAACTTGCACTTTCCTTCCCTTAGACAAAATGTGGAGCATGGGCTAAAAGGATGGGATAGGCTAACAGGATGTAATAGGATTAGTTTCAGTGTCCTTTTACAGAAAATGTGGAGGATAGGCTATAAGGCTAGAATAGGCTAACTTGCAGTTTAGTCCTCTTAGAGAAAATGCGGAGGATAGGCTAATAGGCTGATATAGACTAATAGGTCGGTATAGGCTAATAGGCTGGTATAGGGTATACATACTTGTATAGGCTACATAGACTACAGACTTATATAGGCTACAGACTTGCTTAGGCTCCTTACGCTACAGACTTCTATAATTTACATAGGCTACAGACTTAAATAGGCTACAGACTTGTATAGGCCATATAGACTACATACTTGTATAGGCCACATAGGCTACAGACTGGTATAGGCTACTTAGGCTATAGACTGGTATAGGCCACGTACTTGGGCTACAGACTTGTATAGGCTACATACTTGTATAGGTTAATTAGGCTTCAGACTTGTATAGGCTATAGACATGTATAGGCTACTTAGGCTACATACTTGTATAGGCTACTTAGGCTATAGACTGGTATAGGCCACGTACTTGGGCTACGGACTTGTATAGGCTACATACTTGTATAGGCTACATACTTGTATAGGCTACATACTTGTATAGGCTAGAGACTTGTATAGGCTACAGACCTGTATAGGCTATAGACTTGTATAGGCTATTTAGGCTACACACTTGCATAGGTTATTTAGGCTACACACTTGTATAGGCTATTTAGGCTACACACTTGTATAGGCTATTTAGGCCACACACTTGTATAGGCTATAGACTTGTATAGGCTATAGGCTATAGACTTGTATAGGCTACAGACTTGTATAGGCTACAGACTTGTATAGGCTATTTAGGCTACACACTTGCATAGGTTATTTAGGCTACATACTTGTATAGGCTATTTAGGCTACACACTTGTATAGGCTATTTAGGCCACACACTTGTATAGGCTATAGACTTGTATAGGCTACTTAGGCTACACACTTGTACAGGGTACTTAGGCTATACACTTGTATAGGCTACGGACTTGTATAGGCTACTTAGGCTACAGACTTGTATAGGCTATTTAGGATACAGACTTCTATAGGCTACTTAGGCTACACACTTGTATAGGTTGTATAGGCTACTTAGGCTACAGACTTGTATAGGTTACATAGGCTACAGACTGGTATAGGCTATATACTTGTATAGGCTACTTAGGCTACATACTTGTATAGGTTAATTAGGCTTCAGACTTGTTTAGGCTACATACTTGTATACGCTACTTAGGCTATAGACTGGTATAGGCCACGTACTTGGGCTACAGACTTGTATAGGCTACATACTTGTATAGGCAACGGCCTTGTGTAGGCTACTTAGGCTACAGAGTTGTATAGGCTACAGACTTGTATAGGTTACATAGGCTACAGACTTGTATAGGTTGTATAGGCTACTTAGGCTATAGACTTGTATAGGCTATTTAGGCTACATACTTGTATAGGCTACTTAGGCTACAGATTTGTATAGGCTATTTAGGCTACACACTTGTATAGGCTACTTAGGCTACAGACTTGTATAGGCTATAGACTTGTATAGGCTATAGACTTGTATAGGCTATAGACTTGTATAGGCTACAGACTTGTATAGGCTATTTAGGCTACAGACTTGTATAGGCTATTTAGGCTACAGACTTGTATAGGCTATTTAGGCTACACACTTGTATAGGCTATAGACTTGTATACACTACTTAGGCTACAGGCTTGTATAGGCTCTTTAGGCTACACACTTGTATAGACTATATAGGCTATAGACTTGTATAGGCTATAGACTTGTATAGGCTATTTAGGCTACACACTTGTGTAGGCTACTTAGGCTACAGACTTGTATAGGCTATTTAGGCTACAGACTTGTATAAGCTATAGACTTGTATAGGCTATAGACTTGTATAGGCTATAGACTTGTATAGGCTATTTAGGCTACACACTTGTATAGGCTACTTAGGCTACAGACTTGTATAGGCTACTTAGGCTACAGACTTGTATAGGCTATAGACTTGTATAGGCTACTTAGGCTATAGACTTGTATAGGCTATTTAGGCTACACACTTGTATAGGCTACAGACTTGTATAGGCTATTTGGGCTACAGACTTGTATAGGCTACTTAGGCTACAGACTTGTATAGGCTATAGACTTGTATTGGCTACTTAGGCTATAGAGTTGTATAGGCTATTTAGGCTACAGACTTGTATTGGTTGTATAGGCTACTTAGCCTACAGACTTAAATAGGCTACAGATTTTTATAGGCCATATAGACTACATACTTGTATAGGCCACATAGGCTACAGACTTCTATAGGTTACACAGGCAACAGACTTGTATAGGTTACATAGGCTACATGCTTGTATAGGCTACTTAGGCTATAGACTTGTATAGGCTACATACTTGTAGAGGCAACAGACTTGTATAGGCTACAGATGTATAGGCTACAGATGTATAGGCTACAGATGTATAGGCTACAGATCTATAGGCTACTGATGTATAGGCTACTGATGTATAGGCTACAGATGTATAGGCTACACTTGTAGAGGCTACTGATGTAGAGGCTACTGATGTAGAGGCTACTGATGTATAGGCTACACTTGTATAGGCTACACTTGTATAGGCTACACTTGTATAGGCTACACTTGTATAGGCTACTGATGTATAGGCTACAGATGTATAGGCTACTGATGTATAGGCTACTGATGTAGAGGCTACTGATGTATAGGCTACACTTGTGTAGGCTACACTTCTATAGGCTACAGATGTATAGGCTACACTTGTATAGGCTACACTTGTATAGGCTACTGATGTATAGGCTACACTTGTATAGGATACACTTGTATAGGCTACTGATGTATAGGCTACTGATGTATAGGCTACACTTGTATAGGCTACTGATGTATAGGCTACACTTGTATAGGCTACTGATGTATAGGCTACTGATGTATAGGCTACTGATGTATAGGCTACACTTGTATAGGCTACAGATGTATAGGCTACAGATGTATAGGCTACAGATGTATAGGCTACAGATGTATAGGCTACACTTGTATAGGCTACACTTGTATAGGCTACTGATGTATAGGCTACACTTGTATAGGCTACAGATCTATAGGCTACAGATGTAGAGGCTACTAATGTATAGGCTACATACTTGTATAGGCTACACTTGTATAGGCTACAGATGTATAGGCTACACTTGTATAGGCTACACTTGTATAGGCTACACTTGTATAGGCTACTGATGTATAGGCTACACTTGTATAGGCTACGCTTGTATAGGCTACTGATGTATAGGCTACACTTGTATAGGCTACACTTGTATAGGCTACAGATGTATAGGCTACACTTGTATAGGCTACTGATGTATAGGCTACACTTGTATAGGCTACTGATGTATAGGCTACAGATGTATAGGCTACAGATGTATAGGCTACAGATGTAGAGGCTATTAATGTATAGGCTACATACTTGTATAGGCTACACTTGTATAGGCTACAGATGTATAGGCTACTGATGTATAGGCTACAGATGTATAGGCTACAGATGTATAGGCTACTGATGTATAGGCTACTGATGTATAGGCTACACTTGTATAGGCTACACTTGTATAGGCTACACTTGTATAGGCTACTGATGTATAGGCTACACTTGTATAGGCTACTGATGTATAGGCTACACTTGTATAGGCTACTGATGTATAGGCTACTGATGTATAGGCTACTGATGTATAGGCTACACTTGTATAGGCTACAGATGTATAGGCTACTGATGTATAGGCTACACTTATATAGGCTACACTTGTATAGGCTACTGATGTATAGGCTACACTTGTATAGGCTACAGATGTATAGGCTACAGATGTAGAGGCTACTAATGTATAGGCTACATACTTGTATAGGCTACACATGTATAGGCTACACTTGTATAGGCTACACTTGTATAGGCTACACTTGTATAGGCTACACTTGTATAGGCTACTGATGTATAGGCTACACTTGTATAGGCTACACTTGTATAGGCTACACTTGTATAGGCTACACTTGTATAGGCTACTGATGTATAGGCTACACTTGTATAGGCTACACTTGTATAGGCTACTGATGTATAGGCTACACTTGTATAGGCTACTGATGTATAGGCTACACTTGTATAGGCTACAGATGTATAGGCTACTGATGTATAGGCTACACTTGTATAGGCTACAGATGTAGAGGCTACTAATGTATAGGCTACACTTGTATAGGCTACAGATGTATAGGCTACAGATGTAGAGGCTACTAATGTATAGGCTACATACTTGTATAGGCTACACTTGTATAGGCTACAGATGTATAGGCTACACTTGTATAGGCTACACTTGTATAGGCTACAGATGTATAGGCTACAGATGTATAGGCTACTGTTGTATAGGTTACACTTGTATAGGCTACTGATGTATAGGCTACACTTGTATAGGCTACTAATGTATAGGCTACTGATGTATAGGCTACAGATGTATAGGCTACAGATGTATAGGCTACACTTGTATAGGCTACACTTGTATAGGCTACACTTGTATAGGCTACAGATGTATAGGCTACACTTGTATAGGCTACAGTTGTATAGGCTACAGTTGTATAGGCTACTGATGTATAGGCTACACTTGTATAGGCTACTGATGTATAGGCTACACTTGTATAGGCTACTAATGTATAGGCTACTGATGTATAGGCTACAGATGTATAGGCTACACTTGTATAGGCTACACTTGTATAGGCTACACTTGTATAGGCTACAGATGTATAGGCTACTGATGTATAGGCTACACTTGTATAGGCTACTAATGTATAGGCTACTGATGTATAGGCTACAGATGTATAGGCTACAGATGTATAGGCTACACTTGTATAGGCTACAGATGTATAGGCTACTGATGTATAGGCTACACTTGTATAGGCTACTGATGTATAGGCTACACTTGTATAGGCTACTGATGTATAGGCTACACTTGTATAGGCTACTGATGTATAGGCTACTGATGTATAGGCTACACTTGTATAGGCTACACTTGTATAGGCTACAGATGTATAGGCTACTGATGTATAGGCTACACTTGTATAGGCTACTGATGTATAGGCTACACTTGTATAGGCTACTGATGTATAGGCTACTAATGTATAGGCTACAGTTGTATAGGCTACAGTTGTATAGGCTACTGATGTATAGGCTACACTTGTATAGGCTACTGATGTATAGGCTACACTTGTATAGGCTACTGATGTATAGGCTACAGATGTATAGGCTACACTTGTATAGGCTACACTTGTATACGCTACACTTGTATAGGCTACAGATGTATAGGCTACTGATGTATAGGCTACACTTGTATAGGCTACTAATGTATAGGCTACTGATGTATAGGCTACAGATGTATAGGCTACAGATGTATAGGCTACACTTGTATAGGCTACACTTGTATAGGCTACTGATGTATAGGCTACACTTGTATAGGCTACTAATGTATAGGCTACTGATGTATAGGCTACTGATGTATAGGCTACACTTGTATAGGCTACACTTGTATAGGCTACACTTGTATAGGCTACACTTGTATAGGCTACACTTGTATAGGCTACACTTGTATAGGCTACACTTGTATAGGCTACTGATGTATAGGCTACACTTGTATAGGCTACTGATGTATAGGCTACACTTGTATAGGCTACAGATGTATAGGCTACTGATGTATAGGCTACACTTGTATAGGCTACTAATGTATAGGCTACTGATGTATAGGCTACACTTGTATAGGCTACACTTGTATAGGCTACACTTGTATAGGCTACACTTGTATAGGCTACTGATGTATAGGCTACTGATGTATAGGCTACTGATGTATAGGCTACACTTGTATAGGCTACACTTGTATAGGCTACACTTGTATAGGCTACACTTGTATAGGCTACACTTGTATAGACTACACTTGTATAGGCTACAGATGTATAGGCTACACTTGTATAGGCTACACTTGTATAGGCTACAGTTGTATAGGCTACAGTTGTATAGACTACACTTGTATAGGCTACAGATGTATAGGCTACAGATGTATAGGCTACAGTTGTATAGGCTACAGTTGTATAGGCTACTGATGTATAGGCTACACTTGTATAGGCTACTGATGTATAGGCTACACTTGTATAGGCTACAGATGTATAGGCTACACTTGTATAGGCTACAGATGTATAGGCTACACTTGTATAGGCTACACTTGTATAGGCTACTGATGTATAGGCTACACTTGTATAGGATACACTTGTATAGGCTACTGATGTATAGGCTACTGATGTATAGGCTACACTTGTATAGGCTACTGATGTATAGGCTACACTTGTATAGGCTACTGATGTATAGGCTACTGATGTATAGGCTACTGATGTATAGGCTACTGATGTATAGGCTACACTTGTATAGGCTACAGATGTATAGGCTACTGATGTATAGGCTACAGATGTATGGGCTACACTTGTATAGGCTACAGATGTATAGGCTACACTTGTATAGGCTACACTTGTATAGGCTACTGATGTATAGGCTACACTTGTATAGGCTACAGATCTATAGGCTACAGATGTAGAGGCTACTAATGTATAGGCTACATACTTGTATAGGCTACACTTGTATAGGCTACAGATGAATAGGCTACACTTGTATAGGCTACACTTGTATAGGCTACACTTGTATAGGCTACAGATGTATAGGCTACACTTGTATAGGCTACTGATGTATAGGCTACACTTGTATAGGCTACTGATGTATAGGCTACAGATGTATAGGCTACACTTATATAGGCTACACTTGTATAGGCTACAGATGTAGAGGCTACTAATGTATAGGCTACACTTGTATAGGCTACAGATGTATAGGCTACAGATGTAGAGGCTACTAATGTATAGGCTACATACTTGTATAGGCTACACTTGTATAGGCTACAGATGTATAGGCTACACTTGTATAGGCTACACTTGTATAGGCTACACTTGTATAGGCTACAGATGTATAGGCTACAGATGTATAGGCTACAGATGTATAGGCTACTGTTGTATAGGTTACACTTGTATAGGCTACTGATGTATAGGCTACACTTGTATAGGCTACTAATGTATAGGCTACTGATGTATAGGCTACAGATGTATAGGCTACAGATGTATAGGCTACACTTGTATAGGCTACAGATGTATAGGCTACACTTGTATAGGCTACACTTGTATAGGCTACTGATGTATAGGCTACACTTGTATAGGATACACTTGTATAGGCTACTGATGTATAGGCTACACTTGTATAGGCTACTGATGTATAGGCTACTGATGTATAGGCTACTGATGTATAGGCTACTGATGTATAGGCTACACTTGTATAGGCTACAGATGTATAGGCTACAGATGTATAGGCTACTGATGTATAGGCTACAGATGTATAGGCTACACTTGTATAGGCTACAGATGTATAGGCTACACTTGTATAGGCTACACTTGTATAGGCTACTGATGTATAGGCTACAGATGTATAGGCTACACTTATATAGGCTACACTTGTATAGGCTACAGATGTAGAGGCTACTAATGTATAGGCTACACTTGTATAGGCTACAGATGTAGAGGCTACTAATGTATAGGCTACATACTTGTATAGGCTACACTTGTATAGGCTACAGATGTATAGGCTACACTTGTATAGGCTACACTTGTATAGGCTACACTTGTATAGGCTACAGATGTATAGGCTACAGATGTATAGGCTACAGATGTATAGGCTACTGTTGTATAGGTTACACTTGTATAGGCTACTGATGTATAGGCTACACTTGTATAGGCTACAGATGTATAGGCTACAGATGTATAGGCTACACTTGTATAGGCTACACTTGTATAGGCTACACTTGTATAGGCTACAGATGTATAGGCTACACTTGTATAGGCTACAGATGTATAGGCTACAGATGTATAGGCTACAGATGTATAGGCTACTGTTGTATAGGTTACACTTGTATAGGCTACTAATGTATAGGCTACTGATGTATAGGCTACAGATGTATAGGCTACAGATGTATAGGCTACACTTGTATAGGCTACACTTGTATAGGCTACACTTGTATAGGCTACAGATGTATAGGCTACACTTGTATAGGCTACAGTTGTATAGGCTACAGTTGTATAGGCTACTGATGTATAGGCTACACTTGTATAGGCTACTGATGTATAGGCTACACTTGTATAGGCTACTAATGTATAGGCTACTGATGTATAGGCTACAGATGTATAGGCTACACTTGTATAGGCTACACTTGTATAGGCTACACTTGTATAGGCTACTAATGTATAGGCTACTGATGTATAGGCTACAGATGTATAGGCTACACTTGTATAGGCTACAGATGTATAGGCTACTGATGTATAGGCTACACTTGTATAGGCTACTAATGTATAGGCTACTGATGTATAGGCTACTGATGTATAGGCTACACTTGTATAGGCTACACTTGTATAGGCTACACTTGTATAGGCTACACTTGTATAGGCTACACTTGTATAGGCTACTGATGTATAGGCTACACTTGTATAGGCTACTGATGTATAGGCTACACTTGTATAGGCTACAGATGTATAGGCTACACTTGTATAGGCTACTAATGTATAGGCTACTGATGTATAGGCTACTGATGTATAGGCTACACTTGTATAGGCTACACTTGTATAGGCTACACTTGTATAGGCTACACTTGTATAGGCTACTGATGTATAGGCTACTGATGTATAGGCTACTGATGTATAGGCTACACTTGTATAGGCTACACTTGTATAGGCTACACTTGTATAGGCTACACTTGTATAGGCTACACTTGTATAGACTACACTTGTATAGGCTACAGTTGTATAGGCTACAGTTGTATAGACTACACTTGTATAGGCTACTGATGTATAGGCTACAGATGTATAGGCTACAGATGTATAGGCTACACTTGTATAGGCTACACTTGTATAGGCTACTGATGTATAGGCTACACTTGTATAGGATACACTTGTATAGGCTACAGTTGTATAGGCTACACTTGTATAGACTACACTTGTATAGGCTACTGATGTATAGGCTACACTTGTATAGGCTACAGATGTATAGGCTACACTTGTATAGGCTACAGATGTATAGGCTACACTTGTATAGGCTACACTTGTATAGGCTACTGATGTATAGGCTACACTTGTATAGGATACACTTGTATAGGCTACTGATGTATAGGCTACTGATGTATAGGCTACACTTGTATAGGCTACTGATGTATAGGCTACACTTGTATAGGCTACTGATGTATAGGCTACACTTGTATAGGCTACAGATGTATAGGCTACACTTGTATAGGCTACAGTTGTATAGGCTACAGTTGTATAGGCTACTGATGTATAGGCTACACTTGTATAGGCTACTGATGTATAGGCTACACTTGTATAGGCTACAGATGTATAGGCTACACTTGTATAGGCTACAGATGTATAGGCTACACTTGTATAGGCTACACTTGTATAGGCTACTGATGTATAGGCTACACTTGTATAGGATACACTTGTATAGGCTACTGATGTATAGGCTACTGATGTATAGGCTACACTTGTATAGGCTACTGATGTATAGGCTACTGATGTATAGGCTACTGATGTATAGGCTACACTTGTATAGGCTACAGATGTATAGGCTACAGATGTATAGGCTACTGATGTATAGGCTACAGATGTATAGGCTACACTTGTATAGGCTACAGATGTATAGGCTACACTTGTATAGGCTACACTTGTATAGGCTACTGATGTATAGGCTACACTTGTATAGGCTACAGATCTATAGGCTACAGATGTAGAGGCTACTAATGTATAGGCTACATACTTGTATAGGCTACACTTGTATAGGCTACAGATGTATAGGCTACACTTGTATAGGCTACACTTGTATAGGCTACACTTGTATAGGCTACTGATGTATAGGCTACACTTGTATAGGCTACGCTTGTATAGGCTACTGATGTATAGGCTACACTTGTATAGGCTACACTTGTATAGGCTACAGATGTATAGGCTACACTTGTATAGGCTACTGATGTATAGGCTACACTTGTATAGGCTACGCTTGTATAGGCTACTGATGTATAGGCTACACTTGTATAGGCTACACTTGTATAGGCTACTGATGTATAGGCTACAGATGTATAGGCTACAGATGTAGAGGCTATTAATGTATAGGCTACATACTTGTATAGGCTACACTTGTATAGGCTACAGATGTATAGGCTACTGATGTATAGGCTACTGATGTATAGGCTAGAGATGTATAGGCTACAGATGTATAGGCTACTGATGTATAGGCTACACTTGTATAGGCTACACTTGTATAGGCTACACTTGTATAGGCTACTGATGTATAGGCTACACTTGTATAGGCTACACTTGTATAGGCTACTGATGTATAGGCTACTGATGTATAGGCTACTGATGTATAGGCTACACTTGTATAGGCTACAGATGTATAGGCTACAGATGTAGAGGCTACTAATGTATAGGCTACATACTTGTATAGGCTACACTTGTATAGGCTACAGATGTATAGGCTACACTTGTATAGGCTACACTTGTATAGGCTACACTTGTATAGGCTACAGATGTATAGGCTACACTTGTATAGGCTACTGATGTATAGGCTACACTTGTATAGGCTACACTTGTATAGGCTACACTTGTATAGGCTACTGATCTATAGGCTACTGATGTATAGGCTACACTTGTATAGGCTACACTTGTATAGGCTACTGATGTATAGGCTACACTTGTATAGGCTACACTTGTATAGGCTACTGATGTATAGGCTACTGATGTATAGGCTACACTTGTATAGGCTACAGATGTATAGGCTACTGATGTATAGGCTACACTTATATAGGCTACACTTGTATAGGCTACAGATGTAGAGGCTACTAATGTATAGGCTACACTTGTATAGGCTACAGATGTATAGGCTACAGATGTAGAGGCTACTAATGTATAGGCTACATACTTGTATAGGCTACACTTGTATAGGCTACAGATGTATAGGCTACACTTGTATAGGCTACACTTGTATAGGCTACACTTGTATAGGCTACAGATGTATAGGCTACAGATGTATAGGCTACTGTTGTATAGGTTACACTTGTATAGGCTACTGATGTATAGGCTACACTTGTATAGGCTACTAATGTATAGGCTACTGATGTATAGGCTACAGATGTATAGGCTACAGATGTATAGGCTACACTTGTATAGGCTACACTTGTATAGGCTACACTTGTATAGGCTACAGATGTATAGGCTACACTTGTATAGGCTACAGTTGTATAGGCTACTGATGTATAGGCTACACTTGTATAGGCTACTGATGTATAGGCTACACTTGTATAGGCTACTAATGTATAGGCTACTGATGTATAGGCTACAGATGTATAGGCTACACTTGTATAGGCTACACTTGTATAGGCTACACTTGTATAGGCTACTAATGTATAGGCTACTGATGTATAGGCTACAGATGTATAGGCTACACTTGTATAGGCTACTAATGTATAGGCTACTGATGTATAGGCTACAGATGTATAGGCTACACTTGTATAGGCTACAGATGTATAGGCTACTGATGTATAGGCTACACTTGTATAGGCTACTGATGTATAGGCTACACTTGTATAGGCTACACTTGTATAGGCTACACTTGTATAGGCTACTAATGTATAGGCTACTGATGTATAGGCTACACTTGTATAGGCTACAGATGTATAGGCTACTGATGTATAGGCTACACTTGTATAGGCTACTAATGTATAGGCTACTGATGTATAGGCTACTGATGTATAGGCTACACTTGTATAGGCTACACTTGTATAGGCTACTGATGTATAGGCTACTGATGTATAGGCTACTGATGTATAGGCTACTGATGTATAGGCTACTGATGTATAGGCTACACTTGTATAGGCTACACTTGTATAGGCTACACTTGTATAGGCTACACTTGTATAGGCTACACTTGTATAGGCTACACTTGTATAGACTACACTTGTATAGGCTACAGATGTATAGGCTACACTTGTATAGGCTACAGTTGTATAGGCTACACTTGTATAGGCTACACTTGTATAGACTACACTTGTATAGGCTACAGATGTATAGGCTACAGATGTATAGGCTACAGTTGTATAGGCTACTGATGTATAGGCTACACTTGTATAGGCTACTGATGTATAGGCTACACTTGTATAGGCTACAGATGTATAGGCTACACTTGTATAGGCTACACTTGTATAGGCTACAGATGTATAGGCTACAGATGTATAGGCTACACTTGTATAGGCTACATATGTATAGGCTACTGATGTATAAGCTACACTTGTATAGGCTACTGATGTATAGGCTACACTTGTATAGGCTACATATGTATAGGCTACAGATGTATAAGCTACACTTGTATAGGCTACAGATGTATAGGCTACACTTGTATAGGCTACTGATGTATAGGCTACACTTGTATAGGCTACACTTGTATAGGCTACACTTGTATAGGCTACACTTGTATAGGCTACTGATGTATAGGCTACACTTGTATAGGCTACTGATGTATAGGCTACACTTGTATAGGCTACACTTGTATAGGCTACTGATGTATAGGCTACTGATGTATAGGCTACAGATGTATAGGCTACTGATGTATAGGCTACACTTATATAGGCTACAGATGTATAGGCTACAGTTGTATAGGCTACAGATGTATAGGCTACAGATGTAGAGGCTACTAATGTATAGGCTACATACTTGTATAGGCTACACTTGTATAGGCTACAGATGTATAGGCTACACTTGTATAGGCTACACTTGTATAGGCTACACTTGTATAGGCTACAGATGTATAGGCTACAGATGTATAGGCTACAGATGTATAGGCTACACTTGTATAGGCTACAGTTGTATAGGCTACAGTTGTATAGGCTACTGATGTATAGGCTACACTTGTATAGGCTACTGATGTATAGGCTACACTTGTATAGGCTACTAATGTATAGGCTACATACTTGTATAGGCTACACTTGTATAGGCTACACTTGTATAGGCTACACTTGTATAGGCTACACTTGTATAGGCTACAGATGTATAGGCTACAGTTGTATAGGCTACTGATGTATAGGCTACACTTGTATAGGCTACAGTTGTATAGGCTACAGTTGTATAGGCTACTGATGTATAGGCTACACTTGTATAGGCTACTGATGTATAGGCTACACTTGTATAGGCTACTAATGTATAGGCTACATACTTGTATAGGCTACAGATGTATAGGCTACACTTGTATAGGCTACAGATGTATAGGCTACTGATGTATAGGCTACACTTGTATAGGCTACTGATGTATAGGCTACAGATGTATAGGCTACAGATGTATAGGCTACACTTGTATAGGCTACACTTGTATAGGCTACACTTGTATAGGCTACATATGTATAGGCTACACTTGTATAGGCTACTGATGTATAGGCTACAGATGTATAGGCTACAGATGTATAGGCTACACTTGTATAGGCTACTGATGTATAGGCTACAGATGTATAGGCTACACTTGTATAGGCTACACTTGTATAGGCTACACTTGTATAGGCTACATATGTATAAGCTACACTTGTATAGGCTACAGATGTATAGGCTACACTTGTATAGGCTACAGTTGTATAGGCTACAGTTGTATAGGCTACACTTGTATAGGCTACTGATGTATAGGCTACACTTGTATAGGCTACACTTGTATAGGATACACTTGTATAGGCTACTGATGTATAGGCTACTGATGTATAGGCTACACTTGTATAGGCTACAGATGTATAGGCTACACTTGTATAGGCTACTGATGTATAGGCTACTGATGTATAGGCTACACTTGTATAGGCTACAGATGTATAGGCTACTGATGTATAGGCTACACTTATATAGGCTACACTTGTATAGGCTACTGATGTATAGGCTACAGATGTATAGGCTACACTTGTATAGGCTACAGATGTATAGGCTACAGATGTATAGGCTACACTTGTATAGGCTACAGATGTATAGGCTACAGATGTAGAGGCTACTAATGTATAGGCTACATACTTGTATAGGCTACAGATGTATAGGCTACACTTGTATAGGCTACACTTGTATAGGCTACACTTGTATAGGCTACACTTGTATAGGCTACTGATGTATAGGCTACACTTGTATAGGCTACGCTTGTATAGGCTACTGATGTATAGGCTACACTTGTATAGGCTACAGATGTATAGGCTACACTTGTATAGGCTACACTTGTAAAGGCTACAGATGTATAGGCTACAGATGTATACGCTACAGATGTATAGGCTACACTTGTATAGGCTACACTTGTATAGGCTACTGATGTATAGGCTACACTTGTATAGGCTACACTTGTATAGGCTACAGTTGTATAGGCTACACTTGTATAGGCTACACTTGTAAAGGCTACAGATGTATAGGCTACTGATGTATAGGCTACACTTGTATAGGCTACAGATGTATAGGCTACAGATGTAGAGGCTACTAATGTATAGGCTACATACTTGTATAGGCTACAGATGTATAGGCTACACTTGTATAGGCTACAGTTGTATAGGCTACACTTGTATAGGCTACACTTGTAAAGGCTACAGATGTATAGGCTACTGATGTATACGCTACAGATGTATAGGCTACACTTGTATAGGCTACACTTGTATAGGCTACTGATGTATAGGCTACACTTGTATAGGCTACTGATGTATAGGCTACAGATGTATAGGCTACACTTGTATAGGCTACACTTGTAAAGGCTACAGATGTATAGGCTACTGATGTATACGCTACAGATGTATAGGCTACACTTGTATAGGCTACTGATGTATAGGCTACACTTGTATAGGCTACAGATGTATAGGCTACAGATGTATAGGCTACACTTGTATAGGCTACAGTTGTATAGGCTACACTTGTATAGGCTACGCTTGTATAGGCTACTGATGTATAGGCTACACTTGTATAGGCTACAGATGTATAGGCTACAGATGTATAGGCTACACTTGTATAGGCTACTGATGTATAGGCTACTGATGTATAGGCTACAGATGTATAGGCTACAGATGTATAGGCTACACTTGTATAGGCTACAGATGTATAGGCTACTGATGTATAGGCTACACTTGTATAGGCTACTGATGTATAGGCTACACTTGTATAGGCTACTGATGTATAGGCTACACTTGTATAGGCTACGCTTGTATAGGCTACAGATGTATAAGCTACACTTGTATAGGCTACAGATGTATAGGCTACTGATGTATAGGCTACACTTGTATAGGCTACTGATGTATAGGCTACAGATGTATAGGCTACAGATGTATAGGCTACAGATGTATAGGCTACACTTGTATAGGCTACAGATGTATAGGCTACAGATGTATAGGCCACACTTGTATAGGCTACACTTGTATAGGCTACAGATGTATAGGCTACAGATGTATAGGCCACACTTGTATAGGCTACACTTGTATAGGCTACAGATGTATAGGCTACTGATGTATAGGCTACAGATGTATAGGCTACAGATGTATAGGCTACAGATGTATAGGCTACAGATGTATAGGCCACACTTGTATAGGCTACACTTGTATAGGCTACACTTGTAAAGGCTACACTTGTAAAGGCTACTGATGTATAGGCTACAGATGTATAGGCTACACTTGTATAGGCTACACTTGTATAGGCTACACTTGTAAAGGCTACTGATGTATAGGCTACAGATGTATAGGCTACACTTGTATAGGCTACACTTGTAAAGGCTACACTTGTAAAGGCTACTGATGTATAGGCTACAGATGTATAGGCTACACTTGTATAGGCTACTGATGTATAGGCTACAGATGTATAGGCTACAGATGTATAGGCTACACTTGTATAGGCTACACTTGTAAAGGCTACAGATGTATAGGCTACTGATGTATAGGCTACAGATGTATAGGCTACAGATGTATAGGCTACACTTGTATAGGCTACACTTGTATAGGCTACAGATGTATAGGCTACTGATGTATAGGCTACACTTGTATAGGCTACATATGTATAGGCTACAGATGTATAAGCTACACTTGTATAGGCTACTGATGTATAGGCTACACTTGTATAGGCTACAGATGTATAGGCTACACTTGTATAGGCTACTGATGTATAGGCTACACTTGTATAGGCTACGCTTGTATAGGCTACTGATGTATAGGCTACACTTGTATAGGCTACAGATGTATAGGCTACACTTGTATAGGCTACTAATGTATAGGCTACTGATGTATAGGCTACTGATGTATAGGCTACACTTGTATAGGCTACACTTGTATAGGCTACACTTGTATAGGCTACACTTGTATAGGCTACTAATGTATAGGCTACTGATGTATAGGCTACTGATGTATAGGCTACACTTGTATAGGCTACACTTGTATAGGCTACACTTGTATAGGCTACACTTGTATAGGCTACACTTGTATAGGCTACACTTGTATAGACTACACTTGTATAGGCTACAGATGTATAGGCTACACTTGTATAGGCTACACTTGTATAGGCTACAGTTGTATAGGCTACACTTGTATAGACTACACTTGTATAGGCTACAGATGTATAGGCTACAGTTGTATAGGCTACAGTTGTATAGGCTACTGATGTATAGGCTACTGATGTATAGGCTACACTTGTATAGGCTACAGATGTATAGGCTACACTTGTATAGGCTACACTTGTATAGGCTACAGATGTATAGGCTACAGATGTATAGGCTACACTTGTATAGGCTACACTTGTATAGGCTACAGATGTATAGGCTACTGATGTATAAGCTACACTTGTATAGGCTACTGATGTATAGGCTACACTTGTATAGGCTACTGATGTATAGGCTACACTTGTATAGGCTACACTTGTATAGGCTACACTTGTATAGGCTACACTTGTATAGGCTACTGATGTATAGGCTACACTTGTATAGGCTACTGATGTATAGGCTACACTTGTATAGGCTACACTTGTATAGGCTACACTTGTATAGGCTACTGATGTATAGGCTACAGATGTATAGGCTACAGATGTATAGGCTACTGATGTATAGGCTACACTTATATAGGCTACACTTGTATAGGCTACAGATGTATAGGCTACAGTTGTATAGGCTACAGATGTATAGGCTACAGATGTAGAGGCTACTAATGTATAGGCTACATACTTGTATAGGCTACACTTGTATAGGCTACAGATGTATAGGCTACACTTGTATAGGCTACACTTGTATAGGCTACACTTGTATAGGCTATAGATGTATAGGCTACAGATGTATAGGCTACAGATGTATAGGCTACACTTGTATAGGCTACTGATGTATAGGCTACTGATGTATAGGCTACACTTGTATAGGCTACAGATGTATAGGCTACAGATGTATAGGCTACACTTGTATAGGCTACTGATGTATAGGCTACTAATGTATAGGCTACATACTTGTATAGGCTACACTTGTATAGGCTACACTTGTATAGGCTACACTTGTATAGGCTACACTTGTATAGGCTACAGATGTATAGGCTACAGTTGTATAGGCTACTGATGTATAGGCTACACTTGTATAGGCTACAGTTGTATAGGCTACAGTTGTATAGGCTACTGATGTATAGGCTACACTTGTATAGGCTACTGATGTATAGGCTACACTTGTATAGGCTACTAATGTATAGGCTACATACTTGTATAGGCTACAGATGTATAGGCTACACTTGTATAGGCTACACTTGTATAGGCTACAGATGTATAGGCTACTGATGTATAGGCTACACTTGTATAGGCTACTGATGTATAGGCTACAGATGTATAGGCTACAGATGTATAGGCTACACTTGTATAGGCTACACTTGTATAGGCTACATATGTATAGGCTACACTTGTATAGGCTACACTTGTATAGGCTACATATGTATAGGCTACAGATGTATAGGCTACACTTGTATAGGCTACACTTGTATAGGCTACATATGTATAGGCTACACTTGTATAGGCTACACTTGTATAGGCTACATATGTATAGGCTACACTTGTATAGGCTACTGATGTATAGGCTACACTTGTATAGGCTACTGATGTATAGGCTACAGATGTATAGGCTACAGATGTATAGGCTACACTTGTATAGGCTACTGATGTATAGGCTACAGATGTATAGGCTACACTTGTATAGGCTACATATGTATAGGCTACACTTGTATAGGCTACTGATGTATAGGCTACAGATGTATAGGCTACAGATGTATAGGCTACACTTGTATAGGCTACATATGTATAGGCTACTGATGTATAGGCTACAGATGTATAGGCTACACTTGTATAGGCTACACTTGTATAGGCTACACTTGTATAGGCTACTGATGTATAGGCTACACTTGTATAGGCTACAGATGTATAGGCTAGTGATGTATAGGCTACTGATGTATAGGCTACACTTGTATAGGCTACAGATGTATAGGCTACAGATGTGTAGGCTACAGATGTATGGGCTACAGATGTATAAGCTACACTTGTATAGGCTACTGATGTATAGGCTACACTTGTATAGGCTACAGATGTATAGGCTACAGATGTATAGGCTACACTTGTATAGGCTACTGATGTATAGGCTACACTTGTATAGGCTACAGATGTATAGGCTATTATGTATAGGCTACACTTGTATAGGCTACTGATGTATAGGCTACAGATGTATAGGCTACACTTGTATAGGCTACAGATGTATAGGCTACTGATGTATAGGCTACACTTGTATAGGCTACAGATGTATAGGCTACAGATGTATAAGCTACACTTGTATAGGCTACTGATGTATAGGCTACTGATGTATAGGCTACACTTGTATAGGCTACAGATGTATAGGCTACAGATGTATAGGCTACAGATGTATAGGCTACACTTGTATAGGCTACATATGTATAGGCTACAGATGTATAAGCTACACTTGTATAGGCTACTGATGTATAGGCTACAGATGTATAGGCTACAGATGTATAGGCTACATACTTGTACAGATTACTCAGGCTACAGACTTGTATGGGCTACTTACACTACAGACTTACATATGCTGCATAGACTACAGGCTTGTATAGGCTACAGACTTACATAGGCTACTTAACACTACAGACTGGTATAGGCTACATAGACTACAGGCTTGTATAGGTTACGTAGGCCACATACTTGAATAGGCTATTTAGACTACAGACTTGTATGGGCTACTTACACTACAGACTGGTATGGTCTACATAGACTATAGACTTACATATGCTGCATAGACTACGGGCTTGTATAGGTTAAACATAATTGTATACGCTACTTAGGCTACAAGGCTACACTGGGTAAAATGAAATAGGAATGATATTGTATCAAATTGTCTTCTTGAAAATAAATATGAAGGTCATGCATGTACTCATTCCAGTGTTTATAATTTTTAATTATGTAAAACTGGTTTAGTTCACTCAAATACTCGCAAAAGCTACAACACAAGGATAAAATTATCGGAGGACTACAAATAAGTTACAACCACATGCACAGGAGTCACGCCAAGCGATGAAGTGTCTTCCACGCTGGGGCTCCAGAACTTTTCTGCTCCCAATGGACCGCACCAACACAGTCCAGTTTGCAGAATGGAGAAAGAGGTAAGTTGGTACAGGAACCGAGACGCAAGAACCTGAAACATTAATAGGAAAATTGTAACTATCTAGAGAGAAAAGAATGTATAATTTAATTCATCTAAAACGGGTATACTCCCAAGTTTTAGAAAAGGTGTAAACCATATGCTTCGTTGGAAGGGGCTATAAGCGCACACCTTCAATAAGCTACGTACGCGTCTTTGTGTATGGGGGTAGTCGACAGTTAAAGTAAACAGATCATATTTGCTCGTCAAAACCTTTAACTCTTTCCCTTCCTTGCTTTTTCTAACAAACACCAGTGTTGTCAATTCATCCAGTTTCCAGTTGATCAGTGTGGAACTTTCGTCTAAACCAGGGCTAACGAACGGTACTCAGCGGGGGTGAATATATTCCCCTACTTCCCCTCGGTGACCGCGAAAGCGGAATAAACGTGGAAAACTAAACGAAAACCAGTTCTAGCTAAAGGATGCTACTGTATCTATGGAAGGGGGATTCCTCTTTTCACACCAGGGGACTAACGTTGGTCAGCCCTGATCTAAATGCTGCGAAACCACAGTATTATACATGGCACAATGTGTGTTCAAATCCTGGTTCTTTGAGTTGAACAAAAACGTTCTATAATGTAGGCATCTGCCCCATTCTATATTTTTCAAAACATGGAGAACCTGCTCCACTCCGCTGCCAAAGACGGCATTACTTTGAGGTATGGGATTTACAGGGTTTGCGGTGTAAAAATATAAAGGAACTACAAGACGGCTACATTGTCTCTTGCCCTGTTTATGGGAGTTACCTTTTGTTTGCTAATGGTTACTACCTAGTGGAGGGGAAGCGGTCCTCCTTAGAAAATTTTTATGACTTGAAAAAAATGTTAAACTTTCCTGAAGCTACAATTCATTGACACCAGCAGACCGCAACCCTTGAAATTGTCAGATCTTTAGAGTAGAATTGCAGCCTTATTCACTTGTGCACTTCTTTCAAGCGACTTATCATTTGCACCTTTAATAAGCCTTGCGAGCAGTATAGTTAGTCCACCTAGGATGTACAGGCAAAATTTCTTTATGGGGAAGGTTTGAAAATCGTTTAGCACTGCAAAGGGTCTGTTAATATTGCTATCCCTAAGCATGAAGAAACTCCCACACCGCACAGTTGCTGCAAAACTGTCGGAACCTTTTAACCTTTGTACAAGTCGGTACAGATACTCCTAAATGTTCAAGATTACTAGACTCTCTACTTCTTTGTAATTTTAAATGCCGAAGTTTAAAAGACTAGGTGTCTTGATATATTTTAACAGTGAGTGAGTGTGTAATGTTTAAGGGCCCGTCGACAGCTAGGCCATTAGGACCCAAAATCCTAACGAATTTTAAGCGGATCGCTGTAAATTCAAGTTTAAAATCTTATACACAGGAGTCGCACAAGAAATTGTAAATGCAAAATTCAAACAGTTCGGCGTAGTTTCTGGAAGGCTTCCGAAATGGCAATTATTTCCAGACGGCCTTTATAGGCTTTCAGCGTTCTTTCTTACTTTGGCTATTGGTTGGGTTGTTGCCTCAACAATTGAAAGCCACTTGTAAAAACGTGATGATGTAATTAAATAAATACTTGATATACTTATTTAATTACGGAAGTGCCACTGCAAGTTATTACAGTATTAATTGGAGAGATTGAGAAAATTTGTTTGAAGAGGCGCCACTCCTGACACTTATAGTTAACTTAGCATGTAAAATCCTCTTCTCGTTCAATTACTAAGTCGTTATTACTTGTTCAATAGCTTTACCTGGCCAGAGACTGCTAGAAAGGGCGTGGAATCACTTACAAATAGTTTTTAAGCTACTAATTAGAACAAGTTTGAGTAGGAAGTAATGATGTTACTTTATTGTATACGAGGCACAAAGGAATTAAAATATTACAATTACAACACACACTTAATTTGACGAAGATTGCAGTTTATAGCTTTACCGAGATTTTTAAATTATGTATGAGTCGCCGCGCATAAGCCAAAAGTTTAAGTCACTAGGATGAGAGCCGAAATGATCTTGAGGTTAATTTAGCCTACTCTATGATGAGCCGAAATAATTTCTTGAAGTAAAATTTTCCTATTCTACGCAATGTTGCCAAAATAATTCTTGATGTGAATTTAGCCTATCAATTTCAAGTGTACTTACTTATTTCGCGCGTGTTTCGGTGTAATATTTGACGACTGTTCCGTTCGTGTGTTGGATGGCAACTCCTCGGTCCGTGTGTTGGATGACGACTTTTCTTTCCATACGGGAATACGAAAGACACATTCGGTTCCCCTCCACATAACATTTTTGAGTTTCACTCATTGGAGCGGGTTCTGCTGATTATTTCAAATGTGTGTAGTTCTAAATTTTCTGATTGGCCCTTATCGTTGGACCAGACGGAACTTTGCCGCTGAAATGCCATATCCTGCCCCCTTGCGGTAGCGCTTCAAACAAGCTTGATGGACAGTTTTACGAGTTTTACCTGACAAAGAAATAATCCTTCCTCACAATGGAGCTTACAATTTGGCTGGCGTCAGTTTTTCGCTCGTTTAAGCAGAACTAATTCGGGTCAAAGACTTCATGTAGTGTCTCTGAAGCGAAATCTTTTCAACTTTTACCCATAAACTGCATTCTACGTGCGTTATTTCTTATTATTTTAAATATATACACTAACATTTGATTATTTACATGTACACGTTTATACAATAATTTATATTAATCCTAACACTTGCCCTGTGAGTGGTTCTAAAATAAAAGAATGCTGGAACTTATTATGTGTTATAACGTTAATTTAATTTTATCTCGGGCAGGGTATAATTACCGTCTCAGGCTAAAGGTTAGTGTTATGTAGCAGGCAGTGGCTTGAAGAACATACTTTACTCTTTTAAAATTTTGTTACGAGTAATTATGTTGCAATCTTCCTAGAAATGTAGGATTTTTAGAAAATCCCCCCTCCCCACAATTTGATAAGAAATATTACAATGCTTTCGCATTAATTTAACCACAATATAATTGCAATTAAGAGTTAATGATACGTGTTTTAAATGTGTATGTGTGTATGTTAGGATATCCGAACTGTACAAACTATCCGAAATACTAGAAAATTTAAGGTTTACACATTTGTATTATTTTCGGTGTAGACAACAGGAAAACTCTGAAAATAATTTTTGATAATGAAATTTTACAAAGCACATAAGAAATACTTCGGTAAAAACCACGTATTACGCAATATCACAATAATTCTGTCTATACTGATGATCCACTGGAGTCTAAATTTAACATTGAATACTCCGAACATGACACTAAAATGCGCTTTTAAAACGTCGTTGAAAAGTACTATTATCCTTTATTGTCAAATCTTTATGTACAAATATGCTGCTTGGTCAGTTGAGTCACAAAGTTGTGCCTTGGAGTTATAGAACTGCGAAACTGATGCGACTATTATTTGTTTATACCAACCAACTTATAGCTGGTATTTCAAAGCATACAAGCCATGTGTGGGCAGTGTTCAAGAGGTGGAATCAGGACAAAAATTCAATGTCATAGCCGGGATGTGAACCACACATCTTCCTCTTTACGCGCGGCTGCTCTAACCACTGAACTACCATGGCCAACTTGCCACCACGACATTTAATTCCCCAAAGATTCCTATTTTCCAAGTATACCATAAGAGAATCTCACATCAGAGATAAATACCCCATGGACGACTTACAATCGTAAGTTCTTTATGTCCTGGGTAACCTTTGGTCTAAAAGGGTAACAGGTACAGAGGGGGGCACCACGCTCATGTCGACCTACACAGGTGTATTGTGGCTTCTACCCCCCTCCCAGGAGGTAGGGATGAAATGAGGGAACCGAAGGGTTTCTATCAGACTCGCAGCTAGACAGGCCCACCAGAGACGCGTGGAAGTCATTAAACATTGCCCACACCCTGTTTGTGTGTTTAAAAAGACCAGCAGTAAGTTGGTTGGGATGCAAAAATAACAATTGCCATCTGAAGGATGCGACTATCTTACAACTTTCGAAAGTTATCCTTATATATATTTCCAATCCCTGACAAATTTGTATAAAATACAAAGATGTTTGTAACAAGCAGGGTGAGGCCTGGGGTGGGAAGTTTAAAAAGTCTTAGGAGTTATGTCAGGAAAGGTAGCCTTGTAAAGTGATAAAACTGAAGAAAGGAACGACAGATCTGGCATAGTAAATAATTTACCAATAGTATAGTGATTACAGCAGGAAATAGACATCGCATTCTATACTACATTAGCAATGTTGGACAACGATTGTACCAGAGATTGCAGGAACCAGAGACACGTGACAACAAGACTGGCAATACATGGGTTTCACCATATAATATGCAGGGACAAGAAATATCATGAACCGAACGAAGACCGAGCGCATACTGTGCGAACAAAGGTGGAAGAAATATCACATTATAGGGTGCACCAAAAGAACAAAATAAATAAAACTGAAGCAAAGACTAAAATAATATCTCGTGCACTTTTATATTAATGCTCACCTTGAGCGCACCTTTCTCATTATTATAGTGATTATAGCAATTCGTAAATTAAAAGAAGAGGAAACGCATTTAAGCAAGGTAAGTGAATGGAGAAAAGTTTAATAAATGTGAGAAGAGGTTCTTGAACATTTGTTGTCAATTAGGATGCAAATTATTGTACTTCTGCTTTTACTTTATCAGAATTCCAGTATACCTACAATCAGGGTGTTTTGATACTCTGGCATTAGTTAATTACATATGCAAATGAAGTAGAAACAACTAACTGAATAGAATTCTCTTCATTAATATATTTGTTTTTTATTGCTGTTCTTGTAAAAATGCTACATACTCAGTTGTATACAATTATAATTCACCATTCTATTGAGAAATGACATAGGTAACTCAACAAGAACATAAGCCCAACCAGGACGTTGTGACACTCCCGTACTCCTGAAGCATAGATGCGTATTAGCAGATAGCTGCCCACTTGCATAATATGAGAGGTGGGGATTAGTATACCTCCAGCTCTGACTGTGATAACTACACAATTGTTTAAGCAGTTGTGTATGTGACTGCCTGAGTTCTGATATCATTCGCTTATTCCCCACCACTCCAATCACTTCTAATTTCTCCTCTCTTGCGCATATGGAGTGTCAGGATGTTCTGGACAAACTGTGCTTAGAAAAAGCACTCGTCAATCATATCAAGTCACTATTAATTGAGCCTCAGGCAGAAGAATGGAAACATTAGCATACGAAATAAATGTTAAAGAGTAATCTAAAAGAAGAAACTATTGCAGTAAGTGAACAGCAAGCTAGAGAACATTTAAATGGATACATAAGTGAGTACAACAACAAAAAATGGCTTTAAGAAATAAGTAATTCATACGACTTAAACTGACTGAAACAAACCATAATAAACCAGATACTATAAATTAAAAGAGGCCAACAAAGGGACGGAAAACATGGTTTACTTTCTTTGGAATAAAATTTACATACAATATAAGTAGTGTCTAGTAAATCCTACTTATCATCAGACGTCTTTGAAATAGGTAACAAAACCCTCAAAAGTCTGCAAGTTCTGACTCGCGCTTGTTTAAGGGTTAACATCTATGCAAAATTTTACAGTCTGTAAAACTGTGCCAGTATTTCTATCTACATATAGGTGACAGAACCTGAATTATTTTTAATAACAAATCTTATCTGGAAATGTGCATCAAACGTTTAGAACATGGAGCATGGAGTAGCACACACTTAAGTCCATAACCCAAGAATAAAAATCTGACGTCTTGTACTCACATGGCTTTCTCTACTCTTTACTAACCATTCTTACATGCTCTTATTCCTGTATCTTCGTGTTTTTTGAGATAAACATTTTAAGACTTATTTCCTTGTAGATGCAAGGTGAATATGGGAATACACTAGGCTTTGAACATTAGTCATGTTTTAAGCCTTTGAGATTTCGTTCTCTTTGCACGGCTAACATAAAAAAAATGAGCAAGGATATTGCATTTCACGAAAGTTATGCTTTCCGAAACTGACACAAATAACAAGGAATACCTCCGAAATTGTTCACTCTACAAGAAGATTTATTTCGACATAAATTGTGTATTTTAATAAGATCTACATTTTTTGTACAGTAAGATTTGGTCTATTTCTTACGGTTTACCAGTTATACAAAAGTCATCAAGATCAGGACTACATAGGCTATAGGCAGAAAATTCAAAATATACATTACATTTATCATAAAGATATCTCAAATATATGGCATTTTAATAAAAATGTTAGCCATTTTCCAGAAAATAAAACATTTTCGAAAATTTTTCTATATAAAGGATAGTTTAGGGTGGAGGAATTTTTTTCAAAATCTTCGTGTGGTATCCTTTAAAGACATTAAACTTAAGTACCAACTTTGGCCTTTAACCGACACACACACACATTTTACTAAAAATGCTTTGTTTATTATAAAGGGAACCTCAAAACATTTCCGGTGAAATCTCGACATCGAATTTTACGGTGGAATACAATACTTCCTCTTCTATACGTAGTAGAGAAAATTAAAAAAAAAAAAAAAAAAAAAAAAAAAAGAGGAAATTAAAGCTGAAGCTCACACAAATCCTTGAGTGGTGGGAATAAAGGCGCAGTGCGAAATCCGAGTGGTGTATGCAATACTGAAGTCGCGGTGTTAGACTGTACTAAACATACAAGGTAACCGTGCATTTTCTAGTTTAGGCAAATATGGCCATTAATAACAATGCAACAGTGTACTATATAGAAGAATAATATTTAGATTCCTGAAATATGTATGCTCCTAATCAAACTTCACGTAATCGAAACAGACCAGTTAGCTTTAGAAGTTTTAGAACATGAAAGCAAGGTTTTGTCGCTACCAACATCCCCCCCCCCCCCTCCGGTTTTATATGCTGTCTTTAACAGTCTTGGGTCATAATGGTTGACTTTACCTTGAAACAATTGCTCTTGGCAATGGCGTTCTGTAGTTAAATGATTAATCTTTGGGTTGTCTTTAAATTCACACATATATTCGTACTTTTTTCTCCATACTTCCAGGGAGATTACGGCTAAAGACAAATGTCCACCCTCCAGCCGGGAATCGAACCCTTGTATGCTAACCACTAGACCATAGAGGCAGACAGGCACACTCTTTCATCACTTGTGTAGAGAAAGCCCAGAGAAGAGTTTGCTAACAAGAACAAAAGTAAAAAACCCTCTTTGGAGGGGGAACAGTTAATGAAATACACGATGTGATATCGGATACTTTTACAAGAGACATTGATACAGTTCAGGCAAGTGCAATTGATAAGTAGTGCAGAGCCAAGGAAAGAGTATTCATAACTACAGTGATTTCAATAACCAAAAAGATGGTTCAAATTCGGAATACCTATCCAGAGGTGCGCAACACCGTTGTACTCTGACCTGCAGTCCTTGAGGAGCAAATCTTGCTATCTCCGGTCACTACCCCAACCTCAATTACGCCCTGCAAACCCCACATCCCGTCATTTCAGTGGCTAAGCTCTGACAAAGGCAGGTACACGTAAGGCACACCTTGGGCTGTCCGCAGCCTGCCAACGCTCCTCAGCCTCAGGAATGTCTATTATTGCTCAAGATAGTCGGTCTGCTTATAAAAATAATTCGGTGGTAATGTAATGGAAATGAACGTTTACAATAATAAATAGAATAAAGGGACAAAGGACACAAAAGCATAGTTATTGGTTTCTCTAGCGTAGGTTTCGACAGGATCAGAAATATGGCAACACATCTGCCTGCTAGATATGTTCACGGTTTGCAGTCGCCTGTAGCCTTTTAAACATTTCCTCGAGCACTGTACTAATAGATCAAAATAATAATTACGTTTGAAATAGGAAAAAGCAAACTACTGAAATCTGTATCACGATGACTACAGGGCCTTGTGAAAACTCCAAGTACAGAATTTGAAGCACAATACAGGCCGAGTTCAATAAAAATTAATGTCACATTACCAAAAATTAATCCGATACCACTAACCTTTTCATAGCCCCGAATAATTACCGTATAGTAACAAGCCCGCTAACAATGAAAAATAAGAGCATCATAAACGCAAGACTTTGTACCATGTTGTTTAATAAAAACATTCAGATCGAGTGACGTAAAGCGCTGGTAACGCAAAAGATTGGGAACTCCAAGTTTTGATTTGTATTATACCGGGTGGAAGGGAAGTCATTACATTCATTAAAACCAGTGGTAGATTATGGTGTTTGGAACACATTTTGTATCTTACGTTTTTGTCTCTGTCCATTTCCTACGGAGATATTTTAGTTTTGTCGAAAACAAGCTGGCAACACTGCAAATTGTGTGGGCGGTCACTTTCCCTAGCTCAGTATATAAACAAAGATCGTAACGGTGCATCTTTAAAACAAACTCATACCCTGCCTTGTCCTTTCGTGTTTACTGTGACAGTGTAGGCCAATTACAAGCGTTAGCTCCCAAAACATTACGCGAAAGCGAAAGCTGTTTACATCCGCAAACCTGGTCAATTCCCTGACCAACCTCAACGCAACATTATCGAGTTACGTCATCTCTGAAAGAGCAGCTCCGAGTATTGCTTTGCGTCTTTTAAGTGATTAATTATTTCGAAAACCTGTATGATGTCCTATAATTACTATGTCAGAAATAAGTAGTTGCTCTAGGCATCTTACAAGTAACAAACTGTTGTCTTTGTGCATTCTTGTGGAATTCTACATCCTATTTGGATAAAAAACTATTTATTTTGACCAAAGAACAAAATGCCATTGGACTTTGTAATGTTTCTATGAAGCGCATGTTAGAAGCAATCTTATGACTTCCCATCCATCCTGTATTTGTGCACAGACGAGGAATTCTGCATTTCTCTCTTCACGAGTTTCAGAGTAATTAATTACTTTGGAACTTCGTTTGTTGAGATTATCGAAAAAGGTTTCCCTAAATTTTAGAACACTTGACGATGTATTTATATTGAATAACGTTTAATATCCAGTTAATATATCGAAACAGCTATTTAGGTTATGTAATTCATTAGTGTCTCATCTTAAACTGATGGTATTTCAAATATCATAGAACTGTCATCACTGTTCATAAGAGTAATATTTTATAACGTTGAATTACAAACAGTAACATATTAAACGGATATTACATATACGATTAAATAAGACAATAACGATAAAGGTCTTTTTGTGAAAATATAAAGCATTTATTCACATCATAAATTAAATAGGGTAATATCTTAACAGACAAGCCTCTGACAAGAATTACTGCCACAGAGAAAATGTATCCAAAATTGTATGGTATATTTTACTGGATAGGTTTGAGGTAATTAGTTATTAAATTAATATCAGCTTACCGTGAGTTGTAAAGATGTGTTACTCGACGAGCATGGTACAGCGGGCATTTCCTCAGTCAACTATCTGCAAGCACCAACTCGACGGACTTAGCATTCCCGCCATCTTCTGCCGACCAACGTTGTCACCAAACATGCGTGAAGGGCATGGCGGGAGTGCCAACATCAGAAATCCAAAATTGGCTGGAGAGTTGCAGCAAGCAGTTTGGAGTTGCGCTAGCGGCGTGAAAGGATGCTTTAAGACGAATGTGTAGTTTCTCCTAATTAAACAAGAATAAAATACGTATAGGTTAATAAGAACAGCATGAATAATCACAAAATTATGTGCTTAAGCTTTCACTACAGGTGTCCATTTGGAGTAATGCTTCTTCCAGGCTTATAGGCCGTGTTCAACACAGATTTGAGCGAAACATCAGGAGCAATTCCTATTTGTCCACCACGGCCTACAAGCACGGGAAGAAACTTTAGCCCAAATCACAAAAATAATAAAATCTCCTGCGGTTTGCTATCTCTACGAAAGCGCGCAAAATCCATTTTCAATGAAGAGAACTTCGCAGACTATTTGCAGAAATTTCGACATGCACGCTCATTTTACTAGTCACGTAAATGTATTCAACATACGATAATTTAATTGAAATCACTAAAGCTGTTTTTGAGCAAATAGGAAATAAAACGTTTCATGTAAAGGAACTTTTTAAAATGTTTCATTTTGCATCCTTTCAAAATACTGAACTTGAGTACCAAGTTTGGTATTTAATCGATATCTTTTTTATTTTAATTATACTGTTCACAGTAAACATAGGTGCATAATTTTCTAACAATGCTTACTTCTGGATACGTCAAAGCATCTATTTCCGGTGAAATGTCGATACGGAGTTTCTGGGTGGAATGCAAAGTCTGTCTACTTACTGTAGTAGACTAGTAGAGAAAATAAATTATAAATTCGCTTGTTTGTGTAATACCAAAACACTACTTGTAACGTCTGATCGTAAGTAACTGGCCGCTTTATTTTCCCTATGCTCACTCAAGAGGCCGCCATAGCTTGCCATCGCCGGCCAGCAGTTTAACCATCAGGAAACTTCAACATTAAAACTGATTCGACAAACTCACGAATACACAATTCGCGACCACAGGAATTAAAATTTTTTTATTCAAACATCAAGTGGAGCTACCTACACGCTTAATACACCTGATCCACTCATACCTAAAACACAGATCCTTTATTGTCTCAGTTGCGGGAAACAGATCTACACGCAGGCCAATCCGAGGCGGAGTCCCCGAAGATTCTGTACTGGCCCCACGCTCTTCAGCGTCTACGTGGCCGACATCCCAACCGAGCACCACGTCAACATAGCCCAGTATGCTGACGACGTGCTGCTATACTCTACAACCAAATACCCTCGCAGAACCTTCCTCCCCATATAGACACCTCCGCCTCCTCCAAGAATGGTTCAGGCGTTGGCGATTGTCCATCAACTCGGAGAAAAGCCACGCTATATTTTTCACCAAACGCCGTTTTCCCGCCAACTTCCCCACATTCACATACCTTCGAAGAAGGATAGAATGGGTGAACACCATCTCCTACCTGGGAGTGAAACTTGACAAGGGCCTTACTTTTTGGGGACACATCAACGACCTGTCCCAGCGGGGCAACTGCCTCGCTGTATCCCATGTTGCGCTCTGGGATGCCCATTCCCTTGAAGCTACGGCTTTTTCTAGCTCTCATAATCTCAGTCCTGTATGCCTGCGAAATCTGGGGCATGGCCGCAGATTCCCATATCCTGCGTATGCAGCGTATAGAGGACTAGAATAGAGGACTTCGGATAATCTATTCTCTATACCGCAGATTCCCCTCGAGACTACTGCACAAGGCCTTGTCTCTTCCGTGGAGGACGAAATTAGGCGTCGGCCAACAAAATTTTACGACCTGATTCCACAACATCGGAGCGCCCTGGTTAGGTGTCTTGGGGAGTATAATCCCAGAGAACGCACGCGTGCGCATGCGAGTTCCCCGCATGACTTGCGGACACCCCCGGTAACAGAGGAGCCTTTGCAACAACCGCGCAAGCTGAGCTCCCTTCCAAGAGAAGCTTGGAATCAAAATTCTAAATTTTAAACCTCCATATTTGGACTCAACACACCAGCAGTGCCCAACGGAAGTTGCTCACTGAAAAGCAGCCGTTGAGGAGCATAGAGTTGCTACCTCCTTTCTACCTACAACCTAAACATCAACGGTCACCCGGAAAAACCCCACATCCGTCAGAAAGTGGTTAAGCCCTAAAAGGGCAGGTACACGTTTGACACACCTCGGGCTGTTCTCAGCCTGCCAACAGCGGTCATGGTCATGGTCACATTCAACACACCTAAAAGGTCTTTTCACATAAAATATCGGTTACGATTTGTTTGTTCTACGAATTCCCTTCGTAGATGTTGAACAGATGCCGTCACCAACACAACATATCCTACCTAATGTAACCAAGTTCATGGTATGGTTGATAACCATTTAAGGATACTCGCAGGTAATGACAGTCAATATTTTCAAAAATTTACAAAATTGGTTTTTATATCTAAAATATACATTGAACATTTAAGTGCCTTATCGAACTTTTGGTTGAAAACAATACTTCCTCTGCTTTCTGTAGGTAAGGCAGTAAAGAAAATAATACGCTTTTGCAAGAACATTTTATAGTTAAAGTCAATGTTACTTGAATGTAGCGTCATATTTTTAGCATAGAAGCAAATAAGCTAACAGTATAATTCGCAAGGAAGTGTCGAGTAACGATGTCAACCTTTGCGAAGGAGGGGAGTTCGGGTTTACCTCTTTCCACTATACGCGGACTTTGCCTCTCTTTAACTCCCAGCCATGCATTGTGTTGCAGTGGCGGGTTGGTTGCATGTGCATACGTTGTGTTTGAATAACAAAAAAATTCAAATCTTATGCGATAAACATCTGTTCATTAGTAACTTCTTTCGTACTGCATATGTTTAGGAAGTATTATCAATATTTGGTGACAAAGTCGAAGTGCATAGCCTATGAAGATACACCAAGTGATCGTCACGTAACATATTACGATACAGACTTTTAGTATAGTTCAATTTAGAGAAACTCTGTTCGCAAATATATGCAGAGCTATACTCACTCTTGTACACACTATTCTTGCAAATGCTTATTTGTCTTTTACTTCATTTTAATCGACACAAGCCTTTTCAGAAAGTAACTTAGTGCTAATTTGTTTGTAGGTGCATGGGGAACATGGGAATACAGTAGGCTTTAAGCAATAGTGAGATGTTTTAAGAGCTGGTTGCTATGCGATGCCTTTGATATCCCATTCTCTTTGAAAGGCCAAGAGATAAAAACGAATACATATTCCTATTTGAAAAAAGTATAAGTATTGGTAAATTCAAACAAATAAAGAATATCTCGGAAATGGTTCACTCGAAAAAAAAGTGTTTGTCATAAATTGTATGTTTTAGCGAGATCCACATCTTTTATTTAGTAAACTTTTGTCTCTCTACTGTTTACCATTTATGCAAGAATCATTCAGAATGAAGAGGTCTTCTGAGGATATTCCCAGAGAATTCAAGGTAGATATGACCTAGAAACGACCATGGAATAGTCTGTGTCCGTCACTGTATCCTGACAGTCTGTCCATCCGACTAGGAGTGGAGTGAGGAATAGCCGCTCATTACGTAAGGTTCTCCAAAGAGATGGTTGGACATCCCTGGTCAAGAGGGTATAAGCCTAAGGAGTCAATAACTGTGCTCTATGCTGATTATATTAGTGTGCTTATATCTGAAAAGTTGCATCAGCAATTAAGAGTCTGTGAATAAAACATTTGAACAGCTGAGAATTTGGTTTGGGACAAATAAGCTACCATTAAATTATGATATATAACAATTAGATACAGTAATTATAGTGCAAGTAATTTCGAGGGCTACAAATAGATGAAGAGCTCGGCTGGAGAAAACAAAAATTATGCTATCAAAACTTGACTCTGCTTGCTTTTATTAGCATTACCAAGCCTTAGATAACAGATTACCAAAGGGGGGAGGGGCAGGGGGGTACTTTGTGACCACCACTAGTAACAAAATGTCTTGGTAATTTTTAAAACAAATTTAGATTGATATTCGGCATTACGAATATATCGTATATCTTCCTATGTTTATAAAGGTAATATTTAACACTGTTTAACTATTACCTTTTTTCATTTTTACATGAATTACATTGCATATTATGCAAACCCTTATTACAGAGTATCCTACCAACGGAGGTGACCGCCACTGGTAGTAAAATGTATCAGCAGTTTTTAGAACAAATTTACTTAAAATTGGGTATTATATCTTGTCATATTTATAAAGGTAATATTTAACATTGTTTGGCTGTTCCTTTCTGCCTTTCTACATGAATCACATTATACCGACGGGGCAGTACTTCATGACCTCCCTTGACATTTCTTTGTTTTTCAAAAAGACTAACAATGAAAAATTTGAAACAAATACGCAAATCAGTAGTACAAACAGTGATTGACAATAACCATTAACTGCATGCCTTTGATCAAAATATTACAAGAGAAAATTTAAAAAAATTACAGAAGGTGGGCATAAGATACTCCCCCCCGCCCCTCTTGGAAATCGAGGATTAAGAAATTTAAAGAATTAACTTAACGAAAATATTTGAGAACAGCATATTTTACCTACTTTCACTTCTGTTGAGATATGGAATTATCTTCTGGGGCAATTTAGCACACAGCAAGCAAGTATTTATATTACAAAAAAGGGTCATACGTATTATTTGTGTCGTTGCACCCGCCATTTTTGTGGGCCGTTATTCAGAGCAAAACATCTTTACTCTTACTGTTGAATACACATATTCTCTGTTGAACTATCTTACAGATAATTATGATAACAGCTGATTATGTAATTGATTTGAAGAGAGCAGTAAATAACTTTAAACTGTTCCAAAAATAAATAAATATATAATAACCTTACATATTACCTAAAGCTACTAGGTAATTATAGTCAACATAACATCTATAAGAAAAGTTTAGTTATTCTTATATACTGATTCCTCCTCGTATATTGCAAAATATTACTATGAAAAATCAAAAAATAAAAGGTGGGAACTACCAAACATTCAAACAGTGATTCCTGAGTATCCTCGAAAAACAGCAGTTGCAACCTTCAGGTTGATTACAGGACATGATTGTCTGGCAAAACATTTAAACAGAATTGGGATATATTCTTCACCACTCTGTCCTCTATGTGATCTGCAAGAGGAAATGGACCGAGACCACCTTCAAATATGCCCGGCCACTTCTAGTGCCCCATCTATCAGTGAGAAAATATTGGAGAGCAAGAGGGTTAATGACTTCATTGTCAGAAATCCAGCATTAGCTAACAACAACAATATACTGTGGAGGAGCTCTTTAATATCACGTCAACAGGTAAATATTAAATATGTAGGGCAGATTGCATATGATGGTGATTTACAACCTCTTGTGAAGTTTGCCTTTGAAATGGTGATGGCTTAAAAATTTGTTTTTTCCTTTCTTACATAATGTAAAATACAGGGAAATAAAGAGCCTTATTGGTGGATATTACTAGTCATATGCATGTTCCAAGTTGTATGACAGGTGCAACGCCTCTGAGCTCTGCTCGCTTTGGGACAAACAAACGAACGAACACAAAAACAAACGATTAGCTTTCGAAACAGGAGTTTACGTGGGGCTCTGTTACTAGTATGTACCACTTTGGGAGCTTTCTTTTGTAGTTCAAGAACTCTAATTGCCTTCGGAAAATAAAAGTTCGTTTCTGTAGAGATAGAAAATTAACGTAGCAAGTTGCTTTTAATGCATAGTTTGAGCGATTTAAGGACAAATATTGCCGATCTTATTTTTAGGATAAGTGTACTAGATGAAACTTCAAATAACATATCAAAATACGCAGCTAACAATCAGGGTAGAACTTTGGACAGAGGTAGTCAAATGGACTCAGAAGCTTACGTATCGGCGTACGCCATTACAGGGACTATGAAAACTTACAATACTCTATTTCACTTCGTCAAAAGAAAAGCTCTACAAAATAGAAACTAATATGAATTTATAAATGTGTTTCTAGCAACATCCTACCTTCTATCAGAAGAAAGCATACTCCAAGGAAGATCAGACCAAGCCAATTAGCACGACCATACAAACATGTCACAAGGCTTCCTCCTTCACCAAAACAAAAGAAGTGGAGTGATGTCAACGCGCGCAGGCTGTACACTGTGGTAAAAAAGGACTCAAATTTACCACGTGGCGTGTTTAGGTTTGACCATGAAATACCTATATCTGAAGTGTTAAATTCACTCACTTTTTCTACAAGCTATTGTTTATGAATTTCTCTACTCCGTACAGTAAATAGGGAAGTATTGCATTCGATATAATATTTCTACGTCCAGATTTTGCCAGAAATATGTTTTGAGGGCCCCTGGATAAAAAAAAACATTTTTAGAAAAAGTTCCGTGTGTTGCTATGTCTGTCTGTGAACAGAATAGCTCAAAAACGAAAAAACGGTGAAAAGTCAAAGTTGGTATTTAAGTTCATATTTCAAGATGCGACACGACGATTTTGAAGAAAATTCCTCCACCCTAAACTAACCTTTACACGGAACATTTTGATTTTATCAAGATTGGCTCTAACGATTTGGATTAAAATGTTTCAAATATTTTTATGGAAAATGAAATGTATATTTTGAATTTTCTGGCTATAGCCCATATACTTCTCTCTTGATGAATTTTGCATAACTGGTAAACCGTAAGAGATAGATCAGACCTTACTACACAAAAATGTAGATCTCATTAAAACACAACTTATATCCAAATGTGTGTGTGTGTGTGTGTGTGTGTGTGTGTGTGTGTGTGTGTGTGTGTGTGTATATATATTTTTTTTTTTTTTTTTTTTTTGAGGAGTGAACCATTTCGGAGATATTCCTTGTCATTTGCGTTACTTTTGCAATACTAATAATTTTCTCCAATGGAAGGTCGTTATTCTCATTTTTATGTTTTGTCCGTGCAAGAGAATAGAATTTCAAAACCTTCATATAGCGACCGCTCTTAAGATTTACTATTGCTGAAAGTCTATGCATTCCCTTTGTACCTACAAGGAAATAAGCAATAAGATAATTTCTGCAAATGCTTATCTCGACTAACATGAAGATGATAGAAGAATAGGTTTGTAAAAATGGTTCAAGAGTAGAGAAAGTCATGTGAATGCAACATATCGGATTTATAGAAAAAGGCTCACGCGCGCGGGCGTGTTTCTGTGTGTGCTTGCAAACAGTATAACTCAAAAACGAAGTGTTAAAAACCAAAGTTGGTATTTAAGGTTAATATACCTCAGGGATGCGACACAAAGATCTTGAAAATTCCTCCAGCCTAAATTACCCTTTACATGGAAAAGCTTTCGAAATAAATTTTGATTTTCTCAAAAATGGTTCTAACGGTTTTGATTAAAATGCCATATGTTTAAGATATTTTATGGCAAATGAAATGCATTTTTTGAATTTTTTGGCTATAGCCCATGTAGTCCTGTTTACTTTTGATGACTTCTGCATAACTGGTAAATTGTAAGAGATAGATCAAATCTTACTGTACAAAAAAAATGTAGATCTTATTAAAACACACAATATATGTCAAACTATCTTTTTTGTGAAGTGGGCCATTTCGGAGATAGCAATATTTACAGACGTTCGCAAATGGAAGGCCGTTATTCATTTTTTATCTCTTAGTCATGCAAAGAGAACGGAATTTCAAAGTCATCATATAGCAGCTTTAAAAGATTTACTGTCGCTTAAAATCTATGTATTTCCCATGCACCTACAAGAAAATTAGTAATAAGATAATTTCTACAAATGGTTGTCTCGATTAATATGAAGTAGACAGAAGAAAATGTTTATAAGAATAGTTTGTGCAAGAGAACAGAAAGTCATGTGAGTGTAACACATCAGATTTATGTCTTCTATAAACAGTTCTTATAAATGCTTAGTTTTCTACTTTGTGTATACTGAGATACTTTCATTCCATTTCCTTATCATCTTTCAGGTGGTGCAGTTCCAGGCATGTAGTGTGGGCAGTGTCGGACAGATGCGTGGATGACTGCGCATGGTGACTGCTGTTCTCGGCGCTGGGTGGCGTCTGGTGGCCCTTGTCCTCCGTCGAGGGGAGGGGGGGGGGGTCGGGACGCTTCGTACGATACCGACCCGGACTCGCGGTGTGATGCTGGCTGCTTGGCGGGGCCTAGCACTGGTTAGGGGCTTCCGCGCGTCTCTGGTGGGCCTGTCTAGCTGCGGGTCTGATAGAACCCCTTTGGTTCCCTTATTTGATTCCTGCCTCCTGAGGGGTGGTATCCACAATAGACCTGTGTAGGTCGACGTGAGCAAGGTGTCCCGCTCTGTGCTTGTACCCTTTACCTTTTGACTGAATACCTAAAACGAAAACTCGGATGGATAGTTTAGTATCCACCCGAGTTTTCGTTTTTGAATTATGCTGTTCACACACATGGACCACTTTATTAAACAGCTGTTTTATTCAGGGGGCCTCAAAGTATTTTTTCCACCTACTAGGTACTGGTAAAACAAAAGTTCATATAGTTGGAACATTCAAAATAAAATCTAGCAACAAATATCTGAAAATTGTCAAACCCTCAAACAGTACATCTTTCGATTCAAGGACTGAGCTGTAAGCAGGGTCCGGATTTTTAGAATTTAAGCCATGTTTTAAAGTTTCTAACTTCTTGAAGTAGAAGATGTGACTATTTCATTGCATCTAAAAATCTAAATGAAGAGCTTACACCTAAAATAACCTACACAGCCATTTTCATTCCACAAATGATTGTTATTTTCCCACTGAAACTGATCCTAACATTATTTCCCGCACTACTATTCTCTACTTCTCTATTTTTTAGAGAAAGCACTCCTTGATGCTCTGAATATCATTAATACCTGACATGGCATAGTCGATTAAGCTGCAGAAGTTTCTTGAACGCAATCGTTGGCTTTAAAGATATGAAAGTCAAATGGAATATTACAAGAAGAAAAATATACAGGGAAATTACTCCTAAAACCTGCTGCATTGGCATCTATGCCGTACGCTCCAATGACGTCACATTCAACTGAAATTCACTTTTTCTTTATGCGAGAATGAGATACAATTTAATAGGATATCGTTTACGCCAGAAACTTAGGGCACATATCTACTGCAGTGCTAAAAACAACACACTAAAGAAACAGTAAAATTCATTGTACGTGATTTTAATGGATATCTTTGATAAGCTAAACTTTTGTGAAAAAAGTTCATAAATAAATCTCACAAAACTAAAAAGCGTAAAATTGTTACTGCCTGAAGCTATCCACGAAGTAAAACCTTAAAAAAAAGGAAGTATAAAGAAAGAACTGTTTTAAGTACACAAGAAATCTAAAAAGAAGGTTTATTCCATCTAAAAATCCGGGCTGTACTTAGAAGTCCGTTCCGAAGCCGAGGATATACTGCTCTTCCTATTTCTTTTTCCCCTGTCGTATACCCCGTGAATTTGATGGGTTGTAAAATATGCTTGCAATGGAAGACGAGTATTCGTAGCACGTATTGATAGCATCTGTTCCGGTAGTTAGATACCTAATCACTACTTATACCATCATCGATTTTTCGTGACGTCCTTTACCGATTTTATCACTTCTTTATATCCGGGGCTCACTTGGAGTAGGCAACAATCTCAATAATCACATCTCAATTGTTTCTGTGTTTTATTGCTCGCTCTCGACTCCCTATCGTTACATCATGGGCCCTTTTAGTTTTTTTATACATCTGTTTATGTTATATGGACATTTATATATATTACTTTCTCTACTGGTAAGTAGGAGAAGTATTGTGTCCCACCCAAAAATTCGATGTCGAAATTTCACCGATGTCGAGACCCCCTGAATCAAAAAAAAAAAAAAAAAAAAAAAAAAGCATTTTTAGAAAAATGTCTGTGTCTGTGGACAGCATAACTCAAAAATAAAAAGTCGCTAAAAATCAAAGTTGGTATTTAAGTTTAATGTCTTTCAAGGATGCGACACGAAGATTTTGAAGAAAATAGCCCCACCCTAAACTACCCTTTACATGAAAAATTTTTAGAAAATTTTGATTTTCTTGAAAATGGTTCTAATGATTTTGATTAAAATGTCATATGTTTGAGATATTTTTATGGCAAATGAAATGTATATCTTGAATTTTCTGGCTATAGCCCCTGTAGTCGTATTTACTCTGAACGACTTTTGCATAACGGGTAAACCGTTAGAGATAGACATCACACTAAGCAAAAAATGTAGATCTTGCTAAAATACACAATTTATATCTAAATAAATTTTCTTGTAGGGTGAACCATTTCGGAGATATTCCTTGTTATGTGTGTGAGTTTCGGAAAATGTAAAACTTTCGTGAAATGGAACATCGTTGTTCATTTGTTTTGCATGTTAAGCGTGCAAAGAGAACGGAATCTCAAAGCTTTAAATGATTTGACTATCGCACAAAGCCTACTGTATTTTAATATTCCTCTTGCACCAACAAGGAAATAAGCAACAACATAATTTGCACAAATGTTTATCTTAACACGAAGAAGATACAGAAATAAGAGTTTGTAAGAATGGTTAGTACAAGAGTAGAGAAAGTCATGTGAGTGCAACACATCAGATTTTTTTTATGAACTGTTTTCAAAGTCTCACACCCCTGAAATTATATACTTGTTCCATCATGTTGTTATTTATGACTATTTTAGCTCTGATGTTGTATTTACCTCTCTCCCCCACAAGTTTTGTTTTCGGTATAAATATTACTGTAACAGTTTGACAATTTAACAAAACCCACTTCTGACACCAGTGTGGCAAAAACTACAAGATCCCAGTCCAAATACTTTTTCTCAATTTAATTTGTTGTAACTGAATGCACAGCAACATAGTTCCATTTTAATAACGTTAGCTGTCTACAGGAGGCATAGGCACGAGATGAGAGATAGCGGTTGAACTTGCCTTACTCACCCCACATTCTCTTGCCGACTGACAAAGGTTGTTTTGTTAAAAGCGCAGCGCGGTACTAATCATTTCTACGCTGTTATTAAATATTTTATTTATATCAAACATATTTTGCCAGCAATAATTATTACAGCTACATACTCTGGCTAGGAACATTACATAGTCTTTAAGTGTATAACCTTCCTTCATCTTATGCACGTAATATGCTTACGCTGCCTTACGATTAACACACTAAATTGTTTCTTTTTTACAATAAATAAAGCAGTTGCTATTTAGTCTTAAAATATTTTAATATTATTTAATCAACATAATAAATTGTTTGGTTTTAAACTCAAGAATGTGTTCAAACTTTGAAATACGAAATACAATAGCTTTTATTAAATAAATTAATAAGAAACTAAACCCCTAAAAAGTTGAATCGTATCGTCCCTTTTTTATGTTTACAAATACGAGTGTTCACAAAGTACCTTTTGAAACTGTAAATAAATAGGTACCTGTAAGATTACGAGAATTTGCTTTATGTTTCTGATCATAGTGGCGTTTGATATTGTAACGTTTTATATTTACAAATCAAAATCCGCACATTAAACAGCAAACTTTACTGTTTTTGTAACTTACAAAAATGTCTCTGTGGTATTTCGGACCACGCTATGGTAGAAAAACAAAGCGGGTATAGGTAAATAAAAGGCGTTTAAAATGAAGAATAAACTTTTCAAATAACTGTCCTCGTCTGTATTTCAGGAACTGTGTCATGTGGAATTCAAAGAAGTTTGGTTCTGAGGGGTCTGGCATTATAATAAGTGAATAGCACAGTGGGTTTTCAGTAACCGAGTCAAGTGAAATCAACCTTAAATTTTCAATTGTACGGCACAAACTAACTACTCTGTCTGAAGCAGACTTTCTCAACTTCTGCGAGATTCCACGTAAACAGAATAATCAATACGGCGTGGAAAAGAATTTTATGACATGGCTTTAAGAAGGAGCGCCTACAGGTAAACAGACGCTGTTTACATCAGTGTGAGCGAGGTCGAACTGATATACCTCCCCGAGCAGGGAATTTTTTTCAGGTCACTGAGCTACGTCATAGCGTACGGCGCGGATGAAAACCTCCTGACGGTCAAAGGAAGGTACAGAAACTCATCCAATATCGAGCATTTAGCCCGCTGTTAATTTCGTGAACCAGGATTCAATACTGACCCATTCAATTCACAGCCCATGTTAGTTTGAACCAATCACGGTAGATCATCACTGAACTCTTGTCGAAATGAGACCGATATCCAGTTCGCAATTGTTTGAAATCGTCGCAGCTAATTCGCAATTGCTTCTGATTTGTAAGCTAAAGAAGCTAAGAAACTTTCCTAAAGAAAGGCGTGTTGATGTGCTATTTGTTTGCAATAAATTAAACTAATAGAAAGGGCGCAAGTAATTTCCACTGAAAAATGTAAAATTACACCGGGGTAAATTGCACTGAAAATGACGGAGTTTGTAAATTACACCAAATGCAAAATGTTAACTGCATTGCAGTACTGAATTTATTATGTGTAAAAAGCACTGACTACCATTACTATTTTGGGCAGTTTTCTAGGCTGTACTCAATACTCATCACCAGATGTCGTGGTGAATACGCGCCGCTAGAATGCATGCGAATCTTTTCATTCGCATTTCAATGCAAGCTTTAGTTCCTAGCATCCATCTTTATATGTATTCGTGGAAAAACTAACGTCTTATCAGACCGAGGTACATATACAAATAAACAGCTCCGAAAAATCACACACGGGAAAAAAATTCTTTCACAATAAATAAACAGCACTACGTTGAAAAGCAAATCAGTAAATATGAACAGGGTCAAATTGATCGCGTCGCATTCGTCAAGAGCACCTGCTATTATTTTTCAAAGTGAAGTAAAGAACAGTCAGTCGCGGTGCAAAAACATCCAACAAACTTCGTCAGTGCAATCTGTATCCCGAGCTATAATGTTCCAGTGCAGCTTACACGGCAATTACAAAAATAAGCAGTGCTATTTACATGTGTAACTTTGATGGTTCAGTGCAGTTTTCATAGTGGATTAGAGACCTTCAGTGCAATTTCCAATCGCCCAATAGAAATATATGCAACAAGTGGATTATCTTGATGATTATGGCACTAGTGAGTGGCCCTCGCTGTCGTTCTTGAGACAATATTTACTGTCTTGTTAATATTAATCAGGATTGAATGCAACATTTTATGCAATCATAACATTATAAATTATAGGAAATAAATTATGAAATATGACACACATGGCTGTGAGAGCATTTGCGCATGTTCATAATACAGACGTTAGCCTCTCTTCTTAATTAAAAAAGAATGTTTTTGTTGTAACCTGGCGTGTTGAACGATAAGCAAGACAGGCACGTGGCTGCATTCCGCTCCTGGGAGGGAAGAGAGCAGGTATCATGGACACTATTACCAGCACTTCACGGTAAGTAAGTAAATATAAATTCAGATCTTAAGTATTCTATGATTGATCATGGAAGAAACCTTTGCATTTTTTTGTTGTTCAGGGAAATGAAAATCACAAAATGGTTTAATTTTCTCTCTATAAGCCAGGGCAACTTGGAATACCTATACACAGCTTGCAATACCGGTATTACATTTTGCCTCTGGATGGTTTGGACCTGGTAGCATATGAATAAATCGAAAGAAAGGAAAGAAACTCTTCAACTGTTGTGCGAAAATTGTGGCCCGTTGTCGACGGGCCCTTAAATCACATTCACTCACTCACTCCTATAACTCCCGTGAACATTTTTCTTTCCATGTTTGCAACTGTTTAAGAGTTATTAATTTTAGAGTCATCTTATATTACATTTTGGTACCTCAGGGGTCCCCGTCTAGGGGATATGTGGATGGCGACCACAAGGTGCCCAAGCTGAGCAGAACATTACTTCCACTTATTGGTGTTTTGCTCCTCACTGTAGCTTTTCTATCTGACCTTATGACTTTTCCTTGGTCATCTCTTGTCCTCTTCCGACCCTGATGCTATTAGGGTACCCTAATACGGAGTCTTTATTTTTCCAACCTTTCCATTTCTCTAATTCCTGACCTGTCATGGCATGTAATACATCATCTGATTGGTAATCAGAGGATATGGTCGGTGAATATATTTTGTTAATTCTCCCGGTCAGATCGGCGAGACCCGTAAACCAACGACAGGTGTGGTCCTCCAGACTTTCTAGGGGTTGTGAGAGCGATGTAACCGCCAAAACATAAAAATATGGTGCTCTCTAAAAAGCTGTTACTATTACTGCTATTTTTTTCTTCTGTGTTGGAGAGCAAGAGGATTAATGACTTCATTGTCAGAAATCCAGCATTAGCTAACAACATATTACATTTTGGCTGCAGCTTGCATGTGGATTTGCGAAGTAATGGTGATGTTGATCTGAACGTGCTCTACGTATATGGATTTTAACTTCTCGAAAATGTTGACCGCAGTATGGAAAATAAACCTTAAGCTTTCCCAAACCTTCCGAATTGTTTTGCTTTTGCGGTGTTATACCTTTCAACGTATCACCATGGTTTCACAATTGTAATGAGATCGGTTAAAACATCATATTGATTCATATCCGAAGCTACATCGATAGTGAAAGATCATACGTTACAGATGTATTAACCTGGTTGTCTTCAGCACATGGAATATGTGTATTAATTCTAATTATAACACTTTCGCCATCTATAGAAGAACAGTTCTGAGAGTAATTGATTGCTGATACCTCTTCTAGTAAATTCTATTTCACCTTAGTTACATTAGTACCTGGCTGATTTTCGGAAGAAGTGGATGGTAGTTTAGTGGAAATGGAACACATCAAATCATTATAGATGTGCCAAAATATGATAACGTTAATTGATACAAATAAGACTATCGAGTTACAGTCACGGTTGCTAACTAAATATCTCATTGAGCTGAATGTATAATCACAGAAGATGTTCATGTTTATGAACTTACTTTTTATGTATGTATATGGCCACCCGACTGTACAGTAGGTCTTTATACTACTATTCGCATCATACGACGACCATGTTTTGCAATTTAGGTTTCCAAAATATTCATTAATAACATTTTAAGAAACAGAGAGTAAGAAATACAGGGTCAGCACCAAAAAGTGTTATCACAGATGATTTTAAAGATTTTCTTCTGCTGCTTTTTCTCCTTAAAGTAGTTCTGATCTTTCTCAAGACTCAAATATACTATGTATTTCATAACCACGGAGTTAAAATGTATGGTGGGCCAAAGAATAAAATTAGCAACTTAAAAGGTAGGAAAAAATATAAAATTGAAAGTAAGGGTACTGTATATAGGTTTATGATGTATTTATTTTGTTATAAGTTAGTTTAATTGTATTGCTTTGAGCATAAATAAATCATTTAGCGAAATCATGAAGCGAACGTAGAACATAGCATAGCTATACTCTGTAAGCTTGAAAATAAGGTAACAAATATTGTGAGTGGAAGTGTGAATTATGCCATATTAATTTTCCCTCCGATGAGATTCCTCTCCTCATCTTCAGCCATATGGAAAATTAAAAACAGTTGTAACTAAGCTCAGGGAATTTTGTCATTCGTACAGTGCCTCTCCATTATTAGAAAACTGATAAATTGTGTGCTGCGGGAGGAAAATTAATTGGCTTTGAGGACAAAAAATTAATGCATGTGATAATGATTTTGCGCCCCCTTTCCAGCGGAACTAACTACAAATTAATTTGTATGGATCTAGCACTACTTGTTTTATTAGAAACAGTTAATTAAACTTTCCAGGACGGAAATATTACTCTGCCTCACCCTGTCATCAGATTTAACTCTATATCATTTCTGCACCTGGAGGAGGGGTTGAAAACTGCATGTTTGAAATACATGCTATCAACTGAAAATTACTTCAAGCGTGATTGGATAATCTGTATATCGTTATGATATTTATGATAGTCACATAATGATAAAAGAATGTGTTGCTCCCTTGAGAAAATGGATATCAAAATTTTAAAACCTTAAAAAAATAAAATAAAAGGTACGTTTCCCGCAACGAATGAGGCCTTTGTTGTATACAGCAGCAATTCTTCTGAAACATCATATCTTTAATGTTCTTAGCATGACCAATTTGGCATCAGCATTATCACATTTAATTTTATTGAAACAAATTTTATACAAAGAACTGAGGGGGAAGAAATGTTGCACTACATACAAACAAAAATTCGATGTCCAGATTTCATCAGAAGAAAACAGGTTTGAGGTGATTTTTTTTATAGAAACACAAGAATGTCAGTTCTAAAGTTTTCCATTGTCATATCTTAAAGTATGTCTTAAACTTATTTAATAATTGAATTTTAAACGTGAACATTCACATGGAATCTGTCTGATGAATATATCGACAATCACAAACATGAGTACATTAAGTGTAATTTCTGTTTCATTCCCGCGACTCTACGATCTCATCCATTTCTGTTCATTGTTGACATGCACAAAAATATGAAATATATAAGGCTTTCTTGTGAATGTCACCTATTTCATTTAAATACGATTATCTAAAGTGAGTAATACCAGTTTAAAGTATGACTGTATTTTTAAGGATACACTGTTTCTCCGCATAGTTTCCGCCATTATTGAGAGACCAACAAAACGGGAAAGCATTTCTTGTCTCTTTGTCATAGAAAGACATCGTCTATGGTGAAAGCGATGTCTGTACTTTTTATTTCAGTTGTAGCGTATGAAAACAAGGACTGTTTATTACTTCATAATCTGTTCACGCTTGAAATATTATTCTGAAAGACATTTAGCTCATGTCCGTGGTCTAGAGCAGAGCTGGGCAGACTTTTGCACTCCGTGCATGTTCTTAGTAAAGCTAAAATGATAATTACATAATATTGAACAACATATTTTTCACGACATAGCTATCCCCAAGACTATTTGGTACACAAACTAGGATAAAGTATAATATCTTTAGGTGCTCTTTTCACAATTTGCAACCCAAATAACTACGCTGCTGTGGTTCTAATAATAAGAGCACAAAAGCCAGCCAGGATTTCATTCCCTGGGAAGAAAGAAACCAGAAGATGTGCTGTGAATACGACACAATGTGCCTTGTTAAGGATGCATATATTCAGAAGAATCCCCTCGTTGACGATCTTCCTTTATCGCGATTGTCTACCTCTTCGCTTCACTTTGAACAAACGCTGAATCTGACGTCTGATACACGATGTGATGGATCGGCATGGAAATTCAAGCTTCACTTAATTTGACGAGAACCTAGAACAACTCAAACATGCATTTCATTTGCTATAGCAAACATGCGGATTCATTCGTTTGATTATTCTTTGTAGAGGTATGATGATAAAAATACAGAGAAGATTTAGAATAGAACAGGGCTCTACTCCCTCCACGGTTGCCGGATTGATTTTATCCAGAGTAGCAAAATGTGAACCCCAAAGTTGCCAATCTGCTTTGAAAACATATATAATAGACATGCGTCATTCTTTAAACCACAAATAGCATTTCCCCATTTGTTTTATACATTTGTACAATATATATCGAATATTTGGTGGATGTGTAGGAAAAAAATTACAGACGAATATGGTTAGACCAACCCAGAATACATCAGGCGCTTTTCCCCCAATATCAGTGCGATATTGTTGCTACATTGTGAGAACGATATTAACCCTCTATTGCACGAATTATGTTGTTACATATGCCACTCTTCTTGTATTCCTGAACCAGTTTAGGCATCCCTGTCACAGGCACTTTAAAGATAGTAATTCGAATAGACATAATTGTTAAAGATCAGCCGAAATGAACTCGCCTTCCATTTAAAACAACGTCATGAATTTAACCCCAGCAACTTGAGCTCCAGCACACTGATGAAAATTGCGGAATCACCTCAACGTTGCATATTCACATCAATGAATAGGTAGAGATGGGCCAGTTCCATGGTCAGTAGGGTCACCAAATCTGACACGTCCCGACTATTTTCTGTGAAGTTATATGGTATGAAGTATGGCACTCCTGTAACGTCAGCGGAGGGCCTTGTGGCTTGAGTCCATGGAGCGATTGAAAATCTTCAAAAACAATCGCATAGGAGACTCATCACCGCCGATATAGGTTCCGCATTGGCGTAGGGGGCACACAGTTCGAAGCCCGTTTCTAATGTAGACAGCTCGATGTTGGGTTTATTGACTAAATGTGAACGTACACCCATCTCAAACTTCGACTAATTCTGCGCTTAAAACTCAGAATGCTATGCGGGATGAACTCCGGTAACCTTTTATTTCTTCTTTTTTCTTTTTCTTTCGTATTAACACCATTTATATCGATGTGGATTACGTTCTGTAAATCAATATTGACCACTGCATGTGAAATCTTTATCTGCTGTTCTTGCAAACCAAAAAATAAAGAACACAGCAACCTGATCTTCTGTTGCTTTTAAATGTAACAAAAGGCTAACAAAACGAGAAAAACCAAGAAACAGGGTAGTCGTTTACGCGTAACTCGGTTCGGTGCCGCCGCGAGCCTGTCCGGCCGATCTACAAACGCACTATATAACTATATTTAAGAACCAGCTGTAGGAATTCCCAGTTCATCCTTATAGGACTCTCCTAATAATTGTTGCACAGCTGTCACTCGGTACGTGTTGTATTTCTTCTTTCTTTTTTAACTGTACAACGTCACTTTAACTTCTAAGTCACTCTGCAACGGTTTCTGTAGTTCACGAACATACAACAAAACCAGTATAAGCCACACAGATAGCCTTATATGTGTGCTCGGCTCCCGTACTATTTATTTTGACTGTTATTGAGTTTCGGCACAATAGGAATCATGAAACTTCTGGCTGTTCTTTGCGGTTACACATAGATAATTCTGGACAGACGTACTGAGTTGCCTAATTGACTTCCCTTACCATCTGCTAAGACAACATGTTGATTGACGATCTTCCTGTACTGTATACTTTTATTTGTAATTCTTTGCACTGTAGGTGGAACTTTGGTCGTAATGAACATTTAATCCAGCAATTACCTGGCAACTGAGAGAAACCACAAAAACTTGAAATGGAAATTGAGTGTTATTTATGGACGCTTTTTAACTGATGTGGTTCCCACCGTCCCATTCTGCATTGGGTGTGAAATACGTTAATTTTGCTCATAGGCGCCTCTATCACGCTTGAGGTTCTTTTACGTGCCGTAAATCTACGACACGGAACTATCAGCTTTACTTCCCTTCCGAAGGAAGCCATGCTAAGTATTTTTACGCCCGAAAAAATCCATCACCCTTCGCCGGATTTGAACCCGCAACCTTGGGAACCAGAAGCTAGCAGAGTGTTATCCCTAGACCACGGAGGACGACTACCACAAAAGCTTCCATTGGCCAATATATGAAATTTGAACCGGCGACCTCCTGAATGCGTAAAATGTGCTAGACCTTACCTTTTGTATTTCAAAGCCTTTGACATACGACAGCAAGTTTTACTTGCGAGGATCTATTGAGCAGATTTCTTGGCGAACTTTCGATCCTAGTCGTCATTTGGTTAATTTGCACCGTGGGTGTCCGGAAGAAAGTGCCCTACACTTTGCACGCCATTTCCTCATCATATCTTGAATACTGCTCTTCGCTAGCATTAGACGAAGCTGAAATTTTTCTTTCAGTAATTCCCGTGTTTTCTTGATAGAGCGGATGTGCACTTACATATTTTCAGCTCTACTATAAATATTCGCTCTGGCATTGAACTTATTCACAAACATCTGTTTTATTACAACATTAGGACAGTTAAAAAAGTAACAACATGACTAAATAAATAAACATTTGACGGTTACAAGCAAGAGTAAATGAAAGCGGAAGAAAAAGTAGCCAACATAAACGAATACAAGCTTGGTTTCAAGTGAAATGAGGTGACATAGGCTGGTTATTTGTATCAAAACCTCTAGTGCTGTTAAATAACTACTAACTCATTAAACAGTGTAGCCAAAATCGCATGATACAGTTGGCCAAGCCATCGATGAGGACTTTCAGCGCGGGAGATTCGAGAAAGCAAACCAGTATGGTACGGTCGGTCAGTCCATCAATGGAGTGCTTGAGAAAGCAAACCTGTATGGTACGGTCGTTCAAGCCATGGATGAAGGCTTTGAGCTCGGGAGATTACAGAAAGGATCAGTATGATACAATCGGCCAAGCCATCATGCTTGGGAGCGGTGCTAAATCTAAATCCGACCTCTGTACACAGGAATATAGGAATAAGAGAGATACGCAGGAGGTTTGACACTGAAGCCTGAGGCTTACTGTACCTATGCCCCCAAGGAGGCACCACGGGGAGGAAGGACGAGGAGAGGAAACACCGGGCGGCTAGATCCAGACTAGCGGCACAATCATTTACGGAACTCCCTAAGGTTTCCTAAGTGTGACGACGCCTTGAAATTTTTAAATTTTCCGGAGTCATCTCAGAGGGGCGTCGGCATGGGTTCCAACGCCCCCAGATGCCGTCCCCCACCGGATGCCACGGACAACGAGCGATGGAAAGATTTCCTGTGCGCATATCATCCCTGCCAAGCTGCACCTAACGCCTTCGCTGACACTTGCGAACCTGAAAGAACCAACAGGATGAAAGATGAATGTTGTTGTAGTGTTTAACGCCCACTTTTACTACTACGGCACCGCAGGCGGTGACACTGATGACACATGGAATGAAGATGGAGTACCGGTGGAATGAGATGGCGGGGAAACCGGAGCACCCGGAGAAAACCCGCCCTGACGCCGCTTCGTCCACCACGAATACCACATGCGGGACCCTGGGATCGAACCCGGGCCGCCTAGGTGGTAGGCGAGCGCGCTAACCGCTCGGCCACGGCGCCGCCTGAAAGATGAATGAAATTATTAATGAAACGAAATAGAAATTCGGAGGATGTAATTATCCTTCCTATTATTCGCCTAGTTACCCGCGGAACTCCCCGAAAAAACCCATGGGTCAGGATGGTTGGCCACGGAAATTGAGCCCACGTCCCTCCTAATGCGAGCCTCGCACGTTACCGCGGAGCCATCTCGCTCGGTCCCCTGGACATACTGTTGAATATTATTGAATCTTATACAATACATGACGTGCATTATCTGAGGTTGCACTTGTCGTATGTACGAAAACACAGTCATGGCAGTGAACAGCTTAGCAAATAGAGATATGGACAGTTTAATTACTGTCCTTGCAACGCTGTCATTTATCTATAGGAAATAAGCACATTGTCTTCATGTATTACTGCACTACTGCTGCTCAGCAGATTTTCTAATTTCGCTAAAAGCACACATAACTTTTCCCATTGCTATTGGTTTTCTCATTTTAATTTGACCCTGTTCCGTAAATTACTTTATAACCACATAAAACTGCAAGTTTAGTTTTCATTTTCCAAAAAGAATAATAGAGCGAACCAGAACGATGCAAATTAATTTTTTATGTCCTGGAGCGGAAGAGACAATAAAGTTTACGAACTGGAACGCCGTGTCTAAATTTCCTTCGACTTTTATTGAAGACTTCAATTAAAACGAACGCTAAGTAACTGAGACTTCTAGTAGCAAACCTTCCTTAAGCCATTGTGGGAATTGTGCTATGCCGATTGACATAAGACTATAAGCCAAATTTTTATGGTAATAATTTCCGAGTTATTAATCCTGAAACCAAAGTGTATTTACGTATATGCGGAAACAAAATTCAGCTGCTTACATCATAAGTTGTAGTAAGACCTCTTTCTAAAAGAAACACAGAAGAGTAATTGCAAAATTTCATGAAGGGTTTCTTTTTGAGAAAACAGACTTGGGAAACACAATGTACATAAAATTGTAGCGTAGAAAGGCAGTAGTAAACTACTTTGAGGTTAGGATCAGGGGTCGCAGACGTATAATAACTGAAGTGCTGCATGAACGTAATTGAAATATGACTTAACGAAGGACTTTCATTTGCCAATCGAAATAAAATGGACTCACGCTATAGGTATGCATTTATGGTCTCAACTAATGCTTACTGGTATCCAATAATAAACTAGTGAACAAGGCTGGCCCCATATCTAAGTCTGCTGTGCTAGGGGTCTCTGGTTTGAATCTCGGCTAGGGGTGGGTATTTTTCTCTAGCCAAGATTATTCCTTGCCTTCTCCAGAGTCTGGAAGCAATGAAAGAGAGAAGGAGAAAGAGAGAGAGAGAGAGTGTGTGTGTGAATTTAATGTATAAAAATCCTGAAGACCCAAAACTCACTGTTAAACAAGTAATATCATGACCGATAAGCAATGTGTTCCACAGGAAAAGCGATGATATGATCTTAGAAGTTAAAAAATTTGAAGAAAATGTATTGAACAAGATGAGCGTTTGGTACTACCGTTCCATTCAATAGATTTTTTCACAAGGCAAATGTGGCATTGAACTGTCTGACACACCTAGTGACAGTGATCTGGAACATCAGACGCACATAGTGGCAGTAACTAGTACTATACAAGAGTACGTTTTGTTTACATCTGACACTTCAAAAATAGATTTCACTTGGATAGCCCAACATGAATTTAATGTTGACACATGTGGAGCAGTAAAACAGCTCCTGTGATCCCTTGTTTCATTTCTCAAAATGCCATTTTGGTTCTGCCTTTCTACTTTAAAATTTTGCGCACATTTTTTTCTGCAATCAGGATAACAAGGGGTATAATTTGATTTAATGAGCTACGAACTTTTCTTTCAAAGCGTCTTGTAGCTCCCAAGTCGTATAACATTCACAAAAAGGTCAAGATGCACGTTTTGCTTCACAGAAATCTCAAACATACGATTTTTATTAAAAATAACTGCAAATACCTTTAAAAAAAAATAATGGACATGTATTAAGGAGCTGTTTGAGGTGCCATAATTTCTTGGAAAATTTCCTGTTAAATCCATAAAAAATACAAAGATTAATATTTACCAAACTTTTCACTTTTAATTACACTGTTCACATACTATGCCACCAAAGCCTTTTTCTAAAGCTTCTTTTTTGCTATAATTTTTGGGACTACAATATTTCCTCTATCTCCAGGAAGTGGTAGCAAAAAGTATCATCATCATCATCTTCTTCTTCTTCTTCTTGTTCTTCTTCTTCTTGTTCTTCTTCTTGAGGGAGTGTTTATTATCATTATTATCATTATTATCATTATTATCATTATTATCATTATTATCATTATTATCATTATTATCATTATTATCATTATTATCATTATTATCATTATTATCATTATTATCATTATTATCATTATTATCATTATTATCATTATTATCATTATCATTATTATTATTATTATTATTATTATTATTATTATTATTATTATTATTATTATTATTATTATTATTATTATTCAGGAATCAACCTTCAAGGCTTATTTTGGTCTCACGAATACAATTAAGGATTTGCTATGTTCATATTTTCTTCGGTCTGCCAATGCCTCTCTTGCCTATAGGTTTTAAATTTGGTAGCAATTATTTTGCAACGCTGTAATGTTCCATTGTATCCACATGTTTGAGTTATTTATATATTAGCATATCTTCTTAATTGGCTCTATAGTACAGAAATCCTTTCTGATTTAGTCATTTTGTATTGTTCTTTCTTTCTAACAAAATATAGTCTGCGAATACTCCTTAGATATTTCATTTCTAGGCTTCTATTTTGATTTCTTAGTTTTTACCCACTGTCCAACGTTCTCAATCATACAACATGAGCACTATCATTCTTCATAAAGATTTAGTTTTTTTTTCTTTCTTAGTAGTTTCGAGTATTTGTTGTTGTAGTTGTATAATTGAATATGCAGATTTTATTTTTTACCTCTTCAATTTTAACATAGGGAACATTATAGGCTAGGAGTTGAATTACTTTGTACTTCACTTACCTAGTGTATGAATATGGTATTGTAGATATTCCACTCAAAAGTTTAATATGAAATTTCACTGTAAATATTTGTTTTGAGGCTCCCTGGATCTAGAGAGAGAGAGAGAGAGTGTGTGTGTGTGCGTGCGTGTGTAAGAAAGAGAGAGAGAACAGCATAATTAAGAATTGAAACATCCAATAAATACCAAATTTGACTTTTAAGTTCAGTATCTTCCAAAAAATCCACACAAGATTTTATAGAAAATCCCCAATTGCAAGCTATCCTTTACATACAACAATTTTTGAATATTTTGATTTTCTCAAAAACGGCTCTAACGGTTTTGATTAAAATACCACACGTTTAAGATATTTTAATGAAAAATTAAATGTAATATTGAATTTTCTAGGAATAATCTTTAGTTCTCTTCGTAATGGTAGACTATACATAAACTGTAGATCTCATTGAAACACACAGTTTATAATAACTTTTTATGGAGGTAAGCATTTGTAAGATATTCCTTGTTACTAGTTTGAATTTTTAAATACTTATACTCTTCTGAAATGGGAAGACGTTCAGTTTTTCTCCATATAATGGAAAAAGATAGGAATGTCAAAGCCAACTCGAAGCAACCTGCTTTTCAAATAATCTACTATTGCTTTATCCTTCTTATACCCAAACAAAATGGGAAAATGTAATAAAAGTTTATCTCGATTAACAAAAGGTAGAAGAGTACGCATTTGCACATGAGTTAAGTAGAGAAAGTCATGTGAATGCAACATATTGGATTTTGTTAAGGTATTCAAGTATATGTCCATATTCCCACAAAGTAAAATTTGCTAAGAAGTTCTTGGTTACAGGTTTATTGTATTTATAGACAGAGGGGGAGAGAAAGAGGTTTAGTGGAATATGCTTGTGAAATGTCTCCTTAGGGACGAAGTGCGGAACAGATTGATGTTGCGCGGGCGCGAACGTCAAGCTAGTCTGGCATTCACAATACGAGAATGACTCAGTGTCGGCGGGGATGGCGTCGGCGTCGGACGCTACCCTGTCGTCGCGGCGCTGGGACCCCGACGCGTGGAGTTGTCCCGATCGCGCACGTTGCGTACGATGTGACAGCACCATTGCGAGTCCTTCTACCCCGGGCTCTGTGGTTGTGAGCTTCAACCAGGCAGCTATAGAGAAACATCTTCAGGAGGACGTGCAAGAACAAGACGACGACGAGGACCGTTGGTTTCTGATGGGCTGCAACCGTCCTTACCAGTACCAACCCCTCTTCCACGAGGACCTCGACGATCATAGTGAAGACACATCCAAACAAAAGAACGAGAAAATTAAGGACATTCAGAGTGAATCTAGTGACATCGTGAAAGAAGAAGTAGAAGAATATAAGGACTCTGAAGACGAGGCCTTACTGCTGGATCTCGAGGAGGATGACAGGTAAACAGAAGGATTCCTTTATGTCCTTTTGGTTTCACTAAAATATTCTTGAAGTATTCACACTATTAACGAAGCAATTTAAATATTTACCAATCTTATGACATAATTAATTTCTCTACCATATTTCTAATAGGCAGACAAGGCATTCCACCCGAGAATTCGATGTCGAGATTTCACCAAAACGTTTTAAGGCCCCTTAAATAAAAAATCTGATGTGTTGCATTCATATGACTTTCTCTAACTGCTGATTTTCTTGTAAGTGCAAAGGAAATACACTGGACTAGATAGTCAAACGTTTTTATGACTGACATTCAGTTCTCTTTGCATGACCAAGAGTTAAAAAAAAAAAGCGAATAACTACCTCCCATTTGAAAACACTCTGTAAGTATTGCAAAATTCAGACAATAACCGGGATATCTCCGAAACGGTTCACTTCACGAAAAAGATCATTTGACACAAATTGTGTGTTTTAAGAAGATCTACATTTCTTTTGTATAGTAACATTTAGTCTATCTCTTACGGTTTACCAGTTATACAAAAGTCGTCAAGATTAAACAGGACCACATGGGCTGTAGCCAGAAAATTCAAAATATACCTTTCATTCGTCATTAAAATGTCTTAAACATATGGCATTTTAATCGAATTCGTTGGAGCCATTATTAGAAAATCAAAATTTTCGAAACATTTTTCATGTAAAGGGTAGTTTAGGTTGAAGGAATTTTGTTAAAAATTCTTGTGTCGCATCCTTGAAAGATATTAAACTTAAATAGCAACTTTGACTTTTAACCGACTTTTCGTTTTTGGGGTATGCCGTTCATAGACAGACACATACATACGCACATAGACACGGAACTTTTTGCAAAAATGCATTTTTAGGATTCAAGGTGCCTCAAAACATATATTTCCAGGGAAATCTTGACATCGAAATTTGGATGGAATACCATAGGTACTTCCTCATACGTAGTAGAGAAAGTAAAAATAAGCATGTAAGTTCGTGAGCAAAACCTCAAAACGAAACTTTTTATTAATACCAACCTTGGCATTTAAGTTTAGAATCTTCCAAAGAGATGAAAGACAAGACGATTTGGGAGAAAATCGCCCTACCCTAAGCTATTCTTCGCATGGAAAATGTTTCGTAATTATTTTCTCAATCTTACGATTTTGATTAGAATACTATATGTTTAAAATATTTACATAACAAAGGAAATGTATATCTTGAATTTCCTGGGAATACCTTGTAAAGACCTCTTAATTCGAAAGGAATGTTATATAACTGGTAAACTATTAAGAGAGATAGACAGAAAACGCACAGCAAAGCATTTAGTTATCTTTAAAACTCACGATTAATTTCAAATACATTTTTGTAGCGTCAGTCATTTCGGAGATATCCTTATTATTGGTTTTAATTTTGCAACAATCATTTTTAGAGCATTGTCGCTCTTTAGTTGTTTTTCATGATATCATGGAAAAAAATATGACGTTTCAGGGCCAGAATATAGCGACACGGTTTTTAAACACTTGACTGTCAATTCGGCTTCTTTTATTCCCCCTTTTTATTAATAATACTTTCTTTTCTAGCATGCCCCATTACAGTGGTAATATTAAATACATTGCATACCGTATTTACATGATATATACAGGCTAGAAAGAAAGTCATTACATTAATTTAAACCAGTGATAGATATCGCTATTTGGAACACATTTTGTATCTTACGCTTTTGTCTCTGATCATTTCCTAGGGAGATATTTTAGTTTTGTCGAAAACAAGCTGGCAACATGCAGATTGTGTAGGTGTCACTTTTAGCACATAAACAACCACCGCACGTGGTATCTCGTGAACGTAAACGAATACTATGCAGGTTCCTTCTATGTTTACTGTGCGAGTGTAGGCCAATCAGAATCGTTAGCTTCCAACACATTACACTACCCTGCAAGTGACCGAACTGTTTGCATCCAGAAACCGGTTCAATTCCCGGAACAACCTCAAGGCAAACTTGTCAAGTTAGTTCACGTCTTAAAAAACAGATCAGAGTATTCCTTCAATTCTTTTAAGTGATTATTTCGAAAGTCTGTGTGATGTCCCATAATTACTACCGAAGCTATGTCAGAAGTTATTCTACACATCTTACAAGTAACAAACTATTATCTGCATGCATTCTTGTGCAATTACCAACCAATTTGGAACAAAAACAATTTATTTTTTCGAAATCGGCTGATCAGAGAACAAAATGCGATTAGACATTAGAATAGGTGTACCTATGACTTAGTATTGGAACATCCATCCTAACGCATACTAATTTATGAGTTTGCGAAAAATATCCAGCCTGTTATTGACGTGTGGTATTTGCTTATGTGTATTATATCTATACAGACGGATCTTAAACAGTCTACGAGGAAGTAGTGGTGCTTTTGTGGTTTTCGAAGAAGACAAAGAGGACCACAATGAACTGATCTCACACTGCTTTGTTGCTCTCTCTTCTGAAAGCTGGTGTATAAATAATAGTATCAGTGCTCAGATACTAAGTGATTCTCAATCAGCTCTTAACTGCATAAACAACGGAAATAATTAAACATGACAGGCATTAGAAACACTCGTGTTACAAACAATAATCAATCACATATTGGATTCAAGGATTCTAACATCAAAGGTGATGAAAGACCTTATGATGTTGCTAAACGAGCTGTTAGCCCAAACGTAATTGAAATCTACGACCAGTAGTGTTCTTCAAAAACAGGACCAAGTACAAAATGTGTAGATAACTGTTGGAATTTGCAATGGGCGGAAAGTAAAAACGAATCTCTGACAAAATAAATGTTATTTCCATCTGTATCAACAGAAGAGACTCAATGCAACATGCGGTTTGCAACTATTATTTAACTCGGATAGTTTAAGGTCTTGTTAATTCTACACGTACTTTGAGAGATTTAAAGTTCTCACCACAGCAGATGCAGTTGAATGGAAGTTAAGCAATTTGTTCGAATATATCCTTGTCAGTTGTCTAATTTATAAAAGAGCTAGGTTTAGCTTGAAGTTGCACCTTGTTGTTTAATAGATATGCACAAACCATTATACTTTATGTTTAGTAGGATATGCTATTCTGCATATTTACCCGAGTTTATTGAACACATATTTTTGCTCTTTTAGACCACATCATACTCCAATATGAAGTGAGATTAATTTAGAATCATTGTAAACCTTAGTATTTATATTTGTTTGTTTGCTTATTTCTGTCTCTTTCTTTTAGGGTTCATAACCGTTCAACTAATATTATAATAATATAACTTCAACAATTTGTTCACTTTATCAAGTGATTTTCATAAAAATTGAGTAGGGAAAACCAACGCAAAAAGAGTGTAGCTTCGTGAATTTAAAAAGCAGTATAGTTTTAACGACTTTTGTGCCGTCGCGTTAGTCAGAGGGCAAACGGTCATTTTTCGCTCGACCTAAATTTAGTTGGAGCGCATAAGTACGTGAAAACCTGCGGACACAAAGTGATAATCATAAAATATATTTCATGTGTATAATTGTGACCATAGTTTTACTTGGTTGGTGAATTAAAATACACGTACATTGGTCGGAAACATCTCAGTGAAAAGATTGAAGCTTTATTAAAAGATATCCGAATTGGTCTCATCCTTTTAAAACAACTCATAAATACCCAGGGACAGAAATCTCATAGCTTTATCGGCGGTAAAGCACTGATTCAAATGGACTTCGAGGCATTATTAGGTGGCGTGAAACACTGATACTTCAAACAGTATTAACAATGTTTGACCAACAAAATATTGCATAATCCAGCTTCAAAGTTCACACCACCGTGAAGCAAAGTATATAATAAAATTGCTTCAACTATGTGAGGAAAAAGTATGAAATTGCAAGGCCAGCTGCAGCAACCGTTTTTAAAATCTGGCCTGATTCGGTTTCTACTATCCTCATGTACCTACAATACAAGATGCATAGCTTTATCTCGGTTAATGTGAAGTCGATAGAAAAATAAGCCTTCGTAAGAATTGTTTGTAGAAGCTAAATAGAAACTGTTATGGGCAACGATAGACATGTGAACGTTATATAATATATTTTTAATGATACCATAGAAGTTTTCTTATGAAAACTGTTTGAAAGACAAAACTAATTCTTTCTAAACTTATATAATAATGTTTTGAAAAATAGTAAGGCGCTAAAGTTTGTAGAAATTGCTTTGTACGCATTGCGACGAAAAGCAGAATGCTTTAACAGGTAGGAATATGTTTGAAGGAAAGTTTTCTGTAGCACCAGAAAACCACACACAATGCCCGTGTTTGTCGCCTCTCAAGTTTCTTTCCATTTTCGGATAAATGTTTCTTTCAACAGAGGTAAGCGGCATCTTATTTGCGTCTTTCATGAATCAGATTTCCTTAGCCGCAAAACTTCCTATATCTTCAATAGTTTTCCCTGAAATCGCATTTGCCACTTCAGAAATGGAAGCAGAGTTTGAAGGTCTCTAAGAAACACGCCTTCAAATACCTAGTTCCGTTTAAGGCTGTCAATCATTAAAAAGCATTTACCGCTTCTTAAAATCAAGTTATTTTTGTAGCTTCTCAAGTGCACACCTACAATAAGGAAAGAAAGTGTAAATATTTATGTAACTAGTGTGTAATCTGACTGATTTTGAAACGAAATCACATTTAGCGCATGAGCGAAAGAAAACGCGCTAATTTTTACGAGTGTCACAATGAAAATACACACATGTTACATACAACGCTTTATGCAATTTAAGCATTAAAATACGTAAAACAATTAATAAAATAGCTAAGTGAAAAATTATGTGTTTGAGAACACAGATGTATGACGTATTAGGTTGCTAAGCAGATGTTTCATTTGTTTCAAAACTTAATGGAAGTAATTAATGATACAACTATTGCAACTATGGATTATATTCCGCTTGACATTTTGGACGAAGCCAAGAGTGCAGAGAATTTATTAATTCCAGTAAAATCACAAAATCAAAAGACTTTTACGAAAAAGAATATGAAAAGCGATGAACCAAGTCATTAAATTTAATGAGATGATTCTTGTTGTTGAACATTGTTCCACTTGCGAGAGTGACGATTTCATGTTTTCTTACAGGCACATTAGGGAAACTTATGTTGTGGTGATGCCGTCATTGCTGTCTTATTGCTATAATAATCACGCCATTCATTTTCTGGCACTGATGCAGAAAGAGCGTAATTTCGCGCGATTTATGCCACCATAATAAACCGTAGGATTGCATAACATATTTTTAGGAAAGGATCTGCGTGTATGTGTTTTTGTTTGTTTCTGCTAACAGCATACTTCCAGAACGAACTGATAGATTAATATCAAACTTGTTATTTCTTCATTGGCGCGTCACGAAGATTTTCAAGAAAATAACTTTCCCCAGACTACCAAACTACTTTACACGTTGAAGATATTTTCTGAAAAATAAAATATAGTTCTTGAATTTTTCGGAATAGCCTGTGAAATACCAACTGTTCATTATGAAGAATCACATAGGTAGCCAAGTTCGTTAAGGTAGGAACTTGAGAACGGGAGGTATGGACTTCCAGATCACTCCAGGACTGTCTTCCTTGACAACAGTTTCTCCGCAGTCCTCATAACTAGAAAATACCGGGAAGGTACTCTTAACTTAGGCTTAGAACGCTTCTTTCCCAAATTTCCTTACCCAATTAAATTTCGTGTACCATTAGTATCTATTGCCTATGGTACCGCATGTAGCAAACATTCTATTGCATGTTAATTTTCAAACGCCTTCAATCCACATTTACATACTGTTTTTATTTTTTAATTTAATGTACATCAACCTGGTAGCTCATATCACATGATCAATAAGTGAAATTACTGAAATGATGCTCAAATGAATAGAGGTTCTATTAAGCCTCAAATTATTCGGCATTTGCCTTCTCAGGATAAAGGAAAATCCCAGAAAAAACCTTATCCTGATAACTCATCTTAACCGAGATTCGATCTCAGGAACTCTTGAACCTCAGGCAGACACGCTACCCCCACACCACAGAGGCGGGCTTGCTTACACTTGTAGGCAAAGCGATAGTCAGATTTTTAAAAAAGCGTGCCACTGTGTGATGGTTCTAAAATTTCATGCTCCTCTCATGACCTCGAGGAAGGGGTCAAAGCCGAATAACTTCACATTTCAGAAAAAGTATAACTATTTAAAAATTCCAGATAATAACAAGAAGTATTTTGGAAATGGTTAACTCCACAGAAAAGACATGGACTGTGGACTTTAACGAGATCTACATTTTTAATTTCTCTACTACGTATACGTATACTACGTTTATGTTTTGAGGCCCTCTGAATTAAAAAAAAACATTTTTAGAAAAAGGTACGCGGACGCGTGATTGAACAGCATAACTCAAAACTAAAAAGTTGGTTAAAAACAAAAGTTGGTATTTAAGTTTAATATGCTTCAAGGATGCGCAACCTAGATTTTGAAGAAAATTCCTCCACCCTGAACTACCCTTTGCGTGGAAAATGTTTAGAAAATTTTAATTTTCTTGAAAATGGCTCCAACGGTTTTGATTAAAATACCACATGTTTGAGATATTTTTATGGCAAATTAAATGTATATTTTGAATTTTCTGGATATAACCTATGTAGTCCTGTTTACTCTTGACGACTTTCACAGATCTGATAAAAGATAGAGAAAATGTTACAATACAAAAATGTACATCCTGCTAAAACACACAATTTATGTCCGAATACTTTTCTTTCGTAGAGCGAATCATTTTGGAGATATTCGTTGTTATTTGTATTAGTTTTACAATACTTATAGTACTTTCCAAAGTGGAAGATCATTATTCATTTTTTATGTCTTAGCCGTGCAAAGAAAACGCAATTTCAAAGCTTTAAACGATTTGACTATCGCTCAAAGCTCACTGTATTTCCAAGTTCCCCTTGCACCTACAAGAAAATGAGCAATAAGATTATTTCTGCAAATATTTACCTCAACTAACACGAAGAAGATAAAGGAATAAGAGTTTGTAACGATAGTTGGTATAAGGGTGAAAGTCATGTGAATGCAATCCATTAGAGTTTTTGTGTAGTAAGACCTTTTTTTGGCCCCTTACGGTTTAACAAATACGCAAAAGACCATTTAAAATAAAGTGGACTTCAGAACCTATTCGCGTAATATTCAATATATTTTTATTTTATTTATTGATGATTAAGATTCTCCACGAACTATACAGAAGAAAGAACAAGACCGGTATTTACAACTGTATATTTCATTTATTTATGAAACCATATGGCATTTTGATAAAAAAAAGTTTAGAGCCGTTTTTGATAAATTAAACATTTAGCAACATTTTTCACGCAAAGAGTAGTTCGTGTTGGGGGGATTTTTTTAAATATAATACTTGCTCTAGTTACTGTAAATAATGATAGAGGAATTGAAAATAGACAAAAACATACTGCACAAAAATGTAAAAATCATTAAACCACAGAATTTGTGGCACTAGCCATTTCCGAGATATTCAATACTTGGTTTTAATTTTGTTTTACTAAAATCGTAATTCTGTATCCTGGTTTCGTTCCTTCATGAATGTTGCACATTTATCCCTGAGGACTTAACCGCAGCTTTCGGCATACATCTTGGTAACGCTGGACTGAATGCATTGGGCAAGTTGGACACAAAGTTAGGAGTAGGCAGACTGAGGGGGGGGGGGGGGGGGGAGTGACTACTGTGAGAAAAGAGAGACTCGAAGAATGACAAAGACGACTACGAAGTGCCCTAACAAGGATAGGGTACAGAAAGCGAATTTAGTAAAATGCGAGGGTTTCATGATTATTTAACGAGGCCTTAGTAGTTTCCTCTTCTTTCCCTCTCTTTGCCCCTCTCCAATGACAGCAGTATTCAAACTACTGGCTGGACATAGTTATAACCAATGACACAGCGGCATGAGAAGGAAGTATTGATTACTTCTGACGGCTCATTAAATCGTTACTCAACTGTTTGTTGATTCACACCGTGTCGTATAAATACATCAGAAGCTACAAGTAACCAGATTATTGGTCTATGGCAATTGTAACACAGTTCGACATGTTTCAGAAACTGTGCAAATTCACAGAAACGTAATTAAATTTTTTTTTTTTTTTTTTTTATTTATTTATTTAGAGTCGCTTTAACAATTAAGTCATATCGCGACTATTCTATGGAATACAGCGGTATACAATAAAGTAATTAAATTTTAATACCACCCAAGAAGGGTAGTTTATTGCATACGTGTTAGAACAGAACCTTTAATTCGAAAACAGAAACTGTGTTATAATAAAATGTAATAGACAAACATCTTTAAAGCTATTTTGATATCAACTTCAACTCCAGTATAAATATAGGGAGCATTTATAGAGGGATTAAATGTTCTTATATTGTTCAGTATATTGCATTATGCTTACTGTAAAGCATATTACTTTTTGTGATTATAAAAACGAGGTTAAAGTTTTTCTTATAACACAGAATCATTTGACCCGATAAATACTGATTATTTAAAGCAACATTTGCAACCATTTCCAAGACACACATTAAGAATTTGGAGATAAATCTAAAGAAAATTAAAACGTATACGAGGCCCTTCCCCCTCTCTCAGCCTCCCTAGCCCTCATTACAGCGCCACGTCTTTAGACGCGTATTGCAACTGTCAGCAGCAGCTCATTGTTCAATTATCACCCCTCACTCCTTACGAGACCTGTAAGATGTAAACAAACTTTAGTTCCAAACAGTGCATATTACTAAATTCGTTTTATGTATCTAACGATTCCAGCATGGCTTCAATCCTATCGCCGACTAGCTCTGCCTAAGCCACTCACCACTCATGTGGGAGAGGGGGCAGCCCCCTAGAAGGGGGGGGGGCAGAGCTCCCAACAAGCGCCAGGGAGAGATCTTTCCAGAGCTCTTCGTCCTACCGCAACACACTAACCGTCGCCTGAGGTGTCACATTAAAGGAAAAAGTTTCTTACAGACCCCTATTTCTCAATCTTCTTCGTGTTACTTGAGATAAACATTTACAGAAATTGTCTAATTGCTTATTTCCTTGTGGGTGCAAGGGGAATATATACAGTAGGATTTAAGCGATAATTAAAACTTTTAAATTGGTCGCTTTATGAAGACTTTGAAATTTGGATCTCTTTGCACGGCCAAGAGATAAAGTGAACAACAACCTTCCATTTGAGAAAAGTTTAAGCATTGCAAAATCACACAAATAACAAGGAATATCTCCAAAGTGGTTCACTCCATAAAAATGCGTTTAGACATAACTTGTGTATAGTAAGATTTGGTGTATCTGTTACGCTTCACCAGTTATGCAGGTGTCACTAAGAGCAAACAGGACTACATGGGCTATAGCCAAAATATGCGATTCATTTTCCACATATGGCGTTTTAATCAAAATCGTTAGGGCCATTTTTGAGAAAATGAAAATTTTCGAAAAATTTTCCATGCAAAGGGTAGTTTAGGGTGCAAGAATTTTGTTTAAAATCTTCGTATCGCATCCTTGAAAGATATTAAACGTAAATACGAACTTAGGTTTTTAACCGAATTTTCGTTTTTGAGTTATTCTGTTCAGACGCACGGACCTTTCTCAAAAATTGCTTATTTTTTATTCAGAGGGCCTCAAAACATATATTTCCGGTAAAATCTCGACATCGAATTTTTGGGTGCAATACAATACTTCCCCTACTTACTAAAAGTAGCAGGGAAAGTGAAAATGGGAACAGGATATTCCTGATAGAAGGGGAACCAAGCCAGCATTCGCCTACCGACGCAAGGAAACCAGAAAAAACACATGGTCGCTGACCTCCCAAATGTCAGGCTCACAGTTACCGTATACTATCTCCTTCAGTGGATAGTAAGTCTGCATTGCTTTAGCATTCTTCGTATGACGCACAGGAAACACCAATCTCTTTGCTCCCATTCCATCTGTTCAGAACCTCCCTCGCTTATTAAAACACTGAGCACGTTCACCACAGGATCAGGTTTTCTGTTCCAAACTCGCCCTCTAAGGAAGTCCTCAGACGTCTATTTTCGTAACGAATTTCCACTGCCCTACAAGTTGTTACTTTCTGGAACGTATGATTGCGTTACGAAGTTTTACTGTGTAAATTAATTATACAACTTGTGCCACAAACTGAGTCCAAAGTTAGTCTTCGTGCTGTGTTAGGGTAGCCGGTTGGACTGATGGTGACATAGGCAATGCCTGATCCTGGCCTTCTTGCGTGCAGTAAGCAGAGGAAAAACATTTGCAGAAATTATCTCATTGCTAATTTTATTGTAGCTGCAAGGAGAATACAGTAAGCTTAAAGCGATAGTCAAATATTTTAGCAGTGGTTATTTAACATAAATTGTATGTTTTAACCAAATCTGCATTTTTCTATTACAGATTTGGCCTATATCTTACGGTTTAGCAGTTATACAAAAATGATTAAGAGTACTTCATTTTTTCTTAATGTGTAATAAAATATGGAAAAGCAGTTTTGATTGTTATTGATTTTTGCGGTTTTTTCAAGTATTACAAAAAGTAATTGGATAACCACGAACTATAAGTTTCTTATCAGATCTCGAATGCTTGGGAAAACCAGACCCTGCGGGCCTCGTATTCCCAAAATGCATTCTAGACCTGATAAGTATCGCTTATAGTTCTTGGTACGCAATATACTATTAGAGTCGAAAGCCTCCCCGTAAACAGGCAAATGCTGCACCATTATTAAAAACTCTTTTAACTTCTTCTACCCCCTATAGTAAGTAGAAGTATTGTATTCGACCCAAAAATTCGATGTCGAGATTTCACTGCAAATATATCTTTTGAGACCCCTGAATCAAAAAAGGAGGAATTTTTAGAAGGCCCGTGCGCTTGTGTGTGTGTGTGTGTGTGTGTGTGTGTGTGTGTGTGTGTGTGTGTGTGTGTGTGTGTGTGTGTGTGTGTGTGTGTGTGTGTGTGAACAGCATTACTCAAAAACGAAAAGTCTGTTAAAAACCAAAGTTAGTTCAAAAATGCGTACCAAGATTTTGAAGAAAATTCCTCCAAATGGCAAATGAAATATATATTTTGAATTCTCTGTCTAAGGTCCATGTATTCCTGTTTAATCTTGACAACTTTTGCATAACTGTTAAACCCTAAGAGATAGACCAAATCTTGCTTTATAAAAACTGTAAATCTCGTTAAAAACATGAAATTCATGTTAAATTATCCTTTTCTTTTGTGAAGTGATTCATTTCGGAAATATTCCTTATTATTTGTATGAGTTTTGTAATAGATGTTCTCAAATGGGAGGTCATTATTCGTATCTTTATATCTTGGCCATGCAAGAGGAACGGAATTTCAAAATTATTATATAGCGACCACTCTTAAAACATCTGATCATCTCTTATACTACTTAGGGCCTACTGCATTCCCCTTACACCTAAAGGAAAATTAGGAATAAGATAATTTCTACAAATGTATATTTCTATTAAAAAGAGGAATAAATGTTTGTAAGAATAGTTTGTGCAAGAGTAGCGAAGGTCATGTTAGTGGAATACATCAGATATATATTAAGTATCAGCATTTGCTTATAACAATTAAATATTATAATGCAATAACCTACTAAAATTGATTTTAATTCTCTCCCCCTAATGTGTCATATTTTAATATGCATTCGCTGTGTTCCCGATATTCTGCCTTTATGCAGAAGGGCATGGCTGCAGATGAAAAGGTATAAACAATCGAGAGCTGTGAACAAAAGAGTGACGATGAAATAGTGTCAGAAGAAAAGGAAAACACCACCGAATATATTATTATAATAATGGGCTTTAAGAAGAAAATGAGGAGAGAAAAACAATAAAATCCTTTCAACAGATTTATATTTAGATATTTAGCTCATTGTATTAAAACAATTATGCCCATCCCCAGAGCTTCAATCTCAAAATCCGGATTTCCCTCGAAGCATTTTTATGCGTTTACTGAAAAGACTGCTATACAACAGGAAAAACTTTTCATCTGAAAGTTAATTACATCTCTTCGTTCCCTAGGATATTAAGAGAGTTTCCGTCATTAAAACTTAATATTTTAGCAGTCTTCAGTAAGGTACTTTTCAATATAAGATACCAGAATAGCATTTAACAGTTTTCTCACGGAGAACTTCCCAGCATCTCAGGAAATTGGACTTTTAAGCTCCCCAACGTTCCCTTAAAAACTTAAAGAAGATAGCAAGAAACGTATAAAACTCTGTTTGTGATACAAGTTCGGAATTAAAACAAACTACAGTAAGAAATGCATAAAACTGTGTTTCTGATACAAAGTTTGGAATTAAAACAAACTACGTAACAAGTAACAGATCTTAATGTAAAGGAAATGCATTCCCTTTGCTTATGCATACCGACAAAAAAAATCTATGTGAAAGAAAAACATGAATTTCTGTTTCCACTATCATTTATTACTTCTTCTAATACGCATATGAAGTAGGGGAGTATTGTATTCCACCCAAAAATTCAATGTCTAGATTTCACAGGAATAGAACAATAAAAAAAAAAAAAAAAAAAAAAAAAAAAAAAAAAAAACGAAGAGACGGTTAATAAACCAAAGTAGGTATTTAAGTTTAATGCCTTTCAGGAATGCGACACGAAGATCTTTTAAAAAATTCTTCCACCCTAAGCTACCCTTTAGATGGAAAACTTTTCGAAAATTTTGATGAATGGCTCTACATATTTTGATTAAAATGCCATATGGCATATGAAATGTTTATTTCGAATTTTCTGGCTATAGCCCCATGTATTCCTGTTTACTTTTGAGTTGCGTAAGTGGTGAACCGTAAGAGATCTAATCTTACTACACAAAAACACACAATTTGCGTCAAGTGCATTTCTTAGTGGAGTGAACCATTTAGGGAATATTCCTCGTTATTTGTCTGAATTTTTCCAATACTTATACTTTTCTCAAATGGGAAATCGTTATTCATTTTTTTATCTCTTGGCCATGCAAAGAGAATGAAGTTTCAAAGTCGAAGCATAGCGACTAGGTTAAAAACATTTGACTATCAAATAAACTCATTCCCATATTCTCTTGCACCTGAAAATGTAGTGGATAGAGAAATAAGCATTTGCAAGAATAGTGTGTATAAGAGTGAGTATACCTCTGCATGTATTTGCGAACAGAGCTTCTACAAATTGATCTAAAGCCTGTGCCGCAGTAGGTTAGGCGACGATCACTTGGTGTATCTTCTAAGACTACGCACTTCGACTATGTCGCCAAATATTGATAGACTTCTTAAACGTAAGCAGTATCAAAGAAGTCACTAATGAACAAAGGTATATCGCAAAATATTTGAAAGTGCTGTCGTAAATCAAATACAAGGTGCATAGAACCAAACCGCCACTGCAGCACAGTGCACGTCTCAGTGTTAAAAGAGTGGCACAATGGAAGGCGTTAAAAGTGGAAGGCGATAAGTATAACCTTCCCTCTTTTGCAAATATTGGGCATTGCTGAAATAGATAAAAGGGTATGATAGTCAGGAGATTCGCGACAGAAGGCGAACAAGTCTAGTATTCGTCTATGGACCCCAAGAAACCACGTAAACCCCAAGATTAGAGAGGCCGACAAGCCCAGAATTGAACCCAGAATCTCCGGAGTACAAGTATCGCACCTCACCAGAGAGGTATCTCGCTCGGTTGTAATGGTACTACAGCTTGGCGCTGAAGCGTTTGTAGAGAAACGCCGTTCTACTGCGGCAACCCCAGTGCATGCGACTTCTGCGGATAGCCTAAGCTTGCGGGGCAATGCACCAAATAAGCTATCGTGAATTTACAACACACACTTAGCGCACCCACTCCCTATTCTAGCAGAGGGTGCCTAGGAAACAGTTTCCAAGCTGAACCTCAAATGAAATTTATATTAGGATTTCTTGAAAACTATACAAGTTACCATAATGAACATTTTACCATTTATAAAACAACTTTTGGTTTAGAAACCACAGTCAAATCATAACTTAGTTTAATAATTACTAACTTGTTGATACTTCATAAACAAGATTTGCAATTTTTTTTCGCATATTTTCGTCTTTGGGTACAATTTTTTCCTTAGAAAATTGAAGCGAGACACTTAAGGTTTTGCGGTCCCTTACAAACATGTCATTTGATATAGCTGGTGAACAATTAAGACGTTTTAACCAAAAATGGCAATTTAAAAAGATATATTAGACTTAATTTAAATTGTTTGAAATTATTTATAATTTTCTTAGGAATTTAATATAAAGGTAGCTCAAAAAGTGTTGGTTCCATATATATCCAGTCGGACAAGACGATGGCAGATTGTAAATGTGGAAACTGAAGTTATGTGCAAAACTGCACCAAAAATAATTCGCTTTTTAGCTGTCAGATGTCTAAATTATTATAATGCTGTAGCCCTTTGTGAATGGTGAGTTGTCTTATGACATATTTTGGGAATTTTCACAAAGTTAAATATAACAATGTGAATTTCCGAATAATGCGCTGGAAATGTGTGAAACCCCGAAATAAAATTGTTTCCTGTTGTACCATAGCGAATGATTATTTTCATTGTATATTTTAAACAGTATTAATTTGTTTTGTTATGTAGTAGTTAAAAGCTTCATTGTATTGCATTGTGACACTGAACTCACTTGAAAAATAGTAAGCAGTAAGAATATAAAAACAACACTCAGCTGTTTCTAAGCCACGTGTAAGTGCAATGTTTCTTACTTTAATGTTATCTTTCATGCTAATGAAGTGGATTGCAGCTTACACTTTGTTTATCAATCAACACAACCCTTGCATCTTGTAATCCCACTGGGTTCATATGAACCCAGTAAGAAAATCCAGTACCATTTTTGAATGTAAGGTTTGTTTGCATTTTGGAGAACATTCCCAGCCTAAAATAACAAATTATTTCTCCCCCCCCCCCTAAAATATCTGTAATTTGGGCTGGAAAGGATTACATAGAAAATGGCATAACAAAGATGCCTTTTCATAATCGGATTGATAAGATTCTACAATTAAGAGAACATGCAATCATAATCCGAGCTCTGCTCATACTTCCAGTATTACATCATTGGTTGTCGTGGAGGATTTTATCCCTGTGGGCAGGGAAACGAATAATCCCCTGCCATGACAGCAGGAGAATGTCAGATAATTTAATAAACCTTACAGGCTTTCTCTTTTTCATGAAACAAACTAGAATTTATGGTTTATTGATGTTTGTTGTACGTACAACGTGATGTTTTCATGTGTACGTCAGCATATGTAAATCAACACTTTTTTCTGCGGAGTTTTATAATAAAATTTAATCGAGTTATCATTTCCAATGCCTGTGAGCTAACATACTGTCACCGCACTGGATTTATAATTGATGACAAGCTGGCGTAATTATGAAGTGAAGCGAGGAGTATCGCAGGCACTATATGTCACTGAGAAAACATCATATGCGGCGCGTTAACAATCGCTCACTATCTCCAACAAAAACTGCCGTTTTATTCTGCATCAATATGTGTAATTCAGCTTTTGTTTCCTGGATTGTATACCGGTATTAAGATATATATTGTATTATTTGGTATAATACAAAAAGAATCTCAAATTTTCTAACCTGTCCTTTTTTTACACTTTTGGGAAGCGTATAAACTTGCTACATGGAATATTTTAAAATGCCTAACGCTGCGAGAAAATTATTTGGCATAAATATCGCATTTTAATGCTTACTCACTTCCACTTCAATGTTAGGCTATAAAGCCCGTTTCCGCAAAGATATCCTCTTGAACGCTGTAATCCTGGTTTGCAAGTTTGACATTACGCATTCTATGTATAACTGTTCTCGTATTTGAATATTAGGTATATGATCCTTTAAAGTGCAACCTATGCTGTTCCTAACCTTCATTTAAAAGATCTATTGAGGACCCATTTGCTCTACCAAATAAAAGTAGAGGGACTGCAAGCACTTTATAGTTTCATAATTATCTCCTTTCTAAAGCGCGTTCCACCCTTAGAAGACAGTACACGTTAAATGGAGCGCAGTGTTGCAACATGTACTAGTTGCGAATCTTTCTCCGCGAGCGACTCGAGGTGGCCGGAGTCCTGCACTTAGTCCTTCAATTGCTGCTTGACGGACACTTAACTTTAGTATCCCTCCGTGCCTTTGTTACTGTATGACCTAAATTTACAAATGACTCGTCTGTATAAACAATTGATTTCCCCTGGTCCCTAAACCTGTTTACGTCTTTTAGATATTTATGTCACCATCTGATGATATCGATATCGTCTCTTTCTATTAATATGCACTTGTTACCCCTTCTTTGATATTCGGACCCCAAATCATGTAAGAACCGACTAAGAGTGGCCCTTGAGAAATTTGGTAGGGTCTCATTACTGTTGACCCGTGACAAAATTATATTTAGCGTGGGTGGAATATTTGCAAACAGTAAAGAATGAACAATTCGCCGCACTCCACATTACACTATTCACTATATACTTCTTTTTTTCCCGCCCTTTTTTGCTTTCTTTTTCGATGGCGTTCTTAGAGGTCCTTTCATTACTTCCTTTTTAATCCTATACACTACTGCTTCTGAACGCCCGATAGCCGTAGCTGTTTCTTTTACTGCCTTACTTACACGCATATTACTTGAAAAATAATCTAACACCTTTATAATTATTTGGCGTTCCTTACTTCTTAATTTACCAATATATCGTCTCTTTCTAGCTTCCCCTTCCATAACTACAAATATTTACGAAACTATTAAACAAATAACGCAACAACAGCTCATAGATTCCACAGTTACACACCGACTTCTTTCGAACTAATGCTAGTGCTGCTCCTTATACTATCTTCTGTGTCAGGCCTGGCGCGAGAATACGCTGAATAGATGAATACCTTTTGTTTGCCCTACTCGCTGAAAGAAAGAAGTTACAGCATTTTGGTTTATTTTAAAAGCTTTCTCCAACCCTCGTCAACATTTGTTCTCGCTTGGTCCCCGATGGAAACTCAATAACAAAAAAGTTTCACACTACGTAACTTTTGCAGTGCACAGGTATAAAATTTTCCGAAAACATTAATTTAAAAAATCATAACACTTAACTGAGTAAACATAGATAATTCAAAGTGGGCAGGTAGTAGCACTATAGTTTACTCTAATAACAAAATATAGACGCATTCTAGCATTTAGTTTGTTAGTGCGTGATGAGTACAGAAACAGCACATATCGGACTTCTAATGTAAAAAAAAAGTTTTTTGAAGAAATATGGGCCTATAGAAATGTATAATGACTCTAAAACGATATAAACTAATAGAGAAAAAAATTCTGCGTAGGATAATGTGTTCAAACCTTAAATTTATAACAACTGAATATTTATACCATGCTATTAGGAACCTGGCAACAGTACGAGGGTAGAAAAGGACGAGGCTAATGGCAACTTGTATGCGCTAGAGACAGATATATCCCATTTAACTCCATACTGTCATCTAAGAGTGGAACAAGGTATAGTTTCATTGTTAATGTTCTTTACTTAGTTCCGCACATTTCTTGGAACTCATTGAGTTTTTATTGACGTCTTTCTCTCCTTTGTAGGATATGAAACATCCCAAATAATTAAAACTGTTGAGTTGTTCTATTACTGCGTTATTAGTGGCTATTTTCGTTTGTCCTGGGAGCTTTCCTTCCAAATCCATAACCTTAGATCTATTAATATATATTTCTAAATTATAGCCTTTGAATATGTGTTGTAACTTATATATTGCTCTGTGAAAGTCAGTTTATGAAGTGAAAAGAACGACCTGGTCGTCTGCAAATAAAATTGTGTAGCATTTTAATGCGCTGCTCAAGATTTTCCTGCAGTAGTAAGTTTTTATCTATCTCTTACGTTTTCCTAGTTGTACAAAATTTCATCACATAAAGAAAATTATTTTAATAACGTTTAACACCAGTTGATACAGAATCACAGGCGGTGAGCTCTGGTGATACAAATTAATTAATAATTGGGGAAAAATTTGGGAACGACAAATTCCAGGCCTAGGGGTAGGGCATCTAGGGATAATTTTTGGACGTTGTAGACCCCACAACCTGGAAAACCAGCTGGCCTATCCGACGCTGATTAACTGATTACTGAAGGCCGGAGGGATGTGCACTCGCATGCGATGCAGGTTAGCTGGACGCAGAGTTTGAATGACGTCAGAAGTACAGCACGGCCATCAAATGTGTAACTGCCAATAGAAGCAAGAGTTCAAAACAACGTAGCGTAGTACTTCGAGAACTAGTAAAGCATTGCCTTGCAAGTGTATGCAGATACAAGGTCAAGGTGTATAACGCGACTGTTGCTATTGTAACTGCAAAGTTTCCGATATCACGAACTCTTTGAAAATCTTCAGTTCATATCCAACAATTTTACAGTGTAGCCCAAAGCTATTAAACAATTACAAAAATCGCGTTTGGAAATGTCCAAGAGCATAAGCATAATAGAAGACTTAGCTAATTCAATTAATCGGATGTCTCTTGTGCCAGGTATCGAAAAGGTGAAAGCTAAATTCCAGAAAGTTCTAAACAAAAATATTAGTTATCAAGCTATATGTGAAATTTTGAAAATGAGTAAGAAGAAAAACATGCCAGCCGACAGAGTGGAATTCTTTACATTTGCACCACTGACACCTTGTGACAGAGAAAGAAGTTTTTCACTGTCTAAAAACTGCTTCGGTGATAGGTGTCGATATTTCACATTTAATAATTTACGAATGTACATGTAACCCAGTGTAATGCACTCTGTGACAATATTATACTTAATGGATAGCAGTATGTATAAGCCTGTAAGTGCAATTCCAGAATGCATAGGTAGGTTGTGCTGCAGTGAGGCGGTTTTCATGGTCAGGCTGTGCCTACCTGCAATTGTTTACATGCGCGAGCGATAACAGTAAAGTCCATGTGCAGTATATCTATGGAAAAACGCACACGCCACCGGTCTTTACTGATAACAGATGAAGGTAATTCCGCACTTATCATGCTGATTCGGCTTTTGTACGGAAGGGATGAGATGATATTACCAAACGGGCGATCGGTGAGCCACGAGGAGACATCCACCGAATGCAAGACCCTACAGGTTTAACAGGTAGTTCACCTCAACACGAGGTTCATGCACGGAGCCTGCCATCCAGGTTTCGACTGATGGCCTCCCCTAGGATAGACGACCCCAACGCCACCTCGGCACCAAGAACCGTATTTACAAAACGGAGAAAGAGTCTTCCAAGTTCTGGAATTTCTGCATAACCTTCTGCCCTTTGGCGGTGAAGTTATAGCAAATGTGGGGACTGGAGAATGCTCATTCACCATCGCACGTTGACCTGCTTATGTACCCTTGTGCTACCCCTATCTCGTACTAGGAGCACAAAGACTTTGGGTGGGATCGAACCAGGGAACATTCCGGAGCTGTAAACCAGAGCTGCCGCACTCTAGCCCACTGCGCCATGGCAGGGACTTGGCAGTGAAGCAAATATCGGTCGGAATGATCGAGTTATTTTTCTCTCTCTGCTGTGTAGTTACAGAAAGCAGAGGAAATATTATAATCCACCCAAAAATTCAAAACTAAGATTTTATCGCAAAATACATGTTTTGAGACTGCCTGAATCCAAAAGAATGGTTTTTAGAAGAAAAAGGGAAGACACGAGTTCGTGTCTGTTTGTGATTCTGGCGGGGAACGGCGTATTCAAAGATCAGAATTCCGTTAAATACTATACTTGTATTCAAGTTCAGCGTATTCCAAAGAAGCAACATGAAGCCCTTTCTCCACTCAAAAACCCTACATTCAAACTACCTTTTATTCGGAACATTTTTCGAACATTTTTATTTTCTCAAAAACGGCTGTAAGGTTGCGATTAAATTACCGTTTATTTCAGATATTTTTTTAACTAATGAAATACACATCTTACATTTTCTGGGAGGAACTTCTGAATTCCTCTGACTTTTGTGGAACTGGTAAACTGTGATAGACAACATACTAGGGTTAGGAAAGACACCCGAAAGATAACCAAGTCCGGGTGACGACGGGCGCAGACATGGACGGGGTCCCTAACGTTTCCAGACTGAACGCACCCGACGCTGCTCCAAATCATGTTTAGGAAAGCTTAATTTTAATGACATTAAAACGATACTGTACCACACAATTATAATGAACACCAATTGGGCAATCGGTTTGAGGAAAATTAGAGGTATGTAATACATGTCTCACATCCATTGACGCTCCTGATTCAAATGCTTATTTCTGGTAACAAGCTCATGCAATGGAAGAAAAGCAAGAGGGGGCAGGGATGAAAAATCACAAACTTTCAAGTAGGTTCGTTAGATAATGCTTACACAATTTCTTAACTTGCAACATGGAATGTTTCGAAAACGACTGACATTCTGGAAATTTTTTGACTCAAATTGTGCCTTTTAATGAGATCTGTATTTTTGTCTCTACTTAAAACATTCTTACTTATACCTAAAAAACTCATTAAAATAAAGAGGAACTCCCGATTTTAGCAGAAAAGCAAATATAGAAATATCTCAAACACAGCTCTTTTAACCACAGTCGCTAAGGGGATTTTAAGAAAACAAAGGATAACAAGGTTCATCATGTGAAGTGTAGTATGGATTTGGGGATTTTGTTGAAAATTCTTTGCGTCGCATGCTATACTTAAATATGAAGTTTGGTATCTATCAAATTTTTAATGGGGAAAACAATAGACCTTAAGCGATATAAAATCTTGTAAGAGCGGGTTCTATGTTATGGATTGGGATAGGAATTTTTAAGTACCATATCCGGGCCAGAAGGAAATAAAGTTGAACTGTCACTGACTATAGACTGTGGTGTCGCAGACAAGCCACTCCTATTCCTCGTACATTCTTTTGGCATTTGCAAACAGGACTCAGATCGTATTTTACATGCCTGTCACTGACATTTGGCCTCTTTTGGTTTTCATTCTTTGTAGTGCAAAGGTTTGAGAGCAGATAACTTGAAGCCAACAACTTTAGAATTTCTGTTTGGTGCCTCTTTGCAATTCAATTTTGTTTGAGAAAGAGAGAGAAGAGAGAACGAATAGCAATTGTCCTCTTGAGAACCTTGAAGGTGCTTAACAATTCAAAATTCAAAATAAAGAATATCTCGGAAATGATTAAGGCCACGAAAATGTATTTTACATTAATTGTATGCTTTTACGAGAAATACACCTACGGTTTACCAGTTATGTACACATCATTCAAAATGAAGAGGACTTCAGAGGCTACTCCTAGAAAAATGAAGATAAGGGTTTCATTTTTCACGTATTTTGAACATGTATTTTAATCAACATTGATTTTCAGAAAATCACATTTTTTTTTTGAAAAATGATTCATTGGTCTAGGTTAGGGAGATTTTAATGAAATTAACCTTTGTATTGTATTATTGGCAGATGCTAAACATAGATACCAAGTTTAGTATATAGCTGACTTTTCGTTTTTGAATTATCTTGTTCACAAACACGGACTTTTTCTAGAAATACTTCTCTAGGGTTCAATGGGCCTCAAAATGTGTACTTCTGATGAAAGCTCTACATCGAATTTTTGAACGGCGTGCCAGTCGTACCTGCTAGTTAGGTGAATATGAAGTAAAATTGCTTTTTGATGGCTTTTGATGTTTTGTTATTAACGTCCTCCAACATAGTCTCATATCGGCGAATGAATGAAATGGCTGAAATGGTACCCAAAGGAGCCCGAGGTCCATAGATCTTTAAGCTGCCCGGCATTTTTCTTCTCACGATAAGAGAAAACCTCGGAAAAAACCTTTTCCGGATAACTCACCCTAAGCGAGATTCGAACTCGTGACCTCTTGGATATGAGACAAACACGCTACCACCACGCTACAGAGATGGGTGAAGTGTATTTCATAACATGTATTCCTAGTGAAGCCTCATTGTATGGTTTTTATGTGGAATGCAAAGGTATCTGTCTACTATTGATAAGTGGTTGAAGAAGTAAACATGTGATGACAGTTGACAGATGAATGTGAAGCAACTACTACAATGATTTTGCACTAGTAAAGAAATCTAATTTCCATGAGGATAGAATCTTTGTGCAGTTTCTACATAAAATCATCATCTTTTTGTAAGTTTTCTTTTCATATCTTAAAGTAGTACGCAAACATGTGCAGAAGTCTCAATGAAGCCCAATGAATAAACAACTGCTGAAGACAAAATAGGTTTAATAATCAGAACACTAACCTTATTCTGCAGCAATAAAGCTTTTATCTCATCAACTTTCGCTCATTATGGAAGTCCTTTGTCTTTCTACAAGGATTTTAACCCGAACCTTGTTATCATAGGAAGAAACCAAGCAACCCAGTGTCGGAATTAATGAATTCTCCGCACTCACTAAAGGAGCATTTGCATAAATAGCTTTTCTCTTGCCTCGCAATCATATTCTCTCGCCGCTTCTTCCTAAGACCACAGGATTAAGTTTTGGGTTGCTGAAGTACTTCAGTGAAAGGCGCAGTCTCTGTCCTTGTCTCGGGCACGTTTCTCCTCAGCTCAGAGACAGAGAAAGACAATGTATACTTACTGCAAGCTGATGTACATACTTATAAATCATTCCGTTCTTAAAACCCAACTTGATGTAAACACATGACAACTTCGAAGTGTGGGAAACCAAAGCACACTATAACATGTGGTACCTTCAATATACATGATTATCTGTGGGTTTTGAAGGAGTAAGTTAAGGGGCTCTGGGACTGAAATTTGAATTTTCTATGTTTTTATAGATATGCAATCAATATTTTGCACACTTAACGGTATTTGTGTTATAAACTACCACACAATCTGTTTTATAGTTTTTAGGGAATTAATTATTTCATTTATTCACAATGTGAAAATATCTTAATATTCAAAATATTCCATGCGCATCAAAAATTAAAATATTTCAACAGTTGTATTATTTGTGAAGCTCTAATTGCCCAACAAATGCCGTCAATTTTTGGCAGGTATAAAAAATAAATACTTTTAAAGTAATTACGTTCTTTGCTTTGATGGACAATGAATATATTTTTTAAAACTTTGTGTGTTTCCAATTTTTTAAAGCTATACAAATTTTCTGATTTTGAAACCAGAGACTGGAGTTGAAGTCACATAAATGGAGCATATGCTGGAAAAATTCTAAGAGCACAGCACAAAAGGTAATACGCATGGAGCTGTTAGTGTATTAAAAATATAAAACAGGAAAAAAAAAACACCAATTTTTCTACATAATACATCATGATCATGAGTTAATTACCTGTTTGTCACATCTTCCCTCTTTTGTCTAGTTGTCTCCTCAGATTTGGTTGTTTTTGAGCTCTTTTTGGCCCTTATTTTCTTCAAACACTGCAAAAAATTTAAGCAGAAAAGGGATGTTTAAATATAGCGCACATGGCATTTAAAGGCTGTGCTAGACCTTTAAAAATGGCGGAATCTAAAGATTTTCACTGATGACTGCAGGTTTGGGGAACATTCACATGCATAAACATAAAAATCGTCAATCTGATAAATTTTTAGTCATTTAATTTCGAAACGTTAGACTAATATGAAGTTGTAAATAATATGAATAATAAAACTAAACGGTCGCGTTATGGCAATATTTGGAGAACAAAATGTTGCAAGAAAAATTTAGAGCTGATTACAATACACAATGTGTGTTATTTCCCCCTTAGTTTCAGCATTCTCAAGACATGCCATATTGCAAGATGAAATCGTTCCTAAGTCTTACCTAAATAACATATTTAGAATTTTCCATTGCTAAAGCTTGTCACCCCGGATACATTTGATATTTGCTTTCGCGTTTCAGGTCTTTTTGCTTAATTAGTAACAATTCCTAAATAAAAATGTGTTGCAAGTAGGGTAACGAGGATAGTAAAATCATTTTATATGAATAGTCTAATATACCTATATAATGATTATAGATATATGCGCGTTTTGTCATTTGTAGAAAAAGTCGTGTGAATGCACACTTGTCAGATTTTTTGCTAATATTTTACATTTTATATCAACATATTTGCTTCTTTATGTGTAAGAATAATAAGAATAAGAAGTCCATCACATCCCTTAGGGGCAAGAGTCTCCTGCCTGTCGGGAGGATTAGCTTGGTATTGCTTATAGGGTGAGCTTATCCTTGAGAGCTATCTGTTCTCTGTTGAACTGGTTATTCCATTTATCGTTTCCTCTTAGCCTTCCTGTTGCTTATAGTAGATCTAACTGTCTCTCTCTTCGCATAATATTTAAATTTATCCCCTATAATATCTATCTAATTGTTCTCCTATATCTTTACACTTTATTCATTCCGTCAATTTCCATTATTCAGTCACTTCACTGTTTGTATGTATTTTGTTCCTTTCACATTTTGATGTCCTTTCTATCCACATATATACCTATTACTTATACAAATATATAAGACATACATATATCTATGTTATTATTTCTAACTGTTGCACTCTATCACTATGTTGCTAGCATCTGCTTCTATTGAAGTCTCTGGCTATTCGAGTCCACTGTATATCTAAAATTTCTTTGAACTCTTTGGATTCGAACTATATATGAATAGCTGTGCTTAATTATTGTGTTGCATACGAAAATGTATTGCATTTTAGACTATAAACAGTTTGACATAGCTCTTTTTATGGCGTTAAGGCCTTGGGATTTATACCAACATTTTTCTTATTTATCAAAAATCAATTTTTCATAGATATTGTGGGTGCATTTTTGTCAGGATGGATAACGGTATTATATGGTTACCTACCATCTTTGGGGTGTGGGGAGGGCATCTATTTTACAGTGGGTAATAAAGAGTTTCTCCAAAATTTACCGTCTGGAAAATAGAGAAACTTTTAAATGACGCATGGCAGTACCGCGGGAATTGTTTGCCCTGCACTGCGCTATTTCTCGCCGGGTTTCTTCCCTCTCCGTGTGCCGGCTAATTCGTTTACGCGAAATCTTACTACAGAGGTTGGTACGTTGACACCGGTGTTTTAGTGTTATGATGTGTTAGTGCTGCTTTATATACTTCGACACACAGGATCGTCATGTGTGATTATTATTATTATTATTATTATTATTATTATTATTATTATTATTATTATTATTATTATTATTATTATTATTATTATTATTATTATTATTATTATTATTATTATTATTATTATTATTATTATTATTACACATCAGTGATGACAATTTATAAGCAGATTTCCTGTTGTTCGTACACCTCACAGAGAAATCGTTCGTAATCTCGTGTATTGATTTAGGAAAACGAAATGTATTTTTAATAAGAAACCGAAAGTTAATACCCGTGTTGTTACAGATGAAAAACTAAATGATATCGCAGTAAAATTAAAACTAAGGCGAAAGAAATTTCTGACGAAGATTGCACAGGAATCAGCAATTTTGCAAAACTAGCCTTATGTGAATAAAGTTTTATACAATTTAGGGTTGAATATGTTGATCCTCTATTGAACTTGTTAGAACTACATGGCTAGAAGGATTTAGTGAACTTTAATACAATTTTATATAAAAGATATTTCTGGCAACACAAGGACAAAATGCTCAACATCTTCTTTGACAAACTATGTGACCTGTGGCAGTGAAAACTAAATATATTAGACACAGACGTTCAATTGCTGCACTCAGTTCCTAAAGAAGGCTATTGAGTTTAAAATGGCCGAAAACTTGACTTTTATTAATTTAACATGGGTGATATCCTGAGAAACCATAATTAATAAAATATGTAGTAATTGTAATTATAATTTGAGTAGGAAAATTTGTGCTTGAATTTAAGGCGGTATAAATATCCGACTCTAGCAACAAACAGCGTATTTCTCGGTGCCAAGAAAATACCCGCTTGGCCGGACACGCATCCAAACAAAGACTTTGTATATCAAATGCGGCTCGATGTCGGAGAGCAGCAATTGACAAAAAGAGTGCACACATCTATTTCTAGAGATTTGCAATTGGAATCTTGGTGTCAAAAAGCTTGGTTTATCCACAAAAGAAATCAACACAAAACAAACACCTCTTGGCCATAATGTTGTGTGTCTTCTAAAGACACTATCTTTGCATCTCTTTTAAAATCAACTCTGCTTTCTTGGCAAGTTTCTGGAAAATATGCAGAGGAAAAGGGAAACTGCCTTTAGCTTATTTCAAGGAAGCTCTACCGGATAATTGCCATTCGATGTCTTTGCTGAGAAGAGAAGCTTGGAACGTTCCCTGCAGCTGCTTTCTTTTGTGTACCAAATTCCTATCGTGCCTCGTAAATAACGTCTTGACGGTAACGTTATTCGTTCATCTAAGAAAATGAGAAGCATTTAAAGATCGTAAACTAATTTCGCTCTTGGCAGTAACCTGTAAAACATCTCGTCAGATTAGAGCTTTGCATGTTCAGCGACTCTTCTGCGAGAATAACAATGCTGAACATAAAAGTATTTCTTCTTTCCACTTGACATCGATTACGAAAGTGTTTATCAAAGAAAGCTTTCCAAGTATGTAGAACATAACTGTTTACATACACGCTGCGGAAAGAATAATCTGTTATTTAGTTCACAATTGCCGATCGAGATGGCCCCGCGGTAGCGAGTGAGGCAGGAATACGCGAGTTAGGTTCGATTCCCGTTGATCGCCCACTCTGGGTTTTCCATGGTTTTACCTGGTTGTACCGAATGCTGGGGTGGTTTCTCATCTACCACTATTTCCTTTCCATCGTTTCCCTTTAATTTTGTTTCCTTCGCAACTTTCACGCATGCTTCTGGGTTTCATGGTGTATGGCGGTGACGGACAGATGTCGCAGATGCTTGTTCAATGGAAAGTGGTCACTAGAGGGCTGCTTGGTTAACGGGTTGTTCATCGTCTTCCCTATGCAGCTCCAGAAATGAAACGGGTCTTCAAGATTGCAACTGTTGGGACTTCCACGCGTCCCTGTGGACTGTCTGTCTGCAGCCTATAGCATCCTGCAGCTCCTTCATTTCATCCGTTTCTCCTGGCAATTGTTGAACACAATAAATCTATGTTGGTCGCATTGTACGAGTTTTACTTAGTTGAATAGTTCTTCAACCCTTCTGCCTACTTTCCTTTTACTAGTAAAACAAGATCTTTGTTTATAAAAGAAACAACTTTACTGAAAGTGAGTTTCTCTTTTACCTATCCATGTTAGTGTAACAAGAATTCACGAAAAAGTTTCGCCATAGGCTTTAAGCTAGATGTTTCGGAATTCGCTAAAATGGCGTACCAGCAGTGGGTCCTATAACTAAACATGATTCGTTACTGGAGAAATCAAAGAAATAAACTTAAAGTTGCGGAAAAATGAACTCGACCTTTTCGTGGCCTAAGAAAGGACGCCATGTTGTAGTGGGCGATGCAGTGACGGAGTGGGTAAAAGATAAAAAGAGAGGAGAGGAAAGGAGGAGAGAAGAGAGGAGCGGATAGGAGAGGGGAGGGAAAAGGAGAGAAGAGAAGAGAGGAGAAGTGAAGAGAAGAGGGGAGGGGAAAGGAGAGCAGAGGAGAGCAGAGGAGAGAAGGGAAGAGAAAAGAAGGGAAGAGAAAAGAGAAGAGGAGAAGAGAAAAGAGAAGAAAGGAAAAAAAGAAGAGAAAATAGAAGAGAGAGAAATGAAGAGAAGAAAAAAGAAGAGAAGAGAGAAAGTGGAAGAGAGAAGAGAAGATATAAGAGAAGAGAAAATACGAAAGAAGCGAAGAGAAGAGAAGAAAAGAAAAGAAAAGAAAAGAAAAGAAAAGACAAGAAAAGAAGAGAGTGTAGTGTAGTGACCTGCGGAATAATACAAATGAAAGGGCGCAATAGTGTTCAATAAAAGATAGCTATTAAATTCATACTTTAGAAACACATATCTTATTTGACGGTTTCTAAGACCTTCCGAATATTTCGGTTATAATTCCGTTAAAAAAGGGAATTACTTGTGAATTACTTACACAAAAAACGAGGAATATCTCCGAATTGGTTCACTCTACAAAAACTTATTTGAACATAAATTGTGTGTTTTAAGGAGATCTACATTTTTCTATAGTAAGATTTAGTCCGTCTCTTACGGTTTACCAGTTATACAAAAGTCATCCATAGTAAATAGGACTTCATGGGCCTATAGCCAGAAAATTCAAGATATACATTTCATTTGTCGTAAAAATATCTCAAACATATGGCATTTTAATCAAAATTGTTTGTCATTTTCAAGAAAATACACATTTTTTTAAAAATTTTCCATGTAAAGGGTAGTTTAGGGTGGAGCAATTTTCTTCAAAATCTTCGTGTCGCATCCTTGAAAGACATTAAACTATATACCAACTTTGGTTTTTAACCTACTTTTCGTTTTTGAGTTATGTTATCCACACACTGACACACAGACAGACAGACAGACAGACAGACAGACAGACAGACAGACACACGGACCTTTTTCTAAAAATGATCTTTTTAGATTCAGGGGCCTCAAAACATATATTTCCGGTGAAAACTCGACATCGAATTTTGGGGGGAATACAACACTGTACGTAGTAGAGAAAGTAAAAAAAGCATTTCTTTGTTAGTTGCTAAATATAAATATTTTGGGAAGGAATTGTGTTAGTCAACTATTTTTCTTTGGATAAAATGCAAAATATGAAGCCGCCTATTGACACTGAATACAGATATAAATCTTTTAAGTCAAACACCAAGAGCCACAGGGTGTAAAAATTAAATGATGATCATCCTTAAATAAAACATAATTTCTATTTGACTTATGGTGTGCAGCTTTAATAAATGGCAAGAAGCCCCCAAGGGCTCTCGAATAACGATTTATGAGGAACAAGACCAAGATGAAAAAAGAAATGTCTGTTTGATGCCCCCAGGAAGCTTCCAGATTGCATTACAAGACTGAAACCCTCAAGCAGCTGAGAAAAAAGGATATGCAAGAGATCCATGAAAAAAGTTACAAATGAGATCAAGGCTGAAGGTCACAAATAGCACTGGATGAGTACTTTGCAATCCACATACAAATTATGCTTACATGTTTCATTTGTTTGTTGCATGCATCTCTCCTAAACATTGCTAATTCACTATCTCTAAACTCTGTTCCATGTAACTTTGCTCCGTATCTCTTAGCCATCATGTGCATTAGTCACCTCTTATTGGCTGCTACGGTGGAACAGGTTGTTGTACCATACGATTGGTTCCTTGTTTAACACAGACATTTATACAGGATGTCCCAAAATAAGACCGCCAAATTTGGGAGCTGATAGATAACACTATTTTGAACATTTTTTGTTAAGGAAAGTTTTTGCTGTAGTACTTCGTTTAAGCGCTAGACGAGTTAATGCCATAGATTACTGCCTCTCACCCAGCTTAAGTATTTAGGGCAAAATCAACTATGAAAATTACTATTGCATTTATTGTATAGGGCACACAATCTTAATCCAAGGAACAAACACAGAACACATAAACAAAACACAAACATCTCATTGTTTACAGTTAATCACAACCTTACTGTTCAGAGCAAATGTTGGAAGTACGCCCATTGCGATTAACACAAAGAGTGCATCGGTGTGCCATATTCTGTCGTACTCTCGCAGACACCAGGTATTTCTATGGTTTGAAAGTTTGTCGGTCTAATTTTGGGACATCTATATATTCGAGTTGGTCTAGGTGACTCAGTTGTTTCTGTACCGACGTACTGATCTCAAGCGCACAGGTTCAAATCCGGCCCAGAGCGATGATTTTTAAGGGCACAAGACAGTCCAAACATACAGAAATTGCAACAAATTGCAAATTTCTACGTTTCTAATTTTTTGACTTTGCAAATAATTATTTTAATTTTAGTAAATTGCTGTACATAACTAACTGGTTCAGAACATAGCTGATTATGCTAAGAAAAACCATACAAATGTTTGATTCAGAGAAAATGTACATGATGTACATGAATTTACATGTTTTAAGAGAAAATTTTATTATTTTTCTGCTGGATGAAATAATTATTCAGACTACCTTGTCCCCTAAGTGTGCTTAAATATGACAGCCCCTTGTCAGTAGAATTACTGGCATGTAAAGGAACTCCAGACCAACTGCACTTATGTGCATGAACCATACTAAATCTTCTAGCTTTTTGTATGTAACTGTTATTGTAGAAGTGGAATATAATCATATTTTATAACTGAATTTTGGCACTTAAATGTTAGCTGGAGCTTTACCTCTTTTTCATTTCTTAATATTTATTTACGATTTAAGTTATGAACCCGGTAAGTACGAGTTGCAATTTGTTGATTTCTATGATCATTAACGCATGTATAATCGTCAGTTCACCACTGAGTTGTAACCTTGCGATTGTAAGCAAACATGTGCAACAGCTGTTAGTAAATTATTAATTTTATTTTTCTGTAATTGCAGCAATTAAAAGAAAAGGCTGATATGCTGCATTCACACGACTTTTTCAAATTGTCCCACTACAAAGACGTATTATTCTATTTACTTCTTGTTAATCCAAACAACCTTTCAATTTCCACTTGCACATATCTTTGTACGGAGAGACCCAAAAACATCCGAACCGCTGCTCAGTGTTTTTGTATTGCGCACCCGATAACGCAGCTAGTGTACACTAGGTCAAGCAGTTGACTTGTTTTTCTCTGCTCTGAAAGGGCAGTATTGTGATAACGTGTGATTAAGTTATTATTTTGTCCTGTACGTTGTCACCAAGTGCATTATGGTTCACTATTTGTTTTCTACTGCACAGCGTGTATTTACATATTTATGATTCGTATGTGTTAACCCAGTCAGCTCGCCAAGTGAAAGTGCAATTGAGGAAAGATTTCCAGATGATCTGCGATTTCTATCTCCGGGGTAACTTAAAGCACAAAGTGCACCAGACAAACCCACACACCGTTGAAGAATTAAAACAAAATATTCATCAGGAAATTGCCAGCATTTCTGAACGTGAACTACGGCGAGTGATAGATAGCTTTCTAAGGAGGTGGCAAAAATGTATGGGCAACGACGGTGGCCAGTTTCAGCAACTCTTTTAATAACATTGATAAGTAAAGCTTTTAAAAGTAGTTTTAAAATGTACGGTTGCATCCTCTGTTCTATGACAGCAGCAGTCGCCGCCGAGCGCCGAGGAAGCGTACAGGCAAAACACAGTGCAGCCGCTTCAGAGTGTTTTGGATCACCCGCTAGCATACAGTAATTTAAGTGTGTTTAAAGAGTGTCGCTATGTCATCAAGTTCCGCTATAAATTTTGGGTGACTGCTAAATTTACAGCAAATCATTGTGTTCCCTAGTTGAATTCCACTTGAGCACCCTGTATATATACTTTCCCATCGAAAAAAAAACCGCGGGAATTTTACTCTCCCTAAAACCTGCCTCTGCCATATGTGCAAGAACCCCGCATGTGCTCAAATGCAGGGAACCTTTTAGCATAACAGAATAAGAGCAGGATAGCAACTATTGGTTGTTCCCAATATAGCTTTTGGTATCGACAGCAGCGCTCCTATCTCGACACCACGGGGAAATAAATTGTGCAGGTAATGTTCTTTCACCAGAATCGGACCCAGGTGCTTGCACAAGCCTCTCCATTAATGCTGGAATTAATAGTGTCGTCACTTAAACTTCTGTGCTCTTTTTGGAGCCAGATGTGCCGTGGTTATTTTAGCTTTCCCCTTCTGCAAAAATGATAAAATATAGCTCGTTTGTGGTAACGTTTATTTCTCCAACTTTTCAGCTACTCCATAAGGGTTGTGCTGACTCGCCTGTTTCTCGAATAAAGCTGTTAACGCAAATTAGTAGCTTTCTGCCATCTTTTTATACCTCATTTTCTCTTTAAGCCTGTTTCCTAATTAATTTATTTCTTTTTAACAGATCAAGCCATCATTAAGTTCGTGTAAGCTTTCGAGAAAGAAATGTTCTGCACTACTTTGGCTGTTCTCTTTAGTACTTTTGCTTTCTCTACTGCGTACAGTAAGTAGGAAAAGTATTGTATTTAACTCAAAAATTCAATGTCGAGATTTTACCCGAAATACAAGTATGCTTTGAGGCGCCCTAAATGAAAAAAGTATTTTTAGAAAAAGGTCCGCGCGTGCTTGTGTGCATAACTCAAAAACGAAAGGTGGTTAAGTATTTAAGTATAATATCTTTCAAGGATGCGACAAGAAGGCTTTGAAGAAATTTTCTCCACCCCAAACTACTCCTCATATGAAACTTTTTACAAAAATCTGTATTTTCTAAAAAATAGCTCTAACGATTTTTATTAAAATGCTCTATGTTTATAATATTCTTATGCCGAATGAAATGTATATTTTGAATTTTCTGGCTATGGCCCATTTTGTGGTATTTACTCTGGATAGCTTTTGCATAACTGGTAAACTGGTAAGATATAAACCAAATATTGCTATATAACAAATGTAGATCTCGTTAAGACACACAATTTATGTCTAAATGCTTTTTTTAGTTGAGTGAAACCATTTCGGAGACATTCGTTGTTATTTGTGTTATATTTGCAGTACTAAGCTTCTCAAATGGAAGATCGTTATTTACCTTTTTATGCGTTCGGCCGTGCAAAGAGAACGGAATTTCAAAGCTTTAAAATATTTGAATATTGCTCAAAGCTTACTGTATTTCAATATTCCCCTTGCATCTTTAAGAAAATCAGCAGTATGATAATTTCTGGAAATGTTTATCTCGATTAACAAGAAGAGGACAGAGGAGTAAGAATTTGTACGAATAGTTAGTATAAGAGTAGAGAAAGTCACGTGAGTGCAATACATCAGATATTTTTTATCTCTTGGTCATGCAAAGAAAACAGAATTTCAAGAACATCATATAGCAACTACTCTTAAAACATTTGACTATCGCTCAAAGCCTACTGTATTCTAATATTTCCCTTGAAACTATAAGAACATTAGCAACAAGATAAACTCTACAAATGTTTATCTCGATTAACATGTAGTAGATAGAAGAATAGATATCTCTTATAATTATTTAAATTGTCATGTGTTTAATTAGCATGAGAAATAAAATGTGTCACATGAGTTTTCTGTGTATATCCTACGGACTTCGTTTTATTTGATTGAACTTCATTAGTCTTAAGAACTATAAGATCTTAAAAGAAGTAAAAAATCTTAATTGAAATAAAATGTAAAGCTCTTTAAAACAAAACAAAGAAAAAGCTGGTACTATTCTCACAAACTCTTATTCCTGTATCTTTACCATAAAAATAACTTCAATTTTAATAAAACGTCATTAGAGCTACTTTTGAAAAATGTTCCAGTAGTTTGGGCTGGAGAACGTTTCATCAAAATCTTCGTGTCGCATCTTTGAAAGTTATTAAACTTAAATAGCAACTAAAGTTTCTAAGCACCTTTCGTTTTTGAGTTACGCTGTTCACAGGCACAGGCACACACACGCGCGCGCGCGCGCACACACACACACACCATTTTTTCTTTCTAAAAGTGCTTTTTTTATTCAGGGAGCTTCAAAACATACTTTTATGGTGAAATATCGACATTGAAATTTTGGGTCGAATATAATAATTTCCCTACTTAGTAAAATACGCAGTAGAGAAAGTAAAAAAGTCTACACATTTTTTCCCCGAGCGTTAGCCGTTTCCGTTATATTTCATGTACGTTTAGACTTTTCCTCAGCGTCGGCTAAAGGATATGTTAATTCTGTTAAATTTGTTATTGAAAATAAAGTGGAATGAATAGAGGTATCGGAGTCTCAGTTTTATATAAATAGTTAATACAGCTGAACAAACAATTTTTCACCAATCTCCCTTCCTAAAATCTGGGCGTCAAAATTATTCACATATATACGTTACATAAATATAAAGCCGATTTAAATGATGAGCTCAATACTTCCGATACTTACAGAACAAAATTTTCCAAAGTTTATTTTTCCATTCCCCACTCTATGTGCCAACAGAATGGTTTTTTCAGCCATAAAATTAAGTGTTTACATGTATAGAATTAGAATAACGTATACTCAGATCTTTGGGCACTTTTACAATACTTATGCATGTGCAGTATTTGATAAATGGCAATTAAGGAAACAAATACGAGAATATCACAAGATCGACTGTCGCGGGGCCCAAATGACCAAGTTGTCGACGGGCCCTTAAACATCACTCACTCACTCACTCACTCACTCGACTGTCGCATTTTAAACTGTCTTCTGTTTGTTGAAATGTCACATCATGGCCATATATGCATATTCCTTGCAATAAAATGCAGTCGGATTTTGTTTTTATACTCATCGTAATGCAGCAACTATTTATATTGTGTGGAGTAACAACTATTTTCTACTCTATGACATTCTCAAACATTGTTCACCAGCTCATGGTCCCTGGCAGGAATGCAGCCAGTCAGTACGTCAGTAAAGAATTCCACGTGGCTAACGAAAAAGACCAATTCCAGATAAACAGAGATATCTGAGCCAGGTGCTGTGCTTGTAATCGCGTTTACGATAATGTTGCCAACCTTGGAATGTGTATTCACTCTAGATTAAAGCAAAGAAGTTGCTCAAAATAGCACTATTATTTAAATATTATTTTCAGTTCATGCAGTATATTTAGCTTATAAAACGCAAATGAGGTTTTCAACTACTCCGTCTTTCTCCCACTGATCATTTTCTACATTTTCTATGTCAGCCTATTCCGGTTCTATTATAGGATGATTGAATCAAACAAACCTAAAAAAGTTCTTAAAGCGGATACATTTTTGGTTTCATTGGATCACACTGCGTTCGCTTGCCCATATGCATGTGTGATCTCAATCTCATTGAACTAGTTTGGGCCAAGGTAAAATTAACAATTAATAGTAACAGAAAGTGAGTGAAGTGTGTGAGTGAGTGGGTGGATAGGTAGGAGGAAGGGTGGGTGGGTGGCAGAGTGAGTGAGTGGGTGAGTGAGTAGGGGTTTAAGGGCCCGTCGACATCTGGATCATTTAGACCCAGAAAAAAGTATGGTTAACTTTTGTACCTATGTTACAGATAGATTAGTTACATTTTAAAATTGTTGTCACTAAACAATTACGTATCTAATTATGTATAAGAATAATTAATATGCTAACCATGAAACAGATAAAACATATCATAGTTGTAAGTTGAAATTTGTTAATAAAAACACCAGCAGCAAGTTTGTTGGCATAAATAAATAATTTTACCAATGTGTGCATGGACTTCTAAGAAAACGCACCAAAAGACTTAGGCAAGTAGAATGTTGTAAATCACTTGTTCTCAAATCTTGGATGGGGAAATATACAAAGTGAGTTGAATGTTATTCGGCAGTTTTGAGAAATTGTGAGTTAAAGCCTAAGGAAATCAGGTAATGTATACGTTTTCTTTTTTCGGGACGTTATAACGCTAGAAGTGAATTAAGGGTGACGGGATTTTCTAGCTTAAAAGCTCGTTAGCGGAGCACGCGTCATGAAAATAGAGCGCCATGTCCAAAGAGATTGATGATGAGCGAGTATAAAAAGATGCTGAAGGTATCTTTTCCTCCTTAGAGCAGGATGCAAAGCTCAGAGTAAGAATCTATCCTTAGCTACACAAAAATGCTTCTAGAACGCTAAAAAGCACTTAATGGTGATTAATTATTCATAAAAGCTAAGACGCATTACAGAGAAACCAGCAGCAGGTTTTAGAGCAGAGAATTTCCTTTGGGAGTATGACTTATCATACTTTATGATTACAACACGCAAGGAAATTTTAACACAGTTTAAGTAGGATGTGGAAATAATTCCTAGCATGTACTGATAATGAAATAGCAGTGAATGTACGAGTGCTTAGTATTCATAAGGCGTATACCAGGTGTTCAAAAATGTCTGATATTGCAATAGCAGAGTGAGTGAGTGATTAGGGTTTAAGGGCCCGTCGACAGCTGGGTCATTAGAGCCCCAAGTCAAAAGATAAAAAACGGATAAAACTCGCCACCACTTGAAACTCAAAGTTAAATATTAAAATGCAAGCTAAAACAGACAAAAGCTAAAACAGTTAAAACTTAAAACTTGTCTAAAAGGTAAGCGCAAAACAGTTAAAAACGTGTAAAATGATCTAAAAAGGTAAGTAGATAAAATGTAAAAGGTAAAAAATAAAACCACGAAATAAAATTTAAACTTGCTTACCAAAGCCAATACTGCCGACGAACCCCAGCACTGACTCCACAGCTATGGGTCGTCGCTTAAGATCGACTTTAAAGTAGAACCCAGGCCAAACAACTGACGCATACGATTGTAGCGCGGACAATCAACTAGGACACGGGCCACGTAGAGCTGAACGCCACAGGGCAATAGCAGATGGGATTGGTCAAAACTAGAATAAATATTCCTATAAACATACTTGTGACAAATACCTGTTTAGATATGAACCACTTGTGTTTGGTACTTACACCAGACAATGGACTTTATACAACTACTAGGAAACCTTACTGTCAAAAACAGTTAACGGAACAATTGTTGAGTAAACATCCATAAACACCAAATAGAGTTGTGATGATTCCTGCCATTCTGTCGTCTGCAACAGAATGTTGCTGTTACTACAGATTATTCCATTGAGTTCCTTCATTATTTTGAGCATAATCTTCGAACATCTGAGCAAGTGTAGTGCACTCCAAAGATTATAGAATGGGGCAAATGGTTAACTCTATTGGGAAGCCAGAAGACTAATGGCACATTGTCCACAAATCTAGAGCATTGGATTAAACAAATATTACTACAGGAGATACTCCATGTGGTTACCATGCATTCTTAAACATGCTTCAACTCCTTTTCTCAAAGAATCCAGAACTCTTTTCGATCATACCTGGCTGATCTAGGATTTGGGCACAATGCATTGGTCACACACTATTGTATCGTATGCACATTGTCGATGGGTTTGTCATATACCAATGCTGTTAAATGTCTCAATAGCCAAAATCCAATGGATTGAGGTGTGGCAAATGGGGAGGCCATATATAAATATGGTTGTATTTTATTCCCATGGGAACTACAAGAATTGATTACATGTTTAAGAATACAATTTCATTGTATATTCCTTCCACTGAAACTATTAATTTAACATTTGTGTGGAAATGGATTTGTCAAAATGTACTGTGAAAAGACATTTAAGCCACGCATCCACCCTCCAAACCTTCAGATAATCCTTATTTAAGGGACGAAGATTTACTGGAAATTAAAGCAACCTGATGTGTATATTTACAGTACTAACCAACCAATATTTTTTTTTGGAAAATATGTAAAATTTTGGCACATAAGAGATTTGGGAAATTTATTTTAGTCTTTAAATTAGTTTTTCTCATCATGAGGCTTTTTTTGACTTAATTGCTTTTGCACACCCAGTCCAGCATTTATAACTAAACGGTTATAATAGACATCTTCTGGATGTCTGGTATCTTTAGGTCCAGCATCGAGGTTCGTTAAGCACTCTCTATTCACTACCACTAGATGTTCAATAATAATCGAACTTCTTTGTTAGTGATGCACAGTTTTTTCAGTTCCTCTTTTATTTTACCTTGGTATTCTGCATAGTCCGAATTATCCCATTCCTATTATCTCCAATTAGCAATACTCTTCTGCATACAATAATTTAAAAGCCAGATGGAGCCCTTATTGGATGTTAATGGCCGTAAACGCGAAGTGTCTGGAAGTTTCTTATCAAGAGGATCAGGTACGTCTACAACTTTACCTATAGAAATAATAACAGATTATTCGAAACTGTGTAAACAGCTGAAGTGACTCTGATGGCGTTGTAGAGATTATGGTGGGAGAAAGGATTTGATGGGGGGGCAAGAGAAGCGACTTGATGAAAATTGATTTGACGTCGGTTTAAAATTTCATCAAAAGCCTTCAAGCGGAAAGGGAAGCACACGAAGAAAGATGAAAGGTGACGCTAGAAAATCCAGACTTTCCTTTTATGAATACCCGGCGATGGTTTTTGCATCTTGGGAAAAATATGCAGGTGGAGAAAATCTATACTGTATACAGCGATATTAACGAACTTCGAATTGTTATGTATTGGGGAAAAAGCTAGAGGAAAGAATATAATTTTGTTTATACAAGGTATACTTCCTGAAGTTTTTATTTTACCTCTCGCTTACACCAGTAGTTCGAGGAAGTGCAATATTCCGCACAATTTGGTAATGAAATTTTAAATTAGCTAATAAAAAGTAAACCTTGAAGTTTCTGCGAGTTAACGGACATCAAAAAAGCCTATACCTCTATGTACTTCAGTTTAATCGATATAAACATTTACAGAATTGTTGTTATTGCATATTTCCTTGTAGGTACAGTAAGCGAATTTAGGTGAAAGGAAGGGTATCTTGATTATTTAACGAGGCATTCGTAGCTTCCCCTTCTTTCCCTCTCTCTACCCCTCTCGAATGACAGGACCATCCATGCTACTGGCTGGACATAGTTGTAACCAATGACACGTAGGTATGAAAGGGAAGTATTATTTTTGACAACTCGCTAAATCGTTACTCAACTGTTGCTTGATTCACAGCATGTTGTATACAGCAGAAACTACACGTGGTCATATTATTGATCTATGGCAATGGTAACACAGACAACTTTCAGAAACTGTAGAAATTCACAGAAATGTAGCTAAATTTAATGCCTACTAAGAAAGGCGGTTTATTGCACACGTATTAGAAGAAAATCTTTCATTCCAAAGCAGAAACTGTATTACCTTATAACGTAATAGACAAACATGTCTATGTTTAAAGCAATTTCAATAGGAATTTTAATTTCCGTACAACTATAGGGAGAATTTGTAGAAGGATTAAACATTTTTATATTTTTCAATATAATATTGCATTATATTTACTGTAAACCTTCACGTGTTTGTTATTCTAAAGACAAAGTTAAAGCTTTTCTTATTACACACAATTGTTAACTCAATAAATGCTGCTTATTTCAGGCACCTATTTACACATTAAGAACTTGAAGCTAAATCTAAAGGAAATTTAAACATAGCTTTTCTACGAGACCAGGTGTATATACACTTCCCCGGACCTTTACTTGTTCTCATTACAGCGCCACGCCTCTAGCCCCGTATTGAAACTGTCAGCAGTTCATTGGTCATTAGTTTGCCTCGCCATTTGCGAGACCCCGTAAGACGATAAGAAACTGATAGTCACAAACAGTGCATTTTACTAAATCCGTTTTGCATACAAGGAGCTCAAGGGGAGCAGTATGTTTTAAGCAGTAGTCAAATGTTTTAAGAATAGTTAGCTGTGTAATGACTTTGAAATGTTCTCTTTGCAAGGCCAAGAGAAAAAACAGCAATTTTCCTAGATAAAATGTACAAATATTTGAAAATTTAAACCATTAACAAAGAATGTCTCAGAAAGGAATCTCTTACGGCTAATCAGTTATGCAAAATCATTCAGAACGGAGACAACTTCAGAGGCTAATCCCAGAAAAGTCAAGATTTGCATTTCACATGCTATTGAAAATATCTTAAAACACACAGTATTTAAATCAAATTCGTTAGAACCATTTTAGAGAAAATAAAAATTTGGACAAATTCTTTCATATAAACAATGGCCTAGGGTGAAAAATCTCGTGTCGCATCCTTGTAAGATCAACTTAAATGCCGTGATTTGCTATTTAACTGGTGTTTCGCTTTTCGCAGACACAAGGACGGGCCATTTTCTAGAAATATTTTCCTTAGAGGGTTCAGAGGGCCTCAACACTTGTATTTCAAATGAAGTCTCTGTATCGAATTTGTGGATGGAATACATTGTATTCCATGCAAAATGTTGATATCGAAATTCCTCCGAAAATACACGTTTTAAGGCTTCCTCACTAAAATAAATAAATAAATAAATAAATAAATAAATAAATAAATAAATAAAAAAAAAGCATTTTTAGAAATAGATCCATGTGTGTATACGTGTGTCTGTGTGTGTCCATCTATAAATAGCATAACTCAAAAACGAAAAGTCGGTTAAAAACCAAAGTTGGTGGTTAAATTTAATAAGTTTCAAGGATGCGACACAAAGACTTTTAAGAAAATCCCTGCACCCTAAACTAACCTTCACATGGAACATTTTTAGAAAATTATGATATTCTTAGAAATGACTGTAACAATTTTGATTAAAATGCCGTAAGTTTAAGATATTTTTATGACACGTGAAGTGTATAGTTTGAATTCTCTGTCTATAGTCTATGCAGTAACTGGTAAACCGTAAGAGATAGATCAAATCTTACTAAATAAAAATGTAGATCTCGTTAAAACACAGAAGTTGTATCCAAATACATTTCTTGTGGAGTGAACCATTTCCGAAATATTCCTTGTTATTTGTGCGTTTTGCAGTACTTAACATTTTTCTCTAATAGAAGGTCGTTATTCAACTTTTTACGTCTTGGCCGTGCAAAGAAAACAAAATTTTAAGGCCTTCATATTGCGGCCAGCTTTAAAAATTTTGACTATCGCTCAAAACCTGCTGTATTCCCATATTCCTCTTGCACATTAAAGAAAATTAGATAATACGATAACTTATAGAAACGTTTATTGTCATGAAGAAGGTAGAGGAATAAGTGTTCATAAGAATCGTTCCTACAAGAGTAGAGAAGGTTATATGAGTTCAACACATCATATTTATTTGTTTGTCGTTAAACCTTTCTGGGATATTCGTTGTTGCTCATTAAAGTGTTCAAACACTTCATAGGTTTTCATAGTTGCCATTCGTTTGTGTCTTGCGTTCATGCAAAGAGTAGAATTTCAAAACAACCTGCGTTACCTTGGTTTGGTCCTTTGCAGCATACGTGCAACAGCAGATTGCACTTAGCTAATGCCTAGACTTCCATGGACTGTTTATTTAGCTACTCATTAGCAGTCTGCGCTTATTACAACCCTGTTCTGTGTGCTAAGTGGCACATTTAGCTGTGTAAACAACATTTAGCAACCTGCAGTTTCAACCAGCAGTGTAATTATTCTTGCAAGCATTTTCGGTTTGCAATGCGATTTTCTAACCTATCGATAACTGCATTATCTAGTCTTTCTTTATAAGCAAGTTATATATTCGCTAATTGGCAATCCTAACGTTCCTTTTTACTTTGCTACTGAATAAAGTATTGTATTCCAGCCAAAAATTCGATGTCGAGATTTCAGTGGAAATATGTTTTGAGGCCCCCTGAATCCCAAAAACGGCATGTTTAGAAAAAGGTCAATGTGTGCACGCTTGTATGTGTTTGTCTGTGAACACCACAACTCAAAAATGAATACCGCATTTTATCGCATAAGGCCCCCCCCCCTCGCATATTTCCCTCCCCTATGATTTTTCATCAGTAAACATTATTTACCTATTAAACATCGCATAATTCCCTCTCCTGGTTCGTTCTTATTGGAGCGGCCTTCAAATGACTTGATAATGGACAACAATCGACGCAGCGGTGCCAGTCACGGACAACAATGGACGCAGTGCTTGACACAAAAATGCTCACATTGCCATTGTCACAACGTATCGTAAAATTGAAATGTGAAGTTGCAGACATGTTTCTAAGTCAGTTTGTTACAAGTCGTCATATTGTTAAGAAGAGTTTAAAAAAAACTGGTATTTCTTGTGCCATTAATGGTTCTGACGGCATGTTGTGGAATAGATATGAGCGAGATATAAATGAAAATAGTGATGATAGTGACGAAAGTGAGACCGCAGAACAGTCAGAGAAAAGAAACAATGACACAATACATTGTTGGCCCAATTAAACCGTGGTATGTATCCAGTTCATTCACAAATTACTGTATACCTATATAACTTTTACATAATATTTCATGGCTTCCCTTCCTTTCTGAATTCCTAGAAGCACCACTCGCATAATTCCCTCCCGAGTGTTTTTAAGAAAATTTTTCGAGAAAAAAAAAGGGGGGGGGGGGCAATTACGCGATAAAATACGGTAGTTGGTTAAAAACCAAAGTTGGAATTTATATTTAATGTCTTTCAAGGATGCAACACGAAGATTTTGAAGAAAAGTCCTCCACCGTGAACTAACCTTTGCATGGAAAATTTTTTCGAAAATGTTAATTTTCTGAAAAACGGCTTTAACGATTTTGATTAAAATGCAATATGTTTAAGATATTTTATGGCAAATGAAACGTATATTATTAATTTTCTGGCTATAGCTCCTGTACTCGTGTTTACTCTTAATGGCTCCTGCATAACTGGTGAACCGTAAGAGATAGACCAAATCTCACTAAACAAAAATGCAAATCTCGCTAAAACAGAAATTTGTGCTCAAATGCATTTCTTTGAGGAGTGAACCATTTCGGAGATATTCATTGTAATTTGTGAGAGTTTTGCAATACTATTCTCAAATGGAAGGTTATTATTCACTTTTTTAACTCTTGGCTGTGCAAAGAGAACGTAATTTCAAAGTTTTGACTATCGCTCAAAGCCTACTGTATTCCCGTATTTCCCTTGCAGCTACAAGAAAATATGCAGTAAGATAATTACTGCAAAATTTCATCTCGACTAACATGAAGGGGATTAAGAGCTTGTAAGAATAATTAGTACAAGAGTAGAGAATGTCAGGTGAGTGCAACGCATGAAATTTTTCATGAAACAGTCTATATTTTTAATTAAAATTACTAATTTAAGAACTTATTGGAGCATATGCACCATATTTTGGAACAAAATTAAAAAAAATGTGGTAAAAGTGATAATAATATTAGAAAATCCTCAAATCGGTTACTATAACTTCCGCTGAGTTATTTAAACGAATACTTCCTGGAGAATTATGTTTAATAATACGTTATTAATCCTAAATCGTTATTTTTACCAAAATGTATCAATCCCGTAGATACACAATTTTTGCCAAATAATGTCATGCAATAAAAGCAAACTTTCTGCTACCTCCAGAGTAAACGCTTCGACCTCCTCTTTTGTATTTTTCTGTTTATTTTGGTCTCTTTTGTCTTCCAGTTTAAGCTGCTGTGTTTTGTCTTTCCCACACCTTTCATCATACCTACACGTGTTTAATAGAGTATAAAGCGTGAGGTTAAAGGCAGTGTTGCAGAAGAACGCTGTTTGACGGAAACGCCCGTCCTTCGTTTCAGTAAAGGTCCTGCCTATTTATAATCCTTGCTTTGCGCTGCGTGGCTGTCATCCTGCTGTCTAAACACTCTTTCCTTCGAGACAGCAGTGATAAATGTAATGTTAGTGTAGGGAACGAACAAAGAAGATTTTGCTTGTTGTGACAACCCCTGGACGCTTGTTGGAGGGTTGCTGTGCGCTCGGTATATACCGGAGGGAAAACATGACAAAGTTTGCCTTCTTCCCTCCCCTCTCCATCCACCCTCTATGTTCAATATTTAGATACGCTAAGAAATATTTGGAAGGGAAGGCTATGCAAAACAAAATCGTTATACTGGGGAATCAAGATATAGAAGATATATAATCAGTTCTGTGAGCCGAGATTATATTATGACAACACAAAGTTAGAGATGGCTGTGTATTGTCTCCAGTACTTGTCAATCTGTATACAGGATGGGAGGAAAGTCATTACATTCCTTCTAACATATATTCATAGAAACATTACAAACAAAGTCGAATGGTGTTTTGTTCTTTGATCAGCCGATTTCCAAAAAATAAATGTTTTTTAAAATCCAAATTAGATGCGTAATTCAACAAAAATGTACAAAGATAACAGTTTGTTACTTGTAAGATACGTAGAGTAACATTTCTAACATAGCTTCGGTAGTATTTATGGGACATCACACAGGGTTTCGAAGTAATAATCACTTAAAAGACGTGAAGGAATGCAACGAGCAGCTCCTAAAGACGTGTAGCAAGTCGACAACGTTGCGCCGAGGTTGGTCAGGGAATTGAACTGGTTTGTGGATGTAAACATGCCCGGCACTTTCACTTTCGCCCTAATGTTTTGGGAACTAACGCTTGTGATTGGCCTATGCCCGCACAGTAAACACAGGACAAGGCAGGGCATGAGTTTGTTTTCAAGTGATCACCCACGCAATCTGCAGTGTTGCCAGCTTGTTTTCGACAAAACTAAAATATCTCCGTACCAAATGGTCAGAGACAAAAACGTAAGATACAAAATGTGTTCCAAATACCGAGATCTATCACTGGTTTAAATTAATGTAATGACTTCCCTTCCACCCGATATAGACGGTGCAACAAGAACATGGAAAGTAATTACTAAGAATGAAAACTGTATAGTAAAAGTCGCCTTTTAGCAGTTGATGGCAGTAACTGGAAGAAGTTTATACTTTTAACACTACTACAAATACTACGAAGGTAGTAAAAATAGACAAATGCTACGAAGGTGATAAAAACTGACAAATGCTAGAGCGGTGATAAACCAGACAAATGCTACCAAGGTGATAAAAACTGACAAATGCTAGAGAGGTGATAAAAGCTGACAAATGCCAGAGAGGTGTAAAAACAGACAAATGCTAGAGAGTAGATAAAACAGACAAATGCTACGGAGGTGATAAAACAGAGGAATGCTAGGTAGGTGATAAAATGTGGGATAAGCAGCCATGATTGAGACATCGTTTCGTAGCGTCTTATTGGTCACAAGTAGTATGACATAGTAAGAGTGAAATAACAGCTAAAAAGCATTAAATGTCAACACACACTATTTTTTAATTCTTGTATATTTCAGCCCTATGAAAATAAAATTGTATTTTTAAAATGTATAATTCGAGGAAAAATCCAAATTTAAATACTTCCCATTTTAACATTGGCAACCATATATGAAGTATAAAGAAGAATACGTTTTCCTAAAATGGTTTTAGAAGAGTTAACAGAGGATTCCACGTGAATTTAACAAATAAACTTCATGTACCGTCTTTAAACTGAGTAACCAAACATGTTGAGGTTAACGCATTTAAAACGGCTTAAAAGTAGAGTGTTATTTCAATTACGCCCTATAGATGACTAATGAAGTGTAGAGATTCGGTTCAGATCCACATTATAACCTTGTTTAACTGAAGTTGCCTTTTGCAGCTATTTTACATGGACTGGGACATCAGAACAACAAATACAATGCTAATGCAGAGTATGAAACGTCCATCAATCATAATAACCTCATTACTTCCCATTCATTAATCTCACAAACACAGCAGTAAAGGTTACGTTCTGCATCCCCGGCTTTATCTCGGCTTTATGCAAATGGGATAAACAAAACACGGTAAGCGCGTTTACATCTTTCTACTTGCTATTATAACCAACCGCTTTCCAATATTATACGAAGGTCTCTAATGTACCTTAGCTTTATGTTATTGCAAAAACCACAAGAAGGAAACGCTAAGTTCTTTGTTTCGCAAATACCAACTTCGTTAAAAAACAGCAGGACAGGGATTATTCGTACAATGCTTGAAATTAAATATCCGCGATTTTTATATAATTTTACAGGACTTATTCTGAAGTAAACACCTGTTTTCTATCCCATGTCTTCCCAAGGAAAACTCTTCTTTAGATTGTTCTTTTATGACTCCAGTATGTTCGAATTCTATATCCAGTAGCGTGAATACATTTCAATGTTTTAATCACATACATAAGTATATAAATGTACATATAAATATTTTAACTATTTAGAAATTGAAATTAAAGAGGGTTTTATAGCCTATGTCTAACGAAAGGAACAATAGTCCAGCAGTCCAAGAATAATTAAAAAAAAAAAAAAAAAAAAAACGCCTTAGTGGTAAACGCACGCACGCACGCACACACACACACACACACACACACACACACACACACACACACACACAATATTTATGGGGAAAGGTCGGACAGGTTGGAACACTTGTGCGGAGTGACACTTCCACGGAGAGACATTTGTACGGATTGTACCTGATGAGTCAGAATATACCTTGTTTAAATTAAACAAAACAAAACATATTTACAGCCGAGGAATGCAGAAGCTTCATTTAGGAATATACTTGCAGTGAACGTTAGCGATGTAACTTCTAGGTAGTGGCGCTTTAGGGCACCATAAAGTAGTATCAAATTGCCTTAGATTACGTTAAAATGCCCGTTGTAAATAACCAAAGGTTTTCCTTTGGTGGTTTCGCTGAACTCTAAATCTCCAAAATCGTAGCATGCACACTACTTGACACTCAAATATCAACGGTAATAATGAACTCCTCTTAGCGGGTGCCACCCCCAGATCATTACCTGCCAGCCACGCATTCCAACCCTTATAGTTCTCGAGTCGAAATTCTAAGATATACATTAGGAAGGGATTATACTGGCCAACACCAAATTAATCTTAGTGCAACTGCAACTTTGTAAATTTTTCATGCTTGGCCATTTCCGGGAATATTCTTGGCTGTGTATAGATGTCAACAGATTTCATCTCGTGCAAGTGTCATTCCGTACAACTGTCACAACCTCGTGGACAGACTGGATGGATGAACGGATGGACGAATGGACGGACTGGATGGATGGATGGATGGATGTCAGAGTATTTTGTGCTAAATGTAGATATTCCTTTACGAACTAATATTTTCAATTCTTTAAGGATGTAGGGAATATATTCATTGAAAAGATGGGAGATAAGACTACAATGCTGTTTCAAACCGCAGTTTGTTTTAATTTTTTCGGTTGTCACCATTAGCTAAGTTATCTACTATGATTTCATTTAGATTTACCTACTTTGAATAGCTTTTATTAACTGTGTCGGATTGCCTGTCTTCAGTAATATCTTCCGTATTAGAGTCAATAAATTGCACACGAGTTGCAAGGTTATATTTCTGCGTTTTAAGAGCCCTAAGGTCTCTCACCTTTCTATCGCCTTGTCACAATTTCATCGCCACCTGCCCTCAACGTTAGCAAGAAAACAGTGCCTTACTGCAAAATCCACCATGAGAACGAAAGTTTCTCCAACAGTCTACAACCAATTCCAACACAAGCCGATTAACTAACTTTAAAGTTAGGCTCAACTCTCCCTTTTCCTCTACCCCAACTGGGAAAAGCTGGCATCAGCCCCCTGAAAGATTGTTTAAGCAGAGTGTTGTGTGTTCTGCAGTTTATAATTTAGAGGCTAGAACTTATATTGTAACTGCGGTTTACCTTGTGTTTGTATCTTTGTTGTTTCAAAGAAAAAGGAAAACGTAACACAAAAATTCTTCACTGCGAATTACACATTAACTTGTGCATGTGCTGATATCACGATAAACGCTCGATTAAAAATGCTTAGAAATTAAGTATCTTGGGGACTTAAGTGCCTCCATGATGTTAAAAGGTGAATCGTCAATTTTCAAACTTTGTCGCAAAGAATATTTCGGAAATGCCCAGTACAACGAAAATATTAGTGTCACAATGCTGAAACCTAGGTAAGATGCGTTATTATCTATTGTAGCAATGGCTTATACTATGACTATTTCCAGAAAAAAATTTCAAAAATATTGTTGTTAATAAATAAAGATTACCTTTTCTCAAAGAAAAGAATCATGTTAGATTGATCACAAATATTGTGGCAGCACGTCAAAGGCGCTCAAGATCAATCTGGCTCACAGCAATACTTATTGGTACGTGAGTGACAACAATGCAGCTGCAGAACAATGAGTTTCGAGAATGTTCCTGAAACTTCGAGTGCCGACTTATTTGTGACAGCTTCGAGAAAAGGGTCAATTTTGATAAATATCCGTGCTATGTCATTCTCGTCTATAAAAGGAGGCGAGACGACGAGAGGAGTAGTTCTTGTTTTGAGAGAAGTAGTTGGTTTCTGAACGAGACAGCTGTTAGCAGTAGCGCGCGCGTGTGTGTGTGTGTACAGTCGTCGTCATGAGAGAACTGCATGTGTCGACAGAGACAGTTTGGATTACGTCGCATCTTGAGTTAGTCTGAAGTGAAGCAGTTTAGTGAGTATTGAGTGCTTGTATTGTCAAAGCCAACTGTTTGCGAGACAGAAAAGGATGTTTCAAGGGAGACGCAAAAGTGACAGCATCTATATGACCAAACTGGTATAAATTACTTTGCTTGTAAAACTAGCACCTGCAACCACGCCCGCTTCAAGCTTCTGTCATTTTCACTTCTCTTTGAGTCCTCGTAGAAGCGATACCAGGATGCATTCGATTTTTTCATAGTTTGGTTGAAGTTCCGCTATATGCCAGAACACACTAGAATTGTCAGTAGGCTTCCTGTGATAACACAAGTGGGAAGCATACTTCCCTCGCCCTTAGAAAGGGTTAACACAATCATTTTTAGTAAAGGATCCATATGTGCGCGCGGGTGTATTGGTTTGTGAATATGATAAAAGGAAGATATGTTTTATAAATACCAGTTTGAATTTAGCTGCAGCCTTTTCCAGAGGTGGGGAATTCCGTTGCCCTAAAGAAAACTTCAGATGGAACATTTCTCGCACTTTTATGGTTCTCGAGTTGTTGTTTTTTTTATTTTTTTTTATTTTTTTATATTTTTATTTTTTTTAAAATTAAGATACCTTATTATTTAAGACATGACAATAAATATATATCTTAAATTTTCTATGAAACGCCCATGAAGTCTTCATCCTGAATCACTTTTGTATATCTGATTAGAGGTAGACAAAAATGGCTACACTAAAAGAAATGTAAATCTTGGTAAAAAATGCTATTTATGTCAAATATACTTTTACGGACTTTACAGTTTCCGAGATATTGAGAGGAGTGAGTGAGGTGTGTAGTGGGGGGGGGGGGTTAAAGGCCCATCGACGAGGTCATCTGTGCTCATAGTCAAACAATATAATCTAAAACACACTCACGGAGTTAAAATGAAGTGAAATAAAACAGAAGGTTAAAATAGCAAACAATTAAAATAGTAAAATTTAAAGGTGAAACTCTTAAAATACCATAAAAAGAACCTCAAAAATCTAAACGCTATCGAAAACTAAAAAACAGGTCTGACTTGCAAAAAATCAATGTGTTAAAATATCGTAAAAAATATCTTGCAAATATAAAATCTGCCTGTAAATATTACACACGTCAGACCTGGTTATCGAAGCCAATATCGGTGGCGAACCGCAGATATTAATTGACGTTGGCAGGAAATTTTAAATGCTTTATACCTTTAAGTGACAAGCCATCAATCATTTGTTTCCCACGGCCATGAAAAAAAGTGGAGTTTTAAGATAGCAATACCGGTCCACTGTTTAAAGAGTTGAATACAGAATAGGTTTCCAGTACTTGGAACGAAATCGGTAACGCAGCCCTTTCTGTTAATGTTTATCTCAAGTAGCACAAGGGTGAGACAGGAATTAATATTAATTGTAAGAGTTACTTTTATAAAACTGTGCAGAGGAAGTCATTCTAATATAAAACATCAGATATTTGCTTTCTTTACCACGTACGCAATAGTGAAGGTGTTGCATTCCATCCCAATGTTCGATACCAAGATTTCACTGGAAATATTCGTTTGGATGTCCCCTGAATCAAAAAAATACATTTTCAGAAAAAGGTGCTTGCGTACTCGCGCATGTCACTATGTGTGTCCGTTATCTGTGACCAACATGACTCAAGAACAAAATATACCAAACTTAATATTTAAGTTCAGCAGCTTCCATGGATTACAACACGAAGATTAAAACATCACCATCCCAAACTTTACATAAAGTCTTTGCTAATTTTTATTTTTTGAAAAAAAGGCTCTTACAATCTTGATTAAAATACCGTATGTTTTAGATATTTTCATTACAAATGAAATGCATATCTTGATTTGCTTGGGAATAGCTCTTCATTCTGAACGACTTTCGCATAACTCGTAAACCGTAAAAGGGTAGACAAAAAATTTGACTATCGCTTAAGGTTATAAAATTAATATGTAATAAAACAATTTTTGCAAAAATATATCTCGATTAACATTAAGTACATAGGAATAGGCTTTTTTAGTAATGGTTTATTGAAGAATGAGCAGAAAAAGTAGTGTGAATGTTATACATCTGTTTGAAAATAAAGGAAGCATTTTCTGCCAAAGAGACAAAATTTGGTGAACCTGTTTCATCACACCAAGCTCTGCAGGTCCCCTGTCCTAAATAATATACCGATATTAGTCTTTTGAAGTCTCCAGACAACATCTAATGAAAATGTTTCACATTTTCCCCTTACCGCTCCACTACAGCGAATTTTGTTGTTCCCAAGCTTTACGCATGTCGAAACTAAATTAGTTTTCATCCTTCGATTACTTTAGCCGTATAAGTTCGTTATATTGTACGCTGGGTAAACAAAGATAACAAAAGAGCTCTCAACGTTGGATGCTGAAATGTAAACAAGATTTAGCGACTAAAACACATTTCGTTCAAGATAGAAAAATATAAAAGGGGTATTAGAGTTCCTACGGAAACAAAAGATCTTCCGGCAAGAATCCTTAGGGATATATGGAGATACATTATTGGAGTCGTGCAGATAGAGTAAACCTGCGTTACAGAGAGCTTACTTCTTCAAAAAGTAAAAATATAAAAATATGGAACAAGAATTTAATAGTAGAGTAAACACTTATAAAAAATCTCTGATGCCCTACCGTCACATAACCTTTTTCTACACCCTCTTCTACAAAATAGTTACAAAAGTTGATTATGCCAGCTAATTCTTATTAACTCCTAGGGCGTCTCCTCTATGCAGAGGTTGCCTTCATCGCCCAGCAGCTGCGTCCTCCAGCCGCAGCCAAGGCCACGGAAGAATGCAGGTTGAGGGTGGTGGGGGTCAGCCCGCCGACTCCCCCGACCGTAAGGCGACTGCTTGACCTTTTAGAGACGCTACCTTTCTATCAGGATAGTTCAATTATTGGCCCCTCAGGGACCTAACCAGGCTGAGTGCACCCCGCACCAGACCTCCCAGCGGGAGAAAAATCCCATGCCGGTACCGAGTATCGAAACCAGGTCCTCCGCGCCAGAGGCAGGTGCGCTACCAACTGCGCTACGGAGGTGGTCTAATTATTATTAATCCAAATAATATTTCAATTCACCTTTCGCTGTAGGTAGGTACTGTGATGATCAATTTTTGCTTTCTCTACTACCTGCGTGAAGTAGGGGAAGTGTTATATTCGAACCAAAACTTCGATATCGAGATTTCACCGGAAATGCATGTTTTGCGGCCACCTGAATCTAAACATGCATTTCTAGAAAAGGTCCACGCGCGCGTGCGTGTGTGTCTGTATGTAAACAGCGTAACTCAAAAACGAAAAGTCGGTTAAAACCAAAGTTGGTATTTAACTTTAATATCTTTGAAGGTTGTGACTCGAGGATTTTGAAAAAAAATTCCTCCACCCTAAATTACCCTTTACACTGAAAATTATTTTCTCAAAAATGGCTCTCACAATTTTGATTAAAATGCCGTATGTTTAAGATATTTTTATGTCAAAGGAAATGTATATTTTGAATTTTCTGGGTGTAGCACATGCAGTCCTGTTTACTATTGATGACTTTTGCATAATTGGTAAACCGCAAGAGTAGAGAAAGTAATATGAGTGCAACATATTAGATCAGATTATTAAATATGTACAGAGGTATTTTTTAGAGGTGGCGGATGACCTTGCTCGGATATGCGCGAGTGACATCACGCAAAGCGATGGTGGGGGTAAGTTTCCACCAGCAGTCTGCTGGCTAGTGGGTTAGAACTCGAAGAGACACTAACCAGACACCTCTTGTATCTTGCAATAGACAAGTGGACTAGACCATGAACTACTGCGCAACATTACGTCACACGGCACCTCTAAAAAATATCTCTGTAATAACCTTGAAATCCAATTCTCTTTACATGACACCAAAGAAAAAGTGAACAGTGACGTAAATAAAAACGTATTGTAACAAAATGGCAATGTGAAAAATCATCCCAATTCGGACATCAGTGTGAAAAATGACAGTTACCTTTAATGCCACTGTATTTCTCCTTCACAAGTGAATCACCAAAAAGAGAACATTCTTTTTATCGTTAGTACAATTTACAAACCGTCGTAACCTTGTAATGCACAGCTGTTCTGACCTATCGTAGTATTGATGCGACAATGCTCATAGTTCTACTACCCTCTCTGTCTAACAAATAAACGTTCACACAATCAACAATTCCGACGCGACGATTCAGTGTCTAAAACTGGCGATACACATACTCAAATTCTCTCAACACTGACTCTACACAACACACTCTTAAAAACTAAACTCTGTGTCTGCGCTTTCTCGCTTTTTATAGGCCAGGCGCATCATCGGAAAATTCTCTGAAAAATATACCTCTTCTCGAACTTCCCGAAACAAGCTGGCAGTGGAATGTTTCTCGAACAGTCTGGAATCACTTTGTTCCCCCGCGCTCATTGTCCTTATTTGTTGGTTGCGTACCTTGGCTAGCAACATCGTGGTGGGAGGTAGCTTGAATGTCTGACAGCGGCCAGTGTCGCAGTATTAAATATACTTTTCTTTTTTGTTATGTTGTTCATAGATGCACACGCAGACTTATACATTTTTCTAAATAGTATTTTTTGGCTTCAGGGAGTATCAAAACATGTATTTCCGTTACAATCTCGGTATCGAGTTTTGGGGTGGAATACAATACTTTTACTTAGTGTCAATAAAAATATAAATGTGTGCCAGACTCATGCGCGTATAGGTCAGTTGTCCGATTAATCTGATGAACCGTGATATGCGGGAAGGGAATAAACTGTGGTGATGTTAAAGGTATTCGTCACTGAGCTATCGGCAAAAGCTCGTAAAAAGAACAGTTTTAATATGTTAATAGATCCTCAAATATTGTACTACCCAGTCTGGATATTTAGGTAACCTGCATGGTTGTCACTGTTAGTGTTGTCGACATTTCTTCATTCTTCTGGATATAACAAGTTTCTCATTCAAGGTCCAAAGGAGCCATCTACTATGATCATCATACTTCTTAGGAACCAAAAAGTCACTGGTACATTATATTAAATTATAATACATCAGATAACCAATTAAATTAAAGATTCCTGACTCATATTCCATATTTTTCTGCGAGCTTTAATGCCATTAAGCAAGCCTTGATATTGATAACCCTATCTAGTCATAGTAACTTCCTCATACTTTCTGATTCACTAAGCACTCTCCGAAGTCTTACAGACCGCTCGACTGATCTATAGTTATTTCAGGAAATTCAGTCTTCATCTAGCTCTTGCAAACAATAAATACTTCATTTGTACATGGATTCCATCTTATTGTGACAATGAAGGAGACAGAGAAGCCAAAGAAGCAATTCAGCGAACACAGATTACAGAAAGTGCAGTGGCGCCATGAAATATTTTCCCAGGTAACTTAGAGCAAAATGAAAGCAGATATTGAACTATAAGCTATACATGGTAAGGAAAGTTGACATGGGCAATTCTTGTCCCATACGTTCCCTAAAGAGGAAACAACAAGTAATTATAACTAGACTACGAATTGGACACACTGAACTAACCCAGTCATACATCGTCACCAAGCATAATCCACTCAATTGTGAACTCTGCAAAACACATGTTGCTATTAAAGTTAAAGAATGTCCTATTCTTCTTCAAAAATGTTGAACTACATTTGAAACTTTCATGTAATTGTAGTACCCTTTTATTCTGCGCGAGTTGAATTTGTACTTAAAATGTATTATGTATTGTGTAGTCCCGATATGGCCAAGCTGTCAAAGCGCCTTTAAATAAATAAATAAATAAATAAATAAATAAATAAATAAATAAATAAATAAATAAATAATTTCAAAGGAATAATTAATATCAGGGGACGATTAGGACTCCCTGTATTTTCATTGCTAAGAAGATAAACTTCTATGAGTTCTGAACATCCTAAATTAATCTCTGCATCGGTACGGAAATTAACAGGCAGACAAATGTACTTTATACCTAAAAGATTCATCTTCTGAAACACGACAGAGAATAAGAAAATTGCTGCATGAGAGTTTCGCTCTGCTGAGCGGATCCCCCCCCCCCCCCCAAAAAAAAAGAGCAATCTGAATCTCACATCAGAGCACACGCAGATAGTTCTCTGCTGTAAATCAGCGGTGAAGAATGGATACTGCTAAGAAAAATGGCTGTTGTAACGGGTTTCCAGCTGCCAGGTATCAAGATGGGCTACGTGGAACTTGCTGCAGTTGGAACATGCGACAAACGTTCCATTATCACGGAAGTAAGCTCTTCCCTCAGCACCATTTTCTACTTCACAACAGGGAAGGAACACAAACGGAAAACTATAGAAAAGAATAAATGATAGCAACCTCTCTACCCATTACAGCTTTACGTAATACCTTGCATAAAATCAGATTTGTCCATTTAAATTACTTTCTCTACTCACTATTGAACAAACTTTTCTTAAAAGCGTCCATTCTTCTCTGCACTTAATGTTTATCGAGATAAACATTTGCAGAAGTGATTTTATTAAATATTTCCTTGTAAGACAATGGTGGTAGAAGAATACAGTAGCCTTAAACGATTGTCAGATGTTTTAAGAACTGGTTGCTATGTGCTGGCTTTGAGATTCCATTCTTTTTGCTTTCCAGACATAAAAAATAAGCAATGACTGACAAAAGTATAGGTATTAGGAAATTCAAACATACAACAAGAAATTTCTCAGAAACGCTTCACTCCAAAATAAAAAAAAAGATATATTTGGCACAAATTGTGTGCTTTAAAGAGGTCTACATTTTTTTTTTTTTGCAATAAGACTCAGTCTATCTCTTATGATTTATCAGTTAAGCAAGCAGCGTCCAAAATGAAGATTTGTGAGGCTATTCGCAAAAAAGTCACATTTCACTTGGCATATGTGATATTTTAATCAAAGTCGTTACTGCCATTTTTGCTGAGATCAAAAGTTTCTGAAACTGTTGCATATAAAGAGTGGTCTGGCTTGGGAGTATTTTCTTGAAAACTCTTCCATGTCGATAACTTGGAAGATGTTGAACTTACATACCAAGTTTGCTGTTTTGTAAACCTATCAGTTTTGAGTCCTGCTGTTCACAGACACACACAGAAACACACAGACAATTTTCTAAAAATATTCTTTTTTAATTCAGGGAGTCTCAAAACAGCTGTTTCCGTTGAACTCTCGGTGTTTAATTTTTAGTGTAATACAATCCCTCTTCACTATACATAGTATAGAAAGTAATTATAGGTTGGTATAAAAATATATCTTCTATTCAGATAAAATTTACGCTGCAAATAAACTCAAATTGAGCAATATGGTCATGGTACATCAGGGTTGCCAATCTTTAAAAGTAAAATTATCGTACCAGCCACTCAAATTTATAGACGGATTCAAAATTATCATACATCATAAACCAAATGCTACAACAATAAATAACCAGCAAACACCTACGAAAGTGTAATAGAATTGATGTTTAGGGCAGGGATTGGTTGGAGCGGAACGGGCCGGAACGCCGTTCCGGAAAATATTTTCCTGCTTTAGAATGACGTAATATTTTTACATTCAGTAAGAAAATCGTTTATAATCTATACATAGCAGTGAATCGTCATGGGTGTGCTCTAGCGGACTAATATCGAACCTTGTGGTTTTATGTTCATAAAATAAGTCGTTGTTATACTGCTGGGCGGTTTTCTGGTTCTCTAAGGTTGGCTACACTGCTATGGGTTCAAAGAGTGGGTAGTAAACATAAATTTCTTCCACTCGTTATGTTTATGTGAATCCAAGTTTTATGTTTTGCTCAATGTGTTGCTGTGAAGCAGATATTACGGAATCTCTCTGCAGTTAATGAATATCAGTAGCCCCGTATTACATTTTAAGTTTTCCAGTGGCTGTGACCATGAGTTTACTTAAGTGGCTGGATTAAAAAAAAAAAACAAAAAAAAAAAAAAAAAAAAAAACAACCATGCTGGGGATGAAGATGAAGAATCAAAGAATAAGTGTGTAATGGCTCAAGTAAAAACGAAACTGGATGGAGTTACGATAACATTAGTTTGATCAAACACGTGAGTATAATGACAGGGTCTGGGTTAAATGTTGCTGAAACGAGTGATGCAGATTTAAGGGAGAATCTAGATTATGGTTCTATACCTACCATCGACTGTGAAATTCAAGGACCCAGCTACCAAAAACAACATTTTCCAACTGTTGGAACGAGTGTCAGTACCGTTATTTTTTGTCAGAGAACAAGTGGTTATTTGCAGAAAATAAAAATTTATGCTGCAATATGTGTAAAGAGGAAAGTAAATGAAGATTAGGAGTTTCTAAAGGGGCAGGACTTAATCTAATGAAAGTATGGGTAAAATGCAAGGTTCATCCCAACGGAAATAATAATAATCAACAACAAACAAGCCTTCGGAGAAAGGCCGAGAAATTACTTATAAAATAAATGAAGAGAATAAATGACTGTATGGCAAATTGCGGAGGAGGACTTGGCACCTCCACCGATCTTCTGTGCCTCTGCCTCTAACGGAGCACCAACCGGCACTAGGGATGAGGCGAATGGATCCTAAGGGCGGTCGGAACGTTGCCGGTTGGCAGAGTTCCTACATTTTCCCCAGTTAGAAGCGCCCGGTAGAGGCCGGCTCGGCCCGATTTCTCTCCAACTTGTTTGTGTTCGTACTCTCAAGGGGAGCGCTAGACTTTGTAATCGGTTTCCTCCTCCCTCCCCGGACTCGTACCATCACATAGGGGACTCGGAAAACAGCAGGCTTGCCTTCCATTCCGGGGGACGAGATTTCCACAGCGCATTCCTTCCCGCTGTCGTGACGCTCGCCGACGCTTCCAACCTTGAAAGATACCTAACGGGATGAAGGGCGAAATGGAATGATTAATGTAACGAAATGCAGGGACAGACAACTCGGAGGATAAGGAAATTATTCCCAGCATTCGTCTGGCAACCCTGGAAACCTCCGAAAAAACCCATGGGTCAGGAAGGTCGGCCGCGAAGATTGAACCCACGACCTCACGAATGCGGCTACAGACGCTACCGGCTGAGCCATACCGCTCGGTTAAGGAAATAATAAGAAGGCAGAAATGGGAGATGCTGCTTTAGGATTATTGAAGGAAGCTGGGGAGTGCTGAAGCATAACTAGTTCGACGGAAATTTTATGAATGGAGAAGAGAATGAGAATACTGCATAATTATAAACGTTAAATATGGATCGTTAAATCTTGGAACTGTTTTCAATGAGATTTTTCTCTATAAATAGAATTTAGATAACCCGATTGCGACAAAGTAGAAGTAATGTTGCTGCATTAACAGAAATCACCATTACAATCTGTGTTTTTTTGGCTGTCTTTATAGTGTCTTAATTACCTCTTTAAAAGTCTTATATAATATTTCTTAAATTTCCACAGAAACGCAAGGCTAATGGGCAAGTACAATCTAAGTCTAAATGTTTTGGGGATTAGTCATCAAACCACAAGCAACGCCAGAGTAGTAGCTGAATACATTCAAATGAATTATGTCTAACTTACTGTAAAGTGATCTTAATTTTCTCTGTCGTTTTGAGGTAGAGGAATCTTCGCCCAACAGACTGATGCTTCACGGGAAATTTATTGTTTCAGTTATTTATAATTAAGAAGCATTATTTTAAAAATGTTTAAGGAGCGTTTGTATAACTCAGAAAAGAGAAGTAGATTAAATACCAGAATTTGTGTTAAATATTTTATAAATATAAGATAAATACATTTATGGAATCGCCACATCACTAAAAGCCACCAATAAACAATTCTAACTATCTGATTTGAAGCATCATAAGTTCGATTTACTGGTATCAGGAGTTAAATTTTGCAAGTAGCTGTTGTAGTTCTCTTCGTTCACATTGAATGTTATACACAAATGAAAATAACTCTTATTATTTTAACTCTTGAGTTATTTTCATATCTCCGCCAGGAAAGCTTCAAGACTTGGTTAACACAAATATTATTCTAGAAAAACGTATATGTTATACATTTTATTTCATAAAATTGTTATGTTACATTAAGCCTGGCATGCAGAATTGGAGTGTACTTTTGGAAACTGAGTCCACCCCTTCCCCGAAAAAAAAAGCACTCATTTGAAGACATGTGCCACAACATTACGGAATGCTAACTAGATATATTAAAACCGAGTGAGACGATCCCGCGAGTCCGCGTGTTCAAATCCCATGTACCGCAATCTGATTAGATTTTATTTTAATATTTTATCTCGGTTATTCAACTTCGCGACTATAACTCCATCTACAGGGAAAGAAATATATAATTAGCGCATTAAGGTTACTACGCAACTAAGGCCACCTATAAAAAAACTACGCAAATAGACTGCACAGGAAGGCAACTACTCAAGCAAGACCATCGGTCCAGGTTCATGATGACGCGAACACACAAAGAATAACCAGCAATTCCTCTATTCCAAAGTTGACATTACTACAAACTCAATGGTACCAAAATAGATAATGTAGAAACGATTTTAATCTTTGAGAGACCCTACGCTACTGACTTTATCAGTAGAGGAAGTAATAACTAATGCTAAACCTGACAAATAAATGTGTCAATCTTGGAAGTTTACTTCAGAATGGAAGTTGTAGCAGTTTTTTTATAAGCGCTTATGATATTCAAAAGATATCAAAGTGATGAAATCAATTAATAATCAAGAATAACATTATATGTATTATGGGATAGGGTTCGCTAGCAAAGGGTTAAGAATATTGTACCACATGTGAAGTTATGTCAGTCGGGAAATGCATTACCGGGAGTCATTAGCGAACGTACCCAAACAGATGGCCCATTAAGGTAAACGCGATACAATCAGTTTTGGCAAGGTCTACTACATTAAGAAAAGGAGCCTCCTATTGTATTTTAGAAAGTATCGGGAACCCGAGGGGTTTCGTCACAGGGCAAAGTCGTCACTTAATTGAAGTGAGGGCCATTATAGATGTTTGGGAAGCTGAAAGGATAGTGACTGACGGACGGTAGGAGCGAGACATCGTTACGAGGGAGATATACATGTGAGCAACACGGTGAAAGTTCGTTCCAACAGTTACGTTAGCCCGCATATTTCTAGCATTTATTTAAAATTGTTCAGCAAGTCTTAAACGTGTAATAAACAAATAAAGTGTTCTACCAAAACTACAATGTCGCTCTCTGTAATCACCACCGATCCCAGAGATTAAGACTTATGTGTGAGCAGCTGTAGACACCAGTAATAAGCAGCAGTCAATTAATCAAGTGACATAAAATGCTTCAAAGTAATCATCGCGTAATAGTAACTTTTCTTTTCAACTGTACTTTTATCTAGTGCTAAATGATGGAAAGACAGCAATAAAAGTGGAAAACCCAGAAGGAAAGTAGTTGAAACGTCTAAAAATTGAGAAAGTGCAGCAGCTATGTGACAAAATGTGTTGGGTGAATTGAATTTTTGCAGTCTCGTCTCGTCTCGTAACTCAACGACCAGGTCACGCCTCAAGCTGCCTCGAAACGACGTCTGGCAAGGTATAGAGTTAACTTCCACCTTCTAGGATGTAATCAAGAGATCAAGGAAGACGGGGCGAAAATCGATGGCGCGGCTGATAGGAAGTACATGCTTAACTGTAATCCGTGAAGGGATGCGCCAGATAAAGAGATCGTTTTACGTTCCGGAGGTGATGAAGGAAATGGTGATTAGTGTTGATCTCTTCTCAAGGGAAATCTTAAGAGCCTTTCTATGTGCTACTAGCTACGGCTTTAACAAAACTACCCCTTCCATCCTCTTTCTAATTCACACATTTTTAGGGGTTCTGCTATCTCTCTTGCATCTTTCTTTGTCTCCTTCAGCTTTCAGTATCCGTTTCCATTATTTAGTGATTTAAATTGCTTTACTTTCTCTGCCACTTGCACAGTAGGTACAGAGCGTATTTTAGCGCGCTCGCCTACCACCTAGGCGGCCCGGGTTCGATCCCAGGGACCCGCATGTGGTATTCGTGGTGGACGAAGCGGCGTCAGGGCGGGTTTTCTCCGGGTACTCCGGTTTCCCCCGCCATCTCATTCCACCGGTGCTCCATCTTCATGTATCATCAGTGTCACCGCCTGCGGTGCCGTAGTAGTAAAAGCGGGCGTTAAACACTACAACAACAACAACAAACAACAGAGCGTATTGCATTCCAAAAAAAAGTATTACTGAGATTTTACTGGAAATACATTAAAGTTTGAGGTTGAGTACCCAGAATTAAAAACAATGGAAGAAAAGTCTGTGTGTGCCCGTCTTCTTATGCGTGACTATGAACAGTATAACTCTAAAAAGAAAGGTTAGTCAAATAACAAACTTAATATTTAAGTTCAGCGTCTTCCGAGGTTGCGACATGAAGATTTTCAAGAAAATACCCCTCTCCAAACTACTACATGGAATATTTTTCGAAAGTTTGTATTTTCTCAAAATTGACTCTTAAGATTTTGGTTAAAATGCCAAAGGTGAAATGTTAGATATTTTTATGACAAATTAAATATAAGGCTGGAAGGTAGATACTGCTTCGACCATACGTTAACCAGGGAATGTATATGAGTGCAACAATATCTCCAATACCATAAAATTATTGTCAATAAAGAAAATAATTTGCACCAAATATTTGGAGCTATCTAGCTTGTTGACGAATGGGTATAAATGCTTTATTATTTCACTGTCACGTAAACCTTGTGAGAACAATGCTGTAATACATTTCTCCCTCAATTCTAATGAATTCAGTCACAATTTAATGTTAAAATGTCATGCTAAGTTTAATTTCTAACAGAGACTTGGTATCGTTACGTCAACATTACATTGTGACCAAATTCATTCGAATTGAAACAAAAAGGATATTAAATCGTTGTTCACACAATGTTTACGCGACAGGAAATAAACTATTTATATCCATTGGTCAGGAAGACAGATGCCTCCAAATATTCCAAATATTTGACACATTATTTTCTTTCGGCGAAGCGGTTCTTTATTGACAAAAATTTGTTGCATTCATCATGTAGAATTCCTACTTATGTATGTCCTTCCACCCTGTATATATTGAATTTTCTGGAAATCGCCACCGAAGGTCTCTTCTTTCTGGATGAATTTTGAATATTTCTTAAACCTTAAGCGATAAAAAATCTTACTACACCAAAATGTAGATCTCGTTAAAGCCGATAATTTAAGTCAAATAAACTGGTTTGTAAGGATAACCATTTTCGAGATGTACCTTGTTATTGGTTTGAAGTTTTAAATGATTATATCTTTCTTAAGTAGATAGTTGTTATTTGTTCTTCTATATACTATGCAAGCAGAATGGAATGTCAAAGCTATCACATAGCAGCCAGCTGTTAAAATATTTGTCTATCCCTTGAACCTAATGTATTCTCGTACTCCCACTATACTTTCAGGGAAATAAGTCTACAAACGTTCATCTCGATTAATTGAAGTAGATACAATAAGCGTTTTTAAGAATAGTCTGTACAAAAATGATTAGAGAATGTCATGTGAGTGCACACAACATCCTTAGTTTTATTCTGCTCTAAATTGTTCACTATACAGAATGTCCCAAAAAACACCGACAACGCTTAGTATGTTGTACAGGACGGTAAACTGTTTTTCAGATAGGAACCCCAGTACGGAAATTCACGGTTTGGACGCTGTAGCGTATCGAAGTATGAGATGACGTACATTCACGTTTCGTCAATAAAACCTACATCTAGCCGTCTGCATTAGAAACGGGCTTCGAGCTGTGTACTTTCTACGTCATTGCAGAGCCTACATCGACGGTGGTGAGCCTCGTGCACATGACCGAATACGTATGATTATCTTTGAAGACTCGAGCCATAAGATCTTCCGCTGACGTTACAGGAATGTCATACAACATACTCTTCATACAACTCCACAAAAAATAATCGAGAAGTGTTAGATCTGGCGACCGTGTTGCACATGGAACTGGTCCACCTCTACCAATCCATCGATTTGCGTATGCGACGTTGAAGTAAATCCCACATTTACATCAAAGTGTGCTCAAGTTGGCCATTTCAGCAGCTGTGTACTGGTACGTGTCGCATTGTTATTAAGAAGTGTTACTATGCTGGAAACTACACAGTTAACTACCAGTAACAAAAGTGTTTTGCGAGACAATAGACGATGTTTTACAGTTGAAAATTTGTGCAAAGTGTTGGTTGTGAACTGCAATTTAGCAGTGGGACCACTTCTGCTTCAACCTCTAAGAAATAAGGTAACTATTTATTATTTATACTAACTCGTCTTGTCTACTGCAAAGGGACATTGTTTTAATTAAATAGTGCATATTTCTTGGCATATTTTCAAGTTTTTAAGAGCATATTTGCGTGCATATTTCAGTGTTCCGAGCCCTAACAATAACATATAGTTATCATAACTTCATTTTTATCAGCACACCTGAAAACCTAAAGATTAGCCGTTTTCCTACCAGTTACAGAAAAAAGTAGGATTGGCTGGTATATTTATTATTCTAATTAATTTTCAATTTAAATTTTATTTTAAATGGTTAATTTCATGAATCTATAATTTCGTTATGACGATCCCACAGTAGTAGTTGTAGTTTAAGCCATGATATTACACACTATCAAATACAGCTTCACATTTCACATTCCCACTACACATACACATGCCAAACAACGTTAAACTGAACTGCAAAGTTGGTACTTTCCGAAGGTGCGAAAGGTAGTTCCCGCAGATTGACGTCATTCAACCCTATACCTGCTACTAGGCAACCCGGTGGCGCCAGCCGAGCTGTGTAAATCAAAATTAAGTTTCCTGGAACACTGTCTAAACCAAATTAACATCTAATCAATACTAAACGAAACAAATGGTACCACTTTCGAGGTAGATCAGTACTGCCAATCCACTTCCTCTATACCCTAAATCCCAGATAAAAGCTTTAATTTTAACTTCAATGAAATGTAGGTATAAGATGAAAAAGCTCTTGGGAGAAAAAAAGGATAAACGAAGTGTACGATTTGGTGCAATAGGAAGCTTTACACATCATTATTACACCTACAATAAAATTACTTCTTAGGTCATCTGTAAACAATACAGAAATAGTACCGAACTAGAAAGTGTAATATTATCACTATTTTACACTATTTTACTAACCGCAAAGAATCAACATAAGATTCGGAATATATATTATTGATCAAAATATTATGGAACCCTCTAGAGCAGTGCTGTCCAAGTTTCTCATGTGCTCGGGCACATTTAACTCTTGCCTAAGGAGACGTGGGCGCCATCACAACCACCGTTAGGACAAGTAGCCTTCTTTTCAAAGGAAAAAGGGAAAGCACTGGCTAGGAAAGTAATGAATACTGCTTTAAATGTACAAAAACATACTTCATGGGTATGTACTGCAAAGATAGAAGGAAGTAGGCCTGTCTTGAAATTTTATTTTAATAGAAGAAATCGTCGGAGTATAAATTCGCTTATGAAGGGAGTCAGAAAAATACATCACGGGCGCCGCGTTGGACAGCGTTGCTTTAGAGTCAGGAGCATACACGAAGTTGGATGGATGCAGGTTGCGCATTAGCATTGCTCTGAGTTGCGTGACCTATCAGCACATAACGAGAAAGAATGACAGGAAGAAACAATGTAAGAGTACTTTCCTACCGGCTTTCGGTGTGTACGCTACTAACATACAGTTAGAAAAATAAGTGGCAAAAAAAAAAAAAAAAAAAAAAAAAAAAAATAATAATAATAATAATAATAATAATAATAATAATAATAATAATAATAATAATAATAATAATAATAATAATAATAATAATAATAAACAAATAAAAGCCATGCACAAACAAGATGCGCATGCGCGCATACACACTCACTCAGACAGGATAACAGACACGCACAGATTTTTATTTATTTTTTATGTTCTTTTTATTTTTTGTTTTTTCTGTTTTTGGTTCGAGTTCAAAGCTTCACCTTCCTGCGAAATCTCTGTAGAGTATTTTTGTTTCAAATATAATAATTCCTCTATCCTCCCTCTCTCTCGCCCACCCCCACCCACATCCACACACACAGACACCTCTTTTCAATTGACTTCAACTTTATTTGCTGTAAAATATCTATATCAAATTTTTTGTGGAATATAATACTTCCTCTACATCCATCCGTCCATCTCTCTGTCTATCTGTCTCTCTCTCATTATCTCTCGCATACACACAAAATGTTTTGGTTCAGTAGAGCTCAACTTGTCTGTAACAATTTCTATATAAAATGTTTGGTGGAATGCATTGCTTCCTCTAACGTCTCTTGACAAGACATTAAACAAAGGAAAATATAAAAGCAATTTATCACTGGCTAGTAATGACTTCTTGTAATTATTGTTTTTTTCATCCTGTTTTCATCCAGTTTTATATGCCTCCTGTTTTCTCTCTATGCATTCATTTTATTTTGCAGTTTGTTATTAGTTGTGTACTATTCAAAGTCATAATGCATTACTCATAGACGTCGAGTGTTGTGGTTAGAGAGTAACGTGTTACCCAGGTTTGCATATCTCTTAGGGGGTTTCACCACTCTAATTAAATGATAGGTAAGGATGCTGGGTCATTTTACATGTATACTTTTCACACAAACATACGCGCGCGCGCGCACACACGCACAGACACACACAGATACGCACACACATACACAACATACATTTTTCTTCATTAACTAATTGTGATTCAAAGCTCCCGGAAAGTTAATGAAAATGAAATCGCCGAGCGGACTCGGTCCAGTACGATATTCCATACACTAAGTAAGGGATAGAGAAAATAAAAAATTGATGTGTTGCACTCACATGACTTTCTGTACTATTGTACTTACCATTCTTGCAAACTCTTATGCCTATATTTTCGTGTTAGTTGAGACAAACATTTGTAGAAATTATCTTATTGCTTATTCTCTTGTAGGTAAAACAGTAAACTTTGAGCGATAGTCAACTCTTTTAAAGCTTTGAAATCCCGGTCTCTTTGCACGGCTAAGGTATAAAAAAATGATAACGATCTTCCATCTGGTGAAAGTTCAAGTATTCCAAAACTCACTCAAATAACAAGGAATAATTCCGAAATGGTTCACTCTACAAAAAATGTATTTGGACATAAATTGTGGGTTTTAACGGATCTATTTTTATACTAAGATTTGGTGTGCATCTTATGATTTACCAGTTATGCAAACATCAACAGCAAATGGGCCTATAGCCAGAAAATTCAAAATGTACATTTCATTTGCCATGAAAGTATCTTAACACTTTAATAAAAATGTTAGCCATTTTCGAAAAAATCAAAATTTTCGAAAAATGTTTCATGTAAAGGGTAGTTTAGGATGAAGAAATTTTCTTCAAAAATCTTTGTGTCGCATCCTTGGAAGATATTAAATTTAAATACTAAACTTGGTTTTTAACCTACTTTTGAGTTACGCTGTTCACAGACAGACAGATATACACATGCGCGCTTGCGTGAGGACCTTTTTCTAAAAGTGCTCTTTTTTGGATTCAGCGGGTCTCAGAACATATATTTCCGGTGAAATTTTAACATCGAATTTTTGGATGGAATATAATAGTTCCTCTATTTACTATAGGAACGTAGTAGAGAAAGTAAAAAGGGGAGAAAGTAACTCTTATAAAAAGATTCGTCCTATCTGGGAGCAGTTGCCTGTAACCCAAAGGATGCTTTCCTTGATGTTTACTAAACCGTGCGGTGCTGCACGACGGGTAAACACTTCAGTCAGATTTCTGATGCATTATGGAGTGACCTGAAGGGACAAGCCCCAGCACCTACCAAGTTTGAGGGCTGATCTTGCATGTGGGTTATGTAAATATATACTGGAGTAGCTAATTTTATTCCTTTGTTATATCCCTGCGCTCATAGAAGCTATTGAAGCAATCTAGATTAAACTTTATGAATTATCGAAAAGAGCAATTTATGGATTTAAGATGGTGAATTTGGAAAATCTGAGAAAAGTTATAAAACATGTTAGAATAAATTATAGCTAGGATAATAAGCTTAAAATATCTTCATTTTTTTCATTAATCGTATTGAAGCGATTGCTAACCAGTGATCCCACTCCATTCCTTCAGTCGGATGAGAAAGCAGTCAGTATACAGTTACGGACACAAACAGACGATTCCAAATTTGAAATTTCTGGGAACGTCCTGAGAAGACCTCTCCGTTCTGGATGATTTTTGCATAAATGGTAAACAGTAAGAGACAGACAAAACTTTATTAAACAAAAAATGTGAATCTTGTTAAAACACACGACTTATGTCAAATACTTCCTTTTTCTTTTGAGTGAACCATTTCGGAGATATTCTTTCTTATTTGTTTGAATTTGCCAATACAATGTTACTCATTGGCCTTGGCCTTGCAAAGAGAAGGGAATTTCGCATAGCAACCAGCTCTTAAAACATTTCACTATCGGTCAAAGCCCACTGTATTCCCATATTCTCTTTGCACCTACAAATAGCTTAGCAATAACATAATTTCTAAAAACTCTTATGTCGATTAAAATGTATTAGATAGAGAAATAAGCACTTGCAAGAATATCTGACCCCCTCCCGCTAGCTATAGTCCAAACTCCGCAACTTTTCATTCTCTGTATGAAGGTTCGGTTCCTATTAATGATGCTGTCAACTGCCAGGATTAGATCGGCACAGCTGGTTAGCCGGAATTTCGTCTCGGCATGTCTTTAAATCTATTCACATTGTGCTGTCCCTACGCCATAAATGTCTGTTTCAGTATCAGCGATGGCTATGGTTACCAGGAAGTGAAGATTTCGGTACTTAATTGAACATACGCCTACTCTGTTTCTGGAAAATTTCAGGAGGAAGAAATAAAGCAAAAGACACAGAGGACGACCGGTACCGGAGCGGCAGGTTTAGACACAGGCAGAGTCCCTAACACCTCCAGATAATTATATCTTTATGACGCTGGAAACCCCACAGATATACCTGGACACAAGGAGAGGGGAAGACAGTTTTTCAAAGCAAGCTTAACAGCCACACACCTCACCAGCCGTCCATTCGCCTGATCCATCAATAGTAGATGAAATGACAAGATTGTCCTATCAACCAGGGAAAGCCGCGAGAAAACGCAAGGTCAGAATGGGAATCGAAGCTTGAATCTTCCGAATGTGAGCCCCATACGTTACGTCACAGTCAACTTCCTCGTTTCAATATCAGCAATACTGACATTAATCTAATTCTGTCGTGTTTACAAACTGTAAGCTCATCAGTATCGAGAGCTACTATTTTGCACTTGTTGTTAAGTAAACCAGGCAATGCAGCACGACGTGTAAACATGTAAGTCAATCAGGTTTCTGATGCACGCAGTTCCAAGTGAATTGATGAGAATCTCATGCAATTACCACGGCTCTAGGATGTAAACATTTCCAAGAATGACAAACCAGTGTCAATTTTAATGATGTGTACAGAGAAACAGTAAGCAATTAACGGGTGATTAAAAGTTCTATGTGCACGTTACTGTTTATTTTGAAATATCTCCTACAAAACATTCATACAAAAGCTTAATTTTCTATTTAAATGGATATATCGTGATAGAAGTTTGTACACTTGCTTTCATACATAGGTGGCTAAAGCCATAGCCAAGTCTAAAAATTTGGTCATTCTACTACCTAAGTATATCTGAGATGCTATCTGTTGCATGACGTCGCGGGGAACAAAAATGAATGCAGATTAAAATTTCAACACAGGTACTGTGACGCCGAGCTGTCCACCTGCTGGTGCGCCGCGTAACAAGGCGCTCAAGGTCAAGTTTCTCCACACCATTCACGCGAGTGAACACGTGACTAATAACAATCAAGCGGCAATGCAAAGGTGTTCAGAGCATTCGAGAACTGTATGGCAGCCGGCTTGTTTGAAAGCGTTTGCGAAAGATCTGGCTACGGCATCGAAGGTATAAAAAGATACTTCCTGTCAAGGTGAAGTTTTAATGAATGTGGGGTGATTGTATCCTCGGTGTTAGAGTGTGAGAAACGGAGAAAGTGAAGAGAGTGAAAGAACTGAGTCAAGGCTACGAGAAGAAAACAATTGTGAATTTTAGTATCACAGAAGATTGTAGACTGGATTAACATCAGTAGAAGAGAACTGTAGTTTCGGAGGGTAATGAAATGGATAAGTTCTAAGTTTGAGCCATGCTTTATGTTCCTATAAAAACATCATTTTCATGGAACTCTTGCCTCTAGTAATTACTACTAGTATTGCCTCTAGTATACTGTACTTTGTAGCGATTACTAAACAAGAATTAAATTTTAACACACTTCAATCATTACAAATTCTAAATTCTGTGTTCCTTATTTTCAATTTGAAAATATGACAGCACTAAACATCAGAAAGTAAGCGTAACAATTCGTGTTTTCTTTTATTGTTCCATTTATAATCCAATTTAACTTCAATGGTGTCTGCCTCTATCAGTGTGGTGGTAGTGTGCCTGCCTCGCATCCAACAGGTTCCGAGTTTGAATCTCGGTTAGGGCGAGTTATCCGAATAACTTTTTTTCCGGCGATTTTCCTTATCTACAGAAGACGAATGCTGGATAACTTAAGCTCTGGAACATTTGAGCATCATTTCGTTCATTCGTCGTCCGATATGACATTGCGTTTGAGAAGATAAATATATTTAAAAACTTCAATGGTGATATTGGTGGTCTTTCCTTTTGGCCACAATGTCAATAGGCAATGGTTTCAACTTCTATTGTGCGTTTGGGGCTCTTTTTTAACGTTATATCACACAGATGTTCACATTCTCATTCAAACTTCTGGACTGGGGAGGATAGGAAATAATCTTGGCTAAAGAAACATTTCCACTGTCCAGCCAGGAATCGAACCCGGGACCTTTTGCGCAGCAGTCAGGTGAGCTAGTGACTGAGCTACTGGGCTAGCCTAGAGTTGCGAAACTACCGTATGCTGCTGTAGACTCATAAGCAAGTGTAGACTACAGTAGTTTTCCTAATAGAATTGGTCAGTTAAGAACCTACCCGCGTTACCTGTGCGTTAGGTGTGTTGCATACATATCGGGCGTTGTTTCATATTGATCGCGTTGTTTGCCTGGTGAGACCATGTTTTAGTAGATTCCTGTAGAAACCGAAAGCGTTGAACTTTAAACCTCCTCGAGACTGAGAGAGGGTATATAAGGGACCGCATTAGTGTCTTCAAAAGCATTTGGGAGTTGCTCTCAATATATTAGTGTAGATCGAAGACTCTGATAGTGTTGTATATACTGTGCCAAAACCACCGAACCGTAGGCCAACTTAATTCGTATTGCTTCTAATCGTTAGCATTATCTAAGGGAGAAAAGGCGAGTTGGATCGCTACATTATACTAACAGAATTACAGAGTAGTCTGGCGGGAGCGGCCGATGCTGGCTTCGTTATTCAAGGAAAACCTGGCATTAATGTGGAAACATATGATTGAGTTATTTAGATTATAAAATTGATTTTATAATGAAGTTCGGCGGAAGTTTTACAGTGTCGGCGTTCCAGTGTGCACTTGCTTCCATTTATGTCGTCCCCGCAGCTTCGGGAGGCGTACTACTGGCCTTCACAGGTAGAGTATGTATAGCAAGGAGGAAATGTGTGTGCTTGTTACCTTTTCGCGCATGTAGTGATTTCTGTGCACAGTTCTACGTTATTCACCTATGAATATACACCTTCAAATGGTAAATTGGCAATGGCTTCCCAATGCACTTTGGCAATATTTGCTTACATTGTGTCAGTTACAGTTAAGAGACACCAGGATTGAATTTTTTAAATTGTTTAATTTGAAAGTCATTTGTTTTAAAAGTGGCACTCTTAATGTAATCAAATAAAAAGATGAATGTTCAAAAGCTCGGAGCTTTAGCCCAGATAGTTTCTCAGATAATACAATTACTTTAATTAGTGAAAAAATGCAATTCTTTGTAAAGGATTTAAAATTTTTCAGAAAAATGTTAGTGGACTTTAGTGACACTTTAGTTACGTGAAAATAAATGTATTTGACTGAAGTTGATCTTATTGCAGAAAAATTAATTTATTTTTATGAAATTAGTGTTACAATTCCTTTTTTTTTTTTTTTTTTTTTTTTTTTTTTTTTTTTTTTTTGGTATAAATTATTTTTGGGGGGGGGGAGCCAAAGAATAAAGCAATCATAAAACGCATATTTGCATCTTTGGATAGCATTATGTATATAAATTTAGGTACAAATCGGGGTAAAACTTAGCTGTAAGGAATAAATTTCATACTCAAAGATGCTAAACTGAGAAAAAAATCAGGAAGGGGAAGTGGATGGGCCTAGTGAGTTTAAAAGGTAGCGCACGAGTGATTTAAACATGTCATGGATTTTAAAAATGGAGGACTGAGTAAAGTATTTGACCATATTTACAAGTGTGTATGGAATATTTGAGGCACCTATTATCTAAAGTCGCCAAATTCATTTTTCGACCAAATTGAGTTATGCTCGCTTCTAATAGCGAGGAATTCAATGCAGCCATGATATGACAGCAAAAGCCAAACATTTTATTACAATCCCTAGTCAAAAATGGGAGAGTATCAATTTCCGCCAAAGCCATTACGGATGCATATTTGTAGTTTCTAAGTCCGACAAATCCCTTTCGGTCAATCAGCACTTTCCCTGACTTCCCTGTGTGAAAATGTTGCCGGATACACATATAAAAGTTACTTTTCTAAAACTGCAAGCATAATTTATTCTTGTGTATGACGTCACACTAATGAATACTGAGATTGAAGAGAAAACAATGCTTAGGTGTGTTTTTTTTTTCTCTTTCTTTCTTTTCGCTATCACAGTTTGTAGGGCTAAGCTTGTCACTAAGGCTCTAAGGCTATTCTAAACATGACCCACATTAGACCACAAAATTTAAAGAAATGCACTTCTGCCAACGTACGGGTTATATCAGTCACTATCAAAACATTTTGGAGAAGAATGGAGAAACAATGAGCTTTTGCAATTCTATCTGCTTTAGAAAACCAAGAAGATCTCTAGGATCTCAGATTGAAGAAAATGAAGACGAAGTGGTTCACGAGGAAGAAATAGACAAGATGTAATATAAACTGAAAGAAAAGTTCAAAAACCTGTGAGTCATATTTTTAATAATGTTCCTGGCTTTGTTTTGTAATCAAGCGACACCTGATTTTATTAGGTGTTAAAACTAACAATGAAGAGGTGATCTTTAAATTATGCTGGTAATAGAACCTCTTTTAGTGTTGCATGTAATTTCAAATCTTTCATTCTTCAGTTTCAGAAACCACTAAATCCCAATTTATTTCTAAAATATTAAAAAAAAAAACATATTCCAAATGTACTTTATATTAAAAAAGTTCATGTTATATAACTCATTAAACATTTTAACATTGAATTTAAATTACTTCGGATAATTTTTTATCCTGGAAATTTTTTTGTAATTATTCAAAAAATTAGGTGACTGGATTTGGGGGGGGGGGGGGGTGACACTAGGCGTCTCATTTATACAGTACAATTTAAAAATTGTAAATTTGGTCTTTTTACCTAAAACCTCAGTTTGGGTCGCAAATACACCTCATGTTTAGCCGAACACCAAAGGAGAACGTTCCACACACACCCCTCGCTGGTAAGTAAGAACCCGCTGAGAACGTTGGTAAAATGTCACATGAAGCTGTAGGGCGTCATGTATGGAATAAAGTGTACATAAGTTAACAAACTAAGTCCTTATATACGGTTGTTCGGGGAGTTATCCACTAGATACTCCTTTTAGAGTAGAAGTGTTAGTATACATAGATTCTCAGGTCCCCTACAATCGGAAATTAGCGTTTAAAGCCTCTGTGAGAACAGATGTTCCTTTGCAAATGTGCTGAAACGTTTTGCAATGTACACATTTGCATCCGGGTTAGTTAATTGCCTCCTACACGGTCTCATGTTTGTAAACTGATTTTTGTTTAGTTTTATGCCATGCTTGTGCAACGCAAATGATTGCATCGTAATTTAAAAATGAGGTCCCCTGCGAGAACAGAGGGAACAAAACATCGTTTGCATTAACGTGTTTGATCAACAGGGCTGCCCGACGAAGCTGCGAGCCAAAAGGAATAATGAATGAATATAATTAGCACAGTAATGTTGTACTGAAACAATGGGCAGTGCCTCGGCGAGCCTTTGCTCACCAACTGGAACAACAGCTAACAATGGGGATCGTTAAGGTTCCGGCTACCTCCGGCAGTCCATCAAGCTATTCTCTGTAGCTAACAATTTCATCCCGAGCTGTGCTGTACCTCATAATATTAGGAAAGATAATAAACATATAAATGTTACATTTTATGTGTAGAAGATTCCCTGACTGTGTATGAATGTGTATGTCCGTATACTGAGAGTATTAAACGCTGTCTGACACGTAGAGTAGCGGAGTATTTTAAGGGCATAAAAGCATTTTCCTTTTTTTCCATGTACGGAACACTAATAGGAGTTTATTTCAAAGTATGCCATTACATGCTGAGCCTAGAATTCAATACGCGTGCCTGGTACTTCCACAGAGGCGTATGACTCGTATATTGGAGACGTTGCCTAGCAAGCAAGGTGTTCAGTCTGAACGTGAGGCCTTTCATGCTATAGCAACAGACGGCGTTCTTCACCGTATGATACTCTTACTGAAACCTTCTTCGCCGTAATCGAAGGTTCGTAAAAGCTACAAGCGGGGTAATTGTTATCACTAAGTGAAGGTAACGTGAATTTGTCAGCAAGGTGTGTTACGGCTTCTTCCATCTGCATGTGTGGTTAATTTTATACGTGTGGAATGAATAGACCTTGGTAGGCTTATTACATTAATATGGCTTGTAAAGTGAGACTGGAAAATTAAATGCCATAGCCGGGGTTTGAATCATGGATCTTCTGATCTTCGCCCAGCTACTCTAACCACTGAATGTGGGTGAGCTGGAGAATTTGATGCCGTATCGGTACGTTGGCGGAGACTAGCTTAGCTCTCCCCCCCCCCCCCCCCCCCCCCCCCCCTTGGCTTGGCTTGGCTTGGACCATCCCATGGGAGGCCCGGAAACCAGTGACTCGCCTTCCAATCAGGGGGACGAGATTTCCAGAGCGCATTTATTCCTCATGTTGAAAGAATGCCAGAAATCAGACTCCCTAAATAAATAATGCAACTTCATCCTAAAGGTAGCAGATCGGATGGCAGACCCAGGAAACGATGGCTGGAGGACTTTGACGGCGGAACAGGCACTTGATTACCTATGCCATGAAGTGAAGGAGGAGGAGAAGAAGAAGGAGAAGAAGAAGAAGAAGTAGTAGTAGTAGTAGAAGAAGAAGCATTTATTCCTCCTGCCGTGTTGCTGTGGCAACCTAACAGGATGAAGGGTGAAATGAAATGATTAATGTAACGAAATAGAGCGACAGGAAATTCGGAGGATATGGAAATCCTTTCCAGCACTCGCCTAGTGACCCACGGGTCAGGAAGGCCGGCCACGGGGACCAAACCCGCGACGTTCCGAATGCGGACCACATACGTAAGTCGGCCCGCTCCCTCATTTCTGGTAGATTTTAGGAGTTCAGTGGACTTCAGTACTTTAGCCTCTAGAGTACACTGTAGGGATAAGTGCTTTCCTTATTTTCAATTTGAGAAACTAATAATCTTAATCTTGGAATACCAGGATGTAATAAGTCACACCAAAACATGCATAACTAAGCGAAGTTTTGGTCTAATATAACATTTCTTGTAACTTCCATTCATTGATGATAGGAAAAATAAAAATAATAGGAAGAAAAGTTGCAGATGCATCATTTTGAGAGCATCAGCAAATAATGCGTTAATTGCAAAAATGATGAGATATTTTAAGCTTTAGCGAAGCATTATTCAAAGGAAAACACAATTAGAAAATTACATTTGTTAGTGACAAATATATAAATTTTCACTACTGAAAGCGTTACATTAATGCGATATAAACCGTTAACGCAAAAGGCAAATAAATTCTCAAACTTTCTTGTAGTAAGTTTTTGTCTGTCTCTTACGCTTTTCTATTTATGCAGAACTATACAAAATTGAATCAAAAAGGGACTTTCATGTTCATGTCAATATCATGTCACATATATTTTAATCCCTATTATCTGAGCTGTTTCTGAGAAAATGCAAAAAGTCGTTTTAGAAAAACTTTTCCATGTATAGGATAGTTTGGAATAGGGGATTTTCTTGAAAATATTCGTATTGCATCCTTGGAAGCCACCAGTTATGCAGTTTTCTCTCTTTGTCTCGCTCTCTCTCCCTCTCTCTGTTACACACACAGACATATACACGCTTTTTTCTAAAAAGTCTTTTTTGTCCAGGAATCGCAAAAGCTAAATATCCGGTGAAATGCCAATATTGAATTTCTGGGTGGAATACTTCCACTGCGTTTTACAAGGTGATACAGAAAATAACAGTTTGCAAACGAAATTCTCTGCATAACCCGTCATGTTATAGCACTACCTTTTTAAATGAATTAAAAGTAACTGCAATTATTTTTAATCGTCCGTTAAGTAAAATCCCAGATAAAATTAATTTTGTTTACAAGGTGGATAGGTTTTCAGATGTTTCATTTCCATTGTTTATTTTATGCAGACTGTATCGATCTGTTGGAATTCTGTCACCTCCTGTGTTCTTGGAATTGCGAATTACGTTTCCAAAACTACCACCAAGTAGATCAGTGCTCTCTAACTTCCTTATGTGCTCGGGGACCTTTAATTCATACCTAAGGAGGCGCGGGCGCCATCATCACCACGGTTAGATCAGGCACCATTCTTTTTAGAGGAAAAAGGGAAAAAATCTGATTAGGGAAGTAATGAATACAGCTTTGGGTGTACAAAAACATACTCCAAGGGTTTGTACTTGGAAGATATTCGGAAGGAAATAGTTTTGTCTTGAAATTGAAATTAAAATTAGAAGTCGTCAAAGTAAAAATTTGCGCCAGAGCTGAAATGGAGAAATTACCTAGGATTGAGGTTAAGCATTGTTCTAGTCTCTCCAAATTAGGCCGAGCTTAATGCTACATATCCTTTTCAAATGTAGCCGTCATTCTTGGACATTATCTGTATGTCGTTTCTGTAATTGGTCCTTTATCACTGAACAACAAACAGACGTATTTAATTGTACATATTATACTACTAGCTTTATAAACCCCAAGCATATAGAAATTCTGGCTGGCTAGTTGTGATATATAGAATAGCAAAGGCTAGAATTTGGGACACTGTGACCTAAAACACCGATATTCATATCAACAAACGTCTTACCAACAGAGGTGCTATTTCTGAGTACACCTAGTGTAAAGCTGTTTTTGCTTTTAAAGCCCCATTTGACCCTAGGGCAAACCGGATCCCAAGTTCCGAGCCCTAGATAGAAGCCTTATCCACGAAGTAAACAACCCACCGTCTTTTTGCATTCTGTGTATATTCTGATATAATATGCATCTGCAGAACCAGGCAGGACTGCTACAGATTCAGAATCACAAATACACCGGCTTGCAAGATTTATGTAGGATACGGCGATAAATCATATCGATTTCTTGCCCATAGCAGGACAAGATTACCATTGAGTTCACTTACACAACTCCAAAATAACAGTTCTCTTATTCAGTATTTTACAAGTAGTTCTTAGAGGCTCTGGTGCGGAGGGCCCGGGTTCGGTCCCCGGTACCAGCGTGGGGATTTTTTCCTCCGCTGGGAGATATGCTCTCAGCCTCGTTGTGTCCGGGGGGGGGGGTTAAGTGAGGTGCTACTTGACAAAGAAGTAACAACTCCAGGTCGTGAAGGGCACATAACCAGGAGGGGTAGGGCCGCCTACTACGTCCCACGCTCCAGTTCCGCACCCCACTCTTGACATCTGTAGTGGGCAGAGGTGGGAGACGCAGCGGTCGGTAGGGATTATTATTATTATTATTATTATTATTATTATTATTATTATTATTATTATTATTATTATTATTATTATTATTATTATTATTATTATTATTATTATTGGTTCTCAATGGAGTACGTTGGTTACACCTTACGGGACCTACTTTGATAGTTTAAAGTTTCAATTTACAAAACAAACAAACAAATACACAAAACATTAGTATTGTCCTGGCATCTAGAATCAATACTAGGATACAATATTCACTGGTGTTATTCTTATTTCTATTTTATTGATAAATACAATCATAATGACTTAATACAGTTTTTTTGTAGATAAATAATTAAACAAAAGTTAAGAAATAATAATTAAAACAAAATAAGACTAGTCATCATTAGTCATCTCTTCGTTGCTTCTCTCCCCATCGACCAGCCACCTCCAGTCTTCCCATTAATGTGCTATATTGAGTTTCAATAAGGGCAATACTCGGTACAAATCTTCCTTCAATCACATTTAAGAATGCTGTTGAGCTCTTACAAAAGGCAATCTCACCGGAGATGCGGTTTTGTAAAAAGTCATTAGCATCAATGTTGGTATAATGTGTGTAATGCATATGCATTGTTAACGCACTTTAGGAATTCGTCCAGTGGCTTGCTGAATGAAGAATGGTTAGGAGAGAAAGAAGGGAAAGCTGCTCGGCTTATTAATACGGAACGAAGAGTCACGGCTTGATCTGAAAGAGCCCGAGTCTTCCAAGTGATGGTTGACGAAACAGTAATTAAAAAATAGGATGAGTTACATCCACATAACTTTTTCTAGCCCCTTTCATATAATTCATTTCTTGCATGTCTTCTATAAACCATTCTTCAGAAAATGTTACTTTTCTCCTATTTACTGCATATTTATGCAAATAAATCTTTACAGAAATACTTTCATTATATATTTCTGTAACGAATAATCACGTATCTAAAAAGCTATTGCTTTGAAATTTCATATGACTGCAGATAATTACGTATTTAAAGAGTTTCGGTAGTAATTATCTGTTTAAAGTTACACAAAATGAATTTAGAATGATGTCACCAGGTACTCACACATAACTCTAGATGTACATTTTATTAATGTGCAACTGTCAACATATAGTGAGTGTAACAAAATCGTTGACGGCATTTTCGAGAAAATAAAAAGTGGAATATTTTCTTGTAAATACTCTTGTCATATCTTTGGAAGACACTGAACTTTTGAAAGGTAGTATCAAAACTGAAAATGTTAATGCCATATCCAGGTTTGAACCAAGGATCTTCTCTTACGCGCTGTTGCTCTTAATCACTGAGCTACCATGACAACATTCCGGCACGGCCTTAAATTCCCCAAGCGATTCGCATTTTTACGATAAACCACAAGAGAACCTCATATTCGAGACAAGGTACCCCAATGGCAACTTACAGTCTATGTACTAAATGTACTAAGTTGTACTAAATTCCGTTGTTCAGATCCCGGCTATGCTATTGAATTTTTCAGTTCTGATTTTACCTTTCAAAGTTTGTGTGTGTTAGCGCAATCAATTAATATTTTTTTCATCTTTTCCTGTTTTAATGTTCCATTTATATGCCGCCTTTAATATCAAAGGTCATATTGGCAGCTTTCAGTCTTGTGGAAAAATTGCTCAACACAATGGTGTTCACTCGCTTAACGATGTTACGCTGTTTTTTTTATTTCCTTTGTTTTAACTAACTTATTACATTAAATTCACATATAAATTCACACTCCCTAGGCATGCACGCAAGCCAAGTAAGTTACCTAGAATCGAAACTTATCCCTAGTGGTTCAACAACTCTCCTGATAAAGCTTCACTCTTTTTCGAGCGAGAGTTCATGGACTGGTGATCCCAAACGCTCCATCCTTTCAGCAAGGAAAGCGAACGAACGACACTATCCGCTGGGATATCGGATATGATGAGAAACAGGCTCATCTCAGCCGGGCTTTACAAACGCAATGTTAAAGCTCTTGCTCAAAGCCGGAAATTCAAAGCAGACGGCGACGGCTACATTTTTGTAACTAAAACCTCCCTGTAATAATGATGAAAATAGAAGACTTCAGTTCTGGAGTGACACCCAACAAACAGATAAATGTGCTTATTTACTGCAGAGACTTGAACGCGTTTTGCCTGTAACTACGACTGAACATGGCCAGAGACTGAAGTCCCTTTTAATGAATACAAACCACATCGAAATCTACGGGGGAAGGTAGACGTGTTTCATGATATGGAATTTTACAAGAGTAATTCATTTTCAAAGTTTCAAATTGAAGGGGACTAGGTAGTCTGAACATACAGAAATTACACCTTAGGGAGTTAAATTACCACTGTTAATGAAGTTCTCAATGGTTTTGCCCTAAATTTTTATGAAGTATTTAATAAACCTTGACAATTATTACAAGTGGTTATTTGTATTAATAGCTTATATGGTTTAGTCTATAAAAAATTACATCCATCAAAAAAGTAATAAACGTTACTCTTAAAACGTGTGAATTCATGAACCTTTTTCTTTGAAACCACTTCCAATACTAAATCACACTTTTGCATGCTTGTGTGTTAGTATAATTATCTATTCTCTGAACCTCAATTACTTACATATGCGTACCAGTTTACTAGAAGTTTTAAAAAAATTATTTTCAAAATAAAAATGTAAAGATTTAGAATTTTTGCAATAGTGTTGCTTTCTTAATATCACTAACATATGTTATAAAATTATTGTAATTTAGAAAGTTCAACTATATGTTGTACACATGTTTTGCAAATTTCATCGATCACCTTCCATACTTTGAGAAAAAGGTGCATGATTTTAGTTCACTTGTTTTTAGAGAAACGTTTATTATTTTTCTGCCAGATGAAATAATTTTTGTAGACTCAATCACATAAGCTATTAATATGAAGCACCAGTTGAAATAATTTTCATGATTTATAGAATAATTGAAAAACATTTCACGAAAAATCGAGGACTTAAAAGCAGTGGCAATTTAACTTAATTTAACTCACTAAGTTTAATTTCTATATGTTCCGACTACGTCGTCCAATTAAGTCGATATCTTCTTGCCTGGGTTAGGGAGACATTAAAACACGGCTTTTTATAGGATCACAGTACTAATATTTAGTACTTAAAATATATTTTCATCTCATTTTTCAACGAGTGTGCGTTGGCTGTTTCGTTGCTTGTAGTTTTGGTATATTTATAACTGTACCTATATTAATATAGCTGCTTAGATGTACAGACGATGAAAAAATAATTAATGTATCATTTTAGTTTATAGAGAAAAACGTTAAGTTCTGCGCACTATTTTCGGCACTATCATTGAAATATGAATGACTAACTTATTTAAGGACATATTATAGGAGCAGCTGATTTATTTATCTTCATTAAGGTATGGTTTTACACGGAGCAAAAAAAAAAACTTCACCAGCAATATATCTTTTGTTTGTGAACAACGAAAGACAGCTTAAATACCAAAGTTGGTACTTAAGTTCAGCATCTTATAATAATGGGATACCACCATTTTTAAGAAAATCCTTACGTGCAAAAGGTATTCGTTATTTTTATTTTCTCAAAATGACTTTTTTATTAAAACATCATATGTTTCAGGTATCTTAATGTTAATGAAACATACATTTTGAATTTTGTAGGCATAGTCTGTTAAGTCCTCTTCATCCTGAGTTACTTTTCTATAATTGGCAAACCGTTAGGAATATATTAAATCTTACTACTAGAAAAAGCACTCTTTTCGAATCAATGAGCCGCCGCTGCAACATTGCTAAGCTCCCGGTACAGAGCTGTGTGCATGCTTATCGCGGCACAGCCTTAGTTCACAAGGTAACAGAAATGGAACTCAACTTTAGATACTACACTTTGTTTAGATTTTAAAATGTGCTCTACTAATATGTGTAGGGTTGTTTTTAACAACGAAAGGGCTCTAAGAGTTGAAATTAATTCATTGGTGTGTGTAACGTCTGGCAAGCTAATGTAAGCTGGTGGCTACATAGACAGGTGGTCCAATGTACAGAACGGCAATGACGTATTTACGAGTAGTTAACGGACGTAGCTTTCTGGACGGGTTTAAGGCAAGGCTCCCAGTTTGCATTCTGCAGCAATAGCAATAAATTATTTTCTTCTTTCTCTCGTAAAGTGTGAAGTTTTAGAACACTTGAGTATTAGCCCTACTACCATCTTTTGCACGAGTTTTATTTATTTCACATTTTCAAGAATGGGAAGTGTGTTTAATCCTGTGTTTATTTGCATCTATTAAGGCTTAGTGTTGTCTTTAATAGCCTAGAAGTGATAGGCAACAATATTTTCATAAGATCGTTAGCATAATAAATTTTGTTATAAAATGCCAAACTGATGCATTTGAATGCAAAATTTACAGTGTGATTTCGAGTTCCGAAATCAGTACCGGCCGTTCCTGGACAAGCAAGTTACTCCAAGCAAGTTATAAGCTAAAGTAGCTTTGCTCGATTTTTCTATTCGAGACCGAGAATGCGAAGAACTTTAAAACAACATCCGCAAAAATACAACAATCTGTTACAGAAACAAACTTTCTCTCCCAGTTACTAAAGCTCATTTCTGATCTGGTCTGCGTGGTTTATATGTATACCTATTGTGTATGTATTCCTTAAGAAGTGATGGAAAAATTTGTTCTAGGAAGAAAAGAGAACTGAGTCCTAGTCCCATTGAAACTAAAAATTAGCATACAAGAGAAACAAAACCTAGCAATAAAATAGGCATACAGAATGGAGAATTAGTAAAAAAGTGTTCTGTAAGTGGTGCAAAGTGCAGTATTTTAGAGAAATTTCTTTATTTGTGTGTAGTTTGGGCGAGAATAAAAAAGAACTGTTTGGGTCTTCATCATATGAACGTTCACAACAAACGCTGGAACTCAACTGTTTAAAACAGTGTATCAGAATAACCCTCATTAACAGCATAAATTACACATTTCCTACTGGAATAATTTTGCACAAATGCAAATTTTTATTTGTGTGCTTTTGCGACATTGTTTTATGTTCTGGCTTAAATCCTGCCCCTAAGCCACTAACTTTTACAGCTCTACTAGCAGGGAGTGTATTGTATGTGAATACATCGCCTTTAAACGATATACCTCGCAACAATGGCGTGTTCTTGCCGGTCGCCTATTGTGAAGCGCGCTCTATGTCTAAGAATTAGCTCGTTATTTCTAAAGCAAAGTTTACTTCCGTAAAAGCACACAATTGATATTAATTTTTGGGGATTAATAATTTCCGAGACGTTCTTTGTTACTGCTTTCAATTTTTAAATAATTATATTCTCTAAAGTAGTAAGTCGTATTTTCTTGTGATCGTGCAAAGAGCATGTAATTTAGAAGTCATCATATAGCGAAACTTTTATTTTTTTAATTTGACTATCGCTTTAACTTAATGTATTTATTATACGAATATCTTAGAAATGGCTGATCCACAAAAAATGCGGTTCATAAGTTCACGTTTCTGTCTGCAAAATTATGTAAAATTCATTCCGAGAGAAGATCTAGTTGCAAGAGAATAATGTATTGTTATTATTATTATTATTATTATTATTATTATTATTATTATTATTATTATTATTATTATTATTATTATTATTATTATTATTATTATTATTATTATTATTATTATTATTATTATTATTATTATGATCATCATCATCATCATTATTATATTATTATTATGTAAATATCCTAAAGAAGTAGTGGTTGCAGCATTTTTAGGAAATAAATAACGAAGCATTCATTGTCTATATAAAGCAGGGATCGGCATTTGAGTGCATTTGCTCTCCGTGCGCACGGTGAACGCCGCGTACGTGCGCTGTAGTATTCTGTTTGGAATAAGTTGGCAGCTAGCATGTAGAAAAAGAAAGCAGTACTCACCCTCTAGCTCGCACACAGTGTTGTGACGATCCTCTCCTGCTAACTAGGCAATACTAAGTGAGAGGTGTCACAGTGAAAGAGATTTGACAACAAGAACGATTTTGACCGGAAGAGCTATTCCCTTAATGAGGGTTCTTCATTGTACTCAAGGGAGTGGACTCAGGTCATTTCCAACCAATATAGCTGTCTCTTTCTGTCAACTTACTCCGCACAGACTCTAGTCAATGAAGGATTGTGAAGAACACGCTTTCCCAATATGCATAAACTGTGTGCGAAAGTTTTGTGTTTACTTGGTTTCACTTATATATGTGAACAGTTATTTCCTATAATGGAAATAAACAAATCTCCAACAAGGCTTGCAGATGAGCTAACAACAGTTCTCTTCATAGTTTGTGCTAATAGCGTTTCTCCAAATCTTGAGTAGCTGAGCAATATGAATTAATGTGCTATACACTTGGTTTGTGTGTTTCATTACGTCGTGTGCACATTTAGTTTGATAGAATAACATTTTCTTATGAAACTTACAGTACAACAACTAGAATAAAGCAGTTTCCGTGCACGGTAGAAGCACGATATTCTCGTAGTGCCCTATGCATGCACAGAGTGCTAGTCTACCCAACCCTGATGTAAAGGAAAGTTTGAAGTGGTCTTGCTTTTTTGTAGAAACGCTGGTATCGCAACCTGGGAAGACACTGATCTTAAATACCAAGACTGATATGTTTTCTTGTTCCTCAGTTAGGGTTTTTGATGGATGATTTTTTCTAAGAATAAGTTTTTGGATTCAGTGGGCTCAAACACGTATTTTCGCTGAAATCTCGATATGGAACTTTGAGTAGAATACTACCTCTACCTGGTACAAGTAAGTGGTAAAGAAAGTAAAGCTATATACAATAATATCTACAGCTGCATTTGTTTAGTTCAATAGAATGAACTATATATCTGAAGGTACTGCAGAAATAATCCCAATTCTTCACTTTAATTTCTAAGAAAATATAATAAAACATGTAAATACTTTTGCCACTTTTATATGAATATTTTTTATGTGAATACGCTTTTCTGACGAAATGGCCATGTATATAAAGATTAAATTTAGAGAGATATCTGTACGTATAGCTATACAGTAATCTTTTGACACTGGTGTATCATTTCTAGATAAGCAATGCAATTCTCCACTACGTTTTAGTAACTCAACGGCAGTGAAAGCGCGTAGTTACGAAATTGTGAAAAACTTTTTTTGCTCAAGCATTTTTCTAGAAATCTATGAAATTCTAATCTGACATGCCGTTCTTTAACCCTTATTTTCAACATTCCAAAGGTATTTGTAGCCTCTCCAATTCTTGCATTGCCGAATGAATCCTTGATGCCTTACATGTAACCCAGATGATTTAGATTCTGGAAACACATAAATGCTAGGATTTACTGTTCATTCTCACTGCCAGGAATGCATCAAGTCCCAGTTCACATTCCGTTTAATTTCTAGCAGACATGACATATGAAACTTGGACATTTGGTGTGGTTAACTCACGCCCTCTTCGGCACCTGTTGGCAGTAATATCTGGAGCAATCAACGATAGTGCTAAATCATGATGCAAACAAGTTCTTGAACCACGTGTCTTTACTTTGATTTCATCTTCTTCTACGCATGTAGTTGTTTGATTTCTTAAGTATTCATTTAATTCGCACATCACATTGCTTTTCACATTAGCATAACAATTGAAGCCAGCAGAATAATCCTCCTGCTCATTCAAGCTGCCTGAATGGCTTGAATATATAGTGTTGTTTAACCCACTTTAACCGCAGAGGTCATATCGGAGGGTGAATGAACGAAAATGGTTGAAATTATGCAGAAATGGTTCGGGTCCCTAATGCTTAGTTACCCGACAACCTCTTCTCAGGATAAAGAAAAAGCCCGGAGGAAACTTTAACTCATCCAATCTGAGATTCGAATTCGGGACCTGTTTACTGCGATATAATATGCTATCCCCACACCACGGAATACGGTTAAATGAAGTTTTGTTCAAAGTAATTCCGCTATTAAACATTTTCCAACTTGGCCAACTAGCTTAAGATTCTTTTTCCCGCTCTTCCTCTTAGCTATTCGCTTACACTAAAGTGCAGTCAAAATTGGAACAGATAATCATATCTACCAGAGCAAAACAGCACGTGTTATAGAAGTTGACAATGTTTCCAGCAAAGTGTACGATTTAAAAATAATAATTAATGCAATTACTGCAAAATAGTCCCTTATTAATCGTTTAAACATAACTTCATACTAACATGTTATTCATTATTCAATAATTTAATTCTCAATATTGAAATAGACCGCAAATTTTGAAAAATTAACTTGAATTTATTAGGAAACGAGAAGCGGATCTATTTGCCTTGATTTTATGCAAATTTTCTCACACAATAGTAACACTTCTTAATGTTTTCCTAATACCAGATTGAAATTAATCGAAGGCATTGCACATTCGTAGCTCTTCAGTCACGGGAGTTGGTCATTTAACAGGCATTTATATGAAGTGGTTTTAAGGGTGGTACCTGCCAGTCATTTTGAAACTTCAACCAGCTGTAAATAAATGAAGTACGGTTATCCAATTGTCTCGATTATCCACACGCCCTGGAAGAATTAAAACAAAATATCTGCCAGGAAATTTCTCAACGTCAACTGGGCGAGTGATAGTTTTCTAAAGAGGTGTCAAAATGTATGGACAACGACGGTGCCCAGTTTCAGCATCTCCTTTAATAGCATTGAAAAGTAAAGCCTTTAAAAGTAGTTTTAATATGTTGTATGGTTTCATTCGCACTGTTCTATGACAGCGGCAGCCGGCGACGAGCGCCGAGGATGCGTACAAGCAAAGCACAACGCAGTCGGTTCAGAGTCTTTTAGATCACCCTTATTTTGTAAATATACGTCTATAAATGAAACACAAAGTTGCGTTTTAGAAGCATAATCCATATGACTTCAATAATTATGAAATCATAAGCTCATGCAGTTGTGCAGAACGTAAATAACCTTAGATGAGATTTATTATTTTGTTGTTGAACGACGCTGTCAATTGCTAGTATCATATCAGCCTCACCGGTGTGCCGAAAGTTCGTCCCGCAGGAGTTCTTTCATCTGCCAGTAAATCTAGTGACATCAAGCTGTCGTTTTTAAGCACACTTAAAAACCATCGGTTCGGATTTTAACCCACTGCCTAGGGATCAGTAGGCCAGCTGAGTCACCCAGACCGGTACCTTAAATGGGAATCTCGTATTTCATAAATATACCTTTATAAATGAAATTAAAGTTCCGTTTTAGAGGCACAAATCGCATGACCACTGTTTCAGTTTTAGATTTACACGTCTATTCCATTGTTTCAACTTCCAGGTTTAGATTGCATTTCTGTTCCACTACAGACGTTCCTCTCTGATTCATAGCTGACAACCTTTTAGTCCACTATGGGGGATGTAGTGTATTTCTTCATGTCAAGTTGGCATGGTTTAGCGAGACTGCGTATCCCTAAGCCCGTGTACATTACCGAGAAAAGCATAAACTATTTTACCAAACATACTGGTTGACTATTGTGAAATTATATTTGGTAGCTCTGTAAGCACATGCATTACCAAATGAAGCTACAATATTATGTACGTCTGCATGGTAGTTGTGTCACAGAATGTTATATTACTCTATTTTTGTATCTAAAAATGTGACTATTTACTTCAGCATCCTCAAATTAGGCATACTCACTCATTTAGAAACCAGATACGCACAAAAAATTTCAATCTCTTGAGTAGTGTTATCGAACTATATCTAATGAAGTATTTTACTCCACTTTTAAAGGTATTCTGTTCTGCAGTACATAATGTAATTTTCACTTACCATATCCCCTCTCCAAACCTGGATCCTAAATTACGCCCATGTTATTAACTCAAACATAAAAATCAAACCCTGTGATGTGTGCAACACAAAATTATTTTTTTTCCCAGACTCCGATATTGTAATGTTCATAGTGTTTTGAAGTTAGAATTCACTTATGAAACACAAAGAAACATTGCAACTCTGTCGCCATTTATATTAAAAGCAGATATAATTTCAGTAGCATGTACGAAAATACATTACACAATTTCGGTTTCAGTTTAACAATTCATATTTCACAGTAACAGTCATTTTGCTCTTCAACACAGTGTAACAAATTTTAACATCCTAGCCGCAGTTATGTTGGCACTGCCGAAAGGCCTGTAATGTAGTAAGTTAAATTATCTCTTGCAGATCGCAGTGGCTGCCAACGATGTTGACAAAAAGCCACGCTCTATGGATCATTAATCACAGGGACAGTTTGTTTCACAACGCGTTTAACAAGATGGCCGCACACCAGCTAACGATGCATATTAATTATAAATTCACCAATCTTAAAACAGAAGGGCGTAATTTGGCTCTCGTTAGTGGGTTGGAGCGTTATAAATCACTTTAGTTTCAGTATTTTCTTCCCTCGCTGTGTTCTTTAGTAGGCACGCTCACTTAACCCTGTGGTATGTAACCTTTTTCTTGTACTTACTCAGCAAGCAACTTTGTCTTATTGCCCTGCGATTACCAAGGAATATTCAGGAAATACTGCGTCAGTTAAGGTCGTTTTTGTCAACTGGGTTCACACTGTTATTAATTTGGGGCTTATGCAAGTGTCATTCTGGTCCACCCACTTTTTTACTTTCTCTACTACTAATTCAATGTCAAGAGATTTCACCGGAAATATGTTTTGAGGCCCCCTGAATCCAAAAAGTGTGTGTGTGTGTGTGTGTGTGTGTGTGTGTGTGTGTGTGTGTGTGTGTGTGTCAGTCTGTATATAGCATAACTAAAAAACGAAAAGTCGGTTAAAAACCAAAAAAGGTTATTGTCTTTCAAGGATGAGACACGAAGAGTTTGAAGAAAACTGCTCCACCCTAAACTACAAGACAAAAATCAATAAGATAACTTCTGAAAATGCTTATCTCAACTAACACGAAGAAGATATAGGAATAAGGGTTTGTAAGAATGGTTAGTACAAGAGTAGAGAAAGTCATGTGAGTGCATCACATCATGTTTTAACTTACTCACTCACCAACCATTCAATAACTCATTCATTCAGTCACTGACTTACTGACTCACTGGCTGACTCACTCAGTTTTCACTCAACGATATATCGAATACACTATGCAGGGCTGTAGTACAGCCGTGCGGCCTTAAAGGGTATTTTGGGCGTGGTTGGAGTCGGAAGTGATCATCGGATGCCATATATTATTTTTCTTTTGGATTATAGACAAAGACAACTATACATTTGGATTGGATACTATCCATTACATAACAAATAACATCATTTGACCTTTCAAACAACTTTCTAATATATGCGTCCTTGACCAACCAGTATATAAACGCACAATCCAATCCACTAACACCTCACAATGCACGGACCCTGCGTACACAACATACCTAGATGTGCTTGCTGTGAATGCTGGAACAACGCCGCTCAGTGTCCATACGAAGGTTGTCAAGAACTTACGTTAAAAACACTTCAAGAAAGAAACAGTAACTTTCAAGACTGGGATTATTGTCCGGACGATTTTGACATCGAAATATCGTCATCTCCAGAAAACAGTCTACCAGAAGGAGAAGAAGAAAAAACTGTAAGTAAAAATGAACACATCATGGTTAGACCAAACACCCCAACCCGACCAATTCCAAATCCTAAAATCCAACAACAGAACAATAAGAATCCCAGCCAGACGATATGTAATTCAAATCAACAACATGACACAGATAACGCCAAAAGTAATGAACAAATTATCAAACATGTTCAAAGAAACCACGATGAAAAATCACGACCAAGAACCATTAAACAAACTGAGACAAACACTGGAAATACTCAAACTTCCGAACTTACAATACATGATACACCTGACAAATACATCCAATCGAATAAGCCGATTGACCATCATCACAAACACGTTAAACATATTAAAGGCAACACCGGACATAACGTGGTTTCAAGAAAGAGGACACTCCTATCCAACGGAAACAATGCTGACTCCAGACCGCGCACGCCTACAAACAGCCCTACTAGGAAACAGAGAAGAACGAACGACAATTTATCACCCACAACCACCAGATCTACCGTGGACAAGGCACGACGTCACCTCAGTTTTTTCAATATCCACTCCACAACAACATCAGGAGCCGGAACATCCAGTTCTCACACTATCCCCATCACCATCCCCAGAACCAACGACATCACAGACTCCCTCACCACAGAAGAAACCAAGAACTGTATCACCTTCATCATCCACAAATCGAACCACTCCAAAATCCTTCCCTCCAACAAAGGGATCTGTCCGTCATTCCTCACTTTCGACCACGGAGATCACTACCACTTCATTTATTCCCCAGCAAACTCATCCAACAATCACAGAGCGCTCCAACGAATCCTTGAGTTTCTTGGAGTCGAAGGCGCTGGAATTGCAGAAGCTTATACAAGCTTACAACCAGTCCGTTGGCTCCACAGATTTATATCCTATTGTTTGCGCAAAGGTCTACACACATTCCGTAAATATGGTACACGAATTCCAAAATTCCTAAAACAAATTATCGAACAAATATCTTCCACCGACGTAACAGACTCAACGTTCGAACCATGCGAACAATACACAGAAGAAAAGAAAGACATCTATAAATCCAACATTTCACAAAGAAACAATTCTGTCGATTATATTCTTCAACTTATATCTGAACATAACATAGAATCTCATCAAGACTTTTTGAGAAAAATACCACAAGACATTCAAATTCAACTACTAAAACAAATGGGTACAACAGGAACAAATCTCATTAAAAACCTTTTAAAAATTACAAACACACAAACTAAACGACAGATTAAACACAAACACTACCTTTCAATACTTGTAGAAAACTACACCAATCACAACACTGAAAATGTCGAATTTTTAACTAATTTATTTACAATTAACCAAATCAACATTCCAGACTTTCTTTCAAAATTTTTACTCATACAAACCATGACTCTAAATAAAATTAATTCATTCATTATACAAGGACCAACAAACACAGGAAAATCTTTGGTCATAAGACTGCTCCTTCAAGATCTAAAACCTACACTTATTGGAAGAGAAAAGGACAAATCTTCCTTTCATTTGGATGAACTTCCAACTGCTACATGTGTTAGATTTGAAGAGCCTATGTTAGACTCCACCAACATTGGCACTTGGAAGCTACTATTGGAAGGAGCAGAACTTCAAACGGATATTAAACATTCGGATAAAGAACCAATTCCGAGACTTCCTATTTTTATCACTACAAGCCATTCACTTTGGACATGGTTGCCAGATACTGAGAAAGAACCTCTAAAAGAAAGGTGTTTTCAATATTACTTAACTCACAAAATCCAATCAATGTCTTCCTCAAACTACCATATTCCAAAACCACCAAACACAATTACAAACCAAGACATGTACTTTCTGTTTGTTAAACATTTTCCAAAAATTAACGAACTTATTAACAACATTACAGATCAATCATCCTCTTCTAGAATAGTTCTTCCTCAGGATACATTAAACAGAATGTGGGACCTACATTCGCAAATTAACCTAGACCTTTCCGATCTTTTCAGTGAGGAATGGCACAACCAGCCAATAAAAGACAAAAACCCAACACCCCAGACGACGGAGACGCAGATTCCAAATCCAACTTCCCACCCAAAACTGGATATGGAAAACACGTCGGACCAACTACTTCCACCGTAGTAACACCATTTAAATCTGACTTCGCCCACGGAAAATTGACCAGAAGTTTCTGGCAGACAATGGACTTCTCAAACGCAGACGACAAGTGCTACCTCCTTCCATATCAAATGATGTTATTCTACACATCAACTGCTCCAGTCAACCAATCTGCACAAAATTTTAACGCAATTTCAAGAGTATCTTATGGAATTACATATCACAAAATATCATTTTCCATCACTAACCATGCAACGACAAGAAAACGCTTACTTACAAACTCAGGAACAACAACAGAAACAGTAGACTTCGAAGATGGACAAAACCTTCTTGTTTTTTGGAACCTCAACTCTCAAGATCACATCACTCTTGTATATCCAGAGGAACTTCAATTTCCATATCATCTTACCTCTTACAGACACCAAAAAAACGGTGAAAACTTCTTCTACAAAATGGAAGAAATAGCTCCAGGACAAACAAAAAAAATTGACATTCCATTTACTCAACTACTTGACAACCAAGCATGGGAAACTTGGAGAATCGATCCTTCCTTTAGAACAACGATGATACCACAAATCACATTTTGTGGACCACAATTTAACAACTATCCAACATTAGAAAAACATCAAGATAACATACGAATCGATAGTCAGCCCAATCAGTCACTCAGTCATTTACTCATTCACTCACTCATCCACTCACTTTCTCACTCACTCTCTCAGTCAATGACTTTCTCAGTCACTCAGTCACTCACTCTCTTACTAGTCACTCACTGATTCTCTCTCACTCAGTTGTTGCCTCCTCGTACTGGATTTCAGTTGCACTGATGTGGGTGTCAGGACACCTGGGAATTCATGGCAATGAAAAGCCAGATGTCTTGGCCAAGGAAGGATGAGCAAATTAATTTGCAAGTGCTGAGTCTCGACTAGGACTGCTCTATGGTTATGTCCGTGAGGTTATCCACAAATGGACAGTAAAAAGCACAGAGTATTGGGACTGAATTAAGGGACACAGATACCCAAAAGTCCTCAATTAAGGACTTCAAAAGAAGCAGAACCTGTGATTTGGTCGCTATGGACAGGCTCAAACTTAGCTGGACTTCGGTTATAATGACTGGACACTGCCATTTAAACGGACATCTGCACAAAATTGGGAAACTAACAGATCCAACATGTAGATGTAATAAAGTAGACGAGAATGTGCAGATGCTTGAGCAAAAGGAGAGAAACCCCAAGAAATATCTCTAAAAATTTAAGCACCTCCATAAAGAATATAGGTATCCTTGGATACTAAACTGGAAAGGGAAGCACAATAGATCAGCGAAGGTAGCAATGCGTAGGACATTTTTTTTTTTTTTTTTTTTCGCCTTAACCTTCCCTCCTAGTGTGTAGGACTCGCATCCCACAGAACTTACACTTGATTGCCTAGGGTCGCAGGCCTTCGGGGAGAAGACGAACATAGAATCAGAGTCTGAAACAGTATGCGGAGAAAAGGATATTATGAAATAAAGCTAAAATGGATGAAGGGAAATGTGATGATAGAGTAATAGGTGGAATGAATGGAAAGCGGAGAACCCAGAGAAAGTCCGTTTGTCCACAAAGAGTACCACAACCACTCGATGAAGACACCGCACTTATCTATAAGTAAAGAATATGTTGTACTCGAACCAACAATAATTCTATGTAGAAATTTAACGGAAATGCTCGTTTTGAGGTTTCCTAAACTCAAAGAAACTACTTTGGAAAATAAAAAAGAAATACCAAATAAATGTCATGTATTTAAATTCAGCCTATTCCAGGTTGCCACTTGAAGACCTACATCAAACTGCCTTTATATGGAAAATGTTTCACTAATTTTGAGTTAGTGAAAACTAATTATTGATTTGGACTGAATACCACTTGTGTAAAATATTTCCAAGAGAAATAAAATGCATGTCTTTAATTTTCTGGGAATAGGCTGCAAAGTCTTCTTTGTTAGGAAGGAATTTTGTGTAATTTTATATGAATGGTAAAGCATAAAGGAAAAACAAAAACGAACTGCGCGTATTCATATAAAATAACTTTTCATAGTATAAGCCATTTCCGAGGCACATATTGGTTTGAATTGTTCAGTACTTATTTTTAAAGTGCTGTCGCTGTTCAGTTGTTTCTCGCGATGTCTCGGGAACAATAGGAATATGTAGGACAACATATAGCGGCTAGCTATTAGCTATACATCCAGTACCTGTGACTGAAACTATGCCAGTAGTAAACATTTAATCAATTTCGCCAACCAACATATAGTAATATAACAATTTTCCAAAGAGTAAACTAATTCCATCTTCCCAATGTTTAGGAGTCTTTTAATACATATAATATTTTACTTCATTAACTGGTACAATATGGATGCTATACTATTATATATTAATACTAAACTATAATATACTCTAAGTATAAAATATTTAAATACAAAAATGACACCTCAGGGCTTTGATATTACGGTTTTGACCCCTGAGCATCCCTTTTAAATATGGGCCTGCCTCTGTATCACATCTATCCATAAGGAAATGTGTAATAGGGCTTTCTGTAAACGTTCACCTCGATTAACATGAAGTAAATAGAAAAATTAGCTTTTGTGAGAGTAGTTCGCAGGAGATATATTAATATTACGACAAATGACAATCTCACAAATCCCACCCCTGACACCAGTATGGCAAATGACAACTCCGATTACCTTTTCTGCCACTGTTTCTTTTAAAACTGAATCACATAACACAGTTTTCTATTTTATCGTTGACCTTACAACTCAGAGCTGTTCTGACTTATCGTAAGCTTGACATAAACTTCACTGCTCACAGTTCTACCACAGTCCCGGTTTGACGGTCTGATTCCTCTGTCCCGGCCGGTTTGTCAATCGTTCTGGTTTAAAATTTAATGCATGTGAAACACATTACGTCAGAAACAGAACAAGCCAAGTTTGTCATCATCGTGGCAGTGACTTGACACTTTCACAAACTCGGTTGGTAGCAATGACTAGCCTACAGTTTAAATTATAGCGAATGTTTCGTTGTTTGTATTTGTAATGTAAGGTGATTACTTGTTTAACATTACGTGATATAATGCTCAGCAGTCGTAGATTGTCCAAACATAGGATAATATTTCAATGAGTGTGTCAAAAAATAAAGATACATACATTTGTTGGACTGTGTGGTGATAACTGTAACACAAAATTTGGAGCCCTAAAACGCAAAGACGTAAATAATGTTAACTTTGTACTGAAGAAAGAATTAGCAAGAAAATTGTGGGTATTGGTTGTGGTTGTAGTTCACAACTGTCTGCAAACTGTAGTAGATGTGCTGTCTGGCTCTTCTGCTCCTGCTGAAAGAGTGTTTTCAATTATGAACAATATATGGTCCGAAGAAAGAGGTAAAATGGCAAAATCCACAGTGAAAGATTTAATGATTTGTAAATTAAACATTTAACTCAGCTGTAGCGAATTTTATGACAAACTTGAGAATGACAAACGATTTCTAAAAAATGTCCACACCAGTAACAAATACGAATGGTTTCAATCAGCTGACAAATATGTTTCTGCAGTGACTAATTTTATTTCTATTATAAAATATGTATCTATTCTGAATTTGTGACTGTATGCAATTGTGAGTTCACTTGTTATATATATATATATATATATATATATATATATATATATATATATATTGAGGAGTAGAAAGCTATAGCAGACTATGCCACAGTTCTTACAAAATTAAGATTTTTACGTAATAATTAGGACTTCAGGTTTTGAAAATTGCGTGGCAACATATTTTTCAGGTGTCCCGGTTTGAGAAGAAACTATTACGGCAAGCCTAACTCTCTCTGTTGCACTTAAAACTCTCAATAACTGTCTCGCTCAACACTTATAAGAACTCACTTTTCTCGCAGTTCTGATTGGTTATATATGCCAGACAAATTACCGGCGAATTCTCTGGAAAATACACATTTTCTTGAGAAACTTCTCGTAAACAAGCCGGCAGCTGAAAGCTTCTCGAATCGAGAAAAGTCGGTCTTTGTTCCAGCCCACTCCATTGTAGCCTTCTTTACTCACTGGGCAGTGGTGTGAGGTAGCTTAGCCTCGAGCTTCCCTTTGACGGGCGGCTGGTGCCACAATATTGTGACAAAATTACAAAGCCAGTTCAGCTACTTTCCTATCGCTTTATTTCCCTTCTGAACTTTTGCACAAAAACACAGTTCTTCCTACTGACGTTAACACAGGCTAGTCTTTCGTGATATTACAACTCAAAACTGTTCTCTTCTTCTAGCCTTGACTCACTCCTTTCACTGTCTCTCTTCACTTTCTCTGCCTCTGAAACATTAACTCCGACGATACAATCATTCAAAAAGTTTCTTCACTTCGACGCGATGTATCTTTTATAGTGTCTCGCATTCATTAACACACTGGCCGAACTCAAAAAGTGTCTGTTTTCGACGACGGCGATAGGCACTGGGAGGTTATGGTTACAGATGATCTTGCAGACCACCCACCGGTTCTGGCCAGGCCAAGGCACTCCGCAAGCTTTTATACCGGTGATGACGTAGTAGCCAGATCTTTCTCGAACGTCTACAATAAGACGGCTGCCAGAGACTCCTCGATTGCTCTGGAAAACCCTTTGTGTTGCCACTTCATTTGAGTGACGTGTTCGCTGTGGGGAATTTTGGACTTGAGCGCCTTTGTCACGTGCCACAACCGTGGGATGGGGCTGACCCGCGTCACAATATAAATGATAGTGAGTAGAGAAATTTATAAATGTAACTTGTCAGATATTTCAATTTTATCTGTTGTGTTAATCTGTTCTCATGTACGACAAAATACGTATGGCATTTTCGTTCCTAAACATAAAAAATCGATGTCAGAGTAGGATCTATTTATAGCCAATTCATTGTGGATGCTTTCAGAAGCCTGAGTTTCTCCTGCACGATTACTACTTATTCATTTCCGGCTGTGTAATTATCAAAAAGAGGTGCAAAATTATAGTACACGATACGCAATGCTATCTGTTGGTTGTTCCATTAAGTTAAGTGTGTATTTGTTTACATTAACCTAACTCGCAATCTGTCTGGCATTCATCACCGAAAGGTACGCGGCATTCAAAGCAGAGCTAGCAAACTGATTGCATCCTGTTTTAATTATCTAGCTGGCAGAACATGTTCCTTTGTTTTCATCGTGGAAACGGTAGCGCCAACTGTACGAAATTAAAATATTCACGCTCTAGTGCTTACTTTCATATCTTAGAGCTGTGAAATGATGAAAGAGTTCTCCTACCTGTTTAGAGCGGCTTAAATTGTACCAAATCGACATGTGCAGAAATGTTTCGCTCTTAGCGATATGTGTTATTTATGCGAGATAGTTGGGTTTAAACAGAAGCATATAAAATGGCGTTCTTAATGATCTACTGCAGTGGCGTAGCGTGGCTATCAGACCCGGAAGGTCCTTCATTCTCAATGTGACCATGAAAAACAACTGCCTGTTTTCTTACAAAGCATTCAACCCGTACAAAATGAGAAAGTAAAGCTCTGTGCTTCATAACTCCATTGTTATGCTGTTCAATCGAGAGCTTATACTGATCATTCAATTAAAATTCTATTCCTGGATTTATCACGAACATTTTACGCATATTATGTGATTACAGGAATAGTTGTAATTTTTGGCTGCCTTATAAATGTTACCTTAATTTTCATAACTGCTGGAATTCCAAACTGGCTTCTCTTTGGAGAAAAGATCAACAAAACATTTCCACAACAAGGATTCACTTTCATAAACTTTGATCTTCAAATGCCTTATACATTTTTAAATGTTCGTCGTAGTACTAAGTACTCTTTGGAGGATTTTCTTAGATTGTATATTGCTTTTTAGATAAAGTTTAATGTTTGAAGTCTTCTTGTGTTGAGTTGGTTGATCACAAAACAGTTAATTTCTATTTTCGTTGCCACAACGGCACGGAAATGAAATTTCGTTTTAGTGCTGCAGCACTGACTCATTTCGTGAACTCTCGGATGTAACTGTCTGTGTACATACCTTTGTCCCAAAATCAGCGCAAATCTTAACCTACATTTTGCTTTAATAGCAAGTAAGCAAGTGTCCAAATCATATTCAAATGTTTATAATTGAAGAGCACAATAAAAGAAACAAAATAAATCTGGAATTACTCTCTAGTCACTCTATAAAGGCAATAATATTAGCGTGATTCTTAACATGAAATGTGCAATAACAGTTTCATCCCATAAGTGAAGTGCACAACACCAGTTTCGACCAGCTGGCGACAGATGCCGTTGTCCCAAGCTTTGTTTCCAATTATTCTGTTGCAGAGTTGCGCGAACTCAAATCATATTGTTTAGGAAAGCTTGATTTTTAATGGCATTAAAACGATTATATGGCACAAAATTATAATGAACACCAATTTGGCAATCACTTTGAGGAAAATTACGGGGTATGTAATATATCTCTCTCATCCATAGACGCTACGCCCCTGATCACTGTCACAGTACCTTAAAGAGTTAAGAGTATAATTTTAGATACAATTATATATCTTGTATACATATATACACAATATATGTTTATTTATATACATATATTGTATATCAACTTTATTTCATATGCAATCCTTTACATACCCTACTTCTCCTCTCTGCACAACTTATATGTCGCGATATTTTGGTAACCGCCATTAAAACTTTTTTTACTCTGGATTGTTCATAAACATCAAAATAAGTAGAAGACAAGAAGTAATGATGTGGCGTTGCGTTTCTCGATTGTTTGCTTTGTTTTGCTGTTGTTTCGTTAGATATGTTTATTTTCACTCATTCTTAATGATAAAGAAATAATGAGAGAGAGAGAGAGATTGTTGTTGTAGTGTTTAACGCCCGCTTTTACTACTACGGCACCGCAGGCGGTGACACTGATGATACATGAAGATGGAGCACCGGTGGAATGAGATGGCGGGGGAAACCGGAGTACCCGGAGAAAACCCGCCCTGACGCCGCTTCGTCCACCACGAATACCACATGCGGGTCCCTGGGATCGAACCCGGGCCGCCTAGGTGGTAGGCGAGCGCGCTAACCGCTCGGCCACGGCGCCGCGAGAGAGAGAGAGAGAGAGAGAGAGAGAGAGAGAGAGAGAGAGAGAAGTATATATGAGTGGGAGCGTGGGTGGGGGGGGGATAGGGATGATAGATACACCTGGTCTGATAGACCAGCCAGTTATAATTTTCATTTGATTTATCTCCAAATTGTTGATATTTGTTGTGGAAAGGGTTACAAATCTTGCTTTAAATAAGCAGCATTTAATGTATTAAACGATTTTGTGTTAAAAGAAAAGCTTTAAGTTTGTGCTTAGAATCGCAAACACGTAACGCTTTATAGTAAACATAATGCAATATTAAATTGAAAAATATAAAAACGTTTACTCCTACAAATTCTCCCTGCATTAATACTGGAGTTAAAATTTACATCGAAGTAGCTCTAAACATGTTTGTATATTACGTATATTATAATAGAGTTTCTGCTTTCGAATGAAAGGTTTCTTTTAATACCTATTCAATAAACCGCCTTTCCTGGCTGGCACTAAAATTTAATTACATTTCTGTGAATTTGCACTGATTCTAAAATTTGTCGAACTGCTACCAGCTTTCCATAGACCAATAATCTGGCCACGTGGAGCTTCTGATGTATACAACATGCTATGAATCCGTCAGCAGTTGAGTAACGATTTAGTGAGCCGCCAGAAATAATAAGTACTTCCCTTGCACGCCGACATGTCGTTGGGTTATAACTATATAGTATAAATACTGCTGTAATTGGGGTGGAGTAAAGGGAGGGAAACAAGGGGACGTTACGAAGGCCTTGTTAAATAATCATGATAGCCTTGCATTTTTCTAAATTAACTTTCTGTACAACCACGCTTCAATCCAGCAGCCCACCTTTTAGCCGTCAAAAAACATGGGGGAAGCCTTTAATGTGAAACCTAACTCCTTTCGTATTTCTGTTGGGGTTAGACCATTCAAAACACAGCTCATACTTAAGTTTTATCAATGTTGAGAAAAATATTGACATAGTTTCTTCTCATTAATAAACAGAATGTTCTTTTTCATAAGGATAGAGATAGGGGTTAGAAACAGAGGATCAGTACTCGCCAAGTATTGACCTATTGCATCTCTCCGGGAGGAACTAATGATATGAGACATGATACTGACTCCTGCATGCAATACCTTTGATGCCGTCTCCAATATCTCGGTCTTCGATGAGTATGCTGCCGGTTGCTACAGTTCCTAACTACGGGATATTTTTCTCAGGGTATATGTGAGTGCGTGTGAGGATGGACAATACAGGTTAAGTTGGCTAATATTTAATGGAACTATTTGAAACGAGTTGCCGACTATTTGAGGGTATCAAATTAAACTGCTTCTCAATGTTATAGAGAGAAGCTGCAACTACTGAAGTATTGCATCCTCTCACTTATACATTAAGCGTAATATGCAGTGAATCACTGAAATGCTAACCGAGAATCCTTTTACAGCAACTGCCAAGTACGCATAACCCGAGCGCGGTAATTAGGCGTTACGGAATGTCTATAACCGATCACAGTAGAACACTTCTGTAAGATTATAGGACACGAAAGAAAAAATACGAATTTCAGAAATACACGTTCTTTTACCAAGTTAAGTCCCACCAACAGCACATCTATCCCACCAAAATATAAAGCATCTCATTCGTCTATGAAACAATTTTTCATTCCGTGATTTACTAAATTCTAGGAATTTATTCTGCTTTTCTAATTTTTAGAACTGACCTACGCGCATATCTGAATACCCTGCTTTATGCACACCGATTTTAACTACCTGTTTTTTCTCAACTCTTAAACTGCCAACCTAGTGACCTCTTCCCTTGCAGAATTGTAGCTCTGGCTTCTTACATCATGTATGGATTTTAACACATGGAAATGATTAATTGCAATTATTTATCTGCTTATAATTTATTTACAAAATTATTAGACTTACCAGTCAATAATTCCGGTATCTGAGAGTACGAAGGGCCATAAGATCTGATGGTGGTAGGTGCAGCGTAGTTGGGTTCCAATGTTTCCAAATTGAAAGAAACAGTTCTCTTCCCAAAACACATCCATCGCATATGCTGCACACAACCTTCCACACGCCTGGTCCTACAATCCTGAAAGATTAAGAGGAAGCCGAAATGAGACAAATGACAAATTCATGGTGGTTTACAATCTGACCTGTAAAAGCCAGGGGGAAAAACAAGCAAACAAAAGAACCGTAAGATCAGGGTGGATGCTTGAAGGAACCGAACCTAGGACCTGCTGACACTACCAGCTGAGTTATCACTCCAGCAATCTTCCCCATATGTTTTAATAACGATGCCCTCCTTGAGATCTGTCGCGGATACATCTTATTAGATAAAAAAAAGTGAAAATATAAGAAGGGAATTAAATATATTTAAATTGATAGACGGAATAAATCAAGGTAGAAATGATTGGAAACAACACGTAAAAAGAATGAATAATGATGACCTACCAAAACTCATTATGAACTATAAGCCAAAGGGAAAAAGAAATATTGATAGGCCGAAGACAAAATGGGCTCAACACTTAAAAGCAATGAGACCGAACAGGCCTTATGAGGCTTAATCCCTTAACCCTTTCGCTGCCAAGCTAAATTCTATACTACTGCTTAAACTGCCAGCCTAAATGTGGAAAAATGTAAGGTTTTACACAGAACTTTCCACTCACCTCAATTTTGAATCTGTTAAATTGAGATTTTTTGCAGTCACTTCTGAAATATTTTTTTACACTTGTACATACTTTTTAGAACATTATTGTAGTATACATATTTTTTTAAAAAAATGTTGAATTGTTAAATTTTTATTTTTAAATTTTAATTCTCCACTTTCAGTTTATATTTGACACCACAATTATTATCACATACCAATTTTGCTTTTGCCTGTCAACTAATCATTATATTATTTATAAAATTACACATTTTGAAATTTCTATGTTTAAAATTGTTGAAATAGCACGGTTAATTATATGAACTGCAAGTCAGAGTTTTTTCTTGGCGAACGCCATTGAACACTTATGTTCTAAAAACCTTCATGTTCATGAATAATTTCATCTTGCCAATTGGTATCCAGTTCATCTTCAATTTGATCTGTGGCATTTCCTGCAGGAGACTGCATAGACTACACATGGTTGGTTATTTAGTTATGTCATTGTCATCATCACTAAGAGAAATATCACTACAGCTGTCACTTTCCAGCAATATTGCCGCACTTTCGTCTTCCGTCAAAGACTTTTTATTCCGGTATGTCACTCTTTAATTGTCAGTAAGCAAAAGCCACGAGAAATCATTGTATATAGAATAAATAATTATGGTCTGCACGCCACAACCTACAACACGTGTTTACCGCTCTCTTGTAGCGCGCTAAAATGCCCGATGTGTGACAATCTCAGAAAGAAATTAATTGTACAGGAAATGCAGAGATTAACAAACAATAATACCAACACACAGTTTACATATCGTAGATTGGATAGTTTGTAAATTATTTGAACGCGAAAAACCAACCTCGGCGGATCGGATTGGATCGGATCGGATCATTGCATTATTCAAAATGGCATCGGATTTCATCGGATCTTGGCAGTCAAAGGAAGCTGATGATGATGGTGTTGGTGATGATGATGATGATGGTTACGACTACGACGATGCCCTCCAAGTTACAATATAAGCTGGAGTATCTTGAAAGCGCTTTCAGTGATTGTGAATCGCATCTATGTCAAAAGTGCCTTAATTTTCACCTTTCTAAAAATAAAACTACTTTTTAACGAAGCTGTGAAATTGCCAGGATCATATGAGCGCCGCCGGTGTGTTTTTACATGCCCGTAAATCCATTGACATGGGACTGTCGTTCTTAAGCATACTAAACAACCGTCTGTCTGGCTCGGATATGAACCCACGACCTTGAGATCAGAAGGCCAGCTAGCCAACTGAGCCACCCAGACCGGCTCCATTTTTTCTAATTAACCACGCTATTATGGTTAATTTACTATCGTAATACCTGTTTTTTTTTTTTTTCGCACTGGCTATGTTGGAAAGTTGAATCAAGTTTTGAAAACTACAATGATGGTGGACGGAATTCGAACTGCGGATCTCGGCTTTTGCTGTTCTACACTAACTCAAAAATATGAATTGCATTAGAGAACTTCATTACGCCTTTGAAAAACCCCTTAACGGCAGGTTAAGCAGACGCAGGAACAGTCCAAGTTCTACAGTTCGAACCCCATATCATACGATTTATTCCTTTTATTTTGCAATACTAGCACGTTCAACAGTCATGATGGAACTATTATGTTCATGGAAACAAAGTGTCATTTTACTGTCATGTTATACGTGTTAGCTTTCAAGCTACCACTTAATGAAGACACTGTTTATGATCTGTCAATTCTGTCGTGCACTAATCAAGATAAATGTTGACACATAGGAACTGACAAATAACACAGGGTGTGTGTTCTCTGTGAAAGATTATTGTTTCAACCACAATGCCCTCACACGTATTTTTACTTTCTCTACCTGTAATATCTAGGGAAAGATAAAAACCCAGTGACAATCACCTTGCTTATATTTTGAGACTGCGCACTTTATCTTTTGCATCAAATATTGAAGACCTTCTGAAACGTAAATTGTGCCAAAAAAGTAATCCTCAGAAACATCGTGGGTTAATCAGGAGTAGAATTGAATGTGCACGCCTTTGATTTCCTGTACGTAAGAATGTGCCGCCATTGAAACTCAGTAACTACGGATAACTGCGTCGTTCAGAGGGTGGAAGGAGGATATTTCAACCTTCCCTAACTTGTTTTCGGTTGAGCACCGCTGGGCTGCAAAGTATATACTCTGATATTCATGATTCACGAAAATGAAGTGAAAACGATTGATATGAGGTGGGTGAGTCGTTTTCTAATTTACGCTAGAAAAATACACACACACACGCACGCACGCACGCACGCACGCACGCAAGCACGCACGCACGCACGCACGCACGCACACACACACACACACACACACACACACACACACACACACACACACACACACGAAAGAATGAGATTGAGAATGCACAGAACTAACTATAGCTCACACAACATTCGACTACTGGAACCGCAGCTCAGTCGGTGGAGCATCTGCCTGGTGTGCGAGGAGTCTCGGGTTCGATTCCCGGTTGATGGGAAGGCTTGAGAATTTTTCCCTAGCCAAAGTTATTCCCTAGCCTACCCAGAATGAGAATATGAATTTGTATGTGATCTGATGTCCATATGTCAATATGTTCCACAGGTAAAAGGTCGCCATATGACCACTGTAGATAAAAACGCGAGTACGGATGGAACAATTAAATAAAAAAAAAAAATCGACTATCAACAGAGAACTTTTGGAGATTTTAACCCGCGATGTACCAAATGCGAGGCATACACATCTCCAGTTTTAGTCATGGTGTTAATTTAGCCTAATGTTGTGTTTAGGTATTCTGTGTGTGCTAGGGGTCAGCTGTGAGTTATGAACGCTTTACATCCAAACACCAAAGGTCACTACGTTGTTTTTACTTTGTTAAATATTAGCAGCAAAGGCGACCTGCGTGTACCAGTTGCATTAGAGTCGAGATTGGAAAGCGGATTAACCTAAAAGTTGGTGTACCCCTTTAAGGGAGAACTCGGATTCCCTTTGCTAGAGAAGGATATTAAAACGTGTGTTCTGACTAGAGAATAAATACACATACAAAAGAAAGCAGGCTGAAGAAAGCAAGGAAACTCGGCAGTCTTGGGCCACTAAGCTTGGAGGGCCCCTGGGAGACCTTCCCCCTCACTCTTTTTGTATTTACGTCGCAAACATCCCTTCTACTTTTTTACCCTTGCCAAGTGAAGAGCAAAGTTTTCACTCAACACATTTAATCTACTGCTTCCAACGGTGTGCATGGGGATGTAAATGTAAAATATAAGCAGTGGGGGAGGAATTGAATGAGACAGAGTAAAAGAATCTGAAAATGAATGTATGATTAACTTTCAGAGCGTTGCTGAATTACTCTTGTAGATAATTACGTTCCAATTCAGGTTTCCGTGTAAATAATTCCCAGTACATAAGAATTCCTTTTATTAACTTTGGTTCGTGAAATTAAGTTTTTATGGTACAAACAGCACAAAAGGTAATTTCACGGTATCTCACATCCATGTCACATTATCGTTGTGCAAAGCCTGCCTATTTCATTGTTTGCTTTAGACTACGGTGCAAGTGTGTGCCTCTTCTTTTTCGAGTCTGTTGCCTGGTCTATAACTCACCTTATAGAAAATGGCTTACAAAAATGAGTTTTCGTTAAACACAATTTTTAATTTTTGTGAAATTAAGGATTTCCGAGATATTCGTTTTTATTCGTTTTAATTTTCAGATAGGATACGATAGAACAGGACTTCGCGGAGAGGATTCCGCACGTCGCCGTTGAAGATCTTTTGTAACTACGTCCCTTATGGGGCACCCCGGCCGGAAGGATAATGCGAGAGGGTAGGTTCACTACCATCTCCTGATTGAAACTCCCCGGCGACGGCTACAACAAGCGGCGTCCTGCCATGACTTAGACATCCCACACAGGTGTTCGGAGACTGGTGACCGCCCCGCCGAGGGACGTAGGTGACCAAATAGCATTATTTTTTCTCTACCATACAACGCTGAGACCCCCGCGGACACTTACTACCCCTACAGAGACCAGCCAGATGAAGGGTAAACAGAAATGAGAATTGAAGTGAAATGAAGGGACAGTAAATTCAGGGGATGTAATGAATCTACAGTCTGTGGAATTTAACTTGTCAGGCCCAAAAACAAAAAAGACAGAAACACGTACCCTCTTGTTGTCTCTCTCTTTACGGTGATGGGTATCCGTGATGGGCCACTAAGCTTGGAGGGCCCCTGGGAGACCTTCCCCCTCACTCTTTTTGTATTTACGTCGCAAACATCCCTTCTACTTTTTTACCCTTGCCAAGTGAAGAGCAAAGTTTTCACTCAACACATTTAATCTACTGCTTCCAACGGTGTGCATGGGGATGTAAATGTAAAATATAAGCAGTGGGGGAGGAATTGAATGAGACAGAGTAAAAGAATCTGAAAATGAATGTATGATTAACTTTCAGAGCGTTGCTGAATTACTCTTGTAGATAATTACGTTCCAATTCAGGTTTCCGTGTAAATAATTCCCAGTACATAAGAATTCCTTTTATTAACTTTGGTTCGTGAAATTAAGTTTTTATGGTACAAACAGCACAAAAGGTAATTTCACGGTATCTCACATCCATGTCACATTATCGTTGTGCAAAGCCTGCCTATTTCATTGTTTGCTTTAGACTACGGTGCAAGTGTGTGCCTCTTCTTTTTCGAGTCTGTTGCCTGGTCTATAACTCACCTTATAGAAAATGGCTTACAAAAATGAGTTTTCGTTAAACACAATTTTTAATTTTTGTGAAATTAAGGATTTCCGAGATATTCGTTTTTATTCGTTTTAATTTTCAGATAGGATACGATAGAACAGGACTTCGCGGAGAGGATTCCGCACGTCGCCGTTGAAGATCTTTTGTAACTACGTCCCTTATGGGGCACCCCGGCCGGAAGGATAATGCGAGAGGGTAGGTTCACTACCATCTCCTGATTGAAACTCCCCGGCGACGGCTACAACAAGCGGCGTCCTGCCATGACTTAGACATCCCACACAGGTGTTCGGAGACTGGTGACCGCCCCGCCGAGGGACGTAGGTGACCAAATAGCATTATTTTTTCTCTACCATACAACGCTGAGACCCCCGCGGACACTTACTACCCCTACAGAGACCAGCCAGATGAAGGGTAAACAGAAATGAGAATTGAAGTGAAATGAAGGGACAGTAAATTCAGGGGATGTAATGAATCTACAGTCTGTGGAATTTAACTTGTCAGGCCCAAAAACAAAAAAGACAGAAACACGTACCCTCTTGTTGTCTCTCTCTTTACGGTGATGGGTATCCGTAAAGTGCTTATACGCATTTAACAGACAATAGAGGGCTGAAAGGGGCTTGTGACCTTTCCAAGAATTTACACACAGCAGGTAAAGTACCCTAAAAACAAGGACAGAACCAAACCCGAGAGGTTAAATCTCACATACTCTTCCCCGCGTTCATTTGGCCGGGAAACCCCCGAAACAAACAAAGGTCAGATAGGCCAGCCGCTGGTATGGAATCCGGAACCTTCCGAATTCCGGCCACAGACGAAATCGCCCGAGCCATACCGTTGGGTAATTTTGGGTACTTCCATATTTTGTTGAAATATTACGTTGCTATTCGTTTGCTTCTGCTAACCCTTCAAGAAGTGAACTTTCAAGGCTGATGTATAGCAACCCGTTTATTGTGAATTTGGCTATCGCTTCAATCGGGTCTCTCTTGTATCTACAAATCAAAATGTGTGATGAAACTATTTCTGCAGACTTTTCTCTAGATTAACGTGAAATAGATTAGAGTAGGTAGAGTGGTGTATTTATTGGTCTTTAAACTTTTCACATCGAGGCTCGTTCGTTGCACAATATAAGCAGGTTAAGAGGAAAGCAGTAAACGTACTTGAAATCTCTAGAAAGTTGGGAAGGGAAGGCTAGCGTAATGACTTCATTGAAAAATGCAAGAAATACTAAGAGATAATTGAACAGAAGAGGGTGGAAATATTAACTCGAAGAACGAGGTAAATTTGGAAATTAATAGCGACAAGAAATATTACAGAAACATAGAAGTGGTTAAAAAGTTAAAGGCAAAGAGAAGCTCTCGGTAAGAAATGTCGCCATTAACCTGAGCGAGTTATTTCAAAGGCAAATACACGGAGAGGTCAGGCAGGTGGAGAGGCACTCCAGGATTAGGGCATAGGCTTTTTATACTCATATAATATCATTAAAGTGAAGTAGAAAGAAGATTAAGCTTTGTAAGAACAGTGTCTAAAAGAGTTTGTAAAAAACGTCAATGTAACTGTAATATCAGATTTTTTTCTTTTTCAAAAACTAAAGTCGGTTAAAACCAAAGTTGGTATTTAAATTTAGTATCGTTCAACTATGCAATGCAAAGCTTTTAAAGAAAATTCCTCCACCATAAACGACCCTTTACATTGAAAATATTTCGACATTTGATTTTCTTAAAAGCGAGTCTAACGATTTTGATTAAAATGTCTCATGTTTAAGACATTTCTATGGCAAAGAAAATGTATATTTTGAATTTTCTGGTTATAGCCTGTTAAGTAATGTTTACTCTTGGTGACTTCTGCATAGCTCGTAAACCTTAAGAGATAGACCAAATCTTACTACACAAAAATGTAGATCTCGTTAAAGCTTACAATTTATGTCCAAATAATTTTTTTTTTGTGGAGTGAACCATTTCGGAGATATTTCCCTGTTATTTCTGTGAGTTTTGCAATACTCATACTCTCCACAGATGGAAGATGCTTATTCATTTTTTATATCGTAGCGATGCAAAGAGAACGGAATTTCAAAGCTTTAAAAGATTTGACTATCGCTCAAAGCCTACTGTACTCCCATACTCCCCTTGCACTACAACAGAGTCAACAATAAGATAATTTCTGCAAATGTTTATCTCTACTAACACGAAGAAGATAGGAATAAGAGTTTGTAAGAATAGTATAAGAGTAGAGAAAGTCATTTGAGTGTAACACATCAGACTTTTAAAATCAGAAAATGCAGATCTGGATTATCTGTTAATCCAGATAAACATTTCCAAAAATTCTGTCATCGGTAATTTTCATGTCGGTGCAAGCGGAATATGGGCACATACACAGACACACATATACGCACACGCACATTTTCTAAAAGTTATTCTGTTTGGATTCAAAATAAGTATTTCCGCTGAAATCTCAGTTTCGAGTTTTTTAGTGTAATACAATATTTGTCTTGCTTATTGTTATGCCGGCCGCGGCGCACACCAAAGGACGGTTGGATCCAAGCTACCACACACATACCAGGGCGCGGCGCGTACCAAAGACGCTCAAGGCCAGCCTGCTTCGTGCGAATGTTTCTGAACACGTGACAACAATCGGAGCGGTAACACAAAGGGTTTTCGGGATTATTCCAAAAAGTGTTCGACGGCCGGCGTACTTGTAGAAGATCCAGAAAAAGGTGAAGTTCGAGAAAGGTCTATGTTACGTCATCCTCGCTAAATGAGGCGAGGCAACGAGATGGGAGTCAGTCAATTTTTGTTTTGGTGTGTTTTTGTGTACGCTGATATTGAAAGGAAGATAGCAACACAGTTAATGAGTGCCGAGTGATTGTATCGTCCAAATCAAATGTTTAATAGACAGAGAAAGTGAAAAGTGACAGACAGGAGTGAGCCAAGTTTACGATAAGCAAACAGTTGTGAGTTGTAATATCACAAAAGACTGTAGACAGTGTTAATAGAAGAGAATCAGCTGTGCAAGAATTTTAGAACAGAATAAAGTGAGCATTTTTTGTCACATTACATAGTAGAGAAACTAATAAACTCTTTTAATGTGGGATATTTACGGAAAATGGGAGTCTATTAGTAATACAACTTAGATCACATGTAATATACTGGTAAAGGGGGACACCTCGCGCAGTGCGACCTACTATTGTGGCTGAGACCCCCAGGAGGAAGTCATGAAACGAAGGAACCAAAAGATGCTACAGGGCGTAGACAGAGTGGCACTGAAGTCCCTAAGAGTTCAGACTCGAAGATCGTCGTACTGTTGCGATGAACGATCCATCGACCAAGCAGCCCTCTACTATCCACATCCACAGGAGTGCCTTTTTTTATTTGAGCGAGTACCGGGATAGCCATGTGCTACGAAACCTAGAAATACATCTTAAATATCAGAAGGAAACGAAGTGAAAAGAAAGTGATGGAAAGAAAGTTGTGGTAGATAAGAAACCACCTCAAGCATTCGGGAAAATCAGGAAAAACTCAAAGTGAAAGTAGACAGTTGACGGGAATAGAATCCGAGACCTCATCACTCGCTTGGTTTGAAGAGGATCTACTATTAAATCGGCTTGAAAGGAAAACTTGTATCCTGTACTTAGAGCAGGTACTTTTAGAGCGATAACACAGACGCCTTGTTTGCAAAGTTCGAAGTATGCGCTATCCTCATTAATGCCTATCGACCCTATCCTTACCAAATGTTTACTTATACCCTGCTCGAGAATTACGAGCAGTAGTGCAGGTGCAGAAGAGCACGGTAAAGTGCTCCCAGGAAGCATGTACAACACCTGGAACTCGGAACTACTTGCACTACTTCTTGGAATATGGCTTAAAAAATCTCATGTGCTGCACTCACATAACTTTCTCTACTCTTGTACTAACCATTCTTACAAACTCTTATTCCTATATATTCTTCGTGTTAGTTAAGATAAACATTTGTACAAATTATCTTATTGCTTATTTCCTAGTAGGTACAATGGGAATGTTAGAATACAGTACGCTTTGTGCGATAGTCAAATGTTTGACATATAAAAAATGAACAGCGATGTTCCATTTCACAAAAGTTCTAAGTTTTCCGAAACTCACCCACTTAACAAGGAATATCTCCGAAATGGTTCAGCCTACAAGAAAATTTATTTAGACATAAATTGTGTATTTTAGTGAGATTTACGTTTTTGTGTATAACGATTTGGTCTATCTGTAACGGCTTAACAGTTGCGCAAAAGTCGTCCAGAGCAAATACGACTACAGGGGCTATAGCCAAAAAATTCAAGATATACATTTCATTTGTTATCAAAATATCTCAAACATATAACATTTTAATCAAAATCGTTAGAGCCATTTTCAAGAAAATCAAAATTTTCGAAAAATGTTCCATGTAAAGGGTAGTTTAGGGTGGGGCTATTTTCTTCAAAATCTTCGTGTCGCATCCTTGAAAGACATTAAACCTAAATACCAACTTTGGTTTTTAACCGACTTTTCGTTTTTGAATTATGCTGTCCACAGACTGCCACACAGACACACAGACTGACACAGACATACACACGGACCTTTTTCTAAAAATGCTTTTTTTGGATTCAGGAGGTCTCAAAACATATATTTCCGGTGAAATCTCGACATCGAATTTTTGGGTGGAATACAATACTTCCCCTACTTAACAGTAGAGAAATTAAAAAGTTACGTAGCAGAAGGGTTTTCATTATGAGCTAGAATGAACTACATCTTGGAAGTCTCCGGCACGAAGGAAGGTGATTGTCAATTAGCAGACATCTGTGACATCATAGTGATGTGCTTCTTAGCCAACCATCAGTAATAGTCTATTAGAGAGCACATTTGCGTGAATTTGCTTGTTGTTTAAGCTGAAACTTGATAACTTCAACCCCTTGCAGACACCTTCAGGATTCAGGCTGAAGGACATTTACTGAGTAATAAATTAACATTTAGCAATAAGATGAGTAGCCCGGTTCGCGTTAGACCTCCACGTGTTGGGCACTCTTGAGCGGCAACTGTAATTTACCGCCTTCATTCCTGACGGAAACTGTTCTCAGAACACATGGCTACCTCTTAAAGTGAGATTAATATCCCTATCCCCATTTCATGTTCGAACTAAACTTTGTACAACTTATCTTCGTGCAGATTTTCTTGTAGATGCAACGGAAACAAGAAAAAATTAGGCTCAAGCGATAGTCAAATCTTATAAGAGCACAGCTGGTGATGCCTTTGAAATGTTGTTCTCTTTGCACGGCCGAGATAAAAAATCCGAATAAGATATCCTAGTTTGAGAAAAACATAATATTGAAAATGCAAACAAACAACAAGGAATATCTTGGAAGCGGTTCACAGCACATTTGACACAATTTGTGTGTTTTAACATCTAAATTTTTGTGTGGCAAGATGTCAAGACCTCTTACGATTTACCGGTTATGCAAAATCCACTCAAAATGAAGACTTCCGAGGACATCCTCAGAAAATTCAGGATATACATTTCCTTTGGCATGAAAGTACCTTAAACATATGGTGCTTTATTCAAAACCATTATAGCCATTTATATATAGTTAAAATTATCGAAAAATGTTCAATGTAAAGGGTAGTTCAGGGCGGGGAGATTCTCTTTAACATCTTCGTGTCGTATCCTTGGAAGATGCTGCATGATATTTAACCCACCTTTCGTTTTTGAGTTATGCTGCTCACAGACTGACATAAGTACACAGACAGGCAGACAGGCACAGGCGGGCAGGCGGGCAGGCGGGCAGGCGGGCAGGCGGGCAGGCGGACAGGCGGACAGGCGGACAGGCGGACAGGCGGACAGGCGGGCAGGCGGGCAGGCGGGCAGGCGGGCAGGCGGGCAGGCGGGCAGGCAGACCCAGATCTTTTTATAATTTTCTTTTATTCAGGGAATCTCCAAATATTTATTTGTGGTGATAGTCGGGTATTGAACTTTTGGGTGGAATGCAATACTTCCCCTACTTACTGCAAATATGTAGTAAAAATTTATTAAAACAGATGATAACTGGCAAAGAAATTAATGTAATTGTCAGCTTTAGACAATGCAGTGCTACTAACAAGTATATAGTCAAAGATGCTAGATCTCCTTGGTGAAATGAAAGCACGTTTGCCTTTTAGAGACAAGTGGAAGTGGATTGGCTGAAGTTGGCCCAGGGCACAGTGTCTAACATTAGTGGGACCACAGTACAGTAGGTGCCATGTAAAGTTACAGGGTTACCAACATGGGAATTTGTAATGGGAGCGTAGAGGCATTATGCAAACTAAACCGGACGAGGGGTGCCTTAGTTTAGAATATGACCCCACCCAATTGTAGCGCAAATAATGGGCTGCCGGTAGCTGCGGCCAAGTTACGCATACGTAGTGCTGCCCTTGGAGTACTCTAATGGTTACACAACCTCTGGTCCAGATCAAATAACCCATGTAATTTAATTTAACTTCTCAGGGTAGCGCACATATATGCAGCAAAATCTAGACATATTCTCCCACATAGACCAATGTAGATTCTTCGTACTAACCCCTTTTCTTTCTTTTTCATTTTGATGTTTTTTAAATCAATCTTGAAGCCCATTGACTCTCGCTCAATTTAATAGAGTACATATTCTCGCAAAATTCGATATTGATATTTTACAGGAAATGTTTGAGATCCACTGGACTGATAAATGCTAACTTATGTTCAGCAGCTACTAAGGATATGATATCAGATTTTTAAAATGTTTTGTCACCTAAACTAATCTTGACATGGGAAGGTTTTCAATTTATTTTCCCAAAAATGACCCAAAGCTATTTGATTAAAATGTCATATGTTTAACATATTTGTATGACTAATAAAATTTACCCTATGTTGAATTTTCTGTGATTAACCTGTAAAGTTTCCTTCATTCTTTTGAGTGTTGTATCTTTGTGTCACTTAAACACCATAAAAATAGGCAGAATCTCACCAAAGGAGATCTTACCTGTGTAAAATAATGTTTTGCAGCATTAGTCGTTTCCGAAATATTCCATGTTGCATATTTATACTTCCCGTTGCATTCCTATGTTTTATTTCTATTGCAACAACTTGCTATACCACCACCAGACATTTCGATGGTATTTCCGGATGTTTTATTTAATTAAGCACATATTGTATAATTTGGTATAGCTTCTGAGCAAATTTCGGCGTGAATAATGTAACGAGAATAGAAGTTAATTTTGTATGAATATTAGTGTATAGCTAATATTATAATTATTTTAGTCAAATAGGTGGTGGTGGTGTTGTTGTTGGTGGTGTGTGTGTATGTGTGTGTGTGTGTGTGTGTGTGTGTGTGTGTGTGTGTGTCTTTCTACCTGACTGAACAACATAATTAAAAAACAAATAGTCGGTCAAATATCTTCCAAGGATGCAACAAAGATTTTAAAGAAACTTTTCCTCGTCGTATACTCCAAACTGTCTTCTAAATGGAGCATTCTTTGAAATTCTGATATTCTCAAAATTGGCTCTATTAATTTTGATTAATATACCACATGTTTCATGAAGAATGAAATGTATATCTTGAACTTTCTGGTAATAGCCTCTGAAGTCCTCTTTATTCCAAATGACTTTTGTATAAACGATGAACCGTAGGAGGTAGATAAAATCTTAATAAAAAATGTAGATCTTGAAGCAACAGTTCATGAAACATAATTTTTTTTTTCGTTTCTTTTGTTGTGGAATTAACTGTTTCCAAGATATTACTTGTTATTGCCTGTATTCTAAAATACTTATACTTTTCTTGAATGAGAAGTCCTTAATCGTTTCTCTCTCTCCCCCTCCCTCTCACTCTATTGGCCAGGCAAAAAGAACAAATTTCAAAGCCATTACATACCAACCCGCTCTTAACCTATTTGACTACCGCTTAAAGCTTACTTTAGATATTCCCCTAATCTCGTTGTACCTAACGAAAATACGCAATTAATTTTTATTTACTTACGTTTATCTCGATTATCATGAAGCAGATAGTGGTATAAATGTTCTTAAGAATATCTATATACAAGTGTGGGTAGAGAAAATCATGTGAGTGCGACACATCAGATTTGTTTGCTGAAGCGGTAGTGTTATCTTGCTGTACAGTGGAGAGTTAATTCACGTTTGCATTTTCAGATTCATAACAGAATAAACAACTGCAGCATGAGGATTAAGATAGGGCTTATTGTGCGAGTATGTAATGTCATGAAATGGAAAATCACAGAAATAAACATTGGTGGATATGACATTATTATCTATTTGCTGCGTGTTTTCCGTATGCAGGCATGAGATGGCATGGCTGGAAACAGTATCCACTAATACCACTCTGAAACCATCAAGATAAAGGGATCCGCTGGTTTCCATTCTCTACGATTCCCAAATATTCCACGCGGAAGCACTGTATGTATGTAGGAAGCAACTTCTGATTTGAAAATATCAGCACGTTTTATATTGGATTCTAAACTGATGCAGCACTTCTGATTAAAGATGCATTTGCTCAATTCCACCGTGCCATGCATTCTCAAACTCCTATACGCAATCTAAATGATGGAAAATAGGTAATGTGATGAGCACTTTTATTGCTCCAACCATCTTTCAGTTTGATTAAAGCTGTCGAGCAACGCTACGTTGAATATTTAAATTATTGGCAACTAAAGGAAATTTCAAAACCTCGTAGTTCACATATAAATTAAAAATATAATCTAATCATAAACAGATTACTGGTCGTTAGCTCTTAATCGCTTTCTCTCTTTCTTACATACCTATGGTAGATACAGAAAACATTGGGTTTCATAAAAAAATTCTAAATCAAGGTTTAACCAAAAATACATGCAGAAAACGCTTGCAGAAATTATCTTATTGCTTATTTCCTTGTAGCTGCAAGAAGAATATGGAAATACAGTAGGCTTTATACGATAGCCAAATCTTTTAAAGCTTTGAAATTCCGTTCTCTTTGCACGGCTAAGAGATAAAAATGCGAATAGTGACTTTTCATTTGAGAAAAATTAAAATATTGCAAAACTCTCACAGAAAACAAGGAGTATCTCCGAAATGGTTCACTACACAAAGAAATGCATTTGGACATAACTTGTGTTTTAATGAGATCTAATTTTTGTATAGAAAAATTTGGTTTATCTATTACAGTTTATCGGTTATGCAAGTCATTAAGAGTAAATAGGATTACACAGGTTATAGCCAGAAAATTCAAAATTTGCATTTCGTTTGGCATCGAAATATCCTAAATATATAGTATTTAATCAAACTTCTTAGCCATTTTTGTGAAAATAAAAAGTTTCGAAACAATTTCCATGTAAAGAGTAGTTTAGGGTGGAGAAATCCTTGCCTTTACATCTGAGCTTCGCACCCCTCCCCCCCCCCCCCGCCCCCCTTGTTCACTGTTACCTGTATTCTCACAATATCCTTAATGATCTAACTATGCCCTCTTTTGGAACTTTTATATATTTTCACCCAGTCTTCTCCGCTTTCTACTTCCAGAGTCCATTCCAGGAGAATTCCTATGTCATCTCTGTTCATTCATTCCTTTCACGTGGACCTACCGGTTCCTTCAGATATTGGTTTCTGCATTTCCATCGATTACCTCAGCCTCTCTTACAGGCTTCATACTCAGATTCCTCTTTGAATTCCTTTCCGCTTACTGAATCTCACTCCTGTGCAATAGTCCATGCTGTAGGCTATAAATTAAAGTGGTCTCCAGAACTACCTCTTTCTTTTCTTTATTTGCTCTGTGCATTGATATAGTGGCGTACCTAGTGCTATTTAGCATTCGTTAGTGTGTTTGGGTTTTGTTTAGCGTTTAGTGTGGCTGCATTTGTTGGACTATGACACAATGTGCGGCCAAGTAGGGAACTAAGGTTTAAGGCAAGACAAGAGCAATTCCCCTAGATGCGCAGTGGCAATCTTCACCTGAAAGACTGATGGTGGGGGACGTTGCGCAATCATGTATGCGCAGAAGTCTTGTTTCCCAGTGAAGTTCGCTAAAATAGCTTTAGTGTATATTGCTAATGATATATATGTGTAAAAGTTAGCATTATAGTGAACAAAGTTATTTGGCTACAACTATGTCTATGTGCACACAGTTATCTTCATGTGAACTGCAATTGTTTCAGCTGCACGCTGTTACAGTAATGTTTACTTATTCGCGGCAAGCTCGCCCGCCTTTCCCCCTTCTCAGTCGTTGCAGAGAGGGAGGGAAGGAAAGCCGCTTCCCCTATTTGCAAGAGTTGTTCACGTCTCACCTCACGACCTATACGCTCACTGTGAGGAAATCGTGGCCCAGGGCAGACGCATTGCCCCATCTTGGTCCGGCTGCCCAGTTTAGTAACTAATGCGAAGTAAAGTAGAATAAATTATGTGAATCGAATTTAATTATTATTCACTAACTACATTTCGTTTCCATTGAAAAGAATCTATAGCTTAATCTGTAGATTCCTAATGCTGAGGTGTATCTATCCTTGTCAGGACTTAACCACTACAATGACGGAATGTGGGGTCTGCAGGTTGGCGGGTGTGAGGTTGGGGCAGTGAAAAGAGGTAGCGAGATTTGCTCTTCAACGACTGCAGGTCAGGGTGCAACGGTCCTTGTGCACCCTTGGTGTACCGAAATAGTAATGGGGACTGACTTTAAATTTTGAAATTCAAGCATCTCTTGGTAGGACTGCATGGGAGCTCAGCTTTTGCTGCTGGTGGATTCCTGATGATGTTAAGAGAAGTTTCGTTAGGCTGTGCCCTGGTGTTGAATCCAGTTTCTCTAATTTAAGCACTGAAATAATAATCGCGAGTCCCACTATCCCACAAAGTTCAGGACTGTAGCAATATAGGTACCCTGCCTGCGGCAGGATTATTATTTTCGTTCGCGGTGATTTACAGTAATTACGTTCATGTAATTGGTCTCGGCTGCGACTCTTTTCCCCGTAGGTGGTTAGTACGGTTAGGTCATGAAATAATTATCCTTTAACAATCATGCGAACATTCATTTACCTTGCCACTTTAAAAGCATGTATGTTACAAGTATTGATTCGCGTAAGCAACTACATACATCTATCGCTTATTACAGGCTTAGTAGGTCAGCTACATTAAAGAGGATTCAAGTTATGTGCATAACTACAAGCGTGCATAACTTCATGCATTTTTAGCTCACCTACTAAGCCTACTTATTACTTAGTATTCGCGATAATGGTGTTCCCTATTTCCATATTTTTCTGAACTTCGAGTGTTGAACAAAGTAGCTATATCTCGAATAATAATTCTCAATAGCCGAGCTGAATCACGTTACTATATAACTTGAATACAGAGATACACAGACATGGAGAATGACCAATAGATGCTTAGTGGTTTATGGAGGAGTTCACCTTTGTATTTATAAGACATAGGGGTATAGGTTTGTATATCTCCAACTTCCGTGCAGTAAACATCGGGAATAGTACGTGATTAAGTACAGTGCCCTCTTGCATCATCAGCAGTCCGCCGATGTTTCAAGGAAGGAAACAGAGATGTTATTCCCACCAATTTGCATAACGTCACCCGTTCAGATTCTAAAAAAGTAATTCGCCATGTCTAAAGTATCTCTGTAAATGAGTGAATCTTGTATCTGGGTTCGCCGCGACGCGTGTATTTGAGTTTAATTAAGATCATTCCTCCCATTTTCCATTTCCTATCGGCATTTTTGTGATATTCTCATTGGCGAAATTCTATTCTAATTCTTGTGTCCGCGAACGGGGTATTTCTTGCCTCATGATCATTTGTGAAGGTGTTCACAGTGAGTGACCTCGTATCCCTATTAAAGCGAACAGTACAATCTAAGGTATCCTCACTCGGCTTTGTTTCGCATTGTTTGGTGAACTTACGCTGATAACTGTATTTACCTTATACGTAAAGCCTCTCCGGAGTGTAATTTGTTGACTTGCTTTCTGAACAAATAGATGAATATTACTAAAATAATTATGATGAATATTACTACATGAATACATAGTTATTAATACTTCTTCTTGAATAGGGCGTTATCACCAGCATTGCAACCTATATATCCCTGTTACATGTAAAACATAGCAAGCTTTATTTTGTAGGAGACAAGCTAGCCCTTGGACCAACCACTTTCCCAGGGTATCAGAGCATTACCTTCTTTGCCAGTTTTCGGGTTCTCTCAGTTACAGAGCGGCAGAGGAATTAATCCCCGACTGTACATACATCAGTCACTCTCCTAAAGCATGTCCACCACCTTAAGATCCCCGGGGAGTAAAGAGGAATGGCAAGCTACTCCATATTCATCTTATGCCAGAGTCTATAAACACCTCTGTTATAGTGGCTATGGTACTGTTGCTTAATGTTGGCACTAGAAAGTGTCTCATTTACAAGGTCGAAACTAAGGGTTGGACAATTATGGACAAATGAAACATTCGCTCCTAATTTACCACCTTCTTCTGCTAGAGTCTTAGATAACGCTCCATATTGTAAAACTCCTTCCTGGAAGTTTGTGAAATATGCTGTTATATGATGGTTGAAAACAAAGCGGTTCAGTGCGAAAGTTCAATGCCTAAATCAGAGCTAATCAAGCTGACTGATATAAACAAATAGGAGATGTTGAAATGGAACACATTTTTACTTACTTTCGATTATACCAACTTGTGCGATATGAATCCTATAGAGCTAACTTAGTCGAGGTTAAACGAATGGTTAAGGGGAAAGAAAAAGGTAGCTGGTGACTTAATGCTGCAAAAATTGCGCGAGTAACGTTTGAGCTTGTGTGGTTTATGACCAAAACAGATTGCATGTAACATAGAAAATGACCTCTACGAGGAGAATGATATACCTTCAATATTACTGTCGCCTCGCTGGAAAATTACAGCAATGATTCATTTTCTTCTTCTTCCTCTAGCGAAAACGTGTCCAGCTTCAAGAAGTTGGCCATATCATTTGAGAATTGTGCATATTTTAATAAATTAATTATAGTTCATCAGACAATGACTTTCATAGCTTTCGTGATCATTTAGCAGTTTCTTCCCCTGAATATGGACATTGAATACTCTGAAACGTAGCTAAAACTTGTTTCATATAACCTTATCCCGTTTACATGCTAGTACGCAGTTTCCTTTCCCTTTCTTCTGATTGGCTAATGTATATACATCTTCGAATGGTGGCAAACAAGCCATGTGCAACGACATGCAAGGATAGGCGATAACATCGATATAAACACTCTGTCATGGTAGATGCTTATGTTTTCATCATCCTGAGAGGCAGATTTAAACCGAAGAAGCCTCTGAGTTATTTGTTGATAAGAATTCACATGCATTCCAGATGTGCTATACCACTTGCAAAAGTTAAAGGCATGTGAACGCTGGCCAGTGCTCAAACGGAGCGCTGTTGCCAAGCGTAGTGTGTGTACCGGCAGAGGTTCTGTACATAAGGTTGTGTGAAATGCATGCACCACATTCGGCAGCGCTGGTAGGAGGGGCAAGCGTAGGATTCGCTGGAGTCTGCAGTACGCCCCGCCTCCATATGCCTTTAAGTTTTGCGAAGATTATAACTCTCTTGCATAATCTTAATACTCCTTGGACTTACAAATGAGCTCATGAGGTCAGATGCCAGTCGAGGAGCAAACTTTGGATCAGAGAGAGAGAGAGAGAGAGTAACCAGGATGAGTGATCAGTCCGAAGCGTGGTATGAGAGTGAGGAAGATATGAAATAAGGACGAAGTGGATGAAAGGAAAGTTGGTGAAATTAATGCCAGGAAATCCGGAGAAGTTCCTTCCAGGAGCCTCTTTGTTCACTAAAAATTCCAAATACAGTCCTCTGGGATGGAACCCAGTTCTTGGTGAGAGGCGAGAGGTCTAACCGCTAGGCCACGGCACCACAGATTTGACAAGTATCTTACAATACATTAAATTAAATGATTATGTTAAAAAGAAACTATTTTGTATCCTCAACAGAAGCCAATGCAAGGTAACTAGCCGCGTGACAATTAAGAGATACGGGACAAATGCTTATGGACCATACAAATGAGCATGTCTAGGATAAGATATTACAGCGTAGGTGGAATTGTTTGCAGAGATGCTAATTTATTCCATTCCTATCAGGAAATATGAGCTGGTGGGCAGACAGAACCAGTTGCCCACTTCTCAGCATGAGGGCAAAAGATCGAATTTGAAAATGCTGATATACAGAATGTTGCATCCTCTTTATCTGATTACCCTCTCCGGATGGACTGCCACCCCTTAGGACTTAAAAGCCTGTGCCTAGGGTCAGATGCCTGTCGGGGAGCAGACGATCCTGTGGATCGAACAGAGTGAAGACCTGGAAGTGGGTGATCAGCCCAGTACTAGGTATGAGAGTGAGAAAGAGGATTATATTAAACGCAGGTGAAATGGACGAATGGAAAGGTGATGAGCAACTGGTGGAATGAGTGGCGGGACAAACCGGAGAACCCTTAGAAAAGCCGCATCCTGACGCCGCTTCGTCCACCACAAACGACTAAAAATACAATGTAATGGAAAAGGATCATCAAATGTGACCCCTTAAAAACATGTAATCACCCGAACACGATAAGTAAATAATAAGACATGTTTAAATAAAGTTGTCCTGAGTATGTGTGGCTTGTTAACCATCCATATGACGTTGTAGGCAGAGAGTGAGCGACACAAGAGATGACAATCTGTAATTCATAGACATTTTCTCAATGATTTTGTTCTTAATTTATAATAATACCTGAACAAAGACTTAATGACTGGTAGTATAATCTTACTTCAGCTCTACGTTGGGCAAATGAGATTTCCGGTCGTATCGAATATGCAAGCGATGCTACAAAATAATGAGGAAGCTTGATGTTGGACATATTGAGTTATTGATCTGATTTGCATAAGTATATTGGATGTTTATGGCCATCTGTGTGGTTTTGAGTGTGTGTTTGTGTGCTTCTGTGTGTGTACGCGAGCACCAGCTCCAATCCTATCACTGTGAATACCTGCATTGCCTGAGGAGCCAGCTTTGGGGGAGCCAAACTAGATGAAACCCAGAACTACAATGAAAGTTAGTTCAAGTTTAATTTAATAGTTATTTATGTAACTCGTGTATAATATGAGTGACTGTGACACCAGTATATGTTTAGCGCGTGAGCGAAAGCAAATACGCTGATTTTTACGAGTGTTACAATGAAAAAATTATACACGTGTTACACACAATGTTTTATACCATTCTATCATTAAAATACATAAAAATAGCTAATACATTTGCAATTTATAATGCATCAGAGATTAGAAATGTATAAGATAATATGGTTTGCTAAGTAGATCTTTAATTTGTTTCTACACTTATAGAGGAAAATAGAAGGTAATGACACAAATCTTGAAAATATGGATTGTATTCTACTTGAAATTTTGAACGAAGCCAAGAGCGCTGGGAGTTTATTAATTCTAGAAATCAAAATATATTTACGAAAAAGAATACCTATGAAAAGTTTTATGGTTGGAGAAACGAATAATACATTAGTTTGGCTAATGAAATCACACTACTGTCATACTTTACAGAGCTAGGAATTATACACGTTTTCTCACCGACACATTGGAGAAAATTGCGTTGTGGCGGTGATGACGTCATTGCTGACATGTTGCCACGGTAATAATATTCATTTTCTGACACTCGTACCAGAAAGAGACTACCTTCACACGATTTATGCCATCATAATAAACCACTTTAATGCTAGGATAACATAAACATAGTTTTCAGCAGGGTTTAAGTTACAGCCGCTTTTGTCGCGTTTTGCTACTCGAAGTTGAAGAATACGACGAACTTTAAAACAGAATTCGCAAAAATGTCACAACAATCTGCTACAGGAACAAACTACAGAAACTATAAACACATACTTCGATAATTAAGCATCACAATGTGCCACAGAAACGAACGATACTCCGTTCCCCCCCCCCCCCCCCCCCCAGCTAGTGTTCATTTCTGATCTGGACTCTGTGATTCAATCATTATTGCCAAATACATACTGTGTGTGAGCTTTTTAAGAAGTGGTGGATAAATTTGTTTTAAGGGAGTAGTGGAAATACTGTAACGTAGATATGATATGGGATATGTAGATCTATATATGTAAAAGTTAATTTAAAAATAGCATTTCGTTTAGCATATTACTGTTGGCTTCAATTCAATGTGCACATATGTCAGTTTTAAAACCCTCATTAACAGTATAATTTATAAAATGTTTACTAGCAGAATTTTCTAGACATTTAATTTTGAGTTGTGCATTTCTGCGACATTGTTATATTTTCTAGCTTAGACCCTGGTTCCTTTAGGTACCTTTTAGACAAAACGTTGTTCTGAAACAACAACAACAACAACAATAATAATAATAATAATAATAATAATAATAATAATAATAATAATAATATAATAATATAATAATAATAATATAATAATAATATAATAATAATAATAATAATAATAATAATAATAATAATAATAATAATAATAATAATAATAATAATAATAATAATAATAATAATAATAATAATAATAATAATAATAATAATAATAATAATAATAATAATAATAATAATAATAATAATAATAATAATAATAATAATAATAATAATAATAATAATAATAATAATAATAATAACAAATCCATTAATCATGTTTAATGTGGTTATCGAACTGATTTAATTCCTATAACTCATCAAAAGTGTTCGCAAAAAATGCCTTAAGTAAGTTAATAGTGATGGGTGGAGGTGAGGGACGCAGCGGCCGAACGTTAGGCACGATGTTACAGACGCTAATGAGAAACAAAGGAAGTAAACGCTAGTGCTTGTCCTACTTACCCCCTCCACATTGACACTCCAAAACATATTAAAATATTGCCACGTATTTCTCTCCCTTTGAACTTCACTTAATTCAATAGTCACTTCAAGAAGGTGAACTACTTCAGTTGTCACTGTCACTTCAGTCATGTAAATTAGTTCCATTTTTCACTATCACTTCACATGGACATTTTTCTGGTTTTAGGAAGTCAGGTGTTTCTCAAAACATGTATTTTGGTGGAATGTCGATATCGAATTTTTTTCACATCTGCTTATCTATACTTCATTATGCTTCTGCATAAATTTGAAAAAAAAAAAATGTGTTGCACTCGCATAACATTCTCTACTCTCATACTATTCTTATAAAACTTATCTTAATACTAATTTTCTTGTAGGTAACCAAATAATAATAATAATAATAATAATAATAATAATAATAATAATAATAATAATAATAATAATAATAATAATAATAATAATAATAATAATAATAATAATAATAATAATAATAATAATAATAATACTTCCTTATTATGTTTGTGCTCTCATTTACTTAACCTGTCTCATAAACTTCATTTCGCCAAATTTTACTTTCTGAGTGTCCACGCCTCACTGCATAGTAGATACCATCTTTACTATTAGCTATTATTCAATATAATTGTAGCATAAAATTACGTTCATGCTCTTATATATCCAAATAAACTAAAACTAAACCCCAGCGCAACAGCCCATTAAGGGCCAAGGTTACCGCCTAGCCGCTGCGTTCCCCATCTCTGCCCACTACAGGCATAATTGGTGAGGTGCAATACTGGAGGGTGGTACGTGGTCAGCGTCCCGAGCCCTCTCGGCCAGTCATGCAGCCTTCTCGACCTGGGACCGCTACTTCTCCATCAAGTAGCTCTCCAGTTGGCCCCTCGGGGACCTAAAGAGACTGAGTTCACCCCGTGCCAGACCTTCCAGTGGGGAAAAATCCCCATGCTGGTGCCAGGAATCGAACCCGGGTCCTCCGCGCCAGAGGCAAGTGTCGTACCAACTGCGCTACGGAGGCGGTTATATACCAAAATATGAAACTAAATGTCTCACATGGAAAAAAATTTTAAAATTTAACATTCTGCATGTTATTTCTATGGTATGTTTTTAGTAAAATATTAACTGAAAATTTTCCAGAAAAAATAAAACGTTAACTTTCTAAAAATCTATCATATATTTTTAGTTATTAAAACTATTCCTGAAACTGCTATTGATATAAAGAGGGTCCTTAAATCGTTTGATCCGCCTTGAAAGAACGTATGCTGAAAAACTGAATGAAATCGTACAAATATTTCATCATCAGAAGCTATTATAAGGGGAGAAAATGTGATCCAAGATAACACGAAAATAAAGTGATAAAATTTCACATGTTATTTACTCACACCTCGAAAAATAAACTTTATGTTTATGCATTTTATTGGGTAAAAGAGCAAAATATAATCAAGTTAGTCAAAAATTGAATATCTAGTATTAAATTGTAAGCAGAAAACTGTGACTGAATCCTGAGTGTTATACTCCTGGGTGCTTTATGACAGTTGAAATGCTCTTAACTTTGGTAACATACAGGAAATCAGACTGATGGTGAAGTTCCATCCCTAAAGCAGCACTTTAATGGAAACAGTCGCGATGGAAATGATGACAATGTAATGACAATGACATAAATGCCATTACAGTAATTACCGCAATATACACTACATTTATAACTTAATATATAATGTATATACGTAACTCAATAGTTAATGTACGTGATGCAACTTAATGGACCTTGTGTGAAATTTAGGATAATGAACGTGATGCACTTGAGATACACATACTCAAAGTGCACACTAAATGCACCGTAATAATAATAATTTATGTATTACAGGTGCATATTAATTGCATTTAACTACGCGAGAATTTACACAGAATAGTAACTGAAGTGATGTGTTATGTTTTAGCATTACCTAAATATGCAAGTATACCATCCCAAAACTATACCACTCAAGAAAATAAATATTTACCAAGAAGTGTATATATATCCCCTTTTTTGTGTGTAAAGCACTTCCGAGATATTCTTTATTTGTTTGAATTTACCAATACTTATGCTTTTCTCAAATAGGAATACGTTATTCGTTTTTTAACTCTTAGTCTTGCAAAGAGAACGGAATTTCAAAGGCATCGCATAGCAGCCAGCTCTTAAAGCATTTCACTATCGCTTATAGCTTACTGTATTCCCCTAATATTGGAATATTATTCCCATTGCATAAGAACATTAGCAGTATTTTCTGAAGATTATTATGTCTATTAATACATAGTAGATAGAGAAATAAAGCATTTTCGAATAGTGTGTATAAGAGTAAATATAGATCCACATATATTTGCAGAGTTTCTCAAAATTGAACTATATTAAAAGTTTGTTTCGCAATAGGTTACGCAACGATCACTTGGTCTAAGGCTATGCACTTCGGCTTTGTTGCAAAATATTGATGGGCTTCTTAAACGTAAGCAGTACCAAAGAAGTCACTGATGTTTATCGCAGAAGATTTGAAAGTGCTTTTGTAAATGAAACGCAACGTACATATCACCAAACCGTCATTGCAACACAATGCATGTCTGGGTGTTAGAAGAGTGGCACAGTAGGTAAACCCAACCTACCCTCCTTCGCAAACGTTGGACATCGTTGTTCTAGATTATATGTTTAAGAGTCTGTTGTAGCCTTTTCGTGATTGCAGTTGGTCTTCACGTAAAATGTTGATACACTCCGAACTACTGTATTGCAATGTTTCGAATCATTCCCGAATAATTCTCTATTGATGTTGTAGGGTCTCAGATATATTCCTCTTAGTTTAAGAATTGAAACTTGTCAACAGCAGGAGGAGCAGGAATAAGAAAAAGAAGAAGAATGTTGAGTGTAATTATAAATCTTTGTATATATAACTGATGACTTAAGTGTGTCAGATACAAACCGGAAAACATTCATATAAGCCTCACCGATAGTTTCAGAACAAGTAGATAGATAGATAGATACTTTATTTCACTGCTTAGAGCATGGCCCGGTGGCAGCGCTGTCAATATAATATACAATTCTTTACAATATGATATACAATTCTTTACAATATGATATACAATTCTTTACAATATAATATACAACTCCTTACAATATAATATACAATTCCTTACAACATATATACAATCCTTTCATGCACTATGGTAACTATACAGGATTTCTTTTTAACCTCTCTTTGAAATTATTTACATTTGGAGGCAAAGTCTCCAGTAACTCTGCAGTCAAATTGTTCCAGTCATTAATTGTTCTATTGGTAAAGGAAAATTTACCTATATCAGTTTTCTGTTCCCTGTTTCTTATTTTTTTAGAGTGATCATTCCTTCCCCTATATGATGGTGTCAACAACCGCTTTGTTATATCTTTCCATGCAGGTTCCCCCTTATATGCTCTAAAGATTGCACATAGCCTTGCCCGTTTTCTACGTTTCTCCAATGATTCCCAGGAGGTAGCAGTGCCTGTAGGGTTTTCAAATCGCTTTCCTCTATCAACAAATTTAGCTGCTCGTTTTTGAACTCTCTCGAGTGCTTGTTTTTGACCAACCCGATATGGATCCCAGCATGCTGCGCTATATTCTAATATTGGTCGGACCAAGGATGTGTAAGCTAAATTTCGCGATTTCCCATTGCTGCGTTTTAATATTCTCATTACAAAGTGTAATGCTTTGCAGGCTTTTCCAGTGACCGAGTTTACATGTTCCCCCCATTCCAATCTTTCATTTATTATTACACCTAGATATCTAGCGCTACTTACCCTGGGTATTCTCTTGTTATCTAATTTATACATCACATTTTCTTCTGTTCTTGTCCTTGAAAATATAATTGTTTTACATTTACTTGGATTTATCTCCATTTGATTGGATTGCGCCCAGAGTTGAATTTTGTTTAAATCTTCTTGTAAGTTATTAACGTCACCTTCGGTCTTGATATCTCTATAGATTATACAATCATCCGCAAATAGCCGAATTTGTGATGTTATCCCTTTCCATAAATCATTTACATATGCTAAGAAAAGCAACGGCCCGATCACGCTACCCTGGGGGACACCTGAGGTTACTTCGGTAGGGGACGATAGTCTATTTCCCACCCGCACTCTTTGGGTTCGTCCGCTCAAGAATTCCCGAATCCAAATAATCACTCTGTTGTATATTTGCATATTGCAAAGTTTTTCTATAAGTGGCCCATGAGGTACAAGGTCAAACGCTTTAGTAAAGTCAATAACTATTGCATGCACTTTACCGCCTGCATCGAGTGCATCAGCTACATCCTGACAAATAGCTACTAGTTGGCTCTCACAAGAGTGTCCATTCCGAAACCCATGTTGTCCTTCAAAGAGCCAGTGTGAATTATCCCATTCTTGTCTTAAGTATTGCCCTATAAGATGCTCGACTTGTTTACTTACTACTGATGTCAAGCTAACTGGCCTATAATTTGTCGCTTTGGTTCGATCCCCTGTTTTATAAATAGGAACGACTATAGCCTGCTTCCAATCCTGCGGTATACTTCCGTTATTTACCGTTATTTCGAATAGCCTCAGCATATATGGCACGATTGCCTCTCCTCCAATTTTAAGAAAGTCACCCGAAATGCCGTCCGGACCGACTTATTTATATTTCCCTAATTTAAATAATCTTTTTCGAATGTCGCTTGGTTTCACGATCATAGGGGGCCCCTCCGTTCTTTTAATACTGGCATTGCTCTTTACTTGGAACACTGAAGCGAATTGCCGATTAAATACTTCCGCTTTTAACAAAGAGTCGGTAACTTGTACATTTCCATTTTTTATTCCCGGAATCTCCTCCTTGTTACCCCTGCGCCTTCTCACGAATTTAAAAAACTGCTGCCAGTTATTTCTGTTAGACGAGAGAATATTTTTTAAAAAATTTTCTTCAGCGGTAATCTTCTCTAATAAAAGTTTATTTGACAAGACATGGAATTTATTTGCGTGATTAGTACTAATTTTACGTGACCCATATGCTCTCCTAACTTGTTTCTTTAGTCGTTTTACTGTTTTGTTGTAATATTCTGGGTCAGGGTTTTTTGTGAGTGTTTTACGGGGTATAAATTTATCTGTCGCTTCCACAACGATTTTTTTAAAATTTTGCCATATTTTTTCAACCGAACTTCTAGTTTGTGAGTGACAACAATATTTACCCTACAGGTGATACATACCTCAGATGTGCTTTAGAAAACTGCCTTTAAAGACTAACTTGTTAAAACTGTACTACAAACTATAACTCGTGACAGAAGATATACGCAAATAAACTGACGAGTTTTCAGTGCTCAGCCATTGAGTTTGTGCCAATAGGTAAATAACACTTATGAACACCAGTTCACAAACTATTTTACTTAGGCAAGAAATAAGAACGTTACAGATTGAGAACAAGCCAAAATGCATATTGCTGAAACAAATTTTAGGAGCCATAAAGTCGACTGCTGCGTTGAGATGCCAAACAGTTGAGGTCAGCCAAAAATAAACTGACATTTCATGTGATGGAGCAACATATTTTCGCGGTATTCAAACTCGGCACAGCACACTGCGTGTTTAACAGATGACAAAACACACTGTTCTGCGACTATGCTCTGACATGCAAAAAACAACCAGTTAAAACGATTGCCCTAATCATAGGATTTGTCAGCAGCTTCAAAACTGCTGAGATTGTATCGCGTTGAAGAAGATTTGGCTTTCTAGCAAAAAGAAGAAAAGAAAAGAGATTGTTGGCACATTTCCTTGGCATCAGTCAGTGTGTAATTTATATTTGTTCGTTTTGGAAACAGACCTGTCTATTTTTCTAAACAATCCAGGTTTAATTTCATCACTGATTATTTTGGACACACCGTGTGCTGTGTTAGTGAAAAAGGAGCCGTGATAATTAACATCCGGCCGTCTGTGTTCATTAAGGTCCTACCAAAACTCTTCTCTGAGGTAGGACTTTCAAAACACTTACTTCAAAGTAGTAGAAACCGCAGTTGTGCTTGCGTGGACTATTAATTGGGGAGATTGATTTATTCTCCCTCCCTCATTCAGGCAGTTAAGAGCATAATCGCAGTTATTTTGATAGTTGGTACCTTAATACGTATACACTTGGGTTTGTTAGTTGTTTTTTCTCTTAGTTTTCCTATAAACCAATCACAAAATTTACTACCTGATGTTTCTTGCATGGTAATAACTGCATCGCGACATGAACCACGCCTGAGTATATACTATACGTTTTGCTTTACACCTAGGCAGTACGAGGTAATTGACCTACCAGAAGACAGAACTCCGCTCCGGTACCCCATTCGTTATCACCAGACGGCCCACTCTTATCACAACTTCTGTGTCTCCCAGCTTAGAGGCTCTAAGCAAGTATGGCACAACTCTTAATAAATTAAAATGTAAGCTCTAAATGAAGCAACAGTTTGTGTTATATTGTTAATTATACTGTCCTCAATTACCAATAAAAATATCTGCGGGAGACATAACCAGGAAGTGAGGGAATCAAAGAAGGCATAGGCAGACAGGGCAATGAGACACACGGAAGTCTAGAAGTTCCATGCCCGAAGACACGTCCAACTGCTGAGTTGCCTAGAGAGAGCAGTGAACGATCCGTTGAGGAAATAGCCCTCCAAAAGTCCAAGGGAAGTGCTTTTTCCCTTGAGCAAGCATCCACGTCATCTGCCCGGCATCGCCATAGGCAACGAAACCTAGAAACGCATCTGAAAGAGCAGGAGAAAACGGAATAGAAGGGAAATCTGGAAAGAATAAATTGCGATAGATGAGAAACCGCCCCAAAGTTCGCCTACTAATCAGGGAAACCACACAAAGTATAAGTGGGTGGTCAGTGGAAGGCGAACTCGGGACCTTCCGAATGCGAGCCTCCCATGTTAACGCAGATCCATCTCGCTCGCTGCCTTTCTTATGGGTCGCACCCTTTTTTTTCCAATAGACTTCCTCTTCATTCACACTGGATTTTATATAAATTAGAAATATTACTAAATGGTTTTTTCCAGCAGTGAAATCTGGACTACAAATAAAACTACATTTTACTGCAAACCTTAATATGTGTAACAGGTCATGGCAAAATATGAGCATATTTTTATCCCTTTAAAATTATGTACCTGTGTGCCTAGTGACCAGATAATAGACCATCTTATGTACGCATGCCGAAACTAAACTCACAAAGAGTAATACTTAGGAATTAAATCACACAAAAGAAGAATAAATGGTCAGTCGCTATTCAAACTATGATACAACTCTATTATACAGGGTTTTTAAAATGTCTATATTGATGCATTGTAAGCATATAACTAATGTTAACAAATTGAACAAAAAATTGTACAAAACTGAATTGTCGTCTATATTCTATATCGGAGCATGATGCAAACATAGTAAACTTAAAAGAAAACCTATCTGATTATTTTACAGAACTTTGCTTCTCCAAATTGTGTTATGCTTCTTATAGAGTATGTAGTTATGAAAGCCCGTTTAATAGACGTGACTGTGGGAAACCGGGACCTCTGTTCCAATATCGTTTATAATTTACAGCGTCTTGTCTGAGCAGCTTCATCCAAAGTAAGACAAGCAGAGTTTGCGATATGAACTGTAATATCCTGCAGGGATTACTTGCTTGGCAGCACTGACGTAGCACCAATTTTCTAAATGTCAGTGTGGAATTAAATGTTCCCTCCCTTTTGTAAGAGCTGTCTCTTTAACACTGGCAGTGTCAGGCAGAGGAACGTGATATTACCTGAAAACAAAATGAGTTCTCATTCACATCGTGAAACTTTGCTGGAATACATGTTGTTGCCTGCGCTCTATTATCTGTTTCAGTAATTTTATTCACAAACTGCACGACTTGCCATCACCGGAAGCTTGCAGATGTACAGAAAGCGAATTTAGTAAAATGCAAGGGTATTATGATCTTTTCTTTACCCCTCTCTAATCACTGGGCAGTATTCAGGCTACTAGCTGGACACTGTTAATACCAATGACACGTCGACATGAAAGAGAAGTATTGATTATTTCAGATGGCTCACTAAATCGTTAGTCATTAACGTTGCTTATTTCATATCATCCTGTACGCATCAAAAGCTACTCTTGGGCAAATTATTGGTCTATGACGAGTTCTAGAAGCTGTACGAATTGACAGAAGTGTAAGAATGCCAGCCAAGAAAGGTGGTTAATTGCATATTTAATAGAGGAAACCCTTTCATTCGAAATCAGAAACTGTATTACAATATAATGTAATAGGCAAACGCGTCTAGAGCTAATGTGATTTTTAATTCCAGTAGAAATATAGGGAGACTTTGTAGAAGGATTCGACGTTTTTGTTTTTTCAATATATTGCATTATATTAACTGCAAAATTTTACACCTTTTTTGTAATAAAGTAAAAGATTTTCTTGTAGTACAGAATCGTTTAGCCCAAAAATACTGCGTATTTCAAACATTTCCAACCTTTACTATAATAGGCATTAAGAATTTGGGGACCTATCTAAAGAAAATTAAAACGTGGCTTTTCTACGAGGCAAGGTGTATCTGCCCTTCTTCCCCTCGCAACCTTTCCTTGTCATCATTACAGAGCCATGCCACTAGCCCCGTATTGCAACTATCAACAGTTTATTGGTCAGTAGTTATGTCTCACCCTTGCGAGACCACTTAAGACAATAAGAAACAGAGATGCTCCCAAATAGTGTATTTTACTAAATTTGCTTTGTGTAGGTAAAATATAATTATATTGTGACCTTGTCCGCTTCATTCTCACTATCACTTCAGTACACCTTCCTTAAGTTTACTTGTCTAAGGGACATAAAAGTGGAAGGCTGTTTCTACCACATAAATTAAGAGTGAAGTGGGGTAGACATTTTTGCGGGCATAAAGGGCTGGAGTGCTTGATACTGGTTGAAGAAGGCGAGCTGGAGGAATGTGCTATTTAAACTTTTCCTACCGACGTGTACGCATGCTAGTATGACATACAATACACGTTGTTCTTAGATAAATACCCTGCCATAGCAGTTACATACAGCTATAACAGCATTTCGTAGGCCTTTTCAGTTCAGCACTGGTTGGTTGGAAGGAGTGGAATCTTTCCCGCCATCGCCATAACAACAGAGACAGTGGGCTGCTGGCTGAGTACCTGCTTTCCTTCTCGACATCTCTTTAGGCATGAGACAAGATAAGCCAAATGGAGTTTTCGCTGTTACGCGACGTAGCAGCGTATTGTTCTTCGGTCCACTCGCTTCGTACCATCTAAAATTTATTTGATTGTAACTCTTCGTAAGCGATTATCAGCCTTCCAACTTCAATTCATTGAAATCGATAATATTAGACGCATCGTGTACGGTTTGAGTTTTGTTTCATTATTAATTAAAACCCAGTCATGTCCCTTGTATCGGCTCGCTGGCTCATGAATCTGTTCGCTTGTGATCCATTTTCAGTCGCTCTCGAACGTAATTCGGACATACCAATGCGACTATGTTCATTATCGGTCGATGGTCATCAGTGCGGTTTGCACGTGAAGTAGTTCGACGCACATTTGACTAACTTTGTGGACCGTCCTCTCCTGGGCATTGTAATGAAAACTGTAAAAACGACATGACATTGTCTTCACATTCATTCAAATTCGTTTAATTTACCATGAGAACCTTACAACATTGAAACTCTCAAACTAATTCCACGAGTTTTCCCTATAGAACACTTTGTAGCTATCTCTAATTCTGTCCTAGTTTCTCAAGTCTCGCTAAATCAAAACTGAATTAATTTTGATGATAGTTTCTCGGGCTAACAGCCAGGCCAGATTAGGGTAACTACCCAAGCTTTCAGCGACTAACTCTGCCGCCATCCTCAGGGGAACTGAATGAGGATGGCGGCAGAGTTAGTCGCTGAAAGCTTGGGTAGTTACCCTAATCTGACCTGGCTGTTAGCCCGAGAAACTATCATCAATAATCAACGCCGGGAAAGCTTCAAGTCATTAATGAATTAATTTTATTGTTTATTTCTGAGCCTGCAATGTCAGATGTAATTAAATTCGATTTAATCAAGTCTACTTTTAAAATCCAATATCCCTTTTTTACGAAAAAAAAAAAAAAAACCACACATTTTAAATGTAATAGAGAGTCAAAAGATAGATGCGCCACAAACGACATATATTGAAATCCCATACGAAATTGCTAATTTCAATTTTTTCGATGTTTCAGCTCTTCGTTTGAGTTTTTCCTAAATCTCCTTGTTTTACTAAACCATCGCATCACGTGAACAAAACAAAAAGAGATTATTCAAATCGGTCGAGTAATTTTCGAATTTTTGCGAGATTAACGCACGGCAATTGATTTATACGATTGATTGATTAATGAGATTCTATATCTTTTATGTACTAAGATTTTGTATATTATTTATACGTCATTCAGAAAGAAGGGGAAAATTCAGGGTACACATTATATGTTATAAAAATATCTTAAACATATGGTATTTTAATCAAAATCGTTAGAGCCATTTTTGAAAAAAATAAATAAATAAAAATTTGTGAAAAATGTAAAAGATTTTCGTGTTGTACCCACGGAACATGCTGAGCTTAAATATCAACTTTGGTACTGGATTTTTACTTTCTCTACTGGTAAGTAGGGGAAGTATTGTATTGCACCCAAAAATTCGATTTCGAGACTTCACGGAAATATGTTTTGAGTCCCCCTGAACCAAAAAAAAAAAAAAAAATCATTTTTAGTAAAAGGTCTGTATGTGTCTGTGGACAGCATAACTCAAAAATGAAAAGTCGGTTAAAAACCAAAGTTAGTATTTAGGTTTAATGTCTTTCAAGGATGCGACACGAAAATTTTGAAGAAAATAGCCCCACCCTAAACTACCCTTTAGATGGAAAATTTTTCGAAAATTTTGATTTTCTTGAAAATGGCTCTAACGATTTTGATTAAAATGCATATGTTTGAGTTATTTTTAGGACTAATGAAATGTATATCTTGAATTTTCTGGCTATAGCCCCTGTAGTCGTATTTACTGTGGACTACTTTTGCATAACTGGTAAACCATTAGAGATAGACCAAATCATACTGTACAAAAATGTAGATTTTGCTAAATTACACAATTTAGGTATGAATAAATTTTCTTGTCTCCCCATTTCGGAGATATTCCTTGTTATGTGTGTGAGTTTCGGAAAACTTAAAACTTTTGTGAAATGAAACATCGTTGTTCATTTTTTTTGTATAAGTGTGCAAAGAGAACGAAATCTCAAAGCTTTAAAACATTTGACTATCGCACAAAGCCTACTGTATTCTAATATTCCCCTTGTACCTACAGGGAAATAAGCAATAAAATAATGCGTGCAAATGTTTCTCTTAACTAACACGAAGAAGATATAGGAATAAGAGTTTGTAAGAATAGTTAGTACAAGAGTACAGGAAGTCATGTAAGTGCAGCACATCAGATTTTTTAATTATGCTGTACAAACACACACATATACATACATTTTTCCCCAAAAGGCTCTTTTTAGACGCTCACTGCGCCCCAAAGCATATTTCCAGTGAAATCACAACACCGAAGTTTTGGTAGGAATACAAAACTTCCTCTACCTACTATAATATGTGAAAATAGCTGGTGAAATGCTGGTTACGAGCAGTGAACGCCGGATGATGCGTGCCTCTTGAAATTTCACTCGCCAATAATAGCTCCATGTTATTGACAATAGTTGTTTTGTGAGGATTTAGGCTGCTTTACCTGGCTAAGGGCGCGCAGCTGCAGGCTTCCATAAACAAATATTGGAACAAATGGGCGTAAATCACCCTGCCAGGATTTGCAATTACGGAACAAGCGTCTGGCTTTGTTAGCGTTCCTTTCCCATTTGCCAGAAATGAAAAGTTAAAGCCCGTACGTTTCGAGCATTTATTTTCCATTTAGACGAATGAACCGCAGTCATAGTCTGGGATGTGCTTTAAGCTTATTTTAGTCTTGCGTCAGGGGTTGCGAAACTTTTCATAACGGGTGCCACATAAGCCGTTGAGAATGAAACGCCGCAAGTTTGAGGATAACAATAAACACGCGGTATAAATTGCACTGAAGAATGAAAAAAGTTGCAAATCGTCGCAAAAGCCTGGCTCAAACAGAAAAACAAACTATCCTAATGTCCTAATGTCACCTATATATATAGTAGAATAATACCGCACGAATTTTACTGGTAATAGTTCATAGACAATCAATTTTAGATAGGTAAGCCATGGTCTAGGATTACAAATTAAAAAATTCTGTCTTAAAATTGCTTGGGCGTATGCACACCACTGATCATGTCCCCTGCAGACGTAACGTACTCGTATGACGAGAAAACAAGTGGACGACTTTCGTAGCGTAATGGATATGTTGCTAGAACGACGAAGGTACACAACGATTGAAAAGCTCGGGTTCAAATCCTCGCGAATTTTTTATGTTTCTCCCTCTCTACCTCCCTACCTCCCTCCCTACCTCCCTACCTCCCTCCCTCCCTTCCTTTCTTTAATATATGCTGAATTTAATTTGGTTTACAGCAAACAGTTGTGTCGTGTTGTAATTTTTCATTTAACCAATGTTTAAGCTTTTTATTTCAAATTAGTATTTACTAGCTATTATTTACTCTTTCATGGCCGAAATAGTAAATACACACTGAAGACTTCATATGTACTTAAACAGATGGGTCAAGCTTAACTAACAGCTTTCAAGTAAGTAAATAATTGATAAGATTTAAAAGAGCTACAAGTAACTGAATTATAAATGTACGTTGAATTGATATTAACATTACAAACAATGGACACAAGCAGAACAAAGGTAAGGAAACAAATTATGAGTAGACGCAGATTTCAAAGGAACTGCTCAAAATGGTGACCTCTGATATCAATGCTTTGGATACATCGACATCGAAGCAGGAACGTTTCACCAACCCTGTTGAGCATTCCTGGTGCGTTGCGAATCTCATTAGTGATTGCAATAATGCGGGCAACCAGTGTAAGCCATCAAATGTAAGATGAAGCAAAAGTAAACAATATCCGTGCATGGCATATGATGGTGGTGTTTTGCCTTTTGGAAGCACAAGCAGAACCTTGCCCTTAAAACAGAAAAGAAAGGGGGGGGGGGATAACAATAATTTACCCAGCTCGTATGTGAATTCGATATCGGGTTTACTGACTCCACAGTCAGTCGTATAACCGTCCGCCCAAAGCACACGTTCCAGCACTGCCGTATATTTCTTTAACCGTTCGCCACAGCCTGTTATCCATTGCAGTGGCGTGCAGCCACATGTTTGAATGCACAATTTAAGCGCTTTTGGTAACGCTACAATTTATAAACGCTTCTTCAGAGAAACAAAATACAGTTTTACTAAGTTCCTAATAAGCACCATTTCATTTCCAATGGCTACTATTTACATATTTGTTTCTGGTTATGATTTATTGATCACAATCTCTAAATACTTTGAATAGTATAACTTGGTAACTTGACGCCGTAAGCTACCGGTTTCCTATCTCAAATTGATTATCTATGAATCGTCTATTACGAGTAAAATTCATGCGGTATGATTCATTTACATCCTGTGTATAAATAAATGAATGTTACTTTGTCGCTTATGGGCTGCTGTAACATTCATCCGAATGCCATGCAAGTTAGCAAACCTAAATCTTTTTTCATTGAGAAGGTTTTTATACTATCCATTTTACAATGCACGGCTTTCTCTACTCGCTTTTCTTTTACGTAACATTCACATGTCCTCTACTTGCCCTTCAATATACGGTTCATTCAATTGAATTCAATAATTGAAACAGAAATGCAATGTATTACATTCACACGATTTTCTCCATTCACCTTTCTTTTACAAAACACTACCATATTTCTCTCTCTACTCCCGCTTCTACATATAAAATATACAATTTTCTGAATGTTTCAAATTGAAATGTGCCTTATTACATTCTCTACTTGCTTTTCTTCATTTGATATTTATGGTTGTTCAACAGTGCTTTTCCTCACAATATCCTAAGAATTTTAATTAAGTATTTAAGTAGGCACGTTAAGTAGTCATATTTTAAATATCTCCAAAGAAACAAAAGGGTATTGGGCAAGCGCAATTTGGTTTATTCCTCAATGAAAAGGTATTACACAAATTGTGCATTTTAATGAGATGTATATTTTTTGGACAGTAAGATTTTCTCTATCCCTTACGATATGCCAGTTATGCAAAGGCCATCCAGAATGATGATTTCTGAGGAGATTTCCAGATAATTTCACGCATACATTTCATTTGTCATGAAAATACCTTAAGCACGTGGAATCTTAATAAAAATCGTTGGAGGTATTTCTGATAAGGTCAGAATTTTCGAAAAATGTTCCACGTAAAGGGTAATCTGGGATGGAGGATTTTCTTGAAAATCTTCTCGATATTGAATTCTTGGGTGGAATGCAGTACTTCCTCTACTTCCCCTATACGTAAAACACAAAAAGTAATAATAAAAAGTAAATAAATATTATGCATATGATGCACATCGTGATGGTAAAGGTGTTTAGTAATTTCACTGCGACACTCGGAGAGATTGTTTTCTTTCATCTCATTGGTCCATTTTGTTATAATGTCACATACTGTTACGCTATATTAAATTGTCAGGAGGTTTACCTTTTTTATTATTGAAGAAAACTAATTTCAAGGAAGATACCTTCTTTGCTGGAGTACTAACTTGATTTCAAGAAAATTTACTAATAAAGCTACTCTTGAGTTTTAAATAAAAGTGAAGAGGATTTATTGGAATACAGTTATAAAATATTCATTTTAACTTCAATTGATGTTGCTATACAAGGTTACCCTTTTGAATAATTTAACATACTGAATATTAATTACATGTGTAATAACATATTAATTACTATTTGATAAGCATACAAAGGCATTAGCATAATAATTATAAAGTTGCAGCTATATGCTAATTTCCGTACTGAAAGCTTCATTTTCAATGAAGCGTTCATTCGTAGGATCCGCTTTCGAAACCAAACCATGCATTTCTGAGAATTAATTTACATTGATCACTTACAAACCAATCACTGATTGTAGTTTTTTTTTTAAATATTTTGCAATGGACGCTTGTTTTTGAGCGAACATTTAATTTGGAGCGCGTTTCACAAATTCCATTTTCTCTCGGTTCCAGCCATGCAATTAATTATATTACATTACCATATGTGAAACAGCATTCCGCCTGTGTTTGGTGTTTTGTTTTGCGTCATTACATTAAACTGGTGTTTCAGGTGGTGGATATTCCTCGGCTTGCACAGTTTCACATGGTCTAAACCCAGTAAAGGGGTGGGAACTAATACAGCACGTATTTCAAATGAAAACATTAAATAATAAAGCCAACTGAAGTTTGTTATTTCTTGAAGGAAATACAACCATGATGGACATAAACACGCTCTATACAAACATAGCTTTTATAACTAGATTGTTTACTTTCTCTATGTGTACAATGTAAATGAACACTAGCATGGTTGGCGTGACATGAATTAATTTCAAACTCTGCGTATGCCTCTCAGTAGTTTTCTAAAACAGTAGGGTCGAATTGGATCTCGTTAAAGCTCACAATTTATGTAAAATAAGTTTTTTGTAGACTTAACCATTTTCCAGATATTTCTCGTTATTGGTTTGAATGCCAAATACTTATAATTTTCCCAAATGGGGAGCCATTCGCTTTTTTATGTCCTAGCTATGTAAAGGGAATGGAATGTCAGAGCGAGCAGCCTTAAAGGATTTCATTATTGTTTAAGGGAAGTGGAAATGCTGAACTTCGTGATGTCTTTTTTTTTCCAAATTCAGGCTTTATTTCCATATTAATATTTCAGATCTTCCACTATCTTTATGTATATATTTTTTCTGTTCGTTTGTATGTGACTGAACTGTTCCTGAACGGTTGGGTCGATTTTTATGACATTTTCTGTCTGTGATAATGGTGATTTCAGAATGGTTTAAATTCACAGCATGACCCGATAGAGCATGTACTTTCTAATCAATTAAATTATTTATGTGTTGTTGATCTTTGGATGGTTTAGCTTCAAAATTGGATCCGTCAAGGAGCACTGCGATCGCATTTTAGAATTAACGTATTTGGTGCTGCGATAGGTTTCTAAGAAATTTTTGTCACAGCTGAGCGTTAATGTTATATTAAAAGTACACGATTATTAAGAACAAGTAATCAGAAGTGCAATTAACAAATATGCATTGTGCAAATGTGTAGGATGCAGTACAGAGGCGAGTATTTTACATGATGTTTCATTAATTCCAATGATGTATACACTGCATTCTATCACAACCAGCTTAACATAGTACACATTATTATTTATTGAAGTAAGATTTTAAAGTGTAATTAAAAATGTACATTGTGCAAATTGTGCTAAAGCCTCTATAGTACGTTTTCTTATACAGTAATATAATCACGTAACTACAACAAACATGGCCATCTTTCTGCTACAGAGAATACGCAATGGCGATTTCTAACCCACAGAGAAACGAAATTCGCAGTATTGGCGATGTTTTGATTTTTGTTTCTTTCATAGGCATGTTCATTTATTCACACAATTGTATAATTTTTGGATACACAACGTTTAAACAGTTCCATAGAGGTACGCTAATAGTAAATAGATTAAATTATTATTTAAAATAAAGCTGTATATAGATTTTGCGCTTTCTCATTTTGCCATAACTACAATATGTGAGGAACTAATAATTTTGTATACATATGTCCCATTTTCTCTGAAAGTTTTGGGTATAATGTGCTGAAATCTTTAGCACACATTTGAAACTATCACTTGTTATGCAGCAGAGCTTCTATTCTACGAATTCAACGTACCGAATTGTTATATCCACAAAATAGAAATAAATTCCATTATTACCATAATTATAAAGCTAAACAATCTGACCTTTTGTGCTTGTTTCAATTAAACTTTTAACAACTGCAGCAGCAATCTTGCTCCCAGGTTATACACAATGATGAAGAAAATATCCAGATTTGCAGCACAACACAATATTTAAACAAAACACAGTAAATAATTAAGTATTTGTATAGATCAAATAATTTGTTTAAACTTTAAATAAATGTCATGCTCTGTTTATTATTATACGTATTACTTAACCGTAATATTAATTCCTCCTTTTCAAACTTCACCTTTATTTATTAAAGAACTTCTACAATAAAATTAGGTTCTCTAATTTAAAACTATCATTACATCTTATTGTTTTATCGTCACAAATATTTGAATGTGACAAACTTCATTTAACAATATGTATTGTTACGTTATTGTCAAGCAAGCTGTAACCTAAAATATTAAAATGTTATCTTTATCTCGATTATTCGATACATACATTTTGGAAAATAGCTAATGGGGGATAAAATTCTATTTTTAGACTGTAAATAAAGAAACTTCGATATAGTGGGGTAAAAAGAACATTCAGTAGAATTTTAGTCCTAATATGCACTTGAGAATCAAAATTGACTCAGCTTATGAAACTATGAAAATGTAACTGAGGACAACGCATTGTTGCTATAAAATTTGTGAGCAAACGTATTTTTTGTAAATAAAAATATTATGGATTATAATTTAAATACTTTATACAAAATTGGTAATTAGACGTTTTTTCTTTCCTTACAGGTATTGCAAATACGAGATATAACTCAATAAGGGTGTTACTTCCTTCATTCAGTGATAAGGTATACTTGCAGGCAGGTAAGTTTGCAACTTAAACCGGTCATAGCGGATGTTTACACGTTTGCTTCTTCTGTCTCTCTCTCCCTCCCTCTTCCCCCCCCCCCCCCTCACTCTCTCTCTCTCTGGTATTTTAATTCATTGTTCATAAACTAAACTACTCTAAAACTTTAATACTTAGTAGAAACAAGTAATCGGGATCTTCTTTTTCTTCTAATTTAATCCTGCAACATATATTGCACTTATTTCTATTGTGCTCATTCAGTGAATATTACTAGGTTTTCTCATAAACAAATATGCTTATAATAAGGATGGAAGAGCTATCTTGATTCTGAGTGTTGTTGAAGTACGCTAAATGTTTTGAAATAAATATTCAATGCTTTGTCATGCTCCTAATGAATTCTTTTTACAAATTTCTTCTCTGGATATTTTGGCAGTTATTGTACTTATCTTGCTTTATCGTCTCCATCACGAACGAAGGCGGTAAATGACAATCCGCATGGTAAATGGGGAGGAAGGTTTTCTGTATCCCGCAAATTTAACTGAGTTATTAATGAGATTGATTTAGCTGACGCACCACGATACATTATTTATGCAGTTGCGCTTTTTTTTTTTTTTTTTTTTTTTGGTGACTTGCATTTAACCCTTTCCATTTACTTAGTCTGGAAAAACTTAGTACGGGTAAATATGAAAATAGTTTGAAACTGAGGAAGTCAACACCTGAACTGCGCACCAGATCAGTTATAGATTGCTTTTGTTGCTTTTTCCTACTCGAGGTCCAGAATGGCTATGACTTTAGCACAGAATATGATATCAGTATTTCACAGTATATGTATGGTTGGCAGTTGAGACAGGCCAATAGAGAAAGGGCTATATGTTCGTCTCTGCGTAGAAGATTAATAAAACGTGTTAAGAACTTGGATTTTCAATAAAAAGTGGCCATTGTGTGGCAAGGTTACTTGAAAGGAGGAATTATTTGTTCAATCATTATGTTGCACAAATGTAAATTCAAATGTATACGCTTCTACGGCATATTTACCATCTCTACTACAAGTAGTAAGTAGGGGAAACATTGTCATTCAACCCAAAAATTTGATACCGGAAATACACCTTTTGAAACTCTGAATCCAAAAACCTCGTAGCATTTTTAGTGTGTTTATGAACAGTTTAAATCTAAAACAAACAGTCGGTTAAATACCAAACCTGCTGCTTAAATTCATTTTCCAAAGATGGAATACGAGGATTTCCAAGAAATCCCACACATCGAACTTTTTTCGAAATATTTGTCCTCAAAATTGCTCTAACGATTTTAATAAAATATCACACATTTAAGATACTTTCGTGAGAAATGAAATGGGTATCTTGAATTTTCTGGAAATAGTCTCATTCTGGGTGACTTTTACATACTAAACTGTAAGAGATAGGCCCACACACGCACACACACACACACACACACACACACATGAACGCACGCACAATCTCCGCGGCGCAACAGCCGATTCCGGGCCACGGCGCATCGCCCGGCTACTGCATCCTTCATCTCTGCCTATCATAGGCGTCTTGAGTGGGGTGAGTACTGTAGGTGGGACGTGAACCATTTCGGAGATATTCCTTGTTACTTGCTTGAATTTTCCAATGCTTATACTTGTTCCCAAATACAGCCCTGGGCATTTAAAGAGAACGGAATGTGTAAGACACCACACAGCGCTCAGTTACGATGCTTCATTTTTCTGTTGTGAGCTGTGAAAGTTGAATCACTACCAACGCAGTTCTGCCATTTAAATATCGCTTGTTTACTACTTTCTGCGTGTTTATGAATAAACCCAAGCAACATGAAACGTCACGGCGAGGACAACCAACCGGTATATAATGTCATGTGAGCTTTGAAAAACACACAGGGTGCGTTCAGAAATGCTCTAAAAGAATTTCCCATGGTAATATATCATCCTTCCTTCTCTGGCCTTTTGTTACAACGTAAACTATAGTTTCCTTCCAAATCCATTACACGAAAAATTCCTCTTCCGGGGTGGGGGAAGAGGAGAAGATAATAATGGCATTAGGAAAATGTGCACGTATATTCGTACAGAAAAAAAATGTCCGCAAGAGAGTGAAATCGCGAGCAGTTTGTATTATTTATAGAATCTTCCTTTTCTGCAAGGGAGAATTTTTGCTTTTGCCCCGCGCTCTGAAGAATACACAATGAGCTAAGAGCTCACAAAGAGGAAAAAAAGAGCTGTTGGGCTATATCTCACTTGTTCTAAATAGGGCACGATATCCTCATTGCGGATGTTCCCGATCGTAATAAATAAAAGTAATTTATTATTCGCCATCACATCCCTCCGTTTCCCTTATACCTACTTACAAATTATATGTTCCAATTTGAAAGGTCCTGTATGAAATATGCTTAGGGGCTTAACCTTTTACTGGCACTAACACATTCAATTTTCATTGTTATAAGTTTATTAGTTGAAAAAAATATTGTTATATTATCATTACCTTCCCCCTCGCTCACCATGTTGTGCATGGTTTCATTCGCAGATTTATAAAATATGAGCTAATGAAAGAGACAAACGCTATGAGTTCGCCTACAGGACTTCCAGTCAAGGTCAGGAGCCAAGAACGATGGGTCCAGCTATGCTTTAAAATTACACTCCTTCATTCATTTGTCCAAAACTGAAGCTTTAGTGAAACAATTTTCTTTCGAAGAAGGAGGTAGACGAGTAGAAATTTGAAGTTTTGTGTTGTATGGAAACATTAGTTTAAAATACATATTTTAAAAACATCTTGAAGATGCTAATAGTGTACATAAAATAGTGTCAGCTAGCAGTATTCTTCTTACTATACTGTTGTAACGTTCATGGAACCTCAAGCAGTGAACAGTTGAAGATGGCAATATTATGCGAGGTTACGGTGGCCGTCACCGCTGCCACAGGAGTTCACTGCACTGAGTTGTAAGCAAGTTAATTACAACTGAACTATTACAGGCTCCATTCTGATTCTTTTTCTGAGAATATTGAATAAACTTCAGTATATTTTTAGGTTTTTTTTTTCTTTCAGATTTTTAAATAGCCGATTTTGTTTTATTATCTAACTTTAAAAATTTAATCGTGTAAAATATAATATTAATAATAATTAATAAAATTTTCTAATAAATACCTCACGAAATACTGCGATTTATCTTTAATTTGAGCCAAAGATCAAGTAATTTGCTTGATTACAATCGGAGGTATGATTGATCGAAGGGTGAAGAGCGCACGATTTTTGGGACATTTCAAAAATTAATTTCTGCCAAAATAATTTTTTTTATAAAACGAAGAAACACGGGACCAATGTATTTTGTTCCAAATCACCAAAAAAAAATTCAATAGAATCTGAGATACTAAGGTCAATTTTTCCCATATTTTGTGCGATTTGACGTGGAATGACTCATATACCTCAATATCCACAGCTTAAAACGAATTATATTTTAAGTATACAAAAAGGACTATAAAAGCTTGTTTATGAAAAATTGTTGGACTAGTTCCACACTACAAAATACCAACATAATTTTTCTAATGAACAACAAGAGTAAATTGTAGCTTGTTGTAAGTGACTCCAGATTCTCATTTGTTATTTAGTTCCAGTGGTTGCCAAGTCCACAGAGATGAGCTACATTCCTACACCTTCCCTCTGGCACATATTTTCTCGCCGTGACCCAAGTTCCCTCAACTATTTTTAAGTGCTTAACGGACGATAAAATGCGGCGAAAAACCACGAATTCCTGAAGAACAGTTTTACACCACAGCGGAGCATTTCAGCTATGCTGGCGATGTGGATGGAGGGAAGCGTTAGTCTCTCAGAATTCCGGCGAGGAATTGAAAATGGGATTTTATCCCATAAGGTTGGCAAACCCTCTGGAAATGTTCTCTAACCGCAATAACTGAAAAATCAATGACAAGGACATGATAACTGAATTTCGGCTGGCCATGCGGGAAAAAAACTGGGCAAAAGGTCACAAATATAACTTAGGTTTTCTAACTTCATATAAATTAATTCTTAGTAGAAACAATTTTCTGTAAATATTTTCATCTAAATAATCTTATACGAGTGGCTGCAAGTGGTTTTGTCTAAGGAATCACACAACTCAATTTGGTTTCACTACTCTAGTCAACAATAGAAAAGCATAAGCTAAAAATAAATCTAATAAAATTACTCACAGAACATATTCATTATAATCATCATCAATATCATCATGTCAACAGGGTTTAAGCCATTTGGCTCTTTCCTGTCTCATATCAAAATTGTTCTGTCCAACTTCTCGGCCTACCTATGTTTCTTTACCGCAGGTAAAGAATCTGAGAGTGCGTTAACTATCCATCATTTCTACACGGTCCTTACAATTATCTCCATGTTGGTTATTTTTTCTGTTAAATTGAACATCTTTAACTCCTTACGTATTTCTTCACTTCTTCTGTCTCTTACAGTATAACCAGGTACATAACCTAAAAATGGCATCTCTGCCGCCTCAATTTTTGTTTCTTCCTGTTTCGTCATTGTCCAATATTCAGATCCATACAGGAGTGTTGGGACTGCCATTACTTTATAAAATTTTAATTTTGTTTCTCATCTTGTATTTTTCAGGTTACTTTTTATATTACCACACATCTGATTAAATATATTAATTTAATGTGTTATATCTTCATTTTTGAGGTGTGACAGATTGCAGCCTAAATTTTTAAGACAGTTCATTTTTTCCTGTAATGCTATTTTCGCTCATAAACCAAGGATTTAGTTTTATTGGGTACATTTTTTAGTTTGTATATTTACAGAATATATTTATAACTATGATTGTATTTTTGCCATGCAAAGCGTTCTGCGATTTACTGGATTATTAGACATATGAAGCATATTATTTTCAATGTTAAATGTCTTTAGAACTATATAAGCTGAAATCCCATTTTTAACAGTTGTATGGCGATAAACAACTAAGGCTATGTAATATAATCTGTATGTTTACGTTTGCATCTGCTCTTGTACTATTCGCTAAAATAATTAGGGTTTTACTCCCGTTTACGGACAGTAAGGTAATATGCAATAAATATTCAGGTAAGCGAATCTAGCGTTGCTCAGTAATAATCTCAGTAATTAAGGAATGCTCTAAGCACAAGACGTTGCCATTACAAAATCTGCAGCGTTGCTTATAGCACCTTGCTGAGACGGAATAGTCAATCGTAAGCATCGTTAAGGAAAGCGCCCTTGCTTCACCTATGTGCTTTGGTGTAACCGCTGGTTCCTAATTAACGCAAGCGCATATATGTAAATGAAATAAAAAAACTGATGTGTTGCATTTATATAACCTTCTCTACTCTTGTACTAACCATTTTAAAGAACATCAAGATTTTTGAAAAAGTTTCATGTGAAGGTTAGTTTAGGGTGGAACAATTTTGTTCAAAATCTTTGTGTTGCATCCGTGCAAGACATTGAACTTAAATACTAACTTTAGTTTTTAACCAACTTTTTGTTTTGAGTTATGCTGCCCCTCCCCCTCCACACACACACACACACACACACACACACACACACACACACACACACACACACACACACGGACGGACGTTTTCCTAAAACTGCTTTTTTCGATTCAGGAAGGGGCCTCAAAACATATATTTCCGGTGACATCTTGATATCGAATTTTTGGGTAGAATACAATACTTCCTCTACTTACTAAATGTAGTAGAAAAGTAAAAATGAGAAAGTTGTCCGAGTGCAGGACAAAATATTATATATTATATATTTTAATTAAAAATATGCACTATTTTATAAAACGAACCTAAGCAAAATTATCCAGTTAATGTGGGCAGATTTTCTAATGTATTTTCTAGGTTACCATATTTTAGACACTTTTCAAAAGGTTTCCTACGATGCAATGCTTAACATAAAGTAAAATTTTCTGAACAGTTTTTTAAACACACGCTAGCTAAAACTTGCCATTTATTTATTACCTATTAGTGTGACCCACCAAAATTGCCAAGTTTGATAATCAAAGATATATTTTTTGTAGAAGTCGAAATCAAAGTTTAACAAAAATTATTTTTCACAACGCGATTAATTAATATCAAAGCAGATGCTATTCAAAACTATAGAAATCGCATCGTAAGGAGCATTTTTAAAAAAATTTGATGTGTTGCACTCACATGACTTTCTCTAACCTTGTACTATTCTCACAAACTCTAATCCTATATCCTCTTCTTGTTAGCTGAGATAAACATTTGTACAAATTATCTTATTGCTTATTTCCTTGTTGGTACAAGGGGAATATTAGAATACAGTAGGCTTTGAGCGATAGTCAAATCTTTTACAGCTTTGAGATTCCGTTCTCTTTGCACACTTTACATATAAAAAAATTAACGATGTTCCGTTTCACGAAAGTTTTAAGTTTTCCGAAACTCACACACGTAACAAGGAATATCTCCGTAATCGTTCACTCTACAGCAAAATTTATTGAGACATAAATTGTGTATTTTAGCAAGATTTACGTTTTTGTATATAATGATTTGGTCTATCTGTAACGGCTTAACAGGTACGCAAAAGTCGTCCAGAGTAAATACGACTACAGGGGCTATAGCCAGAAAATTCAAGATATAAATTTCATTTGTTATCAAAATATCTCAAACATATAACATTTTAATCAAAATCGTTAGAGCCATTTTCACGAAAATCAAAATTTTCGAAAAATGTTCCATGTAAAGGGTAGTTTAGGGTGGCACTATTTTCTTCAAAATCTTCGCGTCACATCCTTGAAAGAACTTAAATACCAACTTTGGTTTTTAACCGACGTTTCATTTTTGAGTTATGCTGTCCTCAGGCACAAAGACACACACACACACACACACACACACACACACACAGACACACACACGGACCTTTTTCTAAAAATACTTTTTTTGGATTCAGGGGGCCTCGAAGCATATATTTTCGCTGAAATCTCGACATCGAATTTTTGGGTGGAATACAATACTTCTGCTTACCAGTAGAGAAAGTAAAAATAAGTTAAATCAGCACTTTGAAACGCAATATCCAGGGACGATTTAACATAGATGTACTAAAATTTGCAATCGCACTTCTTTATACAGACATAAAAGGTGGTAACAAATTAAAAAGGTTCAGTAGAGTTCTTTGGCTTTGAAAAATTCACAAATTGGTCGCCTTAACTGTTTGAACTAGAATAAAGCCACACCGCTAGTAAATATCGCTTCGTTGTCATGGAAACTATAATAAAAGCCGATACCCCAATCGATTAGATTTTTAGAGCACACAGAGACTCCAATATTCTGGGTATCAGCGTCCGCAGACTTTTTTTCAGGGGGAGGGGCGCATGTTGGAAGTTTGCAATTATACAATATGAATTCATTGTTCTGTTACCAAAAGCTATAAGGATACCTATAAGTTACAGTATTTGTTGCGGATAAGCGTATTAATTTATGCTAAATAAAAACTGTTCTTCACATCAATATTAAAGCAATAGTCTAATGGTAACTGATTGCACGTTACATTTATTAATTTCCAGGGGGGCCGTTGCCCCTCCTTGCTCCCTCTTCGCGACATCCATGATTTCAGGAGTGTATGTTATCAACCACCAGTAACAGTGATGTGTGATTAGCTCAGAATGACTATTAGAAACCTTTTCTCAGTTTACGGGGTTCTTTCACTTTCCAGTGTACCAAAGACCTTCTTTAATTTTCAAAAGAAAGGCATGCTAAGGAGTTTTACAAACTTTAGGAGCACGCACGCGTTCCCCTACCACCTAGGCGGCCCGGGTTCGATCCCAGGAACCCGTATGTGGTATTCGTGGTGGAAGAAGCGGCATTAGGGCAGGTTTTCTCCGGGTTCTCCGGTTTCCCCCGCCATCTTATTCCACCAGTTGCTCCATTATCACCTTCCCAATCATCCATTTCACCTGCATTAAACATCATCCTCTTCCTCACTATCATACTGATGCTTGGCTGACCACTCGCTTCCAGGTCTTCACTATGACCCTAGGCACTGGCTTGTAAGTTCTAGGGGGTGTAAGTCCCACATAAGGGGAGGGTAATCAGGTTAAAAAAAAAGTAGCGCGCGCACGCCTAAAACACATACACTTGAATGGTTTTAACTCGCGATCTTTAAAGCTATACGTTGCATTTTTGAGGTAGCTGCACGCTATGACCAAGCGAGATACCTCTATTCGGTGGATCCCGGGTTCGATTTCCGCTGGGATGGCCAGCTGACTGGATTTTTTTCGTGGTATTTCCTGCTTTACAGGTTAGTCCTCGGATGGATTATAGTGCCGCTAATTTTCGTGTCACCCATTTCTTATAATTTCATGGGTCGAAGGATCAGGCGAATGGACGGTGGTGAGACATACAGCGGTGAAGTTTACTTTGCTTTATCTTCGGTTTTACGTCCTAAAGCCGACGGGACTGTGGGAGATCCGCCGGAGTTATAATGTAATATCCAGAGAATTGAGGAATCCCGCCTGGGTTCGAGCACACCTGTCTAGAGGAGATAGTCCTCTCTGGCCTTCGTTTTACCCCTTTATTCTATTCGACAGAAGTATAAGTTCTCCAAAACTTACACAAATAACGAGGACTATCTCCGAAATGGTTCACTCTACAAAAAGATTTATTTAGACATATAGTGTGTGCTATAGCAAGATCTACATTTTTTGTGTAGTAAGATTTGGTCTATCTCTTACGGTTTACTAGTTATGCAAAAGTCATCCAGAGTAAACAGGACTTCATGGGCTATAGCCAGAAAATTTAAGATATACAATTCACTTGTCATAGGAACACCTCAAATATATGGCATTTTAATCAAAATCGTTAGGCATTTTCAAGGAAATGAACATTTTGGAAAAATTTTCCATGTGAAGGGTAGTTTAGGGTAGAGCAATTTTCTTCAAAATGTTCGTGTCGCATCCTTGAAAGACATTAAACTTAAATACCAACTTTGGTTTTTAACCTACTTTTAATTTTTGTATTACGCTGTCCAGAGACTGAGACACACAGACACACATTTCTTTTTATATTCAGGGAACCTCAAAACATATATTTACGCTGAAATCTCAACATAGAACTTTTGGATGGAATACAATACTTCCTCTACTTTACTAAACATAGTAGAGATAGAATAAAGCAACTTTAAGAAGCATATGAGTATGAGATAGACACATTCGTAAAATTTGAACATTTATCTCGAGAAATTAATTTTTGTTCCTCCCTTCAACACTTTAAAATATAAATATCTGCTGTTATCTTAAGCCTGAGTTATCTTTTCGTTCAATTTATGGATAACTACCTTTTGTTGTTTTGTACCTTCCACTAACACAGTGCTACAAAAATAAGCAATTTGAATTTTCGAATAAATGTCTAACTGTATTGCTTACAGTGTATACAGATGATTGTATGATCATTGTCAGGGTACCTGAAAAGTAATAGTGACACTCCATAAAGTTAATTTAGTCACTGCAAGTTCCACTGCAGGTAAAGTTAGGTCACAGCCTAGAGTCCCAAACCCGTCAATATAATTAGCCTTTAGTGCGGGCCTTTAGAGTGTACTGAGGTGCAAACCCGATAACGCTCCCAGTGCTACCATGATGAAAGAAAGCTAAGCTTTGTAGCTACAAACACTCGACGCCTATTTACCGACTTTTCAACCGATAACTCCACGGCAACGAGATACAGCACTTAAAAACTACTCCACAGGGCTCGGCTCTAAGTCCCTGCTTAAAATTGCGATCGTTAACAGTGGAGTATTGTAATACCTGTGTTTATTCACGTTTAGTGGGAGACTTAGGGCCAGGCTTTCCGCTTTAAGGGTCTCTAGAGATTCTGGAATTGGTACACATATCCCAACTATGTAAAGGTTGCTGGTACGAAATGTGTATATTATGTATATTTCCTTAAAAGCTACCTGAACCAAGATGTTACTTCTAACTAATGTGATTAATATGTACATTTAGCTTTTAAAAATTGTGTTTAATTTCTTGAAAATCCGTTTCAGAAACAAATTCACCACAAGGAGGATAAAGTAGGCTGCGGCGGTAGTCAGATGTTTAAATGCTGGCTTTCAAAATACATTTTTACTTTCTCTACTGGTAAGTAGGGGAAGTATTGTATTCCACCCAAAAATTCGAAGTCGAGATTTCACCGGAAATACATGTTTTGAGGCCCCCTGAATCCAAAAAAAGCATTTTTAGAAAAAGGTCCGTGTGTGTCTGTGTGTCTGTGTGTCTGTCAGTCTGTCAGTCTGTCAGTCTGTCAGTCTGTCAGTCTGTGGACAGCATAGCTCAAAAACGAAAAGTCGGTTAAAAACCAAAGTTGGTATTTAAGTTTAATGTCGTTCAAGGATGTGACACGAAGATTTTGAAGAAAATAGCCCCACCCTAAACTACCCTTTACATGGAAAATTTTTCGAAAATTTTGATTTTCTTGAAAATGGCCCTAACGATTTTGATTAAAATGTCATATGTTTGAGATATTTTTATGAAAAATGAAATGTATATCTTGAATTTTCTGGCTGTAGCCCCTGTAGTCGTATTTACTCTGGACGACTTTTGCATAACTGGTAAACCGTTAGAGATAGACCAAATTATACTATACAAAAAATGTAGATCTTGCTAAAATACACAATTTATGTCTCAATAAATTTTCTTGTAGAGTGAACCATTTCGGAGATATACCTTATGTGTGTGAGTTTCGGAAAACTTGGAACTTTCGTGAAATGGGTCATCGTTGTTCATTTTTTTATATGTTACGTGTACAAAGAGAACGGAATCTCAAAGCTTTAAAAGATTTGACTATCGCACAAAGCCTACTGTATTCCAATATTCCCCTTGCACCTACAAGGAAATAAGCAATAAGATAATTTGTACAAATGTTTATTTTAACTAACACCAAGAAGATATGGGAATAAGAGTTTGTAAGAATGGTTAGTACAAGAGTAGAGAAAGTCATGTGAGTGCAACACATCAGATTTTTTGCAATACTACAAGAAACAACTAAATGGCGACCTCAATAAGAGTATAGTGACGTAGGGCGCGGCGCAAACCAAAGGACTGTCGGGACTAAGGTACTTCACAGTACATATCAGGCCAACGAGCAAACAAAGGTGCTCTAGGTCAGACTGCCTCGCACGACTGTTTGTGTGTACAAATAAGAGTGGCAGAACCAAAAGGGTTTTTTTTTTTTTTTTTAGTCTTCGAGAAAGACCTCGATATGTCATCGCCGGCGTGTTTGAAGGAGTTCGCGAAAGTTCTGTGTGACGTCATCTCCGCTATATAAGCAGAGAGACGGTTACAGTTACAGACAGTTACGGTCAGTGCGTCAGTGAGTGCGCGAAGCTGTGTGTGTGTGCGGGGGGGGGGGGGGGTTGGTACGTCGCGTTGTGAGAAGTTTTATCAAGCGTCGAATGATTGTATCGTCGGAGATGATGTGTGAGAGAAAGTGAAGAAAGACAGTGAAAGGCCTGAGTGAAGATTACGAAAAGTAAACAGTTGTGAGTTGTAATATCAGAAAAGACTGCAGTTTTCTTCTCGTCGTCAAAACAGTGTATTTGTGCAAAAGTTTAGAAGACAAAGCGATAGAAAAGTAACTTACGAATTTTATCATTTTGTTACGGAAGGAACTATTTTAAAATTCAGATCAATAATGACGAATATCTGGAAAACACTTTAGTGCCACTAAGCGATACTTAGAGCACTAGTTGCAAACGAGAGGCTCAAGTTAGAACATGGCCGAACAACGGGTCTTGCCTAGAATATTTTATCTACGTTAAGAGTATTTTAGTGTGCATTGCATAGTTAGTAAATTAATTGATTGCGCAAACGATATTTCTAGAGAAAGAGTAATGTTATCTTTGGAAAAAAAAAAAGCACCATATGTTAACAAAGATTGTTGTCATATTCTGCAATTTCGAATGCTAGTTTCGTATGTTAATTTAAAGTAAAAATGTGATGTGTTGCACTCACATAACTTTCTCCACTCTTGTACGAACTATTCCTTTATCGACTTCATGTTAGTCGAGACAGACATTTGCATAAATTATCTTACTACTGATTTTCTTATAGATGCAAGGGGAATGTGGGAAAATAGTAGGCTTTAAGTGATAGTCAAATCTTTTAAAGCTTTGAAATTTCGTTCTCTTTGCACGACTAAACAGACAAAAAGGTGAATATCGACTGCAAAACTCAAACAAATAGCAAGGAATATCTCAAATGTTTTACTAATATATGTTTTACTTATATATATACACACATCTACATTTTTTGTAAAGGAAGATTTGGTCTAGCGCTTAGGCTTTACCAATTATGCAAAAGTCATCCCGAGTAAATAGGACTACATAGGCTTTAGCCAGAAAATTCAAAATCTACATTTATTTGTCGTAAAAGTATTTTAATCGTTAAGAGCCATTAATGAGAAAATGAAAACTATCGAAACATTTTCCATGTAACTTAAATACCAGCTTTGGTTTTTAATGGACTTCTGGTTTTTTGGTTACGTTATTCAAAAACACTCATACACACAGACACACACACACATACATACAGCATGCATGCGGACCATTTTCTAAAATTGCTTTTCTGGATTCAGGAGGCCTGAAAACATATATTTCTGGTAAATCTCCACATCGAAATTTTGGGTCGAGTATAATACATCCCCTACTTACTATACGTAGTAGAGAAAGTAAAAATGTGCTAAGAATGTTATTTTCACGGTTCATCAGGAAACAGTAAGCAGTCCATGATGCAGCTTTCGGTATACTTCCAGAAAAAGCCAAGGAACGTTTATTTATGTAATTACACGAAATAGATAATATTCTGATAGTAGAGAAAATTTGCCCCCAATAAGTATTATACATTTTAATGCTTTTAGTATTACAATAACTGTCAGTTACGGGAGAAAGTTTTTGTTTTAATGCACACCAGCGTTATTACCGAGAAAAATAAGGTAAAAATTATCAGTTTCATGTCTTGATAGCATTTTTTGTGTTTTTTTTTTTTTTTTTTTTTTTTTTAATTTATTTAGAGTCGCTTTAACAATTAAGTCATATCGCGACTATTCTATGGAATACAGCGGTATACAATAAATTTAGTACAATTATTTTACCAAAAACATGAGAATACAATCAAATCAGTACAACAAGTATGTTTCATATTATATTTTCGCATGCAAGCCCGTACCTTTGAGAAATGATAACACCCTTCTGCAGTTGGATGGCGTGTTCAGAGTGGTGGATAAGTCTCCAGTGATGTGATGAAGCTGTCGTTGTGTAGCGTATTGCTTACATTCTGTGAGGAGATGTTTTACTGTGAGGCGGGTGTTGCAGACTTCACATTGTGGTGGCTGGCCTTTGCTGAGGAGGTATGAGTGGGTTAACCTTGTATGACCAATGCGGAGACGTGAGATAATCACCTGCTCTTTCCTGCTAAGAGAATAGACAGGGGAAGAATTGGTGTCTCCTTTCCTTACCATGTGTAGTTTTTCTGGAGGCGATTGATTCCAGGCCTGTTTCCATCTTGTTTTTATTAGTTTGGAGAAGTACTTTGTAATATCACGATAAGGTACTGCTTGGTGTTCATGTGTGTATGTTAGCCGACTTGCTTCTTTAGCAGCTTTGTCCGCTTCTTCATTGCCCTTAATGCCGCAGTGTGAAGGGACCCAAATGAAAGTAACTATTTTCTTTTTATTTAGAGCAATGGAATAAAGACTGTGGATATCTTGAAGCAGTTGGAGGTCAGTTGAACGATCTCTGAGACTTTGGAGAGAGCTTAATGAATCAGAAATTATAAGAAATTTACTCTCACTAGATTGGATGATGTATGTTAAAGCTTGCTTAAGTGCACAAAGTTCGCAGGAGAATATGGAATAATATTTAGGGAGTTTCAGCTGAAGTTTCTTATCTGGGGTAATTATGGCACATCCATTGTCGCTGTCCGTTTTGGAACCATCAGTGTAGATAAATGTATGGTTAGGGTAGGCATTTGTTATTTCTTGAAACAGCTGTTTATAGCAAGATGCATCTGTATGGGATTTTTGGTAAGCTGTAATATTCAAATTTAGTTGAGCAGTTGGTATTCTCCAAGGTGGTAGACAATGAAACTTTCTGGACATTATGGCAGGAACTTCTATGTTATATTCTTCAATGCATTTTCTTATTTTAGATTTAAATGACATTTCTTTTTGTGAATTAGCCTGTAAACGTTGGTTGGACGTTTCTGGGAGGACGTACTGGTAGATCATTGATTCGGGTCTTGCTAAAGTTTTAAGGGCGAATTTTAGGCTCACATCTGTTCTGCGGACGTTCAATGGTGGTTCGTCGGTTTCCATTGTTAAGGCAGAAACAGGGCTGGTTCTGTAAGCTCCCAAGCATATTCTTAGAGCTGCTGTTTGAATTGTATCTAGTTTCTTTAAAACTGAAGATTTAGCTGTATTGTAGATCTGGGCTCCATAGTCGAGTTTACTTCTAATGAGAGCTTGATACGTTCGTTTGAGGGTACTGAGATCAAAACCCCAGTTTTTGCAGCTTAGGGTTTTTAGTACATTTAATCTTCTGAGGCATTCATTTCTCATATCATCAATGTGATGTTTCCAGCTTAGAGTTGCATCAAACGTTAAACCTAAAATTTTGATAGCCTTCACTGAGTCGATTAGCTTGTTATCCACGCAGATTGTGGGGTTTGGGACTTTACATGGTGATTTGGAGAAGCATATGCATTTCGATTTATGATATGACAAGTTAAGACCAGCATGATTAGTCCAAGTGTGCAGATTTTCCAGTGTTTCTTGAAGAAGTGTTGCAGTAGTAGAGGGGTTTTTCCCCTTACAAAAGATAGTTAGGTCATCTGCAAATAGTATACCTTTTACAGGTGGTGTAATACTGCTTACTATACTGTTGATAGCTATGAGAAATAGTGTGACACTGATTACTGATCCCTGTGGAACACCTCTATTAATGGATTCTTCTTTTGACATGGTTCCTTTGTAGCGAACTTTAATTTTCCATTCCTGAAGGAAGTTGTCAATAAAGTGATACAAATTACCACGGATACCGATGTTACGTATTGTTTTGAGTATGTAAGCTCGTGAAATTTTATCATACGCTTTTTCTATATCTAGGCTTATTGCCATGAGATGTTGTTTCTGTGTAAATGCAGCTTTTATTTCAGAATCAAGTATTAAAAGATGGTCAGTGGTGGATCGAAACTGGCGGAAACCATTTTGAAGTTCGGTGAAGAACTGCATTTTCTCTAGTTTCCAACGCAATCGGTTATTTATAATTTTTTCAAGTATTTTACACATAGAGCAGGTGAGGGCTATAGGTCTGAAACTTTCAGGTGAAGTAAGATCTTTGTTTGGTTTGGGGATGGGTACTATAGTTGCTGTGCGCCACTGTTTAGGAAAAGTTCTTGAGTTCCATATATAATTAAGGATTTCGTGAAAGTAAACCAGTCCATCTTGCGGTAAGGATTTTAACATTATGTAAGGAATGTTATCCGGCCCAGGGCTGGAGCATTTACTCTTTTCAAGTGCCTCCATGAATTCTGTGAAAGTAATGTTATCATTGTAGTTTTCTTGGTTATTTTCGTCAGGTTGGTAGCAGTGGGTCACCTTGCTTTCGCAAGCTTCTTCTCTTGAGGCCTCTGCAAAAGTATGCGCCAGTATGTTTGCTATGGTTTGGGGGTCAGTACTTGTAGTGTTTGTTGTATAATTGTGGAAAACTATATTATGTGTTCCATCGTAAGATCCCCGTATTTTGCGAATTTTTTGCCATACCACTCGTGACGGGGTTTTTCTGTTTACAGTGGACACGAATGTTAGCCAGGACTCTTTCTTGCTGTGCTTTACTACTTGACGTGCTTTAGCTCTGGCTTTTTGAAACTCGATTTTGTGTGTGGGGGTAGGTTGCCTTTTGTATTTATAATAGGCTTTATTTTTTAATGCTATCGCTGTTTTACATTCTTCGTTCCACCAACATACAGTCTTCCTAGAAACAGGGTATATCCTAGGAATAGTGACCTCGGCGGAATTGAAAATCACTTCTGCAAACGAGTTTACTAGTTTGTCAGTATCTGACTGACTGAAATTCATGGGGGATGTTAGATAGGATAAATTGTCAGAGACGTGTGCTCTGAACTTGTTCCAGTTTGCGCATTTTAAATTCCATCGTGGCTGACAGTTAAAACTTAAAGGAATGTTATTTGCATTAGTTAATAAAATTGGGAAATGGTCACTGCCATGTAATTGCTTGGCGACTGTCCATTCAAATTTATCTTGGATATCAGGAGTGATTAATGTTAAGTCGATTGCACTGGAAGTACCGTTGGCTGTACTGAAGTGAGTTTGTGAGGTATCGTTAAGCATATTGAGATTTTCGTTGTGCAAGAGTTGCTCCACTATTTTACCTCTTGCGTTGGTATGCTTACAACCCCATATAGTACTATGGCTATTAAAATCGCCCAGTATAATAAATGGTTTAGGAAGTTGTTGTGTTAACTCCTGCAGTGCATGTAAATCAAGTGGGCTTTTATTTGGTAGATATATGTTGCAAATGGAAATAGGTGTAGGAAGGTTTACTCTAGTGGCAATTGCTTCAAGTTCAGTTGTAAGCGGTATTGCCTGATGTTTGATGCTGTCTTTAACGTAGGTTACTACGCCGCCACTAGCATGGAGGCAGTCCTTGCGGTTTTTGTGATATTGAGTATAACCTCGTAATGATGCAACATAGTTTCCTTTGAAGTTAGTTTCTTGAATGCACATAATTGCAGGGTTATGTTTATTGATCAAGAGTTTAAGAAACTCGAAATTGCCATGGAAACCATTAATATTCCATTGAAGTAAGTTATTCATATGTTAGTTTTGTTTATGGGATAAGGTGTTATATCTATGGCGATTAGTTTTCGGGACACATCGGTTTTGTTCGCTCAGAGGCATTGTTGACCTGATTAATGTATTCCAGCAGCTTTTTTTGAATTTTACTACTTCTGGTCTTTATACTACGCTCTGTATAATAGGGATAGACTTTTTGCATTGTGTTCACTAGAGATTCTAGATCTGAAGTGTATTCCAAAGCTATGGGAACAATGTTTGTTACTCCAACACTGTTTTCCATAAAGCTTTGGAACTGGCTGAAGTTTAGTGCATAATTGTGGGTGTCGGCGTCGATAATATGTTTAATTGGTCTGAGAGATTCAGCTATTGACGAAATAAGGTTTGCTTTCTTAATCTTCTTAGCCTGCTGTGAAGCGAGGAGGTGCCGCGCTTCTTTTCCATAAGCATTATCCTCTGAATCAGTTGTGCTGTTTGATATTGGTCGTTTAGGTCTTGTTTGTGTTTCCATTAGCATAGGTTCTGGGGAATTGTTGCGTTCGTCTTGAAATGGCAGGATGGGCTCAGGGGTAGAAGTGAGGTTAGGTGATTGCTGCTGTTCAGTATCTTTTCCTTTAGGAGGGGAAGGGGGACGGTCCTGGAGGTTTTTGGTAGCGGTAGGCAATTCAGGAAACATGTCTTTGTTTAAGACCTGAGGAGTAGTTTCTTGTATACCGTCAGCTTCACGGCAATGTTTTGCAAAGTGGCCTTCCTGCTTGCAGATGAAGCAGGTAGGGGTATCCGCTGTTAGGTATATCCAATATTTAGTGCCTTCATATAGGATCTGTATGCTTGGAGGTAATTTCTCCACATCATTGGGTGGAATATAAAACTGACGTCTGAAACTAAGGATATGGGAAAGTCCTGGCTCTGAAATGCCAGCTCTTAAGTAGGTAATGTTTGACATTAGTTTAATTCCATATGCATTTAGCTGAGTTTCTATGAGTGAGTTTGGTATAACTGGACACACATTTGAAAGAACGATTCTTTTGTTTGGAGTAATTAGAGGACGGACCTGAAGAGTAACATTGTTTATATTTATTTTAGGATGTTTGGTAACCAGTGATTCTGCTACTTTAGATGACGTTAGGTATATGCATATTCTGGAGTTCGAGATCCGTGAGATAAACTTTATGTTACTTGGTTCAGTTAATTTACTTACTGCGAGAGCGTAGTCTCTGATGGTAAGTCCGTCATGGGAGTCAATGATGATAGCTTCTTCTTTCTTAGGAGAAGTCTGAGTAACTGTAGCATAGCTGGAGTTTCTTGTAGCACTGTTGTTCATGGTGGTTGTGTCGACGTTGTGAGACGGTAGACTGCTGTACTCAGCAGCTGCCATTGCTTCTGATGGTGTACACTAGTTTGCTGTGTGAGGATTTTTAATAATGTCTTACTAACCCGCTTGTTATACTCGTTTAATTGTTAACATACGAGAAAGCATATTTAGTAGACTCGTTCTACTTATCCGTTATGTACGGTGAGCGTCTTTTGGATTCAGATTATTGATGTGTATCGGAGAACGTTTAAAAGTTGATTTCTTTGCTGTCACGGCCTCCTGCTGTCTCCTTTTTGTGTTTTGTTAGAATATAAAGTATAGCTTTTGTTGCCTAGTAACTACGAACTAGAGCATCGCTGATTATTGTAGTAGTAGATAAAAGCACTTTACAAATTATTTTAATGAGATCTGCATGTCCTGTGCAGTATGTTTTACTGCCTAGTATGGTATGCCAGTTAGATAAACATGTACAAAATTCATTAATTAATTATTCACATACTATCCGCAGAAAATGCCATGTACGTACTTCATTCGTCATGTAAATATTTCAAACATGCAGCAGGTACTTTTGTCAAAATCGTTTAAATCATATTTGACGAAAGTGAAGACAGCGCAAATTCTCCATTGAGTACTTTTGTTATCCATCCCACATATATTCGAGTCTCAGAAACACATGCACACGGACCTCAAAACATCAAACATCAAACCTCAAACCCTCAACGGCGCGGGGTACTGTAGTACGTACAATTCAATGAGAGGACGAATATTTTTGTTTTCGACATGAAGATGATAAAGCTAAGTATTTGATTTGTAAGACTGGTAGTTCCAGATTTACACCATTTTCCTTGCTTACGTTCTGTGTTCACCATAAACGTTATTATCCTGGAAAAATACAACGAACTTTAGAAGCATTTGTGCAACACATTCTGTTTACAATTTTAAGACCTAAGATATTTGAAACCAATATTCAATTATTTTGCACTTTTGAGTGAGGCTTCATACGAGCTACAAAATATGAAACTGCTTGCATTGCAGTATTCCACGACCGTAACATGCTCTGAGAAAGGAAGGTGGGAATTATTTAAGTCTCTGCCCTGCTGCTGTGAGTATCCGAGATTACGTTTGTTTGCATCTAGATTAATGGCAGTCTTTGGCTCCACAGATATCTGCGAACAAACATTTTGAAAAGTAAACCAAGTACCTACATTAAAAGGGAGTATCGCATCAAGACAAGTGAAAATCGCCTCGCTTGTCTCTAGAGCCAGTGCGCTTCTTCTTTTGCACCAAATATTGAAGACCTTCTGAAATGTAAATAGTGCCTAAAAAGTAATCCTCAGAAACATTGTGGGTTAATCGGGAGTAGAATATGAATGTGTACAGCTTTGATTTTTTTTTGTACATAAGAACCGTGGAACTCAGTAACCACGGATAACTGCGCCATTCTGTCCCAGCGGCTGGAAGGAGGTGATTTCAACCTCCTCTAACTTGCCTCGGTTGAGAACCGCTGAGCTAGTATATAGCACCCGCATTATTAAGATTTGACTATCACTTCAACCTCCTGTTAAGTTTCTGCAACAGCAGTTTGTGGAAGAAGGGATAAGAAGTTATATAAAGTAACATATAATATTTATTTTCTTTTTTCTTGCCTTTTCTTTTTTTATTGTGTAAAATGTTCCTCTCAAAATTTCCCAGAATAATTTATAAAATTAGTTAAATCTATTTTAATTGTTATTATAAATTAGTAATGAAACGCTTTGTACTTATAGTGATATAAGATTTATAATTTAAGTGAATATACTATTATATATCCCTTCTCCTGAAACAGCGAATATTGGAGGATAATGGGAATGTTTACTCCATGATGCTGGGAATATGAAATATATTCGAGTGCCGCAATTAAATCCACAGAATTTAAACGATGTGGTAGTAGATATGATCCTATCCTATCAACTGGTCATGCATATACCACCCATATATTTTCAGCAATCTGATAACATCGACGATAATGCTGTAAAACGCTTTAACTGGGCACGTTCGCGTTATATTCAGTACGAGCAAGTTCTTCATAAAATTGTTTGACATCCAGGCTATCGAGATAATAAGGCTGCTACAATCAACTCTTCTGCAAAAAAGTTGTAATATGTTTTGTCAACTGTAATGGCACGAGTAATTTACATCTAGATACATAATAGGTTGCATATACTAACACTATTTCATAAATAAAACGAATCAATAAACCTATAAATTAGATTATTTCAAATGCTTACAATAAATGATATACTAACCTCAAAACCTGGACGCGAGTGAGTGAGTGAGTGAGTGATTAGGGTTTAAGGGCCCGTCGACAGCTAGGTCATTAGAGCCCCTAAAAAACCTGGACGCTGTGGCTATGATTTTGCGTTATGTCAAATTACTTATTGAGTACACATACAGGATGGAAGTGAAATGCTACGCCAGAATTTAACAGCCAATTTCTCATGTTGTGTATAACAAGAAAGTCTAGTACCAAAATGTTGAAAAGTTTAGTTTTTTAGAAAAAAATATTTTTATCAAAAATTTTATCATCACCTGGCTGAAAAATTATTCATTGAAGGTTCTTGATTTGTAGCTATATTCCTAGAAAATCGAACAAACAACTGTTTCCTTTTGCCTATTTCAATAGATTCAACGGTTTTTGTGTAAATTAAATTTAAAAAACCCACAATTTCTTGCAACAAAAAGGCAACAAGTTGTGGCTTCTTCTAAATTTAATTTACACAAAAACCGCTGAATCTATTGAAATACGCCTAAGGAAAAAGTTGTTGTTTATTCAATTTTCTATGAATATAGCCAAATCAGAAACCTTCAGTCAATAATAATTCAGCCAGGTGATGATAAATTATTTTGATAAAAATATTGTTTTTCTAGAAAACTATAAACTTTTCAACATTTTGGTATTAGACTTTCTTGTTATACACAACATAAGAAATTTGTTGTTAAAGTCTGGTGGATCATTTCACTTCCATTCTGTATATTAAAAGTGGTGCTATTGTATGTTGTAATATTTGTAAATTCTTATAAATAGGGCTAGGAAGTTCATGCATTTGCATGTTTTTTCATAGAGGTTAAAAATGTATGCTTTTGCATTATATGAACGAATTATGGTATTTTCAGTTATTTGGACATGATTTTATGGTGCATATAACTGCATATTTTCTTGATTTTTGATAAATGCATAATATTTAAATATTATAGCCCCTATATTGCATATTTTAATTATTTTTATGGTTTTTATTGATTTTTTTTCCATCTGTATAATATGGTAAAATCAGGACAAACTCTGAAAGGTATTTTTCCTAACTTAATTCATCTAACTTGCTTGGCACACGCTCTTCGTTACATTTCTGAGACAATACATGATTCTTTCCCATTGCTAGATACATTTGTGTGCAGTACAAAGAGAATTTTTGTTAAATCTCCTAAAGGAGTTAAGTTGTTTAGATCAACAGCACCTAATATCCGACTTCCTCCTGCACCAGTGTCAACTCGATTGGGAGCATCATGAGTCGATGCAGTTTTATATTATCTTGAGCACACAAAAATAGTTGAAGAGGTTGTTAATTCATTGGACTCGAAAGATGCTTCATCAATAGAAACTGTGCAAAATATTCTATCAGGCACTGGGTTAAAAGAGGATCTTAGTTTCATATCTGCCCATTTTTCTTTCTTACCAACAGCCATAACGGCATTGGAAACTGTAGGATCTCCTTTGCATGAATGAATCACTTACTGTCTTTGAAAAAGATCGGTTCCTGGTAGCATAGGACAAAAAGTGAAAGAGAAAGTGAATTATGTAATTAAAAAAAAAAAAAAAAAAACACCATTTAAATATGCCCCGATAACATCTTGTGATGTGGAAAGAAGTTTTTCACGTTACCAAAGTGTTTTGCGAGAGAACAGACGATGTTTTACAGTTGAAAATTTGCGCAAAGTGTTGGTTGTGAACTGCAATTTAGCAGTTAATACTAGCAGAGGGACTACTTGTGCTTCAACCTCTAAGAAATAAGATAACTTTATTTATTATTTATACTAACTCGTCTTGTCTACTGCAAAGGGGCATTAATTGTTTTAATGAAATAGTGCATATTTCTTGGCATATTTTCAAGTTTTTAAGAGCATAGTTGCATGCATATTTCAGTGTTTTTTAGAGCATGAACTTCCGAGCCCTACTTATAAACTTCTCTGTTTCCCTTTTTCATGTTAGGGGCTGGTATATGCTTGTTTGCAGAGAGAACGCGGGAGAGGTGCTCTCGGTTTTCGAACTGTCCGGAGCTCTTCTGGACGCAGGTCGAAACTTCTGGAGCTCCCATTACCTCTGTCTTATTCCTAACTTTTTGGAGAGTTCATTAGAGTATAGAAAAAGTTCCATCGCCGGCCTAGAAGGGGCTCTTGTTAGGGTTAGATCAGATCTGTTCTCTTTGAACTCGGAGGCGAGTCCTCAGTTCGACCCTTACGGAAGATAGAAGCGGCCGATTTGCGCGCCGTAAATTGAAGTGCTGTGTGCCAGGAATAACTAACGAGAGTTTGTAGAAAAAGCGAACGAGCCAACTTTATCTCATCCTCTTTGTACACAAAGCGAATTTAATAAAATGCAATGATATGATTATTTAACGAGACCTTCGTACCCTCCCCTTCTCTCCCTCCCTTCACCCCTCTCCAATGACTGAGATGATTGGATGGACATATAACAAATCACAGTCGGCATCGATTATTTCCGATGGCTCACTAAATCGTTATTTATTAAGCTACAACTGTTGTTGTGAACCATCATGCCGTATACGTTAGAAACTATACGTGGCCAGATTTTTGGTGCATGACAAGCTGATAATAGTTTGGGACAACCTTCACAAAGTGTGCAAATTCATAGAAATGTAATTACGTTTTAATGCCACCCAAGAAAGGCGATTTATTGAATACGTATTAGAAGAAAACCTATCATTCCAAAGCAGAAATTGTATTATAATATAATGTAGTAGACAAACATGTTGCAGCTATTTCGATACGAATTTTAATTCTAGTATAAATATAGGCAGAATTTGTAGGATTAAATGTTTTTATACTTTTGAATATAGTTTATGTTTACTGTAAAGTTTTATAAGTTTTTATGATTCCAAGGATAAACTTAAAAGCTTTTCTTACCCAATAAACGTTGCTTATTTCAAGCAACATTGGCAACCTTTTCCATAAAAGACGTCGAGTATTCGGAGATAAATCTGAAGGAAATTAAAACGTGGCTTTTCTACGAGGCCCTTCCTCCCCAACCTTTCCTTGTCATCATTACAGCGGCACGCCTCTAGCCCCATATTGGAAACTGTCAGCAGCTCATTGATCAGTAGTTACGCCTCACCCCTTGCAAGACTTCGCAAGACGATAAGAAACTGAGAAACGCTCCCAAACAGTACATTTTACTAAATTCGTTTAGTATACAAAAAAAAAAAAAAAAAAAAATAGTGTTTAGAATGAAAAGTATAGGAAAATAAGCACTTATACCGGGTGGAAGGGAAGTCATTACATTAATTTAAACCAGTGGTAGATTTTGGTATTTGGAACATATTTTGCATCTTACGTTTTTGTCTCTGACCATTTCCTTCGGAGATATTTCAGTTTTCTTGAAAACAAGCTGGCAACACTGCAGACTGTGTGGGTGGTCACTTTCCCTAGCTCACTACATAAACAAACACAGTAACGCTGCGTCTTGAAAACAAACTCATTCCCAGCCTTGTCCTTCCTTGTTTACTGTGTAGGTCAATCACAAGCGTTAGCTCCCAAAACATTCAGCGAAAACGAAAGTGCCCGAGCTGTTTACATTCACAAACTCGGTCAACTCCCTGACCAACCTAAACGCAACGTTGTCGACTTACCTCACGTGTCAGAGAGCAGCTCGGAGTATTCCTTCACGTCTTTTAAGTGATTATTTCGAAACCCTGTGTGATGTCCCATAATTACTACTGAAGTTATGTCAGAAATAAGTTACTCTATGTATCTTACGAGTAACAAACTGTTATCTTCGTACATTCTTGTGGAATTACGCAACTAATCTGGATTTAAAAAAAGCTATTTATTTTTATGAAATCAGCTGATCAAAGAACAAAATGGCATTCGACTTTTTTGTTTGTAATGCTTCTATGAAGCACATATTAGAAGGAATGTAATGATTTCCCTTCCACTCTGTATAAGTAGTTCATAAAGTTCTTATGAAATGGAAATGGGTAGAAAATTTCTAGCATATTTTTGTTTCCACCAACTCTGCAATGAATACGCATAGAACTTTGCTACCGGCATCAATAAATTTTTTGTGGTTTTATTCACTGATATATGCTGACAAACTTTGACATGTGAGTAATTATTTACTGACCCAAGAAGCACTAAAACTAAAAACAAGCGAGAGCACGCAGTTTTAGCCCCGAGAGCTTCTGCGGTAGATATGCAGAAGGGTTACAAACTGCCATTAATTTCCCTCAAACTCAGCCTCCAAACTCTGACGTAACTTCAAGGGAGCAAAACTTGAGGCAGAAGGCTTATCTTGCAGCCGCTCGGGAACAAAGGGCACAACTCTGCTGCAGTTTTATTTGCTGGCTAAGGAGAACCATTCATTAAACGTTCACCTCGTGCTTTGAAAGGAAAGTGATTGCTTAGAGCTCGAGGTTCGTAGCCCACGCTAGCCAAACAGTGATTAGAAAATTAATAGTGCCAAGTGCCAGTGAGAGACTGAATTGTTATACCTGGACATTCTGCTAGTGCTAGTGTGCTTTCGTTTATTAATTAAATTGTTCAGCACGATAAGGTTATTTTTGAACAGTTGTGAGAGCAGAATCGTTCTAAAATGTTTGTGTTAGATTCGCATGACTTTCTCTGCACACTATTATTTATTTTTATGAAGCTTCTACAAATCGTCCTATGAAAACTTATTTGTGTCTCTAGTTTATTTAATCAAGATTACACTTTTGCAGAATTAATTTCAGTATAATCTGCGGCGCACGCCTAACCGAGCCTAGGCCAAGCTATCCCACACCACTGCTCGTGAATATCTGACAATCAGTGAGGCAGAACAAAGAGCTTTCGAGAACGTTCGCGAGATTTCCAACTGCCTGCTTGTTTACAGCAAATTGGAGAAAAGGTGTATTTTTCGAGAGAATTCGCAGGCGTCTTGCATGAACTATAAAAGCGAGAAAGCGCGGACAGCGACAGACATTTTGGAGCATTCAAAATCATGTCGGAATTAGTCTTGAAGTGAAACAATGGAATCAATGACGGGATACCAAGTTCTGTTGAGCTTAAGGCTTTCTTATTTCATATTAATATTTTTGTGGTGCTTATACATTTCTTTAGCTTCACGCTTGGGCCGAGCGTGGTAATGCGATGACATTAAACAACAATCCAGACAGCGCAACAACGTGGACCAATCAGGAACTAGTAGCGACCAGGAAGCAGCTAATCTCCCACTAGCTACCGCCTCAGCCGGTTCAGAGCGTATCAAGAAGACCCCTCTAAATAAATACTGCATCCCCGACCATTAACGTTCCTGAACCTTCACCGAGAAGACTTCTCCCGCGTCACCGATGATGTCCACCGCAGTAGTGGACGAAACGTCTGTACGCAGTTACTCCAGTAGACCACGGTGAATTAGCCCGTAAGTTTTTCTAGTACTTAATAAATACATTTCATGAGACTGGATACGATCATAACGCAGTTAGGCATCACAGATCGGAATATTTAATTTGGGGTACTGCAAGTTAATAATGTATAAATATCATCCGACAGCAACAGCTGAACTGAAATTGACAATAAATTGGACTAATCCACTTATAAAATAAACTTTCTGGAGTTGCTTTACTCAATATAAACTTTAACAATTAAAAACGTGTGAATCTGTGATTTAAGGGAAACGGGAGACACTTTCATTCCAACGACGTCACCAATAAAACTGATAGGTTTCCAAAGTCTCGCCTATTTCCCGTCCTACCACTACATTATAAATTCTGGAGTGCATAATGGTAGAGAGTGAGGGGAATGGAGTGTCACCTTCCGATACCGGAACGAATAATCAGGAGTTGATATGAAAGTACCTGTGTAAGACAAGTAGTGTAATAGACAGTTTTGAGCAAATACTTGTGATCGCAGTGGACTTCGAAACCGTTATTTGGAATCAAGCGTGTGTGTGTGTGTGTGTGTGTGTGTGTGTGTGTGTGTGTGTGTGTGTGTGTGTGTGTGTGTGTGTGTGTGTGGGAGGGGGTGGGGAGGGGGGATACTGAACTGTCGGAATTGTTACGCGTGAAGGGTCACCTAATTCTCGGGTGTACTTGCATAGATGGTATGAGAATTAAATTAGTAATACGATTCACTTGCTGTTCAGAGGGCATGGCAGCCATGTCAGCTCACAGCCCATCTCGTAGGCTTGAAAAACAATATTTCAGCAATCCTTCTACATTAATGCACAAACATTGCAGATTCAACTTGAGTGCACCTGCAGAAAATATGTTCTTATTGTGTATCTGTTAAATTGTAGACTAGAACTAAAAATGATTCCAATGTTGGTTCCTAGGCTTACAGACATAGGTTTAATCTGTGAGACTGGTTCGTGTGCTCAGTATAGTGGAACTGTCTGAGGCGTGTTTGTCCGAATCCACAGTGTTGAACTAACATTCGAATCCCACTTAACGTTCCTTTTTTATTTTCCTTTTTCTTTTCTCTTTCTTAACGGGAGCATCAGTATTTATATAAAACGTGTGAAATATAAAATTATACGAACTAAAGGGATCTATTTCTGATAAACTTGCTTTTCTAGGTGTTTTTATTCCGCATAGCGTTGCAGTTTTTCCCACCGTCTTATGAATGCTCCAGTACGATTGCAATTTTACAACTCAATGCTTTATAAGATATTAATTGAAATTGCTGAGAATAAAGAAGGGAACACGCCTACCTCAACTGTCAATCATGTCTCCCGAAATTAACATTTCCCTTTAAATATTCACATTCAAGAGTATCTCTATAAATTTCGCGGACTTACCATGTTAAAATATAAGAGCATTTAATAGTGTAAAATACGGTTTTAAGGGACATAAAATGCACTGTTACAAGATCCGGATGCCAGTGAATAATCTAATTGATAATATATTAAATAGAAGAAAATGCTGTGTTAGATCACTTTAGCGTGAAGCAACCTTTGCATCTAGCAACGTTGTCATGTTGTTTATTTCCAAGCACTACACAATGTTGCCATGTCCCCATTAACTCAATTTCTAGAAGTGTGCCTTCTTCCGATTCTCCATTCCTGATAAAAGCTGCAGAGAATTAAACACGTTTGTTAATTTTGTATTTCAGAAAATAAACATGCGAAAGGCGAGGATCGAACTCCCGGCTGGTAGCAGTTCTGAATTCCACGGTCAGCGACGCAGCGTTCTCAGCTATTATTCATTTTTCTCTTTGCACACTTAACATACGTATAAAAGAAATGAACAACGATGTTTCATTTCACCAAAGTTCTAAGTTTTCCGAACCTGACACAAATAACAAGAAATATCTCCGAAACGGTTCACTCGACAAAAAAATGTAGTCAGACATAAATGCTGTGTTTTAGCGAGATCTACATTTTTGTAGAGTAAAATTTTGTCTATCTTTTACGGTTTAGGAGTTATTCAAAAGTCATCCAGAGTAAACAGGACTACATAGGCTATAGCCAGAAAATTTAAACTTTACATTTCCTTTGTCATATGACATTTTAATCAAAATCACAATTTATGTCCAAATGAATTTTCTTTTGTGGAGTGAACCATTTCGGAGATACTCCTTGTTATCTGTCCAAGTTTTGGAATACTTAAACTTTTATGAAATGGAAGATCGTTATTATTTTTTTTTATATATTTTAGCCGTGCAAAGAGAACGGAATCTCAAAGCTTTTAAAGGGCTTGACTATCGCTCTAAGCTTACTCCTATATAGTATTCCAATATTACTCTCTAAACTACAAGGAAATAAGCAGTAAGATAATTTCTGCAAATGTTTATCTCAACTAACATGAAGAAGATGGAAGGATAATAGTTTGTAAGAACAGAGTAGACAAAGTCATGTGAGTACAACACATCAGAATTTTTATATGTACCTCAAGGAGTTTAACTACAATGTGTCCTTAATAAATCTGACTTTGTTTTTAAATTTCTCTAAACAAATTATTTCTTATACTTATGATACATAATAGTGTTATAAAATTAATATCTAAGGTGATACGACTCTGCCATCCCAGGTTTACAAATACGCCGCAAGTTTCTCGGCATTAAAACAGCTTATATCTCCTAGTTGAAACTCGCTCTGCCTCCCTTCCTTATAATCTGTATCCTTGTGGTCCTGCTTTTATTTGCAAGCAAAGCTCCATAAGCTGGGACCCAGAAATTCATCAACGAATTCCAATAATGTGGAGTTAGCCAGACATTCTGTGCGCCGCTATTACAAATGCCGCCCGTATGTGAGGTAGGTGGGGGGGGGGGGGGGGGGGGGGGTCCCACCCTTAGCAATACAGGTCTGCGCATTTTATCAGAAATCGAAATTCCATTATTGGTTTCGAGAAAAGCCGGAAGCAAGTCCATTACTTAGAATGCCTAAAGAGATTTAGTGAAAACTGAAACCAATAAAGCGGGTTACGTCGTTGTTATAGCTTATTTATATCTCTATACATCGTAATAGCATCCGAAGTTCCTACTAAGATGCTTACTCAGAATTCGATATCCCGCAGGGATTCAGAAAGCCATCCAGAAAAGCCCACTCACCATAAATAAAGCTTCTTTGCGAAATTGCGAGGACATATATTTTATCGTTTAACATCGAAGAGAAATTGCACATGTTTAGAAGGTTTAATTTTTATTTGCATTCACTTTTCTTGCAACCTACTAACTGTGTTCCATCAGATCTTTTCCCACTTAACTTAATTTTATTATGTTGAACAAATAGTTTTTAAATATTTTAAGGCTAAATAGCAATGGAACTTTACTGCTTCATTTATTGAAGGAGAAACAATTTAGTATGTTAATTATAAGGCAGCGAAAAAATATTAAGTGCATAAAATAAAGAAGGCTTATAGGCTGGCCCTGTGGCGCAGTTGGTAGAGCACCTGCCTGCTTTGCTAGTGGTCCCGGGTTCGATTCCCGGCAGGGGGTAGGAATTTTTCTCCAGCCAGGATTATTGCTCATCCTCTTTGAGTCTGGAAGTATGTCAATTGGCAAGGCCGCCGATATGACCTCTGCAGTTAAAGGCGGGACGTGACGCTATCTGGCAGGCTGAGAACAGCCCGAGGTGTGTCATGCGTGTACCTGCCCTTTTAAGGGCTTAACCACTTTATGACGGGATGTGGGGTTTTGCAGGGTGGCGGGTGAAAATTGAGGTAGTGGGTTGTAAGGAGGTAGCAAGATTTTGTTCCTCAGCGGCTGCTTATTCAGTGTGCAACTTCCGTTGGGCACTGCTGGTGTAGGGGTCCAAATATGGAGGTTCGTAAAATTTTGAATTTAGAATCCAAGCTTATCTTGGAGGACTGTATAAATGAAACAATAAAAGAAGAAGAAGAAGAAGAAGAAGAAGAAGAAGGGTTATAAACTTGAAGGTTATATAATTTAACTAACCACAGTAAGTGACTGTAATAATTATTGTGTGCAAAATATGTATGATATAAATTAAATAGTTAATATGAACGTAAAAATGATTACTACCTCGCAGGTGTAACGAAACTACCACTGTGCTTGTAGTATCAAAACAACTTTCGCCACTCAGCTAAAGCAAGTACGCCGCGTAAGGCACGTTCAATCGCTACCTCTCCTCTCGTGACCATGCCTCGTATAGTGAACAAAGCTTCTCCCAAGCGTCCCGTACTTCTATCTTGCAAGATCGTTGGGAAATGAAGTTTTGTAGTTAATGGTCCCAGGGGTAGCCATGTCCGACAAATCAAGAGAGAGAGAGAACCAGCCCAGATTAATTGAGAAGTAGATGCAGAGACGCGCCGTGTAAATGAATAGACTGGACTCCCAATTAGCACAATGCCACGGATTGATGAAAGCGACTATTCTCCGGTCCATTTTCAAGCCCGGATTACTGGCCACCTGCTCCAGATTGCATTCTCCCTTTCTTTTGTCTCTTACAAAGCGGATTTAATGCTGAAAGCATCAATTTTTACGGATATGTTGCGAATTTCATGAATAACAAAGGTTTAGGAATACATTATTCCAGGGAACACCAGGTCACACTTTTATTCGTTAGAAACAGATAATTGCCTCATGAATTATTTATTGCCCCCTACGGTATTCAGCGCAGTTTCACTTCATTTTACTGAACTATTGTACTTCGTTTTCGTCTTAACAAGAAGGATATTTGTAGGAATAGCCAATACCCAACATATTATCCGTTTTGTCGAAATCACCATTAATTCTGTTTCCTCTGGAGGGTAAACGAACGTGCCGTTATTGGCGTTTCCTTAAAATGTTCCTCGCCGCATATAGTGCTTTTCTATTGCTTTGTTTAAATAATAGTGATACCGCCCGAAATAATAAATACAATGGCTTCATTTGTTTTAGAAAGTCATAACTAAGCACATATGACCGCCTCCGTAGCGCAGTGGTAGTGCGCCTGCCTCTGGCGCGGAGGATCCGGGATCGACCTCCAGTAGTGGCGTGGGGATTTTCCTTCGCTGGGAGGTGCACTCAGCCTGGTTAGATCCCAGAGGTGTTCACTGAGGAGCTACCTGATAAATAAGTAGCGACCTCAGGTCGCAAAGGCCACATAACCGGTCGGGAGAGTTCGGGACGCTGACCATGCCCCACCCTCCAGCTCTGAACCCCAACTATGACGCCTGCAATGGGCAGAGGTGGGGGACGCAGCGGCCGGGTGGTAAGCCTTAGCCTGCGAAGTGCTGTTGTACTAGGGGTAATTATTATTATTATTATTATTATTATTATTATTATTATTATTATTATTATTATTATTATTATTATTATTATTATTATTATTATTATTATTATTATTATTATTATTATTATTAAGCACATATACTGAATCCAGTATCAGATTATTCTGTTTCCTGTTGAGCAAGTACATTTTGTAGTAGCAAATAATATTTAAATCACCGGCAGATGACTTTACGTGTTTAACTATACAACACCGCAAGGCGTCGGGAGCCTCTGGTTGGATTTTGTGTTAAACAGCTCCTCTTGCTATATGCCATTAAATTTTATGTTTGAAATACCCGGCGTTGATCATAGTTTAACGGTTTATCCATGAAACATTTAGCCTTAGGTTGCACTAGCCCAATAGCCTTCTGTTTCTTTGGAGGTATTTAAAAATACTACACAAATCGCTTAAAGAGTTAATTAGAACTTTCAGGAGATTATAAAGACAAAGAATATATAATAAAAATATCCAGAAAATGCTATGTAAAAGCACTATTGAACAACCACAAATTCTATATATGTGTAGTCTCTAATGATAGTTTCTCATTAATGCAGCTGAGTGACCTCAATGTCATATTCTGGCTCTCTCTCGTTATTGTAGAGAAAATTGGAAAGAAATAAAAGTGTGACGCCGGACGGTAGTCGCCATCAGACGCTCAAGGTCATGCTACCTCACAACTCTGCTTGTAAATATGTGGCTCTACGACATTGGAGTAGTCAGAACAAGGACGACTATGAATCTGGCAGAACAACGCTTTTCCAGGCTGTTCGAGAAACTTTTGACTGCGGTCTTGTTTACGAGAAGTTCGAGAAAAGATGAATTTTGAAGAAAACATATCCTTGTTCATTCTCAGTTACCAGCATACATGAAACTACTAAGAAGTCAAAACAAAAAAAGACAAAATTTTACTGTGTTATAAATCCATGATGAATGTCAGAGACGAATATTATATGAATGAATATTATATTCCATGTAATTCATTATTCGACAACATTTTTCATGAAAAGTGTAGTTTGGGAGTGGGGGATTCTTTTGAAAATATGCTTGTCGCATCCTTAAATGACGCTTAATTTAAATACCAAGTTTGGTCTTTAACCGACTTTTCGTTTTTGAGTTTGCTGTTTACAGACACAGATACTATTTTTGTATATTAATGTCCTCCAACGTAATAATATATCGGATGACGAATGAATGAAATGGGTGGAATGATGCTCAAATGAGCGCCAGGTCCATAGAGCTTTAAGTTGGCCGGCATTCATCTTCTCAGGATAAGAGAAAACCTCGGAAAAAGCAATATCTACCCTAAGCGAGATTCGAACTGGCGACCTCCTGGATGTGAGGCAGACACGCTACCATCATACTACACAGGTGAGCTCACACACACATACGCCTTTGTCTAAAATGAAATGTTTTTGCTTTTGTGGGCCTCAAAACGTGTATTTTCTGAGAAACCTCACTATCGAGTATAAATTACTATGCACCCTGGGTTTCATATAGTATGCAGTCCCTACTGCTTCACAAGGCATTTCACCAACCTTCTGAGTCGGTACAGCACAATGTTACTTTTACATTCTCCCTTTTGCATTTTGTATGAAATGTATTCCTTACATTTGAGTTTTGCTCTGATTTGTACGCAGATCTCAAACGGGTTATCTAAAGATTCAAGTAAGCATTTGATGGTTGCTTTATTCATTGGTTCATAAAACATAATTTATGCTAAAAAGGGGGGGGGGGAATTTTAACACCATCTTCATAAACACAAAAATATATTTCTCTGCCCGTAACAAATCAACTTCGATCAAATACTTTAATTTATTTTCAGTTTACTTAAGTATCAGAAAATGCCACTAGTATACTTCTCTGACAAATGTGGCGGCAGTTTTTTAAAAAATGCACTTTTGCGCTAGTTAAAAGTATTTAATTCGATTATCTGAGAAACTGAGCTGGAACATTGAGCTTTTGCAAGTCATTTCTTTATTTATTCATGTTAAATGTGCCAATTTTCAAGTAAATAGAAGTAAAATTGAAAAGTTAAAAGACTTAGACGCAGTGTCCCTTAACCTTAGCTGATGCGATATATGGAAATATTGTAGAGGTGCACCGGGAAAGAATTTTATGTGGAAAGCCAATTTGCCATTGGAACACATTGCTGGAAGTTGTGAATAACCTAGAACTGTGCATGTAAAATAGGACGCCACTGTATGCGCCAAAAAAATAAACAGATACACTACCTGTGAAGAGCAGTAGAATGCCTCTCAAAGCTGCGAGGACAGCATAAATGGAAGCGAGTGTACATGGTAGGGAAAGTAATAGAAATGGGTTGGTATGTTATGCAAGCTGTTTTTCCGGAGATGGGCATTTTACAGCCTTTACAGTTTACACAACCAGTTGTAATGCATGATAACACACAAGACACTGCAACCATCAACTTCTTACTGTGCACGTTTGCTGTGCTGTGTTGCCTCTTGTCGAAACTAAAGTGCGTTGTTGACTCAGTCACCTTCCTTTATCTTTATGTTAAAGAACTGTGAAGTAGGTTCATTCGCTGTAAACTTACACAGCATGCATATTAGAGTGGGATGAACATCAAACTCTGCAGTTCCTTTCATGTTCTTTCTACCTTTTATTTTTCAAGAGCATGTGAGAGAATGAAGATGTAGCTAATTTAATTACGAGAACAGAGATAAACACGACGTTCACAAACCAGAAAGGGAGAACGTGGGTGTTCTTTACCTACCTGTTAGCTCCACAACAAAGCGAGCTCTTTTTGGTGTGATATGCATGCGCGAGTAAGTACAGCTATTTGCAAAAAATATTGCTTACAAGGAGCGCGTTAGTTTTAACTGGCACAAAAGTTAAACAGCCACTTACCAAGCGAGGTGGTGTTGAGAGATTTTCAGGTCATGCAAGGTTAAGAGAGATTTGGCAATGTCACGTTAAATTGTGACTAAATTCATCCGAATTAAGGCAGAAATGTATTACATCACTGCTCACGCAATATTTGCGCGACAGTTAGTGAAATAGTAAACCATTTATATCCATTCGTCAAGAAGCTATGGTACGTTTACTACAAAACTTGGCCGGCAGGCGCACGGCGCACCTCTCGGTCACACATGCATGGACGTCAAATCAAATTTCAAATCACATTAACAAATATCGGAATAAACACAAAACATGCCTTATCGCAGATATTGGAAATGCCGTCCATCTGCATCAGTACAGCTACGGTATCTTCTGAAGAAATTTTCATTCACACGCATTAGTTCAGCTTCCGCTTGAGCGTTAATTTATCTCCTGATATTTTGTTTTAATGTTGTGTTATGCAAGATGCCTAAGAGATCTTCGTGGTGACCGTTCTAACCGTTATCTATTTCGTCTAATTTCTCTTCCTAAGTACACGCCATTTTACCTTTCTTTTCCTATCACGAATTGATCTCGTCTCCCTGAATCTATGTACAAGCAGACGAACGGTGTCTTTACCGTGAACACGCACGCCATTATTTTTAGTTTCAAATTGTCTTACAACTACTCAGAAAATGATGTAAACACATGTACAAACACTGTTGTACTGTATATTGCAATCGATTCCTTTTAAAAACACCTCAACCAAGACTATACACTTCCAATGTTATTCATGAGTGTACTGAACTTGAACAGCAAAAAGCACCTACCTAATAGAAGTGAGATTGACGCACAATTAGCACGTGCGCGGAGGGAGACACAGCGAAAGTCACATGTGCCGTGCACTTGCGGGCCAAGTTTTGTAGTAAACCTACTGTAGACGGCTCCAAAAATTTGACACAATTTTTTTCTGCGAAATGGTTCTTTATTGACAATAATTGTACTGGACATACCTGTTGCACTCATCTTGTGGAATCCCTGAATAACGTATGGTTGAAGGAGTACTTTCCATCGGTACACCACGCATAAATGTATACATAAACATTGTTAATGTATGACCATTCTATACATCTTCAGTGTCTCAGGAACAAAACTTGTATAACGTATTTGCATGTGATGTTTTCTGCATATGTAGAGAAATGCTTTGAATCTAACTCCTCCACAATTGTGTACATCATTTATAGCTAGAGCCCTGCTCCTGAGGCACGCTTATATATTCATTTCAATTGCACAACTAATCCACATTTAAGCTCCATATTCGCAACTACTGCACTGTACTATCCTGGGTCGGCTGTGCGTCATACAGCTAGTGTCTGACCTTGCCCTGATGTCCGTGTGATCGTAACCTTCAGTGCTCTTGTGAGACCGGAAAGGTACTGAAATTCCTCGCCCTGGTTATAACTTTGTTTTGTTTTTGTGCAAAATAATGCTGAGTTTAGTGGCAAGTTCATACTGAAACGTGCAATAAAATAACAGTCTAATCAATAAACTAATAGGTTACTGTTGGTTGATATACAATGTGCCTTGCTGTTTGTATGGCCAATCAAATGGGGCAAAAGTCAGGAGAAAAGTCCCTTACTTTCTTTGCACTCTTGCGAATCGTGGTACATGGTAACGATCTGATCATTGACAATGGCATTCTCATAAACATTCAGCAGTTGTTACGGAAGATCTTATCATCGCCTTCTAAAACTTCGTGGTAATGCTATTTCAGCTTCGTGAGAACTCGTTTCTTTTGTGAAGCAGCCCTTGACTTAAGTCAGGCAACCTTTGTGGAAGATTTCTTTGTTTCCCTGCTCCTTTTCATCCGTAGCCTTTAACTTCCAACCATTACCATGGTTACCGTATTATACGCCCTTTTTCTTGTCGGTAGCTAAGTTTATTATGTGGAAATTCAAGTAAAGGCCGCTCTCAGAATGACGCCAATTGTCCCACGCGGACAACTGAAATGAAATTTATTGCTCAGCTAATTAAATTCCTTTCTAACTTTCCTGACACTTTGAGATCCTCTGCAAGAGAACATTGGAAACTGTGGAGGTTTTATCTTTGTATCGAAACGGATCATCTAAAATTACGATAGCTTTGCTGGAAAGATGTCCACCGCAGAACATGTTCTTAATAAAGCTCAAAACTCATTAAATCATCCTCTACTTTAATATATTGTATATTTAAAACTAAAATCCATCCCTTTAACTTTAAAGGCTGGCTCACTTTAACTGGAGAAAGGAAATGAGAACTGAAAGCAAAACAACATACAACAATGATTCACAATAGCCTGATAACCAAAACGGTAACACACAGGGACGGTTCGTCCACAACAGTGTCATGTAGTTTTTGGGATAGGGTAGGAATAATGTAGGTTTGTTTCGGGTTAGGAATTACGATATGAAATATTTCTACTTGGGATAGAAGTTGGTAAGAAGGAAGAGAGTAGCTATTCAGTACAGAGAATTTCGACGAGTCCAATAAGACGTAGGACGGAAGTATTATTTAGTTGACCAGTTTAGGAGGAGTCCAGCAAGAAGCCAGATCTGACAAGAGTACACAATTGACAATACGAACCAAAGTGAGTGCGTACGGTGCTTGTAAGCGTGTGTAGTCCATTCGTATTCTTTAAGACCAGGGCTTGAAGGAGGGGAAGGGGTTAGGCTACCCTGAGCTTCTCACTACGTCAGGTAAGTCACGTGGTGGTCGTGTGCCAGGCATGAGAAGTTGAAGTGTCGGCATTGCAATATCGTCCTTATTATGCAACATGAACGCGAACTTTGTTTACAGTATCTATTTGGCTGAAAATTGCTTCAACGTGATTCTAAATAAGAAACCTAAATATATAGGCGGAGAAGATATAAGGGTCGTGCAGTAATCTGCAAATATGAATAAATAGAACACTAAAATATAAAGAATATTTTATTGTACTACTTATACCAAGGAATTAATGTAGCATTAATGGTCTTCCTAAACACTAAAATATAATCACAGCGTCTTGATGAATATCAGAGTTTGAATTTCGCGACCTACTCTAACGCTTCATATTTCTCTTTTGTTGCTGGTAAGCAGAAAACCAAAATAGGGAGTAAGAAGACTTGTGTAAGTATATTATTTATAAGAGGTGGAATCAGCACTGAAAAATTCAATGGCATAGCCGGGACTTGAACCACGGATCTTCCAATTATCGAGCGGCTGCTCTAACCACTAAGCTACCATGGCCAACTTGCCAGTATGACATTAAGTTCCCCAACCGATTCGTACTTTCCCGGTAGACCACAAGGGAATCTCACATCAGAGATAAATAACCATTTGTGACATCGTTATTGGTTTGAATTATCAAAAGCGTTAGTGTTTCGCAGTGCGTTTTCTTCTTATTATTCTTCTTCTTCTTTATTTACAGACTAACATCCTTTAACCTGTTATAATCGGATGATGATTGTGAAATTATGTGTAGCTCCTTACTTTCTTTGTATGATCGTTGTATGCTTTTTCTTTTCTGTGGCGTGAAAATTTAGGACTATGTTTGTACGTGGATCTCAGTTCCTCAGTTATCTTTTTGCTGATTGTTCCCGGTTCCAACTCAGTCGACATTTTCTTGAAAACTTTTATCTGCAGGCACTGGCACCGGAAAAGCCACTATTATGTTATATAAAATGATATAAAGATTTAATCTTTATATTGCGTTAAATTTTTTTATCTTCTTTATTCTGATTTGCAACGATTTATAGCGCTCTTGTAGTACAGATGCACTGTACAATTTATACAATAATGGGTATGAAAGTTCACGTGATTATAGCACATGATCCTTATTTATTTTTATTATGATTATTGTTATTATTAGGATTATTGTCACTGCTCTCCTGAGAATCAAGTTTTCTGCTACTTACATTGTTGTAATTTTGTGTTCCTAGTTGGATATAAATAATTTACTCCATGGAACTCGAGCTCAAGAAAGCTAGGCTTGTGGGTGAACCACTCTCTTGCTCCTTCCATATTAGATATTTGTAGGTGTATATGGTCTGCTATCCGAACTTTCCGCATTCACGGGTGAACGATTTTCGAGATCGAGCGCCGTTGCTTTTTCTGCTAAATATCCTCTCAATAAATTTTGTTGCTACCCAAAGCTCTCATGCGCTTGAGTGCACTCGGTTTTCAGACCTTCTGGCATGGGAATAATGTTCCTGCCCCGTGGAAAGTAACATTATATCAAGAATGCTCTTGATTAAAACGTTATAAAATAAACAGCTTCAGCATTATTGTCTGGAAGGTTAATTTCACATGATTAACATTTCACGATATAAAAAATCCGATGTATGTAAGAGTTAGAGGTACGTAATATTTACGGAGGGGATTTCACACTGAGCCTGAACGGACTATTGTATGTCAACTCCGGGAGGAAGTGATGGAGTAAGGGTGTACTACGGGGGTCAGGGAACCCAGGCGAGCAGCAAGAGATGTGAGGATCACTAATTCTTCACCCTGACACCAGCGTTCGCCAAGCAGCCACCAGCCACATGGGTATCGACACTGGAAGTTATAGACCTGAGAAGTTACAATTTGTGAGATTTAACTTGTCAGGTCCAAAAAAGAAAGAGACAGAAACACTTCCCTCTTGTTGTCTCTCTCTTTACGGTGATGGGTATTTGCAAAGTACATGTAGGCATTTAACAGACAATAGACGGCTGGAAAGGGGGTATGTGCTTTCCAAGAATTTCGACAGAGCAGATAGGGCACTCTAAAGACGACAGAATCAACCAGGCCAAGTTAAATATCACAGACTCTAAATATAACGATTGTATGTAACGTCCTTTAACTGGGTAGGTCACATGCACAATGAATGAATGAAATGTGTGAAATGGTGCTTAAAGTGAGTGAGTGAGTGAGTGAGTGAGTATTGTTTAAGGGCCCGTCGACAGCTATAAGGAGTTTTCACGTTATGCAGTCACAATGGCTCTTATGGAGAATCAGCGCGGCGTTGCCATGTATGTTGCGCCGCAGCCATTACCGTGGTTTTGCTAGTTGATTCCTGAATTACTGTTCAAATGTATCCCTGTCCATTTCATCATGATAATCAACAGAACCTTTTTACAAGAAAACAAGTTTTGCACCCTGTACAAATCGTACCATCCACATGCAATATTACAAATCGTGGTCCGCGAGCAGTAGGTGATTTAAGCGCTTCCTATCCTTCCAAACTTTTGATACCCAACTTTCATCAAGGTACACGATTTTCCTTACCTCTTTGCTGAATTGTTTTATTTTCCGTAAACAGGAATGTCGCCGCACAATAATATAATTTGTCTCAACCATAAACGATTTATTTCCTCTGTTTTCAAAATGAAATCCCATTTCCTCCCTAAGCTATAAAAGGTTGAATATTTAAAATTTGGCAGGTCCTCATCCTCATTGACTTTTTTCAACACGGTCAGAATTGTAGGGGGGAGTACTTTGAAATAGAAATTCAGGAAATTTGTGCCATATTTGCGTTCAAAATGAACATATTTTATCTTCTGCTGGTTTTGCATGTAAGCCGCGGTGTAGTGATGGGACCCTCTTTACATTCTTTTCTTAATATAAAAAATGTAGGCCTACTTACACCAGTCGCCTTATGAAGCTCACTAACAATAAACGAGTCACTGTATCCGGGGTTCTTTTTCTTTCAATAATCATACACTCTAAGAATTGTTTTCCGGTCGCCACTTTTAATAATTTCGCCTTTTTTTCTGCGATCCATTCCGCACTGATCACTTAACTGCAATGCACATAATTATCAGAGAGCTTGTAAAACTCGCTCACGCCTCAGATTCCCAAAACCTATTGAAAACCTGCGCTGAAGTACAATGCCTTATCGGCCCTTCAACTGTCATACCACATCTGGTTTTCATCATCTCCAAGACACGAGGACAGGCTTTCGCCCGGCGCGCCGCAAACATTTGCCTTTAAATGGTGATTCATGGATACTTCGGTACTGGAGACGTTCTATATGTGTATAAAAAATAATTTCGTTATTTCCTTGACAACTTTGCCGCTGGAAGTTTTTACGTGGACTTACAGAACGAGAATTAGCCAGCGACGACATTTTCCACTGTATAAATGAATCTTAACACTTTGTTTTAAACTTTATTTATTTAGAAAAATATGTTTGGACATATTGATATAATCTAAATACCAACGTGGCCTACAAAAGCAAGCGAATAATCCAGATTTTTTTCATTGCAATTATTTCGATTTGAAACCATGTTTTGACGTTTGGAGTGAGAAAGATGTTAAAAAATCTCCTTTCCACAAACTTTTAGATTTCATTATTTTAAAAACTATATAATTATATAAAAGGTTTATCGTGCATGCCATAGTATTCTTCGACACATTTCACACCGAAAAGTCATGTTCATACTTTATCTTAGTCGAATTTGAAAACACGCACATTTGGCAACAGCGCACGTGAATCTTCCATAAGAATAGCATGGTCCATAAGAGCCCGTTGTGCCTTCATAACGTGAAAATTCCTATAGATTAGGGCCCTAAGTCCAAAGAATAAAACAAGCGAACAATAGAACCTCACCTTAAAAAGCTAAAAGGTGAAAGTTAAAATAACTAAAAAAATGTTAAAATATCTAAAACCGAGAGCTAAAACAGTTAAAAGTTAAACAACTGGTAAAAACAACTTTCTAAAACCTAAAACTGATAAAATCTTTAAAAGGTAAATAACGAAATAACATCCAAAGTAAAAACAACTAAGAGTCAATATCCGCCAAGACAAAAACACCTTACACTTGCTTGCAAAAATCAATCTTGGCAACAAACCGCAGTGCTGTATTGACAGCTACTGCGTCGTTGCCTAAAACAGAGCACAGTGTAAGGCCCAGGCCAAGGGACTGACGCTCACGACCGTATTGCGGACAATCAAGGAGGACATGTGCGACGGAGAGTGGATGGTGCTTAAAGTCCGAATCCATGAAGTTCAGGTGATCCAACATTCACATTTTCTAGATAAGGGAAAACCCCGGGAAAAATAAAATTATAGGGTCATTCATCGAAACCGAGATTTGAACTAGGGGTGATGAGGTACACACGCCTGTCCTAACACACAGATAGTATAAATGTGAACTTATAACCCTGAGGTCCTGTGAATGCAATTAATTTTCAACTGAGCATCCAGACGAAGAAAAGGAATATCCTGAGACAAAAATTGGAGCTAAGCATGGGTAGAAGTTGTGGGCTATGCCTTTATCCGCGACCAAAAGGACGTGTACGTTGACGGTGACTGCGGTGCACCGCAGCCCTGTGCCCTGAATACCACTCCACTGCCCTTTCACGTTCCGGCTGACCAACGAATCTCTGACTTGCCGAACAAAAGCCTTTGATTCGAGCTCCCTGAATACCTAACCAATTCATCATCCAGCTGAGCGTATAGCCGTAAATCCCTGCTAACGAGAACCGTTGCTTTAATCAGGTACATATATACGTACGGTTCTGTCTGCACTGTTCCTCGACTTCATTACTCCAGAGTTTGCTCTGCACTATGTGTTTTTGTGCTAAACACTCAGATATACCTAATTAACGTGCTCGTTGCTCAGGTCATCTGGGAAAAATAACCGGGAATCTGATGTATAACTTACACCCAACAACTTCTACAAGTAAACTTTTCTACAACATGCTCGCTAAATGTATGTCATCTACTTCATATTCATCGTGAAAATATACGCCGAAATCGTCATTGTCATATTGTACAGAAATCGAATTCAGTAAAATGCAAGACTATCATGATCATTTAACGTAGACATAGTTATGACCTAAACCGGGTCGGCATGAAAGGGAAGTATTGATTACTACAGATCGCTCACTAAATCGTTACCTATTAACTCACAACTGTTACTTTTTTCACACCATCCATACGTATTAGAAGCCACACTTGACCCCATTATTATGCAATTTCTTGCATAGTATTAGAAGAAAACCTTTCATTCGAAAGCAGAAACTATATTACAACAAAACATAATATACAAACAGGTTTAGAGCTATTTCTTACGGATTTTAGTTCCAGTATAAATGTAGGGAAAATTTATGAAAGGATTCAATGTTTTTATATTTTCAATATAGTATTGCATTATGTTTATTGTAAAGTTTTACACCAATTTGTGATTCTAAAGACAAAGCTAAGGCTTCTCTTATAATACAGACATGTTTAGCCCAATAAATGCTGCTTATTTCAGGTAGCACTCGCAAGATGTCCCATAATAGGCATTAAGAATTTGGAAATAAAAAAGGTGCCTTTTCAACGGGGCCAGGCTTATCTATCCCCCCCCCCCCACCTTTCCTTGTCCTCATACAACGCCGTGCCTCTAGCCATGTATTGCAACTTTCAGCAACAGTGCATTGCTCAGTAGTTATTCCTCACCCCTTACGAGACTCCGTAAGACGATATAAAACAAGAGATGTTCCCAAACAGTGAATTTTACTAAATTCGCCTTCTGTATATACACAGGATGTAAGCATAACGTAAGTTCAAAAGCCACGGTAAAAATCCTGTCATAGGTGGTTATTTTTTGTGGATTTAAGGTATTTTGTCCGAGTAGTGGTCTTGTTCATTTTGAAACATAAGCTCTTTTGTTAGTCCGCCATATTAACTCAATTATTTAACGCCCTTTTGCGATTGGCTGCTGCTTATGTTTGTATTTTTAGATGTGACTAACAAAATATTCTGTTGAGTTCATGCCTATGTTTCACAACGGTAAGTTGTAAATGGTCGATTTTCATTCCCAATGGTTTCTAAATGAATATACATTACAAAGCTCGGTGGTAAATAAGTAACATCAAAAACTGCATTCTTAAACTAAATAGATAGCAAAATGGCTAGTGAGTGAGTGGTGATGTTTAAGGCCCGTCGACAACTATGTCATTAGGTCCCGATGTCCAAAAATAAAAGAAGGAAACAAAAGTTGAAATCTAAAGTAACTTTTAAAAAGGCTGTTAAAAGAACTAAAAACGAGAGTTAAAACAGCTAAAACCTAAGCTGATAAAACTGTTTAAAAGTTAAGGTGAAACAAGTAAAAAGTCTAAAATTCTAAAGTCAACAAAATAAAAATTCTAAAATATTGCACAGTGTAAGACGACATATTGCAAGACATATCCGAGTTGTCAGGAAGTAAGCTGCTTGTTTTGGTTAAACGTTTCTTTAGTCTTGGATATATGGTGTGGGCTAGGTGACACCTGTTAGGGTAACGTTGTTAACAGACCGGCCAGTCTCTTCTGCAGTTCTTTGGGCTTCCCTGTGTATGAGAAGCATTTCGGTATAATTTCTATTGTGAACAAGGTCGCCAGGTTACCGAAGGTGCGAAACTACTACATAGAATTATTTCGGGGTGAGCCCATATTTAAAAACTTGCTGTTTTCATGAGCATATTCTTAAAATACTTTCAAAATACTGGATAGCTCAAACGAAAACAAAAGCGCACATTTCGGCAATTGACCTATATATAGGTATATATAAATAATGAATGTCTAATCTGATTACAATGTCTTACGCATTTGTGTGGCTTTGATAGTTGCCGATATATTTTATTAATATTAATATTTGAATAATATATTGCTGCTTACCAACTTCTCGTGCGCACCTTATAGGAACTGCTGAAATCCATTTTTTCCTCCGAGTGCAATGTTTCCTCTGCCTTGTGCATCTAAGGGGCAGAGAAAGTAAAAGTGATACATTAAGGGCGTTTACGTTTTGTAGCACAAATGCTGTTAATTTATCCAAACACTATTGAATACTAGTAACATGATAATTTTAAAATTAACTTTTTAATTTCGATATTATTTCCCATATATGGTAATTATTTGCAATACAAGGTTACATTTTGTACAACATTAAAACCTTTAGCAAGAAGATATGATTTAACGCATTTAATTTTCTAAGAATACCTGAATAATTTGTAAGTTATTGAAACCCCAAATCCAGAATACAACAAAAGAATAACAGTAGAAAAATAACATTTTAATGAAGGTCATTTGCACGTATCTGGGTAACTGCATTAAAACATCGTTATAGGACTTTCCAGAAGAGCAAAACTGCAACCGTATTCTGATTTGTTAATGTTAAAGGCTTTTCAGTAAATTTTGTGTAGAACTCAGTATCGTTTACTCGCAAAGAGACCATCTACTTGAGATTCTGCCAGGAGATTTTTTTTAACTTGCACCAGTCGATGTTTTTTATCGTTCCGAAGTCAAACTTTTCTGACATTCTCTTTTACTTGCTATCACACTAAAAGAAATCTCTTACTTTTCCAATTTTCAGTACCTGCAGAAAAGAGCAAAGCAGAAAATCATTCAGGTAAATGATGCGATCTTAGTTCAGTTGCTCCAGTAATCCGGAATTCTCGCTTCTGCGAACCCAGTATGCTTGCAACTACGGCAAGCGACTGTCAACCTGCTTCTTTTTTTTTTTTTTTTTTTTTTTTTTAATTTATTTAGAGTCGCTTTAACAATTAAGTCATATCGCGACTATTCTATGGAATACAGCGGTATACAATAAATTTAGTACAATTATTTTACCAAAAACATGAGAATACAATCAAATCAGTACAACAAGTATCTTTCATATTATATTTTCGCATGCAAGCCCGTACCTTTGAGAAATGATAACACCCTTCTGCAGTTGGATGGCGTGTTCAGAGTGGTGGATAAGTCTCCAGTGATGTGATGAAGCTGTCGTTGTGTAGCGTATTGCTTACATTCTGTGAGGAGATGTTTTACTGTGAGGCGGACCTGCTTCTTTTGTTAACCTGGTGTTGACAGGTTCCAGCTTTTTATTGGCAACTGTACGACGGGTCTGCTGAGTATTTTTCATTTCTCTAAAATGTCTAGGTTGGTTACAAGTATTTTATGTGTCGTTATGTCTACAACGCCCATATCGCAGATATTGAACACTGTCAAGTTTATAGAATCCTGTGAGACCGGCAATTGGAATGTCCCGGGTTTGAATCCCATTGGGCTGGTACTCTGACCATTTTTTTTAGCGGATTCCCTGGTCAGTAGGTGAATGCTGAGCTACATTATATAATGTAACTTTTCCTGCTCGCCTTTCCTGTCATTATACTCCAATATCTTGTTTCAAGATCGAACATCAGGCGAATGGTGTTCCTGGAAACCACAACCCTACAGATACAAAACGGCATCAAAAAGCATTGTAGCGTTCGTCTATTTGAAATGATGGTGCATGCGCATATGATAAAAAAAAACTGGTTTTGATGTGTCCAGCATTCTTCTCTACGCACGTGTGCGTATTCATACGTTGTTTGTAAAAGTTATCAGTCTTCTGGTAATGAAAGTGGATCAGTACGACCTCACTCACATTCTGCTTAGTGTTATCGTACCCAGACAAGTTGTAAACACCACAATTTATCAAATTTTAGTATCACCTCGAAATTTTAATTATCACCTCCTCCACATGATCAAGTTAGAGAATCTAGCTGTAGTAACCTACAGATGCGCAACAGCTTACGAAATTTGGCGCAGCAGAGCCGCTAGGTTTAAGTGTCAACAGATGACTGACTCTCACTTTGGTGAAGCCTCTAACTTGAAACAGCTTAAATAAATCAAACGGGAAACCTCAGAACAAAAAATACAACAGGAAATACGTTTGGAATCAGTCTGACTGTGTGCGCAAGCAGGAAAACTAGGTTATTGGCATTGAATCTTGTAGGCCGTGCCAGTGGATGCTAATGTATGCCTTCATTTTTCTTTTAAGATATTAGTACTTACAATACAGCATTTAAATAACATTTCATACGTTATACCATTGTTTAATTCGTGAAGTTGTCTGAATAAATGCAGCTTGTGATAGTCAAACTGTCTAGATAAATGGACAATCACTCGCTGCATGAGTAACAATTTGATCAGAAGAATAACACGAAGAGCTAAGGCACAGGCCTGTAACATATCTACACAGCGTTAGTGGGCAGCAGTGACAGCTGACATTGACAGAAAGGCTTTATGAAACGTTCCACATACACAGCTGCTATCTGAAAAAGTACAGCGCACCTGAGTTAGTTCCGTACGTTTGGGCACAAAATCGACAAGCAGCAACTGACGTTCCAGACTCGCCGGCCGCTTGGAATTACAGACACACGGGGGTGGGGAATATGTATGTTAACGTTATTTCAGGCTCGAGTCGAGTGCTGCATTCAAATAATATCCTGCTTTTCTTGCATGCATTTAGTTGGTTTATAAATACACATTAATGGTCTATTAGAGACTCGTGTTCTGAGAGCCGCGAGTTACTAATCCTAATTTTGTAACATGTTATCTACAATATTTCTAGTTAAGAGAATTGTAACTATGATAGTTTTGTGATCTTTTGATTAAATATAAAGTTATAGAAGTTATATATTCCGGATATAATTTATTAAAGTCAGGATATGCGATTTCCTTTCCGCCTACGTGCAAGTCATTTCTTGTGAGATCACATTAAATGGTTAAATTATGCTCTGGTCCTAAACGTACAGTAAGCTTTCCTCACGCATGCTGACCAACTATTGGCTAAGCTATTCCGTCAGCGAGTTCTTTGTATTTAAATCCCAAATTTTTACCAAGCGGTGGTTCAATTCCACGTGCTAAATCGAACCTGCGTCACTTTGATCGCTGAAGATTTCTTTCAAGACGGAACTTACGTCGCCAGGAATCTCCATCAAAGTGACAAACAGTTGTTCAACTCTGACCACCCCTATAATATAAATCAGTAATTTTATTTGTGTAAATTAAACCTTCTGGAAACTAGAATTTCATGTCGACTTCACTACGTCTTCAGCCACCCTTAGCAATGAGCTACCCGCACGTCCCTTCCAGTAATGGTAGTTTATTCTTTAATGAAGACGCCAGTGTCCATTCTAAACGGCACCTGGTAGAGACGCAAGTAACTCTCGCCCTTGAACGTTACATCTGGTGATAGGCGCCTAAGTCAGCCGTGACAAATAGGTAGATGCGCCCATTTACCGTGATGTTTCCGTCTTTAACGTGACAATTTGGTGAGCGGCGGCGTCGTCACACTTCGCGGAGGAACCAAGGTCGGCCGCCACATCTGGCGGAGGCGCCAAAGTTCTCCTTTTTTATTGTCTTATTAACGTCCTCCAACGTCATATCGGACGATGAAACAAAGAAATGGGTGAAATGATTCTCAAATTAACCCGAAGTCCATAGAGCTTTAAGCAAAGTCCTGTGTCACAGTATTGTAGTATAGCGGGTGGAAGGGAACTTACTGCACTTCTAATATGTGCTGCATAGAAGCATTACAAACAAAACAATCTAATGGCATTTTGTTCCTTGATCAGCTAATTTCGAAAATTTTTTTTTTTTTTTTTTTTTTTTTTTTTTTTTTTTTTTTTTTTTCCAAATTAGATGCGCAGTTCCACAAGAATGTACGAAGGTAATAGTTGGTTACTTGTACTGCGGTGCTTGTTTATGTACTGACCTAGTGAAAGTGACACCCACACAATCTGCAGTACTGCCAGCTTGTCTGTCTCTTGTTTTCGACAAAAGTGCAATTCTGGATGCTAATTTCATATGCAAATTTAAGTTAAAAAGAAGTGAAAAAAGTAATTTTCACGAATCACCAGGAAAAATTTTAAAAGTAGTCCAAGATACAATCATTAATAGACTTCCAGAAAAGTTGAGGGAAGTTTATTTATGTAGTTTACACGGAATTCAAAGACTGATGTTCATGTAATGTGCCCCTCAATAAATATTACAGATTCTAATGGTTGTAATCTACCAATAACTATCAATTAGGGGAGAAGGCCATTCATAAAGCATATTACTATCAAGAAAAATAAAATATAAATAATCACCATTAAAGTGTATTTTACCTTTTGTTGATCCTGTATTTTATGTTTTCATAGCCTGTTTTGTGTTTTGTTAGAATATAAAGTATAGCTTTTGTTGTCTAGTAACTACTAACTAGAGCCTCACTCATTGTTATAGTAGTAGATAAAATATTATTAATTCAAGATGGACATCATCTTCAATAGTATTCGAGTAGTTGATATTGATAAATAATGAGAAGGTAAACAGACATAAGGATGAAGGGGTGAAACTACGTGAGCATTCTTAATACTTTAAGTTTTTTGTTATTCCGCATTTATTATTTATTTTTCTGTAGCGTTATTGGCTTCTTTTCCTATTTCTGTCTTTAGTTTGTACTAGTGTGACTCCTGGGACTGCAGAAACTTGAAGTAGAATTATAATTGAAGAAAATTTGGAAAGGAAGCGTTCCAGGACTAAGTTTAGTGGCATATACCATTTACGTGAATTGAGTAATCCCCGTGGAAAAATCTCAACAGGGAGAGTGGCCCTGACGGGATTCGATTATGAAAATGCATATTTATTTGGTCAATTTTGGTAGTTTTATCTCATATTCCATTTTAGAGGTTTTTTTTCCCCCCACTTTTAGGTCATTATTATAATTTTTTGGCACATTGCGCCTTTATTTAGTAATCTTGATTTAGATCAGATAATATGAGGATGTTAAAACATTGACATTTTACTTAAGATTAACTTCGAAATTTTATTGGGAAACAGAAGTAACCTTAATAATGTGGGAACATTAAGAATGACGGTTTGTAATTGCGCGCTATTGTTTTATTGTTGTCATAGGAGCATATTGTTTACGTATTTTATAATTAGCATTTCTTGTTGTTAGTTATCATGGTACGCTTTACAATAGAACAATAATATTGACTGTGAGAACGCACTACAAATCCGGTGAATGTTACGCAGAAATTGTGCGGAATCTTTGTACGGTTCTTGGTCGTCATTAATGACTAATGAGTCAACAGTTGGTAGACTAATGACAAAATCTGAGATAAGCTTGATTGAGACATCAAAACTCCAGTACGCTCTCGTTCCAGCTGGTCTGATAAGAATACCCTAATTGTGCGCGATAGTGTTGACTTAAGTACACAGAAATCAATTTGTCACAGTTGGGCATTGCGAAAAGCTCCCTCTACCGAATTCTCAAAAAGGATCTTCATATGCGTGCTTAAAAAATGCAATTAACTCAATATTTGGAACGAACGAACCATTCGCAACGCAGGCAATGGATTGTTGTCAATGGATTTTGAGAAGACAATATGCAAATGACAATTTTACAAAGAAAATGTCTTATCTCGCGAGATTACATTAACAGACAGAATTGCCGCATCTCGAGAACAGAAAATCTTTGTGTAATCCATTCAAAGGTGACGTATCTAGAAAAATAATTTTGTGATATGGATTTTGGCTTGTAGGGTTATCGGACCTTACTATGTTGAAGATGAGAATGGAAATGCCATGGCAGTGAATACACAACGTAACCGGAGTATGGTTGAAACATTTTTATGAGAAGACCTTACCTTAGTGATGTGAATATTGAGTAATTATAGTTCCAACAGGATGGCGCTATCAGCCACGCCTTACACAATACAATAGACTGTTGAGCAATCAACTCACGCAACGGCGATTAGCACTAGCCGGCATGCGATCTAACATTCTGTGACTTTCTCCTTCGGAGGCATTTAAAATCGAAGATTTATGAAAATAATTCCCAAACGATAGTACAACCGAAGGACGAGATTTTAAATGTCATCGGCCAAATCGAGTAGCAATTCTGTCTGAAGGTGATAAATTTCATTGATAGTTACAGCCATGGGGAACATATGGCAGATGCAATTTTTCATACCTAATGGTAACGTGTATCCTTTGTGATGGTGTTCGAATATGTTACATTTCATAAGGATAAAGCATTTTATTTCACAGTTAAAAAGCGGCGTTCTTAATGGTCGATCTATATATGCTTTATGGGCGGGGGAGAGATATCACATTCCTATTTAATGGTTAGTATGGATAGAGATGTTTGCGGGTGAGCAGTGGCTATTGTTAGGGGAACAGGTATAATGACTAAAGCTATTTTAGAACCGTATCGTGTATAGGATTCTCAATATGGTCGTTAGTATATTCGTCCGCAACGAGTTAGTTTTGTTTCACCGCGATAATCAACGAAAGAACGCAACTGCTTTAGGATATGAAAAGGAATATTTTTATTCATGTGTGTATTAAAAGCAAACACTATTGTTTCAGGTTATGATGATGATGATGATGATGATGATGATGATGATGATAATGATGATAATAATTAAATAATGATAATGATGATGATAATAATGATAATGATAATAATAATGATGATGATAATAATAATGATAATAATGATAATGATAATAATGATAATGATAATAATGATAATAATAATAATAATGATAATAATAATGATAATGATGATAATGATAATGATGATAATGATGATAATGATAATAATAATGATAATGATAATAATAATGATAATAATGATAATGATAATAATGATAATGATAATAATAATAATGATAATGATAATGATAATAATGATGATAATAATAATCATAATAATCATAATAATCATAATAATAATCATAATAATAATCATAATAATAATCATAATAATCATAATCATAATAATCATAATCATAATCATAATCATCATAATCATAATCATAATCATAATAATAATAATAATAATAATAATAATAATAATAATAATAATAATAATAATAATAATAATAATAATAATAATAATAATAATAATAATAATAATAATAATAATAATAATAATAATAATAATAATAATAATAATAATAATAATAATAATAATAATAATAATAATAATAATAATAATAATAATAATAATAATAATAATAATAATAATAATAATAATAATAATAATAATAATAATAATAATGTGTATTATTGGGGAAATCGTATCTCTAGGTCAGACTTGTTTTAACTCTAAAACACGTGGTTTCGATTGTTTCATTTCTCTGATTTTTTTAATATAGAAAATTAAATTTTCATTATTACTTAAACAAATACATTATTTCAGTAACATTCACACCGGCCAGAAATAACATTTCGATTCGTGTGATTTGCCCGAGATAGTGACCGCCTCAGGGTTATATAGTAAACGCACTGGACGAATGTTTTGTTTGTACCTACATCTGAGGTCAGAGCGAGGCTCGAAGCACAAGCCGGTCGGGTACAACATAGGCTGTCGTGTGTGAGGATCTTAGGCTGGTTCACAACCACCCGTTAACGACGACAACGGGAATAGCGTGTACATTTTGGTTCACATCAGCTCGTTAACGTCAATAGATACTGGATATTGCGCATTGGGACGTCATTTATTTATTTTGACCAATGAAAAACATTTAACCTGCTCTCCAATTCAGCCAACATAAAAACAGGTTAACCGACGCCAAATTTCGATGAAGTGAAAATCTGAAAGCGAAGGTCCCCGTATTGGTATATGTTCTACTTCATATCTCCATCCCTAATTTGATACTTTTTTGTTGTACAAATAATTTTTTGTTATACTTTTATTCGTTAGAAACAGATAATTGCCTCGTGAATTATTTATTGCCCCCTACGGTACTCAGCGCAGTTTCACTTCATTTTACTGAACTATTGTACTTCGCTACACAAATTCTACAATAAGTGAAAACACATTGTAATGAATCCCACCCCAAGCTACCTTTCACATGGAAACCGTTTAGTTATTTTTTATTTTTTCTCAAAAATGGTTGTTGGCATTTTGGTTACCTACCATAGGTTTAAAATATATGTCTAACAAATAAAACCCATGTCTTGAATTTTCTGGGAACAGCATGTGAAGTCCTGCTCATTTTGAATTACGGCCCTTTAGTATATGTACAAAAGAGGTGTGAATATCTAATGAAAGATCTGCATTAACAAGAAGTAGACAGAAGGATACGCTTTGCTCATAGGAGAACTTTATTGTATAATTACAATACGGTTGAGCATACAATAAGAATACGCGTTTGTGAGAACAGTGTGCAGAACAGCAGAGAAAGTAGATGCTCTTTGTACGGCGTTGTCATAGTCTGACACAAGTAGCTCTTAGAAGTACAGTTTGTGTGTTCGCTTACCTCAACAGACAAAGGCATTTCTGAGATTGGAATGTTAGCTAATTTAAAGCTACTTTCATAACCAATATATTTCACCCACATGAAATCTTTGATGTGGTAGTTATGTTGTAATATACCTTCGGGAGAAGGGTAAAAAGTAATTTAAAAGGCGTAGAATAACATGGCGTTCCTAGTATTTCAAGCGGAAAACTTCATTATGAAACAGCAAGCTGCTTAATGGTACTCAAATGAGAAACTCCGATGGAAGTTTTAATGTCTGGTTAAGATACAACTTCCCAACCAACACAAATCTAACTTTGACGAGAACCCAGAGGGCAAGTTGAGATGTATGCAATGTGTAGAATTTGAGCATCATTTACATTCAATTCCATCACCGATTTAGAACTTCAAGATCATGTGCGGAGAGAGAAGACTTGGTGGTGTATACTCGAACTTTGTGGAGTTTCTCCATATTTAAAACTAGCTTATAATGCTGTTAAAAGTTTTCAACGATATTCCCAATTTGTTTTTCTTGTAGAGCGAACATTTCGGAGATATTCCTTGTTATTTGTGTGACTTTTGAAAAATAAACTTACGTCAAACGGAACATCTTTATTCATCTTTTTATATGTAAGCCATGCAAAGAGAATGGAAATTGAAAGCTTTAAAAGATTTGACTGTCCTTTTTTTTGTGGTGGGGAAAAAGGCTACTTACGCCCTAACCGCATGCATGCGAGTGTAAGACTCCTACCCTGGCTTCGAACCCGGGCAGCCTACTCACTAAAAAACCCCACCGGAAGTCTTGAGGCCAACTCAAAGCCTGCTGTACTTCTGAATTCCCCTTGTACCCAAAAGAAAATAAGCAATATGGTAATTTCTACAAATGTTTATCTCAACTAACACAAAGAAAGTGAGTTTTAAAGAATGGTTAGTACAAGAGTAGAGAAAGTCATGTGAGTGCAAAACATATTGTTCTCTTTAAACTTGAGGTTTAATTACTGCTCAAGTTCATAATTAATGGAGAATCGTTCTGATTTTGAGTTAAGTTTGATGTAAACATAAATATGAAAGCTTGTAGCTTGCAAATGTCTTTATAAATTTATGCTCTGTTTATGCCGACGATGATGAAAGCGAATATCTGTATTGAGATAACATGAAATAAGCTGCCTTGCTTAGGTTATGTATAGCCAAATTTCACTTGAAAGGCCACTTATTGTAGGGCGACTGTATGAAACAGCTCAAAAAGAGGGCTGTAAGTCTGAAATATAGGTATTCACATTAACTGTAGGACACTGGAATATTTTTAGAGTGCTGCTTTTAATTAATCGTGTCTCTCTGTTTTTCAACAAATCTTTTTATCAATAATCATTATTAACAAATTTACGAACATTGGAATACACATACTTGCTATAAAAATCTGATATTTTGCCACGCACGGCTTTCTCTACTGTTGCATAAACTATTATTACAAACATACATCTTACAGCTAGTTTTCTAATAGGTCTAAAGAGAATATGGGAATACAGAAAACTTTAACCGAAAGAAAGTTTTTTAAAGCTGGTTACGTTGTGACATTCTTCGAATGTCCAATATGAGAGCTCTCGGAGAATACTAACGAGCGACTGGCCGGGGGTACGGAAGCCATGGAAGAACTCGACGGAAAGTTGAAGGACCTTGGCCAACGTGTTAACGCCCTGGAAGATAGTCGACCGCAGCATCAAAGAACTGAAGTCCATAATGGAACAAATACTGGACGAAAATCTCAAACTAGGTGGATACCTATGGGGCAGGCCTGCGTTCAGCAGTAGACATTTTACGGCTGAAATGATGGTGCTTATGAAATATGTATATGTATCTCTATATCTCTTGTATCTCGGAAATAACTCAATTCCGATAAAAAATGTATTTAGTTAACATTTTGCATTTCATTCTCCCAAAGAACAATATTTAACACAAAAGGGGGGGGGGATTCCGAGTGAAGCTCGGTCGCCTAGGTATTTTTATTTAATAACAACTACAACTTTTTATTTAACAACTAAAGACACTGCTTTTACCGGCAAGTCGTTTTTGTGTATTTGTATGTGAGGGGAGTCTGTTAGTTCTTCAGTTCTCTTGGTTAGACGTTTCTTTTGGAAAGAATTTTAAAATAATGCAGTTACCATAGAGTGCTACTGTAAAGGTAAGCGCTTCAATTTATTGCACTTGGGAATTCAGCCAGACTATTAGCTATTCTCCAGGACCTTTGATTGTCTAAGGGTAATTACCATTTTGAAAAATGAATACTGCAGAAACAATTTTTCACGCAAAGTCGGTAACGAAGTAAGCTTAATGGCTACATATTCATTATTCAAGCACAATTAACTAACAGAAAGGGATCCCGTCCAACTTGGTCCTGTCAAGAGTCTTAAATAGATGGCAGATGTGTGGCTGCTGTCACAACAGAAATCTATTTGTTAAGAAAGGGAGAGGGGGTTTCGTAAGCACAACTTTCTCATTTAATTAGACACACACGTCAACATGTACCCCCAATGATTAATGCTGAGTAAATCTATTAATAGAATATCCAACAAATAAACCTGACTAGTCAGACCGGTGGCATCTTTACCCTACTTTTTGAAACTTCTCACATTAACTTCTCATACAAGCTTGTTCGCATTTTCATTTCGATAAAAATGGATCCACAAAGTTTGGTGCTTTGGAGGTTATGGTTGCTCGAGCTCTTGATTAAAGTGCTTTTCCTCTTTCAAGAGAATTAGGCCAAGCTAAATCAAGCAAAATGTCATGCTCTGTTATTGGTTCTTCGCTATCGTAAAGTGACGCATGCTCAGAACACAGTTTTGTAGATTATGTAAAAGTTCTGAAATGAGGTTATGAAGTTATGTACCTGACCAGGTTAGTTTGTAACCTTACAAAGTGATCCTTGTGTTAGCTTTTGGCCAACTTTAGCATGGGATAAGAAACAATCTACTGATAAATCGTCCTTTTAATTTGTAAAACAACTGGCATCTTTTAATATCTGCGAAGGAAAAATGAGATTGACTGATGCACACTTTCAAACAAACCTTTTCTCTGCTGTAGTTCTATTGAATCTCTACGAACTGAAATTATATGTGCTATCTCCTGAATACAAAATCCTTGTATATACGTATTTAAAGCGTATAATGATTTTTGCCTCTTATTGTGCGTTTCTTCAGTGGAAAATCTTACCCATAACCTTACCTCAACTCACTTTCAACTGATGACAAACCTGTGGGGCCAACATTTCCAGCTGTTGCCACTTTTATTGTCTTCACCCCTCTTCCGGGTTTTTAGTATGACTCCGTAGCAACGTTTCAGATAAGCAGTTTTAAGGCGTAAAGTAAAAGGAAAACCTCTGCGGTTAAATACGTATATGTATGAAACATTACGCATATATTATACAGCGTAAAAACTACTTTGTGAAGTCGAATACCTGTTAAGAATGAAGACAGAAACCAAACGCAAAAAGGAACAAACTGAATTGCAACGTTAGCTATGAAATAATAATAATAAACGTAATGCAGGATTTCTTCCCTTTCATTATGCAATGCCCTCAAGGAGAAAAACATAAGGAAAACGACTGAACATAATGAAATCGCTTGAAAGACACTGGAAGAGGGAGAACTCCTTGCAGTTTGGTGATGAACAAATTATGTGCATATGTGCTCAATAAGCATTCTTTAAATTAAACACATCGCAACTGTAAGATTATTTTCGTGATACTTATTTTCGAATCACAAAATAAATTATATGCTGCTATAATTTGAGGTTCTGCTTAGTTTAAATGAAAATATACAAACGATTATAGTACTAATAGTACGTTTCAAATATCTGATCTGTTGTGGGATAATTAAGAAATATTTCCACATTTCGCTATTTTAGGTTAGGTTTTGATTCCTTGAAATGCTCTTCAAATTATTTTATATATCCCAGACACTTAAAGAAATATATTCCCTACCACAAGTGTTTCTAATTCTAATTATCTTATTATTTCTAAGGAGGTCATTTTAAAATTGCTTATGGTTGTATACGATGATTGCTTCCAAAGATGATAAAACAATTCTTAATATCGATGGCTAACCAAGGAAACATCTAATCCCCAGAACACTCATCTAATCCACCATGTCTTGAGAAATGCCTTCTTTATTCTAAAGGACACAGAAAAGAAAAAGAAAACAACAACAACAAATCCAAGGGAAACATTGTACGTAGTTCTTTAAAATTCGTAGGGAAAACAAATGTTACATTTTGTCTTAGCTAAGCGTTTTAAGCATTATTTTGCTTGCTAAAATCCTAATTCACTGTGGTACGTTTTGTTTTGTTCCCAAGTGCTTATAAGATAAACAGTAATAGAGTAATAAAACGATTTACAATCCATTTGTTTACTTGTGATCAATGAGTCTCTCTCTCTCTCTCTCTCTCTCTCTCTCTCTCTCTCTCTCTCTCTCTATTGAAATTCTAAATGGACTAAATGTCATAATGCGGAAAACTGTGTTTTGTTCATCTAAATAAACAATGCACCAACGCCAATGTCACTCTAAGGGCGCTTAGTGCCACAATTTCAAGTTCTTCTAATGCTATGTACAGATGGCGCCTCCATAACATCTGGATCTCTAATGGTGTTATGTGTAATTTCGCAGTTCGATTCACGCCGCAATTTCTTTTGCGTGTTAGTAGTTTGTTTCCTCTTAGTATTACTGCATTTTTTACCTAATTAGTATGGATTATACAGGATAGAACACTATAAAAACAAACAGAATTAAAAATATAAAGGAACACAAAGCAAGAATTAATGGAAAGAAATATTATATATCTACACAGACAGAGAAACCAACAAAAACGACCTCTATCTTCACATGTAAGTGAAGGTTATGTTTATGAAAATATAATTGAATATTATTTTTTCTGTTTTAATGACACTGTCAATTGCCAGGATCACATCAGCGTCACAGGTGTGCCGGACATTTGTCCCGCAGGAGTTCTTTTACATGCTAGTAAATCTACTGACATGGAGCTCTCCTTTTTAAAGCATACTTAAAAACCATCGTTCTGGACCGGATTTGAACCTGCGACCTTGAGATGAGTAGGCCAGCATCTAACCAACTGAGCCACCCAGACCGACAGGTTATGTTTATAGTCACTACTGTTTATTGTTGCAAGTTTCCTTCTGTGGTATTTATTATTAACTGGCTGACCCGGCGAACTTCGTACTGGTAACAGTCAATGTATGTCGTGTTACTGATTAGTTGAGCTTAATTTATGATTTTATGAAGGTAATGCAATGAATAGAAAATAAATATTTAGTTCAGTACTTTTAAGATAACACAAAAATAAATTAAAAAGTACAAAAATTAAGTATATGAATCGCGTGTCAGCAAGACATTGAATTAAGCTATGTGCATATTGCGCAGCATGGGATGCACTCGGTTTAGTTCTCTTCATTGTAACACCTTGTGATTTACGACATTTTTTTGTTTTTTTATCAGGCGAAGAACAAATAAAGTGGATGATTTGCCGACAGATGAACATGCCACGTACAGCTGACCATGAGAAAAACATGGATTTTCTGAGTTGAGACCACAAACAGTCAAGGATTGGCCTTATCGGGAAAACGAATCGGGAACTGAATTCGTTTAAACTCAAAGGGCATATCCGTTGGGATCATTGGAATGAGAACTAACTCATCTTTAAATTTTCTTTTGAGTATCGTCGCTTGAATCACATTACTCATCAGTTTTCTTATCACCATTGCATAGTTTTGGTTCGTTTAGATTTCGAAGCATGATGACTACCGAGGCCGCCTTCTGTTGTAAATAGTGCGGTGGTACACCAGGCACATCCAACTATTATAGTTTAAATTCTTATAATATGTAATTATTTAAATCTTCTAATTTTTATTGTTAAATTCAGTGTATATCCAAGTGGTTTTTGTGTAATAATTATGTTGGTAATATAAGATTCCTACGAGCTTTCCATGCAAACTGTGTGCTGACAGAACGTCAAATACATAGAGAGACCCAAAAACATAAGAACCGCTGCGCTGTGTTTTTCCACTGCGCCGACGGAAGCACGACAACAGCAACTGATGTACACAAGGTCACGCGGATGACTTGTTTTTCTCTGCTCTGAAAGTGCAGTATTGAGCTGACACACTATCGTGTGATTCAGTTATTACTAGTGTGGTTTATTATTTGGTCCTGTACTTAGTCACAAGTACAGTATTATGGCTCAGCATGTGTTTTCTACTGCACAGCGTGTATTTATTTAGGATTCGCATGAAATCGTGAAAGAGCGATTTGCAGAAAGATTTTCAAGTGATCTGCGATTTCTATCTCTGGGGTAACTTAAAGCATGATGAGCATAAGATAAACCCACCCACCCTGGAAGAGTCAAAACAAAATATCCGCCAGGAAATTTACAGCATTTCCCTACGTGAACTACGGCGAGTGATGGATAGTTTCCCAAAGAGATGCCAAAAATATATGGACAACGACGGTGGCTAGTTTCAGCATCTCCTTTAACAACATTGGTAAATAATGCCTTTAAAAGTAGTTTTAAAAATGAGTGGTTTCACCAGTCTTTTGGGTCACCCGTTAGTTCTTTAATAAGGAAATTTAATCTGGTAGTTAGCCCTTTTCAATTTTGTTCCCCGTATTATTATGCTTTCAATTAGTTTTAGCGCGTTTGTTAAGATCATATTCTGTCACTATTCACAATGTTGGTGTATATCTAAATCTTGTGTAACATTTACTGATAACAATTATGACAGCTATGCAGTTTTTTGCTATCCCAGAAAGAATGGTTTGGCATTAGTTCATTTAGAACTTCTACTCTATACGTGCGTTAAAAATGGCAAAACGTAGCCTGTTCAGCAAAACATCTTAAGAACAAGAACCATATAATTGTGCACGTTATATGTGTTGGTGAATCTATTTTCTATTCCTATAAACGACCTTAATTCCCAGTTTCAAATTGTTATTACAAATGAATACGGATAAAAATGTTTTTCTCTGTCCTGACAAATGTGATTTGGTGGATAAGATCTCTTAACAATAACCATCAATGTGCATTGTTTCCCCCTCTAGGATAAGCTGATACGTATAATTATTCTTTATTGGACAGGTATCAATATGTAATATACAGGGGGGGGCGCAGGATTTGTTTCCAGGGGGTGGGGGATCTAATGGGGTGCTACAATTAGAAAATCTGGAAATGTCATTGTATGCATAATCATATATCAGATAATTGCCTTACAGAGACAAAGAATCTGGATATGTTTGTGAATTAATGTGAATACTTTTTCCTTAGTTACGTCCTTAATACTTTCCAAATGTTCGGGGGGAGGGGGGAGATACAACCCCTCTATCCCCTCTTGGATCCGCCCCTGGTAATATGTATATTTTAGACAGTACAAATTTCAGCCAATGATCTCTTAGCTAGATTCTGGAGTTATCCCAATAGAAAACGATACTATCAATTGCACCATACTCGCGCGCGCGTGCAGGGGTGGGGGTTAATCCCTCTATGGTTTCAAATGTCCCCTGAAGGGTCATTTTTAAATGGTGTGAATCCAAGGGCTGAATGTGAAATACTGTTAGACATCAATCAAATTAGATTTGGGAACCCCATTAGTATTACATTTATCTTTATTGTAGAAATAAAAAATTGTTTAAAAAGTTCTTTAAAACATATTATACATATGATATCAAAGTAGCTAATATGTAAAATAAATACTCTCTTTGATCTTCGTCACTCACAATTCACCCTAATTCTTTATTGATTTATCAATATTCGCTAATCAGTTTTATTGTTAAACTGTAATCCCGTTCAATACCTCAGAATATTGACCAATGCGTGGGAACCTACAAACGCCATAACGGTAACGTTGCTGATTACCACGCATGCGTCACTCTCCCTCCGATAGCAAACCAGTCTCCGACCGCTACGGACCGGATAGCGATAAAAACCGGAACTAGTGAATGCATATACGCAGACAAATATGGCCAGAGCATGGAATTCTCTGATGTTAATAAAACTGGTAGAAGAACGGCCAATTCTATGGGATAAAACGATAGCAAACTACAAAGAAAGACAAGAGAGAGTTAAAATGTGGAGAGAAGTGTTTTGTACCTTGGACGAAACGTATATAACAGCATCAGCAGAGGAACAGAAACAAAAAGGTGAGGAAATATTTTATGTGTGAAAGGTACATCTTTATTTTTTCACGCTGAATACAATAATATTGTCTATTACTTTTTCTGTTATATTGCAATATCACGATATGTGATAGTAACATCTTCAATCCACACAACACTGCATTTGCATCACCTACCACACCGCGGCGGCACTGTGCATTATCACGTTAGGGAACATTGTGATTTACATAACTTATCTTCATAACAGATAAGCTCCGTATACATATCAGTAAACCTTCCTGAATTTCTTCATAGCAAGTTGTGCATCAAATAGTTCTCAATGGAGGATTTCCTGTTATTTAAAACAGTTCCCTACTGGCCTTTGTTGCGTGTTTGTAGAAAGGAAATGTGAGGAGTGGTAGCAGTTGGGGAGGGGATAACGGAAAGACGGAATAAACAAGGATAGCCACTGGCAAGAGCGTAATTGAACTGAACACAGAAAATTGATACCGAAATTTAGATTTAAAATCGAATGGGCTTGCCGGATGTGAGATTTGCGATAAGTGTTGAGTAATAACATAGGTAGATAATAAAGTAGGAAGTGTTGTAAGGTGAGCAAAATATGAGTAAATAATAGTCGTTAAATTTGTAGGATAAACGCATTATTGGTTTGAAATTAGCGAGTCATGACGTCATACCACATAATTTGAAATTCACGGTCAAAATTCAGGTCTGCCAACCTTAAAAGTCGCGCGATGTGTTTAATAAAATATAAAGAAAACATTGTTTAATCATAGAAAGGTAACTATATATTCGGAATTCAAAAAAGGACATGTTTTAATAGAAAGGGACATTTCTAAATTGTGAAAAGGAATGAAATAGCATTTTGGATGCGAGGCTTTCTTTTTATGACGTCATGGAATTTAAAATCGGGAAGAACGTTTTTTCCTAGCGTGGGGACGCCAGGAAGCGTGATCACTCTCCCCAGATTGGTAGAGGACTTAGCTGTGGACAGATGTGAGTTGCGGTTGCTCTGCGAGGATATATGTATTGGAGGTCGGCATAACTCCCGAAATGTTTTAAAGAGTTGAGAATAAATAGTCTCCAAAGTTATTCTGGGTGATCTATAAAATATACTCGCGCATACCCTGGATTAAATCTCATGTTAGAGCATAGTCGGAGCCGAGCTACAAGTAACGACAACGGTCGTTAAGTTACCACGAAGCAACACCTTTTCGCTTCAAAATAAAAAAAACATTGCTTACTGGATACGAGCAATGTGGCACATTCATGTTATTGGTCGGGTCCCTGGTTGATTACACATACTGCCGCTAGGATCGTTGCATCGTACCATGCAAGCTGTCATTACTATATTGCATTATTGTCAAAATGAGTTATTAATTAGGATTCGCAACTACATTATGAAAGTTATAAAGAAATCACGAGTATATATTTGTTGGTTTAAGATTCAAATAATCCTACCTACAATATATACACAGTACGCAAGGTGTTTCCCTACGATGTATAACCTATACCCAAATATGAACTGTGTTTATCCGAATTTTTATTTCACGTTATAAGAAATAACACTTTTTTACTTTCTCACCCATGTATAATAGGTAGGGGAAGTATTGCATTCCATTTAAAATTCGATAATGGGATTTCTCCGGAAATACATGTTTTGGGAGCCCCTGAACTTAAAAAAGAACTTTTAGGAAAAGGTCCATATGTGTCCGTGTGTCGTCAGAAACAGCATAACTCAAAAACTAAAGCCGATTGAATACCACTTGGTATTTAAGTTTAGTCTTTCAAAGATTCGACACAAAGATTTTTCAAGAAAATCCCTCCAGCTTAAATTATTAATATCGCAAACTTTTTCGAAAATGTTTATTTTCTCAAAAATGGCTCTAACGATTTTGATAAAAGTGACCCACATTTAAGATAATTTCATGCTAAATGAAATGCTTATCTTGACTCTTCTCTCTGTGTAACTAGCAAACCCTAAGGCCCGGTATTATTCACGTTGTTTGACTGGGAGATTGCTGTACCAAACCAAAAGCTTACCTCAGCAGCGTAGCTAAGGTTTTGGGGGCCCCCTGCAAATATATATTGGGGGCTCTATGTATTAATAAAGCTTAAAAATGGAGAGATTAAAACATTATATATTTACTCACATAAAATAAGTGTTACAATAAAACTCCCTGATTACCAACATTTAGGATTACTTTTCCTAATAAACAATATACACTCTCTAAATGCATATTATGCACATAGGTGGAACAAAATCGTTACCTGTCAATATTATGGGTAACTCACGTATTAACCCAAGTGAACTTCTATTTGTGTACCTCAGATATCGTTCAGGAGCAATAACACTGAACAAGTTGTTAGAACAACACATATTGCTTAATGTTTATACCTTATGACCATTATGACTTCATTTTCACATAGGTATTTACTAGTCGTACTTACTATGCATTTTTTTTTCTTTTATAACAAGTTTATTGAATAAAATACCGTGCTTTAATGAATTTGTCTATATGATTATGAATTGAGAGCATGCACACTTGGAAGTAAGCTTGTTTCACACATTCAAGGGAAGGCATGGGCGTCGGTAGGCATTTTTCCGGGGGGGGGGGGCGGCACATGTTTGAAATTTGCAATCAGATAATATAAATTCATTATTTTACTGTCAAAATTTATAATATTTGTTGCATACAACCATATTAATTTATGCTAATAATAATCGATCTTTACATTACAATTAAAATAGTAGTTTAATAGTCAATAATTGATTGCACATTAAGTTCACCAACTTCCAGGGAGGGGCCGCGGCCCGCCCCCCTTGCCCCCCCCCCCCTTCGCGACGCCCATGAGGGTAGGAAATGCTTATGTGGTACACTTCTGTTGTCAGTATGTCATCAGTGAACTGCATTTGTTCCAACGCTTTTTCCTAGCGATTTTCCTTGGTTGAATTGAATATAAAATGTCAGTTTTAAGAAAACTATTAAAGGCAGTCTGGCGGTCCGATCTTTAGGGGTATGTGGGGCCGTTATTTACGTCACTGGTTTCCCTGTAGGCGCCGGTTTATAAACGTCTGGTTAGTTAAATTGGCCTGAGTGGCTCAGTTGGTTAGACGCTGGCCTTCTGATTCCAAGATCGCGGGTTCAAATCCGGCCCAGACCGATTACTTTGTGTGCGCTTAAAAACGACAGCTCCATGCCATTAGATTTACTGGCATGTAAAAGAACTCCTGCGGGACGAAATCCCGGCACACCGGCGATGTTGATGTGATCCTGTCGTTAAACAACAAAATAATTAACTTGTTAGTTGAACTCACAGAACATACTAAAACACAATGTGGTGATGTTGGTACGAGTGAACGCCAAAAAAATAGACGATCTTTCTTCCTCCTCTTCCTCCTTTTCCCCCTCCCTCTCCTCTTCCTTTTCCTCTTCTTCCTCCTCTTCTTCTTCTTCTTCTTCTTCTTCTTCTTCTTCTTCTTGTTACACCACAACTAAATGCCTTTGGCACCAGTCCTAGCTTCGAAAAAATTTAAATATTCTGGAATTATGGCCATTCAGATGGAAATTAAGTGTAACCTTGAATTAAGGCGACAGGCAACAATCCACAATGAAAAGCAGTAGCATTTTGGATCGCCAATATTACACCACAACTAAATCCAGTTGGTAACTAAAATGTATTGTTGGTAATGCTATTGCTGTAACCAAATGCCTTCGGCAGCTTAAAAAAGGATTAATGTTCTGAAATAATGGTATATTGGATGAAAAATAAGCGTAATAGTTTAAGGTTAAATTAACGTGACCATGCACAGCTAAAAATAAGCTATACAGTAACGAAACTCATAGTAATTTCGGTAAATTCAGCGTTTTGCTTTGCATTTTGTTCGTACTGAACCAAGTCTATAGTATGTGCATGTATGGGCACTAAACACTACTTATTACATATTTATTTGGGTATCTATATTCTACAAAATCTTCATCAAAACTCCTTTTTCTATTTACTTCAGATCAATCATGCCCGAAATATAACATACTCTCGTAGGTAAACAGAAGGAAACTAGGCGATAGGCAGTTTTATTAGTGTTCATGTATATAAGCTTGTAGGACCGTATGTTTACGTGATGCATGCATTAACTGTATTACGTGGCGCTAGCTCGTAAGTTTACGCTGGGTTTTCAAAAATGTATTGTTATGTTAACAGCACTCCAACATTTAAATATACTGTGGCTTCATGGTTTATACCTTGCTGATTTCTGTATCGGTTCACGTGTTGTTGTTTGCACTGTCTGTTTCATAAGTCTGAATCTGCTCAAAAAGCCATAGTCATAGATCTCAAAGTGATAGATATATTTAAGAAAGTTTAGCGATTGCTCGAATATCTCCACGGTATCCACATGATAATACCGATACCAAGAGAGAGACAAAATCGTACTACACAAAATATGTAGATCTTATTAGAGCACATAACTTCGCTTAAATACAGTGTGTGTGTGTGTGTGTGTGTGTGTGTGTGTGTGTGTGTGTGTGTGTGTGTGTGTGTGTGTGCGTGCGTGCGTGCGTGGAGTGCAACATTGCCCATATATTTCTTGTTATTTGTCTGAACTTTCCAATACACTTTTCTGAAATAGGAAACCGTTATTCATTTCATCTCTTGGTTATGCAAAGAGAATGGAATATCAAAGCGACCAGCTCTTTAAACATTTGACTATCGCTTAAAGCCCACCTACTGTATTCTCGTATTCCCCTTGCACTTACAAGAAGATAATTCCTGCAACGGCTTATCTGGATTAAGTGAAGTAGAGGAATAAGCGGTTATAAGAATAGTTTGTAGAAGAGCAGAGAAGTTCATGTTAGTGCTCATGTCACATTTTTTGCTTAGTGAACCCTAAATATTGCATTTTCAGAGAAATCTGGACACAGAATGATAAAGTATATTCTGGCTGCAGGTCCTCGGTGCAGCTAATCCTGATATTATTTTAATTCTTTTCTCTGCAAATAATTAAAACATGTAGCTTATTGTTTTGTACTAAGTTTGTAGCATTTAAATTTTGTTTTTTTTTTTTTTTTTTTTTTTTTGATCCTATGTTCTAGCTTATGCTAGATTGTGATGTATTTTAACATATTTTACAATATTGTAAATGGAAGTCTTGACTTTTGCTTACCTAATCAAAGTTGAATATTGAAAAAATTTTAAGCTATTTCGTCGAATAAAGGTTTATAATTATGCATATTTTTCCGGATTTGGTAATATTAGAACTTAACTAATGAATGATCAATGTGAAAAGCCGGTATTCCATACCTGTGATTACAATGGCCAACCCTTTGTGGTTCTGCTGTAGATAGGTACTCTAATTTGAAATATATGCCTTTGGGCTGCACAGTCATTTTGCTTTATGCTTCCGCGCTGTTTCAATGTGCTCGGCATGGTCAATATAACCGAGTAATACCAAATTCCAGGTCTTTTGTTATTATAAAACCCTTGGTTCAAAATACGTAATAGAGTGAAAAATAAATAATGTGTGCAAGCAAACTTCTACCCAGACCTATAGAAAGTAGAGTGTGTTGTATTGCACTCAAAAACTAGGTATCGGAATTTCACTCAAAATACAAATAAATGAAGAGTTTTTATAAAAAGGCCAGCGTGTGCGTGTTTATGCAACGTACCTAACTCCGAAGCGAAGATTCGGATAAATACCAAGGTTTGAATTTACTGTAAAAGCTGCTAGAGAATTTTTTCCATGTTCCCATATTTTTTACACTCATCATATAGAATTCCTGGTTAACGTATGGTTGAAGCAGTACCCTCTACCTGCTAGAAGACTCATGTGGTAAACTATTCCACGTGGACAGACAGTTGGCTTTTTAAATATTAGTCCTTGCACACATTGGATTTCACTTTGACTTCCACTAATAATTCTTAAAAATGCCTAACGTGCTGACTGATACACGTATCGTTCTTGTTCTCGACCAAATGCCGAAGGTAAAATGCATTAACATTTAAGGTTACAGCAATATGTTACAGAATTCTCAGGTGCATTCAGCACAAGTGGAAGAAGCCTATATTGTCAGCCTTGTGGAAAATCTATAAAAGCCGATCGACGTTCCCATTTATCCGTATGCAAATCTGTCATTGCGACTTCTCGTTCCACCACGAAGCACCTGCTTTTAGGTGTAACACTACCCTGCAGTTCACATTCAGGACCTTACAAGTGTCGTGAATTTTATTCAGGCTTATGTAGATATTTTGTTTCCTTTTTAAAGTGTACAAGTCAGGAAGATATAATCAATAGGAAACAAACCTTCATACAGACAACGAAAGATTGCCGAGTTTGGACTATAGGAAGTGGAAGAGAGTCAGTCTGTCACATGACAACTGCACAGAGGAGGTTCGGTACACTCGACGCACTAAAGTTGTTGCATAACTTACGTTCAGTGCTGTCTCCATTTGCAGTAAAATATTCACTCCCAAATTCTTGTACAAGTTCAGCAATACATGAATATTTCGATTTTCGTGCTGCAGACATTTTAGTGTGTGGAACTAGTGAACACATTCGAGAGACTATGCACTGTAGGCAGTATGTTTTGTGCTGTCACTGTACCGGGGCAATGACGTCGTGCTCTTCCATGCGGAGGTAACTTGCGACCGCCTCGTTTCACAATAGTTGTATAAAGGTTCTAAGGCTAGTGATCGAGTAGACATTAAGAGTTAAGTATTAGTGACGTGGCTCTATGAAATAAGGCAATATACTGTTCTCGTAATACCGGCAATTGGCAAACATTTCTAATGGATAATTTAAAGAAGGCGCGAATTGTGCACTGTAACTCCAAAGGATGTTCAACAAATTGACATGTCATTTTATTAGTTCGTGAGTGAGCTGTTAAAACACTTTATTACGAACTCTTCTACTGAAACATTAAAGAAAACATGTGTTGTCTTTTAATACGTATTTTTAACTTTTTGACAAATGCAATTCTGAATTTTGAGAAATATGTCTACTTTTTACGCCTGAAAATCCATTCCCTACTAAGTAACCATTCTGCATTACACTCATTTATACTATTGCTCAAGATAGCATGCCACTAGAAGCCGTGTTACTGTCAACAGATAGAGATATTAACTGACTATATTTACGTACTTCCTATTACCTTATACAATATTTACGGTGCAAACAATGTATGCTGCACGGATCTAATGTATGCAATATTTATTGTATTTTTACAATATTTAGAACACAATTTTGGTGCGGTTAGACACAATTATTGTTTTAATACACAATGCTTTTATACGTTTTAATATGCATGCTATACATGTTCAACAGTATAGCTCGTATTTTTAGTGATACAATATTCCATAATATGACATTTTTATTGTTAGTTGCTGCTGCATGCAGCAACTAACAGCAAGATATGTGTTTCATTCCGCATGTCAATTCGTTAAAAGTATGGTATTTTAGTAGAAATCGTTATGGATATTTTAGGGAATATAAAAAGTAACGAAAATGTTTCCTCATATAAGGCGATTTGGAACGAAGGGAATTTCGTAGACGTTTCTGTGACCATCCTTAGAGGATGACACCCAGTTGGTTGTTTATGCTGCTTTTTGTTGTTGAATTATGATTCACTCGCTCTCTCCCTCTCATGCGCGCGCGCGCGCACACACACACACACACACACACACACACACACACACACACACACACACACACACACACACACACATACACACACACACACACACACACAAACTGGATTTTAATTAAATGCATTTCATTTATTCCAGGTGAAGCTATTGTAACGAAATGGAATAACATTCGAGATGCCTTCGTCAGATCTTTGAAACCCAAAAAAGGCGAGAAATTTAAAAGAAGATATGTTTATCATAACAATCTCAAGTTTCTCCTGAAAATCTGCAGAACAAATGAATCCAGTATCTCTAGAAGAATTACTGAAGACGAATCGGGTAATGAAGCAGTACTCCAAGAATATACAAGACATTTTAGTATTCCGTTACACCACCCAAAAAAGAAACTAAAGAAAAGTGAACCCTCACAGTTTGAACCAGGGATATTTAGCCTTCTTTTGGAAAATCAGGATGAAGACGAGTTATTTTTTGCTTCTGTTCTATCCACTGTGAAGGATTTCTCATTGGACGATAGATTAGAATTTCGTATCCGGGTGATGCAAGTGGTACAAGATATTAGACGACAAGCAGCTTTAAACCAAGAACTCATCGTCCATTCTGTTGCACATATGCATTCTCCTCATTCTTCGCGAACGTTTGAGTTACATTCACATGGATATTCCGAGGCATCCGGTAGTTTAGGTGTAGCATTTCCTTCGCCGAAACTGGAACCACCACAATCTCCAGAGTGATCATAATGAGGAAAACTTTCAAAGAAGAATAGTGAAACATAAAAGAACTAGTCCAAATAACTTTGCCCGTGCCTCGTAACTGTCATGTGCGCTGTGGCATCTGCCATGGAATAGGTTATAGTGCGATACAAAATTTAATGGCGGGCGGTTCAACACAATATCCAATCAGAGGCTTGCCATGCCTTGCGTTGTTGTATAATTAAAGACGCTATGAAATCACGCTGTAAGGCTGGAGACTAATGTCATTTGCGGCCACAAAATGTATTTGCACAATCTAAAAGACAATACTCTGATCCGGTTGTTCCATTCATTTCGGACAGTAGAAAATACTGTCCTTTTCTTCTTTTTGGGGAGGGGGTGAAAGCAGCTGGGGGGGGGGGGGTGGAGGAGGGAGGTTCAACTTTCTGCCATCTAAAACAGTAGACATTAAGTCTTTTGCAAGATCACAGCTGTACCAAAAAGTGGTTCCGAGTTTTTTCCAGGTCTTAGTTACCGAAATTCGATAAAATTACGCTTCTGAGACTCGCAGTTCAGAAAATATTCAACGTAAAATTCAAAATGAAGCTAATATTTTGTAGTTTGTGGTGGTGTTTGTTCGATATTTTAAAACTTAAATTTAATGTAATTTTCATGAGATTTCGTGTTTTATCTGACAACTGCCATTTTCAATGGAATATAAATTATGCTATATCCTTCAGAATTTAATTTCAAAACAATAGTAGTAAATATTAAGGTATCTTAAGTGGATGCCTGTAGAAAAAATAAAAGAAATAGCCTCAAATTCCCTAGTCGCGCTGCACCATACACGTCCGTGTGCGTGTATCTGTCTAGGTCTGTCTGTGGACAGCAAACTCAAAAACGAAAAGTCGCATCGGTCCACGAATCATGTCGAGAACGTTGTCAATCCACTGTTGAGTGACAAGCGACAGCTGAGCGATATGTAAGTACACCACGACCTTAAATATTTATTGTTTCATTATTTTTTCCTCACATTTCAGACAAGGGGTTCCATAAAGCTGAAAACTGCAATTAATATGTAATAAAAAGATGTTTAAGCCTATATTTATAATCTTAATAAAAAAGGTACTCATCCTTAATACATGAAGAAAAAGATTTTAAAAATGTTTTTAATTATTGCTATTGTTATAACACGATCAAAAATAGATATTCAGTTTCAAAATGAATCGCAGTTTACCGAAATTCAATATAGGGTTCACAGAGCTTGTCTCATTCAGAGAAAAAAAGAACAATTTTTACCGAATTTTAACTAAAAAATTATAAATATTTAAGAGATAATTTTCTGAAAATTTTGTTTTACAGTAACTGACACATGCACAAATTATTAATTATTAAAAAAAATGCGAAGTTAATTTTCTCATTTTTGTCCGATTTCAAATGGAATAGCCTGATCACGAAGTGGTCAGCTATCAACCGCCATTAAATTGTGTGTTTACCATAGTTCCTTATTTCTTAATACATTCGAAGAGAATTGTAAACTTTAAATTTTGATAACCTATGACTGAAACGTATTTTGTAAGAGAGTTGATTCATGTGGAATTAATGTAAGTTGTTGACAAGAAATAGGCAGGAAAATCCTTCGATTTAAACCTGCCTCTCAGGACAACGAAAGGACGTGCACCATCATGACTGTGCTTTTATTACTTGGACTTGCATCGCCATTCAAATATGTATACTGGCCAATCAGAAAGGGAGCGGAAGAATATATGTATTATATATGTTATAAGAAACAGAGTTTAATAAAAAAAAAAAAAAAAAAGATGATCTGCTTTCAGTGTATGATTAGGGGTTTCTAGGTGTAAAATCCGAAATTATTTTTGTAAATTCTTCATCATGCATGTGGACTTTTACTTTGACCACATATCCATAGTAGGTAGAGGAAGTATTGCATTTCATAAAAAGTATCAACATTCCACTGTAAATATGTATTTACTTTGAGATTCACTGAATCCATAAAACAGCACTTATAGGAAAAGGTTCGTGTGTGTGGGCTTATGAGCAACATAACTCAAAAATGAAAAGTTGATAAACACCAATCCTGGTATTTAAGTGCATCATTTTCCAAGGATGCGACACGAACATTTTCAAAAAATTCCTCCTCCCCAAACTATCGCTTACCTGGAAAATGTTTTTTTTTTTTTTATTTTTTTATTTTGGCAGAACTCAGTAACCCTTTTGATTAATGTAGCATACATAGATTGAACATACTGGCATAAGGAATAAAATGCATATTTTCAATTTTCAATGACTAGCCTGTGAAGACTGTTTCATTCTTAGGGAATTCCGTGTAATCTTCTGTAATGGAAATGAGAGATAGGTGAAAACATACCTAAAACATACCTAAAACATAAAACTAGCGGTAATTAAAATATGCAGCGTATGCCATTATAAGCTATAGTTTTTAGCCGTTTTCGAAATATTTCATATTATTACATTTTTCAGAATCAAAGTGTGTCATTTCTATTATTATTATTATTATTATTATTATTATTATTATTATTATTATTATTATTATTATTATTATTATTATTATTATTATTATTATTATTATTATTATTATTATTATTATTATCATTATTATGATCATCATCATCAATATCATCTTAATTTAATTTAGTTTCCTATGCAAGAGTCCGTTCTTACAATCGTGGAGGACAAATTTATTCTTATTTAAGTGCGACTTCAGAACTTGTTTCTGTATTTCCAATAAACATTTGAACCATAGTTGAACAACAATGCCTGTATGTTGTAACTTAGTAAATTGTTGCTTAACTGGAAATTATTTATACGCAAAGTGCGAATAATGTAATGCGTTTTATCATGCATGTTATAATATTTATAAGACATGCTTGTGATATTTTAATGAAAGTAGGAAATTCTAATTGTATCACATTAGTTTTTGCTTATCATATATATAATTTTCGTGGGAAGAACAGTGTGGAATGGAGTAGCCCGAAAATCTTCCACTTGAACCCTAAAAACATGCTTGAAATAAGGGACCCGAAGATTGAGGTTTTGACCAAAAATACTAGAATAGTTCAAGTCTAGATTTTTGCATGTAAATGCACATGAGGTCAACATACATCAAGCAGCATTATAATAGTATTTTGTATTCTGCCATTTTGAAAGTAGACATTTTTCAACGTTGCTCTGGTGCTTAGTTCCACGTTATTGTAAAGTATTCCACTTTATCTTCATTAGACGTTTTTAGCTCTAATCATGTTCTGTAATGTTGCCAGTTTAGACAAAAATGATTAACTATAGAAAACATGAATTTTTATTAAGAGAAGTTTAATATCGCAATGAACAAAATGTGAGTTGAAAAGTGGCCCTTTTCTTTTGAGCTTTAAAAACAAGAATAAATATTTTTCTGCTTCACTTTTAATGTTGCACGGAACCTTCAAAGCTCTATCAATATTTTTGTTACATTTTAATAAAATATTTATTATTTTGGAAAATAATTATCAGAAGTAATATACGCTGTCCGACATAACCGATAAATTATCGAGCGGAGGTCAGATTTTCGAATATTTATCAACACTATTTCATAAATAAAATATTAATTTAAATACCATATCGCAAAGATTTGGCCAGAAAATTTAAAACTTTATAAAAAATAACTTACTCGACAAACTCAGCACTACCAACTGAGGAAAACGAAACCCAACAATTACATGTATTTCGGTATTTCCTTGTTATAACATTTATAATCTGAAATCTCACTTGATTTTTAATATTAAGAAATGATTTTCTTCTGGAAAAACATGCTATTAGAAATAAAAGTATTAAAAACACAGTTGTCAAATTGATGGAGTGCTACATATTTTCATTGTTAATCGATTGTAATGTGTAATAACTTGTTTTTCGGCGATTTATAGGGTACAGTTAGGCATAGGCAGGGTTGCCAACATTTAAAAGTAAAATTATCGTACCAGCCACTCAAAATTATAGATTTGGATTCAAAAATTATCGTACATCATGAAGGAAACACTACAACAATAAAAATATCAGTATAATACTTATGAAAATATAAGAGTAATGATTTTAATATATCCACTTACAAGATTGATGGCCTCAACAAATATTTACAACTTTAGCACTAATGTTTCTCGCACTATTCATCTGAAAATTCAGCTTCCTCAACCGTTCCAGCATTGTACAAATTTGTTGTTGAGATAAACCTTAACATCTCGGTGACTTGCAGGTTTTAAGATCTACCACGTTCTTTCATAAGTTGAGACGACAAAATTACTTCATTTACCGTATCTAGTGCCAATCTGTTTCTAACATTGGTTTTTATCAAACCCAGTTTAGAAAAAAAAAAAAAAAAAAAAAAAAAAAAAAAACTTTCACAAGAAGTGCTTCTATGGGGCAAGGAAACCTCTGACAATGCAAAGGCCGCTAGTTCTTTGAAATCAGTATTTCCACCAAGGTGACATGTGTTTAACAGTACTCCAGAAACTGTCAGGTTCAGGCGTGTTCTTTATTTCACACGGAATAGCATGTATTTCGAGTTTTCTACATTGATCATCAATTTTATGAACAGTGCCTTCTTCATTGAGATTATCAGACCTGGCCACACTGGCAATAAGAGGATAAAGGAGCAGGCTTAGTAGCTATGGGGTGAAGACAGACAATGAGGACAAAAGTGGTGTTATTTGTAATTAGTTTCACTTCGCTGGAGTGACAAACCAGTAAAAATGATATTTCGCCGATATCGAACTATCAAACATTCAAATTATCGTACACCCCCATAATTATCGTACGGGTTGACAACCATAGTACAAACATTAAAATTATCGTATGCCCCCATAATTATCGTACGAGTTGGCAACCCTGGGCACAGGTACTAAACAAACGAATGATAATGCGTATATGATAGTTTAACGCTTCTATGTATGAAATAGTCACATCAAATTTAAGTTTCGCCAATTGAATTATGGTTATCCTTAGGTTCACCTTAGAAAACTTTAAACCACTTGATTTAAAAAAAAATCACAGAAAAAAGTTTAATTCAGTCCAGGGATTCTCATGTATAAAAATTTGATACCCATTATGCTGTTTAAAGATGTGAATGACGGTCACCAACATTTTCAAAGAATGTCTCTTTTTGAGTTCAGTGGAATTCAAAAGGTGAAATTTCCACCTCGAAATGCAGTATCTCTTCTGTCTTAGGTGTATAAACTGTAGAGAAAATGAAACACGAAGTGGCTGTATAAAATAAAACTTTTGCTGCTAATACAAGCCTCTTGACATTTACTATAAATCCATCCTACCGCCAGAGAATTTTCCCTTCCTGCGCCCTACTTTTTATACCAATGTTTCTGCTGTACGCACTGCGCGTATTTACGATATTCCAATATTTATTTAGTTGCTAAGGCAAAGGGCAAGCAAGGCACTGCGTTGTTTACAAGCTCCAGTTTGAAAGGAAATGCAAAGCGCCGGGAGCTCCGAGTTGATGATTGTGTTCCCAGCACTCCGTTAACACACCAATTTAGGTCTAACGATGTCGGCACCGGTGTAAAGGGACAAAATATCCTGTAACCTTATTATGGACATCGGTGTAACTAAATTCCTCTTCCTGTTACTTCAGTAGGTGTAGTTGCAACATAAAAAGTGCCCCATGTAGGACAGAGAGGATTTAAGTTGGTATGTACTAATCAAATATCAACGTAGCTACCACTCTACCTACTGTCTGTTCACAAACTCATGGCCTTAGGGGACTGAAGGGAAGAGGAGAGACAATCCACGATAGTGTAACCCGAGTTTTGTAAACTTCGTAGATAGGATTGCTGCTGGTTAGGCTGCCAACTTACCTCCAATGTGATTCCCGCTACATTTGCTCGCTAATATCCTAGTATCTCTTAATTTCAGTTAAAAATTGAACGAGTCACTAGCGTTATCTCGGAACTAAAGAAAAGAGGAGTGCAGAAGTAGATAAACCCTAGCCTAGGTGTGATGTAAAATCTGCTATGATATTGTGGATGTAGAGCGAAGAGTTTCAGAGTGACAGTTCCATGTGTAAAAGAAACAAATAAACCTAAAGAGGTTTCTAAAGTGGACGCATTTTTTGTTTCATTGGCCACACTGTCATTTGCTTGTCCCCATACACGTGTTATCTCAATCCTATAGAACTAGCTTGGACCAGGGTAAAACGAATAGTTAGAGGAATGTAACAGTGACTTTTTCTTAGAGGAATTGCATGACATAACGCTCTAGGATATCACTTGTGACCGAAACAGGCTGGCTGGGTTTTTGAAAACATACAGAAAAGGTAGAAAATGATCAGAGGGAGAAACACGGAGTAGTTGAAAATATCGTTTGTTTTATAAGCTTAATGTACTACATGGACTAAAAATAAAATTTAAGTTCCGCTGCTTTGAGTGACTTTTTTGCTTTGATCTAGCGTGAATACACATTCCAAAGTTGGCAACATTATCGTAAGCGCGATTAGAGGCAGGACTGTTGCTTCAGATACCAGAATTGTTTACTGTTGTACTGGCTCGCTGCATTCCTCCCAGGGACCATGAGCTGGTGAACAATCGTAGTACACGTGACGTCGTACGAACACACGGATCCAGGGCGACACAGTTGAGTCATTGGTTTGATTGCAGTGCTGGTCTTAGTGCGCTGTTTACGTTCTGTTCTGCGCTGTACAAAGTTCAGTATGTCAAAATGGTCACGTGCTACCACATTGAAAACGTTAGTGGAAAAATTTGGTACAAACAATTTCAGCGTAAATGCATAAAGCATACTATGTTGGTTGTGTCATTCAGAAATACCAAATTGTAAAGAAAATCGTTAAAGCAACACTAATGCAAAAAGATATAAAACATGTGTTGCATCGTCAGGTAGTGAGAAGGTAGAAACATGGGAGGGCACATACATTCATGGTCCTCAAAAACAAACTTCTAATGCTTGGTTATCTGAATGAGTAAAAAGGAAATGCTTGATGCACAAAGCCAAGGAGGTGGGAGATAGATTGAGCTTAGCACTGCCATGAGCTGTCTATACCTTTCTAGTTGAGTGTCATTAAATTTAGAATAATTATGAAAATATTTATAAGGCTAACAGAAAGTACTTTTATTTGAACAATTTTTACTATCAGGGCCACCCCATGGTATTATATAAATAATAATAATAATAATAATAATAATAATAATAATAATAATAATAATAATAATAATAATAATAATAATAATAATAATAATAATAATAATAATAATAATAATAATAATAATAATAATAATAATAATAATAATAATAATAATAATAAAAGCCCGATAACTCGACATTTTATGTTTATCGTTTTATCTTTTATCGTTCAACGTGAGTAATAATTTCTATAATTTACCGCTTTCTCCCTCACAGTAGCAAAAGGGCTGACCGTGTATTGACCTGCGATATTTAGTCAGAATATAAGCAGCCTACAGACCATTCTCACAAAATAAATGATGTGGATACATAGCACAAACACTTGTTGGGATTGTTCGAAGGTTTATTCCTTTACCTAGTCATGCTGTCACTGCAGTCTAATACGAAAGTCTGAACAACTTCGGTTGAAAACTGCAGTATTTAAGACGTCCACCATTACATGAGCAGAGGAAAATTCCAGTAAACATGTGTGAAGATCTTGAGGTTTTTATTTTAAAATTGTTTTCAAAAGCTATCCGGTGCAGTTTGTCACTACTATTGACAGTTGTCAAACTCCACTGGTACTAGTAATATTCTTCTCATCTATGAATTATTGTTTCATTAATTTTCTTTTCTAGCAATCCTTTCATTAATTTTTTTGTCAGCCCTTGTTCACATTCCTTCCCAGAATTTTAAATTATGCCTTCGAATGTGACAAATGTTTGCCGGTTGATCAATTCTGCGTGTTCTACAAATTATTGTGCTTTCCCTTCCGTTCATATTCCACTGCATTCATTGCTGACCTTTACAAATTTAGCATAAACTGACAGGCCCATGGCCATGAAACTCGACACCAGAAATTAACCAAAAAACATCTTAAACCATGTGACCGTAAGCAATGTAAACAAACAAGTGAATGTTGACTGTGGGGGAGTTTACTGAAATTATCTGCTATGGAATGATTATCATGTGCCCCAGGTGAATGTATTCGCTTGGGTAAATATTGACGTGCTCATCCTGTAGAGAAAACAGAACGGAGCTCTGTTTACAAATAAACAATATATTGGTAACGTGCAACAGACCATGTATTTTAAATACAGCTGTAACTAACTTCCGCTGTTGGAGCGTGAATCTTATGACAAAATTAAATGCAAATATTAGATGACCCAGAAACACACATCCCGGAAGTAGTTCTTTTATATTATTCATTCTTTCCGTCCGGTGCTGTGGACCTGTTTTATTCATTCTTGCAAATCATGCCGATTGTGTTTAACTATCACAGTAGAAAGGGGAAGGACAGAAACCACGGAAGAATATGCGTTAGCAGGGAAAGATAAGAAACTGCAGGCACGTTACCTTCCACTGAGCCAATAAAGGAACACCAAGTCTCCACTTTACAAAATTGTAGTAACCAAATTAACGGTGAGAAAACTCCCTCTTTTAATATGCAGAAAGAACAAAGGATACAACAGTGGTGTTATTCCAGATTTTCAATTTAAATGGCTTCACGATCATTTAAATGTTTGTTAGATATTTTTCAGCCATTTCTGTAAGCAGTGTTCACAAAATTATTGATAGGCATTTACCAGAGTAATTTTTACTTTCTCTACTGGTAAGTAGAGGAAGTATTGTATTCCATCCAAAAATTCCATGTCGAGATTTCACCGGAAGTATATGTTTTGAGGCTCCCTGAATCCAAAAAAAGCGTTTTTGGAAAAATGTCCCTCTGTGTGTGCGTGTGCGTGTGTGTGCGTGTGTGTGCGTGTGTGTGTGTGTGTGTGTGTGTGTGTGTGTGTGTGTGTGTGTGTCTGTGGACAGCATAACTAAAAAACGAAAAGTCGGTTAAAAACCAAAGTTGGTATTCAAGTTTAATATCTTTCAAGAATGCGACACGAGTGTGACCCTAAACTACCCTTAACATGGAAAATTTTTATTTTCTTGAAAATGGCTCTAACAATTTTGATTAAAATGCCATATATTTGAGATATTTTTATGACAAATGAAATGTATATTTTAAATTTTCTGACTATAGCCTATGTAGTCCTGTTTAGTCTGGATGAGTTTTGAATAATTCGTAAACTATAAGAGATATTCAAAATCTTCCGATACAAAAATGTTCATTTCGCTAAAACACACGATTTATTTATAACTTTTTTTGTTCTTTTGTAGAGTGAACCATTTCGAAGATATTACTTGTTTTGTGTGTCAGTTTCGGAAAACTTAGAACTTTAGTGCAATGGAACATCGTTGTTCGTTTTTTATATCTTAAACGTGCAAAGAGAACGGGATCTCAAAGCTTTAAAATATTTGACTATCGCTCAAAGCCTGCTGTATTCCAATATTCCCCTTGCACATACAAGGAAATAAGCAATAAGATAATTTGTATAAACATTTATCTCAACTAACACGAAGAAGTTATAGGAATAAGAGTTTTTAAGAATAGTTAGTACAGGAGTAGAGAAAGTCATGTGAGTGCAACACATCAGATTTTTATATACATAATACCTGATAGAGTCACCGATATACGAGTACACATGATTTAAATTAATAAAGGAATACATTTGTGAAGTCTTAAAAATAACGTGGAAACGAGAAACTTCGATAAAAAATTAATTGATAACTTGTGACATTTGGTATTTTTCTGCTTGAAATCAAAACTCATTTTTACAGAAATTTCGGACATTATGCCAATAAATGCATGTAGAAAACGCAGTATTAGTAACTAGAACAACTGCAAAACAAGAATGAACCTGGGCCCAGCCAGTATAGTGACGTAACTCTCTCGGCGTTGCCAGTTGCCCAGCGAGCGGGCGACAGGGATTGAAGATGTCTTTGTCACACTGAAACCGCCTTGCCTGTAAACAAGTTAAACCCTCCGAGATGCTGTAGTTCTAACGAGTAGGATATTCACTCGTCATATAAATCAGTTGTTTACGCAAAACTACTTTTGAAAAGCGTCTAAGTTGGCAGCACTTTATTTTCACTGCTTGATGTTTTCCAGGAGACCTAAATATAGACTTCTCCTGATTTAAGGAACTGCTTGTCTTCTTTAACAATATTTTTCACAGAGTGAGCACTTACATAACAAGCTGGTGCCGTTAATTTTCGACTCTGAGCGAAATTTGTACGTTCGAAAAAATCTTTAATTGACAGCTGTTTGAATAACGAAAACGCATGAAAAATAATATGTGTAACCTGCTTACGTAAAATCTTACGAGTTGTCTCTCGCAATCACTACTACGCATATGTACTGCACTTGCTAGGTGACATATTTACCGACTTTGAAAATCTTAAAGGATCACTGCTTTACTGAATGCAAGTTACAAAATGCATCAGCTCTATGGTTGTGTCTGTGTTTCTTCTGACTTTAAGGAGCTATGGTAGGTAGCGAACTGTAGGTCAAGAGAACTAAGATTCCGGACCAGAGAAGCATTGTTAAACGCATTATTTCCCGGTTTCGTTTGGAACATCGTCTACATCTGCCGTAAGCATGCGGCAGTTGGGTTAATCAGCTCAGTGCCTTGATGGCTGTTGTACAATGCACATTATTGTTACATATTTTGAGGACTCCTAAACTCAAAAGCACTTTTAAAGAAAGGTTCGTACGCACGCGTGTAGGTAAGTGTGCGATCGCGAACAGCATGGCTCATAGAAAAAGCACAGGATATACACAAAACGAATTTAGTAAAATGCAGTGTTTGGGAACATCTCTCAGTTACTTATCGTCTTACGGGGTCTCGCAAGGGGTGAGGTATATCCATTGACCAGTGAACTGCTGACAGTTGCAATACTGGGCTAGAGGCGTGGCGCTGTAATGAGGACAAGGAAATGTGTGGGGGAAGGAAGATACGCCTGGCCTCCTAGAGAAGCCACGTTTCAATTTTCTTTAGATTAACCTCCAAATTCTTAATACCCACTATAGAAAAAATTGCAAATGTTGCTTGAAATAAGTAGCGTTTATTGGGTTAAACAACTCTGTGTTATAAGAAAAGCTGCAACTCTGTCCTTAGAATCACAAAAAGGTTCAAAGCTTTACAGCAAACATAATGCAATACTATATTGAAAAAATATAAACGGTTTACCACTTCTATAAATCCTGGAATTAAAATTCCTATCGAAATAGCTGTAAACATGTTTGACTATTACGTTATATTATAATACACTTTGTTTCTGAATAAAAGGTTTTCTTGTAATACTTATGCAATAAACCGCCTTTCTTGGGTGACGTTAAAATGTAATTACTTTTCTGTGAATGTGCACAGTTTCTGAAATTTGTTAAGCTGTGTTACCAGCTTGCCATAGACCAATGATCTCGCTAGTGTAGCTTCTGATACGCACGACAACAGTTGTAGCTTAATGAGTAACGATTTAGTGCGCATCAGAAATAAGTAACATTTCCCTTTTATGCCAACGTTTATTGGTTACAACTATGTCCAGCCAGTAACATGAATACTGCCCAATCATTGGAGAGGGGTAAAAAGAGGGAAAGAGGGGAAACTACTAAGGCCTTGTTAAATAACCATTATACCCTTGCATTTTGCTAAATTCGCTTTCTGTACCTATAAAAAGCTTTATATCTGCATAGCTGACCTGAACTCTACGAATAACCTTTGAAGCCTGCTTCATACATATTTAATTTTGTATAATTGGGAAACGATTACAGATAGACAAGAACGTACAACTCCTTAAAATGTAATGTTTCGTATCCCATATAATTGCTTCACAAAATTAACCATTTGCAAGATATTTCATGTTTTCTTCACACATTTTTTAGGCTTTAGTGTTTCATCCGGTAGAATATTTTAAGATCTGCCTTCTTAGCTCCTTCTCCTTTATACAGTGTGATCTAATTTCACAAAGGAGAAAAAATATCGTTTATTGTATCTGTCTTCTACAAAGTATTCTTATAAAGCCTTATGTTCCTATTTACTCCTAGTAAATTGTGACAAATTTTCGCAGAGATTTCTGATGCTCAGTTCTTTACATTCTGGGTTGAAATTCCGTACTCTTTCCGTGACATCGTGAGAAACAACTGAATGGCGACCACTTCAAACAGTAACAAACCAATTAAAACAAACACCTCAAAATGACCAATGACAAAAGGGTTTATTGTAGATAAGTTTGCATTTTAAAGAGCTCTACAAGCACATTTTTGTGTAGCGAATTTTTTCTTTTATTGTTTACTCGTACAATTTGCCAACATTGTACAAGATACATTCCAAATGAACAAGACTTCACGGACTATTCGCAGAGGATTCAAGATACGAAGTTTATACATGGAAATATATTAAATGATATTTTATCAAAACCGTTGGAGTTGTTTCTGAGAAAATGAAAAATGACAACATAAAGGTGGATAATTTGCTGAGGGTAGATTCTCTTGAAAAGTCGTTGAGTCGCAACCTGATTAACTTTGGTACATACATGTGCCCACAAAGCGAAAGAGAGAGAGAGAGACTATCTTAGTAAACAGGAGAAGAATTAATAATGAAACATAATTTTTGCAATTATAAATAAAACGTAAATTCTTTTATTAATATAGGAAGAATGTATTTAGACGATTATTCTATTTTATAAACATTTAACACTTGGAGCGGTCAATTTGCAAACAAAAGTAAATGTAATCTTAGCCATGTCCTATGGGAGGAATTAGGGGTATCATGATATAAATAAATACATAAACACAAATACAAAAGTAAATAAATAATTAAATAAACAAGTAAATGAACAAGCAAATGAACAAGTAAATAAACAAGTAAATAAACAAGTAAACAAACAAGTAAATAAACAAGTAAATAAACAAGTAAATAAACAAGAAAATAAACAAGTAAATAAACAAGTAAACAAATAAATAAACATACAAATAAATAAGTAAATAAGTAAGTAAATAAATAAAAATAAATAAGTAAACAAGACTTAAGTACTATATACCTTCATATATGATAGCGCTAATTTTACAGCTGGTCTTTCATAATTTGTTGAAAGTACCTCCTCAGAACCATGTAGGAAAATAGAGGTGCTTTTTTAAAGATATGGAAAGTAATAAGTAAGTTTAATAACTCTCTCCGCCTCTTTTACTCTCTCCTATCAGCAGTTTCCAGGCGGGCAGTTCTTTAATAGAACTTCGTTTTTTCCATTACTGCATTGTGGCCTTGTCAGACGTTTTCCTTTGAAGTCTCTTTTGGATGTTTCGTTCACTTAGGTTTTCTATATTTCCTTTTATAACTTATTGGGCCGTTAGTAAACCCCACTTTTATATCTTGAGAGTTCCATTCTGTTCAAATTTACTTGGATGTAGAGCATTCGGAAATTTACAAAGTTGTCACGGATCAGGGGTTTTGGGCAGCGACGTATTGAGGATTATGTTCAAGGAACTAGAGCAACAATCTTCCTCCTCCTTTTCATCATTATCATTATCATCATTATTATAATTATTATTATAAATAACAATGTGACAAATCCCACACCTGACACCACTGTGCCAATAACACACTGTCACTGTATTTTCCTTAAAACTGAAGCTCGAAAGCACAGCCCTGTTTTGTCGTCGTTTACAATTCGTCGTAACCTTACAGCTCTCACAACTGTTTTGTCCGATTGTAACCTTGACTCACAGTTCACAGTCCTTCTGTCTCTCAAAATGCTGGCTTCGGTGATCACACTCACTAAACTGTTTCAGACAACTCCGACCACGATTAAATGTATGCACAGTTGTCATTGACAATACACGCGTTCTCTCAACACTGACTGTACGCACACTTAAAAGTAACTGCCAACTGCTGTCTCGCTCAACACTTAACAACTATATCATAAAAAACTTTCTTCTCTTCCCGTCTCGATTCAGTTATAAAGGCAAGAATGGCGCAGCACGGATTTTTCTCGAAATTCACCTTTTCTAGAACTTCTCGCAAATAAGCCGGCAGTTGGACGCTTCCAGAACCAACTGGAAACACTTGGTTCTGCCGTGCTTATTGTGTCCTTGTTCTAACCGCTCCATTGTCGTTGATGGTCAAAGCTAGCTGTTAGAAGCGGTAGAAAGACGTGAACTACATACGTTTCAAGGTTAAGAGAGGACAGAACAGCTGTGAGTTGCAAGATCACAACGAATTATTGTAGCTTCTTTAACGACAACAGAGGACTGTCTTTGTGAATCAATTAGAAGGAAAATAAAGTGACAGGTGAAAAAAGTAACTAGACCTGTCATTTACCACACTGATTTCAGGAGTGGGATATGTCACATTGTCAGTTTGGCATATCGCGGGTTACAGTTTCATTTATGTTATCACTCTGTTATGAAGCATACCTGCTGATCGACAATTTGGAATTAAGAGTTGTATGTGCACTGTTGCCTGTGTTTTAGTTGTTCGAATAAGAATTATTACACTTTATGTCCAATAATACTTCGTAAACTAGAAACCTGCGAAGTAAGTAACAAATTCGTGCAATACCTTGCATGTTTTCACATTCTGCTTTGTGTGCTATTAATGCAGTTTTATTTCTACCTTGAAAGGGTAATCAAATAGACTAATGAGTTATTATAGTGTAATAAATTCAGGTTTAATTAATGTTTAACAGAAACTCAAACAACGATAGGTCAATATGGTACATTGTATGACGTCAGCAGTTTTATTTGGCGTACCCACTCCAGGAGCAACCACAATGTCAACAGCCAACATGCAATATTTGCACATACGACATATTTGCCTTTTGAAGGTAAACCTTACGCACTTATTAAATTTTGCAATATACTTCCAACTATTCTTGTAGAGTAATATCCCCGAGATCCTTTGGTGTAGTATATTCAATGGTCTTTTGCTAAATTTATATTGATTGAGCTATGCAAGTACCTAGAGGATTATGAACTCGAATCAAACAAACAAACCAACAAAACGGACAAAATTAGCACATGCAGTGCTAAGCTTGTTTGATTTTATTCGTCTGTATTTTATTAACACTCCTGCTTCATTTTGATGAATAATGCAGAGCAAAAAATCCATCCATTGTGAATACCAGCGACAACAAAGAGTGGAGAGACTCTTATAGGGACATAAAAACACGACTCTAATTTAATATTTGTTTATGTTAACGTTTGAAGTACTTTTTGTTCAAATAGAACACAAACTAACAGTGCTTTTCTGTACTTGTTATGGGAACCTCAAGATTTCGATGAACACAAGACAGTCTCCATATAAACCAAAAGAAAACATTAGTATATCCATAAGTATGATCCATTAGATTAACCATTGCTATCAGATGCTGCAGATATATAGTACAACAAAATGCAATCAATGGAGCTGAAACTTTAGCACTATTGCGAAGGAAATATAAGTTTCTACTATGTTAGGGATGGGCAGGAAATAAGCCAACGGTTACATTTTAATGGTCACAGAAGCAATGGATACAAAGTAACTTGTTCTATGTGCAATTAAGGAGGAGTTCATTAAATTATGGGACTGGGTGACATCTAAGTCCAGCCTAATCAGTTTTATTAACTGAACGTCAAATTTGGAATGAAGAAAAAACCATAATTTTGGAAAAGAGTCACTAGTGTGGTGCACTGATGGCTCAAAAATGGATGAGAAAACTGATGTAGGATTTTATAGACCTAATTTTGACCTACCAGCTCTTGGCAAGGAGTTCGCCATATTTCAAGCAGAAGTTCCTGCTATAGAAATATCTCTCCACATAAATGTCAATACGTTGGCAAAATTTATATCTTATCGGACAGTCAAGTAGCTATAAAGGCTCTTAGTGCTTTCGTCATTGCAACTGAGTCAAAGCTTGTCGAAGACTTCTGCTGATATTAAATCAGCTGGCAAAACACAATAAGGTCATCTTAATGTGAGTGCCAGGTCATGAAGGAGTTGAAGGCAACGAAATTCCTGATCGCCTAGCCAAAGAAGGAATGAAGATATTGCATTCATTGGCCCAGAACCATTTCTAGGAGCACCAGAATGCTATATCAAAGAAAAGATAAAGGTCTGGAAACGCAAGAAAACAAGCTGCTAGTGGAAACAACTTCCAAAGCTAAATCACGCAAAACAGTTCATTGAAATTTCAGCGAAAACGGCAAAAAAGATGTTCACATTCAATTGAATCAAACTAAAAAGTGACTATTTGGCGTACCTATAGTTACGTTCTTGCTATCATAGTTAAATTTATTACCTAATGGGAACATAAAATTAAAAAAAGAATATTTACAAATCTGATCCGGTTAATCCGGAGATCCAGATAAACGCTGCGTTACTGCATTTGGAGCAGGCTACTATTAGTTTTTTTTTTTGTCTATAACCAATAATAAAACATGAACTGAAATATATCAAATTACTTAGCGCTTATAGGCCTTTTAACCTTAGAAACAAAGGCAAAAGAGTTGCTAATCGCTTTGTTCTTGATTAATACTAGTTGCATGTCACTAAAAGCATCGGTTTGCGAAAGTAAAAGACCTTCGAGCACTTAATGTTCTGTAGAGGAAACACTAAGTACGTTTTCTAAACTGCAGTGTTGCCAACTGTAGCGGAATTTCGCCTCGCATAGCAAAATTTGAAGATTGGGAAACATTTCGGCGAAAAAAGAAAAACTGAGAACATGTAGCTATTTTTGTCAATATTAATTAAAAATATACTTAACAAACATGTAAAAAGTTTCAGTCAATATTCTATGTTTTGAAGCTCAAACATTTAACATTGGCAAGATGTTACTTGTGTTACCTTGCGAAAATACTGATGTAGGAAGGCTGTTTTCTATATTGGCTGACATGAAATTAAAAAAGGAACAAGCTAAATACATTCTTAGTGGGCTCTTAAGAGTAAAAATTTATATTCAAATGAGAGGCAATTGCTAAATTAAATATCCAATAACTTATGAGCATGTAAATAAATTTAGGAAATGCATGTACAATTTTTCAGGAAATGTTCATATACCCCAGAAAATGTATTTCCGGCATTGATGACTAAAGATGAAACAGTTCCTTCGTAACCAAGATATCAGCGTAACGTCAATGCGCACTATATAAACATTACGTCATTGGGATGGGGTTTCCTGTATTGTCTTATGCACCTGGAATCTGCTCTTGTTGACCTCTGACCGGGTGCAAAGTTCAGAATCAGCTACAGTGTATAGTTCATGCATAGGCAACCTCGCATCCATTGAAGCAATTGTTTCATCTTTATTGACGACTCTTAAAATACTGTAAATAGCCTTCATATCTGTATACCTCCTTCAGTGATTTCTATTAAGCCTCTTAATACAGTTCAAAGTCCTCCTGCTCCTTTGCCGCCACCGCCACCGCCACTACCATCGCCACCGCCACTGCCACCGCCAATCGGTCATATTGGTCATCTGGCTCCCCACAGAGAAAGGCGTGCTATCAGTTTATCATCATTTTTATAGCCATGTTCTATTGGTAGCGGCATGTAGCGGTATTTTCTTGTATCTGTGGCGAGATTCAATGTTTTTTGTTGGTAACACTGACTGTACCTGATTTTTTGGAAAGGGCGTGTGGGCTTTTGCAGACCTGTTTCCCAGAATGAGTGGGTTGAGTTTTAAATACGTTTCATAGGAAACTGCCCGAATGGAATATCTGGTTAGTCCAATTCATTGCTAATGGAACTTATTTTAAAGGCTAAAAATAACAAATCTCCAAAATATGAAGCAATATGCAAAATTTTTATAAAGAATGAAGATTACAGGCTATTATGAAATATGACATTTTTGACGCGTGCATTGCATTCTACTGACTGCAAAATGTAATAATACTGGTTCCCAGGACGTTGGTAAGCATGGTTTAGAATATGAAATTTCACATTTTGCCTATCTCTGGTTATTATGCAATTACGTCAATTCTGTGTAGTAAAATATTTACGAATATATCTCGTATAAAAATGAGTGTCTGCTTTGCCCCTTATGGGCTGCTAAGCATTCATCCAATGCGTTGAAAATTGGCAAACTTTAATTTTTTTTTTTTTTTTTCATAGACAAGGTATTTATGTTATCTATTTTACTATGCAGCGTATTACATTCATATCGTCTTTTGTTTTATCTAATATATTTACATGTCCTCTACCTGCCCTTCGACATTCAATTCATATACGTTTCCATGATTGAAATAGAAATGCAACGTATTACATTCACATAGTTCTCTCTACTCACTTTACTTTTACAAAACACAACATTTCTTTCTCTGCTCTCACTTATGCAAGCAGTACATATAATTTTCTATATGTTTGAAAAACAAATGCATAGTATCACAAGGTTTTCTCTACTCTTCTTCTATGTAACACAATGAGATGTTTTACTCTGTTCGCTCTTCAACTTAAAAATAATGCAATTTTCTATATGATTGAAATACAAATGCAACGCATTACATTCACAGGGTTTTGTTAGCTCACTTTCCTTTTATATAATACATTCACACGCCCTTCTCTACTTACACTTCAAAAACATACACTTATCTATAGCGTTGAGATAGAAGTACAATGTATTACATTCACGTGGTTTTCTTTACTCACTTTTCGTTTGCGAAACGCATTCACATGTATTTCTGTTTTCACTCTTTTACAAACAATTCATACACTTTTCTATATTATCGAAATAAACGACAACATATTACATTCACGCGGTTTTCTCTACTCGTTTTTTTTCCCTGTGGTAGTATCCTAGGAGTTTTAATTAAATAATTGTTTAAATGTGTTAAGTAATATTTTTAACGTTTCCAAAGAAGCACAAGGTTGTTGGGCAAGTGCAACCTAACAGTTTTAGGGATAAATAGTCAAACCATGAGCAACGCCGGGTGTATCTAGTTCATAATAAATTTTGGAGTTTTGAAATTTAAAACCGTAGTTTCAATTAAAATTTTCAAATCATCAGATATAGAGCGGATGTGGAAGAATTCCAAACACAAAGTTAATTTTGAACTTTTGTTTAGTTCCTCGCCGTAAAGTGTGTGATTCTATTGTCCGTAGAGCTTATTAATTATAGTTTAATTATTCTTCTACCTCCTCTAATGCCTTCATAATTGCCAATTGCTCTGCTTCATTATTGAAGCATCATGCGTAAATTAAATGGATTATTTCCCTGTTATTCCAATATTTCCAGAGGTGTGTGCAAAATTCATTTAGCCCCTAAAATGAAAAACAATTGAATTATATTTGACATCTGTTGTCAGCCACAAACTGTGCAGGCGATCTAACCACTATCCTTGCTGCACATATGACGGGGTTTTCAAATATCGTGTATAAAAGCATTAGCACGGGTAAATGCTGGCGTCAGGTTACTCGATGGGCTGTAAAATCCCCACGCAAAGGTTCCCTGTTTAGTTTTTCAAGCACGTTTTTATTTTTCTGAAAGTGCTCTGTGAACAGATATTTGCACTCTTCCATTGATTAAAACAGAAATGTATGAGCAGTATTCGGTAGAACAATTAATTTAATTTGTGTTTTGCTAGGACGAGCAGAAACTAAAATGTTATAATAAACGTGTGCATATTAGCAACAGAGCTCTTGCTAGAGAGAATAAAACCACCTATGCAGAAGATATTCTTTTCCAGCACCTCAGTCCTTAAACTGTGTGGAAGGTACCTTAACCTGGGATTCTAGATGATTAATGTAACAAACATGTCCAATACAGTTAGTAAACAGTTTCGCGGAAAAAAATAATTTGTGTCAAATATTTCAATCATCTAGCTTCTTGGCGAATGGACACATACGGTTTATTATTTTACTAACTGTCGCGTAAACATTGTGTGATCTATAATATAATGTCTTTTTGTCTTAATTTGAATGAATTACTAAAAGTGAGGGGGTGGGAAGGCCAGGCAACAAATTCATGCGCCAGGTATAAGCATTGGTGGATGGGGTGGCAGCCACAAGTCATTATGATAAGGTTATCATTAGGTTTATTTCAGTCTGGTAATCTAAAAATAACGCAATTGTTTTAGGAAAATGAAGGAGAGTTTTATTTATTTGTGTATTAAAAGCAATTACTTTTGTTTTACTTCGTAATTGATAATGATAATGATGACTATGATGATAATAATAGTAATAATAATCATTATTGGGGGAATCTGTATCTCTTTATGTCAGCATTATTTCCACCTTAAAATACGCGATTTCGATTGCGATTGCGCTTCCTTAGCAGAAAAAAATACATATTTCCAGTAACATTCGCATCTTTCAGGCATAACATTTCGATTCGTGAGGATTTGTCCGAGATAGTGGCTTCTTCAGGAGTGTTTTGCTTACATCTGACGGAATTCTGGCCTCGATGCACGTCGGTGGGCACAATACGAGCCGCTCGCGTGTACGAGGCATCTCAGCGTTGCCATTTGCAACCTTTAATCATATGATGTGACCTCATTTCATTGTGTTGAATATATTACACTTATCAAACCTGAAGATAGGAGGCCATGATAAGCATTGTTGTGTGCGTGTCATAGCTCCGTAATTATTCATTCATTTTAGTATCTTGCTTACTAATTGAATTGGCCCAGTGATATCAAGTTATTATTTGGTTTGTGCATCTAAAAGAGCATAATTTAAAGTTAAACAACTGCAGAATATTTGAAACAAGATCCACATCGTGTTTGCTTCTCTCAAGATGGATTGGTTTGGTTTAAGGGCGCTCAATTTCTAGGTCATCAGCGCTCTCAAGATGGAGACTGTTGAGTGCAGGAATCTTCGAACAGCAGGTAACTCAATGTGAATACCAATGTACAGCCAAGTTATGCATCTGTGACTCAGTCTACCCCTAGTAAAGACCAAGCTACCATAATAAATGCTCGTGATGACTTAACTTTAAAATATTATATCCTTGCTGTTGGCGAATTAATGTTACCAGCTAACCTCCAATTTACATCACGCATTTCCAATAACCGAATTTGCATATTGTTTAATGACAAGAAAACAGCTGAAGAACTATCTAACAAGCATAGAGAAATAAAAATCAAGGATATTACTGTTAATTTACGCCCAGTAATGACGGAAAACAAACGTATAATACTCTCCAATGTTTCTCCAGTAATACCTAACCAAGTAATTGCAGATTAACTGAGATGGATGTCAAAATTATGTAGCCAACAACACACATGCATGCAGGAAGTTCAGAACCTGTATTCTCACATGTTTTAAGTTTTAGAAGGCAGTTGTATGTATTGCCTAAATACCTCGAAAACTTGGCTGATAGTATTCAGGTCAGTTATGGAGGCACAAATTGTTGGGTGTACATTTCATCTGATAATCCACCGTGCTTTATTTGTAAGCAAAAGGGCCACCTTGCTAAGCAGTGTAAACTACCAACAGAAGCCACTAAGGTACACAACTCCAACAGGGACATCTCTGTAGAGGATTTCCCTGAACTCAAAAAGTCTGGGGCTCTCCCTGGTGACCAACAGTTGCCAAAAACCAGCGAAGTGCCTGTTAGGAATAGCACTCCTTTGAAAGACACACGCCCACCTCTCAACACTTTGTGTGTACATACATATATGTATGTATATAATAACTGTGTCATAGTGTAATAATGGTTATTGCGTTAATACTGGACACCAAATCAAAGAAAAAATGTGGCTACTCAAACCATTTAATTTCTTCCTGCCATCATTCTCATGCGAATGTATTTTAGTAGTGGCTTCTGCTACGATTTTAGATATTTCTAGTCCTTTGTTTCAGTTTTTTTAAACTTAATATTTTGAATTGTAAAGCGTTTCATGTGAGCCATAATAGGAAATGAGAAGTTTGACGACAGCCACTGATTAGGTATGTCTGTGTGCCATTTTCTCCCATTTACATGCCACCTTTTACCTACCTCTAAAGTCATATCGGCGGCTTTTTAACTTTATAGCAACTGCTCAACAGTACATTCCCTTATCGTAGTGTTAATCTTTGGGTGTGTATTACTTTTGGTTATTTGGTATATTAAATTCACGTACACATTTACATTCATGCTTCCATACTGTGGAGAAGGGGCTAAAGAAACATCCCCACCATTCGAACTCGGGACCTCTGTATTTGAAGACTAGGATAGAGGCATTCTGCCATTTTATTTTCTAATGTCACGTATGTGATCAAAGGTGTGACAGCGAGTAGCTATAACTTTTATTATAGAAGTGTGTCACAGCTAGACGTAAGCAAAGATGGTCTATTACACTGTAAAATCTGTTATTATGTATGTGATCACATTCTGTGACGCAAAAATGTAATAATCTACATGTCACATCCAAAAGCCGCTGAACTTGAATGCCAGATTAGGTATTTATCCGACTTTTAGTTAATAATTTATGCCACTCACAGACATACACAAACACACACAAACACACACACGCCCCCCCCCCCCCCGCCCCCCAATAAGTCACTATGAGACCAGAGAAGCACCGCCAGAAAATCCTTCCCAGCGCAAATTCCACCCCCTCGCCGCAAAGCACTAATCGCCGATTTCTGGTCCTGCAACCCTGAATATATGATGTAAAACAGATGAAAGGAAATGGTGATAACAGCAAATTAGTAATAGAAATAGAGAAAAAGAGAAATACTCAATTATTCGTAACCGATATAGGGAAGCCATGATAAATCCACGGTGAGTGGCCAGTCCGACAGGAATGGAATTCGCAACCTCCCGAATGCGAGCCTTAGCCGCTAATACTAAATTCACTTCACACCAAAGCGGCCCGGGTTCGATTCCAGGCAACCGCATGTGGGATTTGTGGTGGACGAAGCGGCGCTGGGGCGGGTTTCTTCCGGGTTCTCCGGTTTCCCCTGGCATGTCATTCCACCGGTGTTCCATCTTCAGTCCATGTATCATCAGTATCACCGTCTGCGGTGCCGTATGTAGTAAAAGCGGGTGTTTAACACTACCATACGCTAATACGGAGCTATCTCGCTATTAAACCACATGATAACATACGTTTTCTTCTCCACCTCCTCTTGCTCTCTAAATCTTGTTGCTCGGTTTTCGGAAGAGTAAACACGATTGTTGCAAATGTGCCAGACACATGGGGAACCAAATTAATGAATGCTCCAACTACTTGTGAAATACACAGAACATAACATGGACAGTTGACACAACATCCGATCACTATGAAAATTTGTTGAGCATCTGAAGCACCAGTTTATCGCTTTAAATTCAGTAATTCGCATTTAGTTCTACACGCGAGATGGTTCTTCGTAATTTTATTCTTTTCTCCATAAAAAATACTACTTATAAAATATTCAGCACTCTCATTTAGCTTCTATTCAGCACTCTTATGAATTATATCAATGGTTGGAATCAACGCAAAGCACCACTCCAAAAGAAGAAAGAACAAACCCCTAATGATTCCTCCTGCAATCCATTTCCCACGCTACTATTAAATTCCACTTTTAGTTCACAACTTTTAATTAATGATGAGAGCTGCAAGTTTCTCTTGCAAACTTTGGCCGTCAAGTGTAAAATACTGAATGCAAATTCTCTAGAGATATTTTCTGTTGTATAAGTAGGATATAAGCACGCAACTCTTAGCTTTCCCGACCATTCACTATCACCTTACGACTTGTATTTCTCAGTGCATGCTCTAAAATATGTTAATGTGCACTAAAATATGTTAGTATGTACTACACGTTAGGTAGCTAAATAATTTTATACACCTACTCACATTGTATCTTATTCCTTATATGTCATCCTGGAGGCTGTACAGTGTGGAAGGGAAGCCATTGCATTCCTTATAATATGTGCTTCATAGAAGCTTTTAAACAAAAAGGTCTAATGGTATTTTGTTCTTTGATCAGCCGATTTCGAACAATAAATCGTTTTGATCCAACTTGGATGCGTAATTCTATAAGAATGTACGAAGATAGCAGTTCGTTACTTGTAAGATGCACAGAGTAACTTATTTCTGACACAGCTTCTGTAGTAATTATGGGACATCACACAGGGTTGCGAAATAATTAATCATTTAAAGGACGTGTTGGAATACTCCAAGCAGCTTTTTCACACGTGTAGTAAGTCGACAACGTTGTGTTGAGGTAGCTCAGGGAATTGAGCTGGTATGTGGATGTAAACAGGTCTAGCATTTATGCTTTCGTTTTAATGTTTTGGGAGCTAACGCTTGTGATTGATCAACACTCGCGCAGTAAATACAGAAGGACAAGGCGGGGTATTTGTTTGTGTTCTCAAGAAGCACTGTTACTGTGTTTCTTTATGTACTGAGCTAGGGAAACTGACACCCACACAATCTTCAGTATTGCCAGCTTGTTTTCAAGATAACTAAAATATCTCCGTAGGAAATGGTCAGAGACAAAAACGTGAGATACAAAATGTGTTCCAAATATCGATATCCATCACTGGTTTAAATTAATGTAATGACTTCCCTTCCACCCGGTATAATTTGATTTTCAATATCATTTAATTTTTTCCAAATGTTGAGGAGTAAATTTATAACTATCAGATAATATGAGTTTATATGCCGAGAAGGACCTCGACAGATGTGATTTGACATTATTTATAGGTACTAACAAGCTCTGTAGGAATTTACCCTGGATGTTCCACACTGTCCCCTTTGTTAACAGCGCACAAAACATTAAAATCGGGATTTCTTTGTAATACACTGCACAGTTCTGCACTCAATACTACTTCGTATTTTGGAGGGGTACACTGAAATTTACTCTTCACTTTCTCTAAGATTGATAGAGACGCATGAAGGGACGAACTATGCGTTTCTAGTTTTTGTATTGCATGAAGTATAATTTTGAAATGCGCCTTTATAATAACCAGGGAGTGGAGTTTTAGTAAGAAATCCATCATGTTAACCGTGCACCTACAACGGGATTAAATTGTTTCCTTGTCCCTCCCCTTGCACTATTCCCTTGACCACGACCTTTGTTTATAGGCCATTACTTGTGTGTTGGCCTTTAATACAACGCTATTAGAGATTGGCACAGTGAGACACAAATGGTTAACAGGTTCCACCAACATTAAATATGTTGTTGTTAGCTAATGCTGGATTTCTGACAATGAAGACATTAATCCTATTGGTCTCCAATATTTTTCACTGATGATATTGAGGAGAGCAATAGCAGTAATAGTAACCGCTAACATGCTGACCTGTCATGGCATGTAATACGTCCTCTGATTGGTAATCAGAGGATATGGTCGGTGAATTTATTTTGATAATTCTCCCGGTTAGGTCGGTGAGACCCGTAAACCAACGACAGGTGTGGTCCTGCAGACATTCTGGGGGTTGTGAGAGAGCGATGTGACCGCCAACATTAAATATAGAAACGCACTAAAAGACACTAACAGCATCGGCACATTTCCGAGCACCGGACTGTACATTGGCCAAACATGGGAAAGGGGAACGAAAGGGAGCGCGGAAGAATGCATGTGAATGGGGCAAGGTTAAAGAAGCAGACTTCATAGAAGCGACTCTAGCGTCAAATATCGCTATGTAGCTGAATTTGTTTACTGAACTGCCGATGATGGTGGAGATGGTAAAATCAATGCAATTTTCACAAGGCAGTCACCCTGCGATATATGGGGAACTAATTTGTTCATAATTTAAATGGACTTTGGACTCTTCCTGTATAAAACAGAGTTCACATTGAGTTCTAACAAACCCAGAACGTGCGCTTCATTAGCGTCAACCCCCTTTTTATAATAATGAATGCTATACAAAAACTCCAGACCCTTTTGCTGTGATCAGTTTGTGCTATATAATTCATCAAAGAGAGTTTTATCTGCGAAAACTTCAAAAGATTAGAAAGTTTTAATCATTCCTTTCCAACTATTTCCAGACTACGCTGTTTGAGTACAGAAGCGTATTCATGAGAATCTCTCGTCCGATTGGTTGTGTTCTGCTCTTCTCACGGTAGATTTAATCACATGAAAAAGAACTCTGTAATTTTCTCTGGCACGTTTATCGTTCACAACTCTGGGAGATATGTAAAGCCAGTCGTCAAGTGGACTTCCACGTAATCCAGTTTTAATGAGCGGCTTCAGCACAGAAGAGGTAGAGATATTTTTGAAAAATCCATTCCTAGAGGAAGTCCTTGATTATCTTGTTTGAATTATTGAACGATCTCGTCAAAGCAGACGATTTTCATTTGTTAACCAAAGGGACAATATTGCCTAAGTTGGGACTTTGCGTCACTACTCTGATATCCTTCTTGTGAAAGAGTTCAAGAACAAAAGGGACTGACAATAATTAAAAAACAAAAAGATTGTGTATCGCATTCAGACCACCTTCTCTACTCATTGTCTGTGATACTTCCCGCATGATTTATATTTGAAAAGAGGCGTTATCTAAGTTACGAATAAACGTTGTGCATAAGGAAGGACTACTATGCATTTACAAGACCAAAGAAATTTAAGAGATGTATAACAAAAGGTAATCTTCAATAAACAGTAAATTAAGCATCAGATAGATTCTAGAACACTCCAAAATACAATTTCTAGTCTTCACTTCCTGTATGTGTACTACATCATTGAAAGTCACAATAGCTTCCAAATTCAGCATATCTGCTATAGATATCTTTAGTTATGCCATAATATGGGAATGTGATATTTTAGTTCTACTTTTACAATTCATTTGCTTCATTCCAGAAAAAAAAAGTTGATCGTGAATGTATGTTGAGGCAAACATTGCCAATACACGAGCACTAAATGCCCTAAGACCAGATATTTATTTTTAGAAGCAAATTTAAATACCTCGATTCCTAAACGCTCTTTACAGATACTTTTAACAAATGTTATTTTCCAATGTAAGTAATTCCATCTGCAACTGGAATGGTACTGATTTTGGTTCCATTGCCAAGGGGTTGGCAATAGAAGAAAGTCTTTTCCAAAGTTTTCAAAATCTTTGAACCTGTGAACTGTAGTCATGCTTCACATCTTTACCTTCAACCTATTCTTTCAAACATCTCGTCCACCCACTCCTTTTGAGCTTATCTTTGGGGATATGACGGTTTAGATAGCGACATCACTCCTTTATAATCCACTGTTTGTTACGAGAATGATGCATTCAGGACAAGTGAAGGGGTGTGTTGGTAAGTGCAAAGTCCATGTGACGCGCAGGGAGGGTGAGCTTTGGTTGTTTCATGAGCCTGCGTTTGGACATGGTTGGTTTGGACCAATGCTTGATCTGATAGAAATTCACCGCCATTATCTATCTACAACAGGCATGGGCACGAGAGGAGAGGTAGTGATTTAATGTGCCTTACTCCACTTTTGCGAGTGACGAAGGTTGTTTTGATACAAGCACAGCGGTGGCTTCGTTCCCCTTCCGCGGTAGTAATAATATCTGAGCTGGTATTAACTATTTTGTTTATATTGAACATGTTTTGCATACAATAACTATTACACCCATCTACTATGGTTAGGAAAATTACACAATCTTCAAGTTTAAGGCCTTCCTTTATCTTATGCACTTAATATTCTTACCCCGTCTTATAAGTAGCATACTTAAACTAATAAGAAACAAAAATACTAAAAAGTGGCGTTCATGTCGTTCCTTTTACATACCAGTATTCAGAAAGTACCTTTTGAAATTGCAAATAAACACCTGCAAAATCACCAAAGTTTGCTTTATGCTTCTCATTGTATTGGCGTTTGATATTGTAATGCCGGAAATCCGCATGTTAAACAGCATACTTTCCTATGGTAATTATTATTTATTTATGTTATTTAATCCTGGGATATAAAGTACTTGCAATAGTAAGTCACCATTGGGGTAATTGTCTCTGATGTGAGACTGCCTTTGTGGTTTACCAGGAAAAATACGAACTGGCTTGAGAATTTAATGTCATTCTGGCAGTTTGTCACAATAGCTCAGTGGTAGAGCGTTTGCCCGGCAAGCGGAAGGTCTGTGGTTCAAATCCCAGTTGTGGCATTGAATTTTTAAGTTCCAGTTCTACCTCTTAAGCATACTTTCCTGTTTTTGTAACTTACAAAAGATTCTTTCTGCCACTCTTCATGCAACAGAGCTCCTGACGAAGCTATACTCGCCACTGAATGAGGAGCACCGGAAACTGAAGAGCAGTGAACGGGGGTATGGCCGGTGGAGTGAGGCAAGAACGCGTTTCAATGAATTGGCCCATGCCTGATCTATAACTTCTTATACTTCCCTTTCTTCTATCTTATTGCTAGTTTATCAGATTTTCGCACATATTTTTATTCTCTCTTCAGCTGTTGTGCAAATGACAGCGTTAAAGAATAAGGAAGCGACAGCCATCTGAAAGTTTTCATCAAAGTGCAGAACTCAGCCGAGTGTACTCTGGCAGTTGACTTTTATTTTGCAAGTTATTTGTTGGTTTAAGTTTGTTAAGCATGGAAACGCTGGGCGCACAATTTTGCCGCAACACAGCTGGCACCTCAAAGGGTACTTTCATGCTTGGCTTATCCCAAGAGCAGAACCAGATGATGACTCGACATCACCCTCCCTCTGGGATGCAAACATATTGCACGAGTTATTATTAAACCAAAGAAGGTAGTCTCAAACATTGTGTGAAACATATTTTTTTAATTAACATTTGAGGTTTTAGTATCGTTTACAATTTTATCGGATGCCTTCTGTTAGCTATAGCCAAACAAATATAAAAAGTACAGCAAAATAAAAATACAAAATAATATTAATAATAATCATTAATATTATGAGTTATTACATTTTGGCTCTAAATTATACATTATACACCAACGAAGCCATTCTCAAAGATCAGTTTATATTTTAAAAATCTGATATGTTATGCTCACATGACTTTCTCTACTCTTCTCTGCAACGGGAATATGGGAATACAGCAGGCTTTGAGCGGTAGTCAAATCTTTTAAAGCTGCTCACCATATGAAGACTGAAATTCCGTTCTCTTTGCACGATCAAGGGATACAACGTGAATAACGACCTTTATTTGAGACACTTTTAGGTATTGCAAAACTCACAAATAACAAGGAATATCTCCGAAATAGTTCACTCCAAAAAAAAAAAGTGCGTTTCAACGAGACGTGCATTTTTTGTATAGTAAGATTTGGTCTATGTCTTACGGTTTACAAGCTATGCAAAAGCCATCAAGAGTAAACAGGACTACATGGGCTATAGCCAGAAAATTCAGAATATACACTTCATTTGTTATAAAAATATCTTAAACATTAGTTTTTAACCGACTTTTCGTTTTTGAGTTGTGATGTTCACTGACAGATACACACACACGCACACACACACGCACGCGCACACACACACGTGTACCTTTTTCTAAAAATGCTCTTTTTTGTTCCAGGGGCCTCAAAACATATATTTCCGGTGAAATACCGATATCGAATTTTTGGGCGTCGAATACAATACTTTCCCTACTTTACTTTTCAAAAGTAAAACCTCATCTCATTGCTGATAGCAAGAGTTGCGTTCTACAGTACATAAATGACGTAATAATTGGTAGAATTATCGGTAGTATTAGTAGCATTCGTAGGGAAAGAAGCATAATACAAGATATAACGAATTACGACATTTAATGAGAAATTCAAACATAATGATCATCATAAACTGATCATGACTTTGGCCACTGTGATCAAAATGAAAATTATACTTCTGCGTTCAAAATAACATTTACAGTGATCACTTGTAACGTCTTTCATCTGAACTAGGAGAGCTTTCAAATGTTCCGTAGGTTAAGCGGCTTTTTATATATCCTTTCTCAGTTTCGAGAAGGTTCATAGTAAAACGCTTGCGGTATCCAGAGGAATTTAGTAAAACATGATCACATAACATAATGCACTCGATATAAGTTACCGCCAGGTAGGTATGCAACACACCTAACATAGAGGTAACGCGGGAAGGTTCTTAACTGATCAATTCTACTAGGAAAGCTATCGTATATACTTACGATAGTCCACGGCAGCCTACGGTAGATTCAGAACTCTAGGCATAACCTAACAGTTTTACGAGTTGAACTTTAGAGCGGTCGGCCTTGCACTCGATGCTTGAAAGGAACATAATTATGTCCACAGCTTCAGAAGCCAAATGACCTCGTTGTCGACGGGCCGTTAAATCCCACACACTTACTCACTATTATTTCGCTGTTGTAATAAACAAGATAAGAAGCGGTCGTAGCTCTCGACAGTCAAGTTCTTTATTGTAAGCATAAAACGGATATATTTGACTACAATGATAGATTCTTTCAATTCAGGCCACTGTTTAAATGCTTAGAAATGTCACTCTCTTTGCATGACCACGGGAGGAAAAGAAAACGAATAACGACTTGCGACTTAGAATTCAAGCCAATGCAATAGCACAAACATATGTAATGATTAACATAATAATATACTTATTCAACAAAGTTCTACTTTAACAAGGTTTTCATTTTTTGTGTAGTAAGATTTTGTCTCTATCTTATGGTTTACAAGTTTACAAGCCATTCACTGAAGAGGATTTTAAGGTCTATTTACAGAAAATGTAATATGTAAATTGTATTTGTTATGGAAATATCTTAAATATGTGATACTTTTATAAAAAATGTTTGAAGTATTTCTGAAAAAATAAAAAATAACCAAAAAAAAAAAAACCTTATGAAGGTTAGTTTGGGTTTGGGAATTTTTCTGAAATGCTTGCATTTGAGCTGTGCTGCACATACACACACACAGGCATTTTTCTAAAAATGTAATCTATAGATTCAGGAGGCTCAAAGCATGTATTTCCGGTGAAATCTCGGTATCAAATTTTGCGTTGGAATGCAATATTTTCTTTAATTACGATAGGAAAGTGGAAGAAAATAACAATGTGAAGAAGAAACATGTTAAATACATATTTTGATAGAATAAAAAGTCCCTACATTTGTTGTTAATCATCGTCATCCTTCCTGACGGTTCTTATATGGTATATGACCTCAGGGGGCAATCTGAACCCACCAAGCCACGGCTGGGCAACTAGTACTCTGTGAGCGCAGACCACTCGCGGCCTTGCACAGATAACTGAATATGTGGGAAGTAATAAAGAAATGAAACAGAAAAAAAGAAATGAGGTTCGCCCAAGCTTTTTCGCTAGTTGCCCAGGCCTGTACCAAGCGACCCATCTCTCAGGTGGTGGCATATAGTAGGAGCAGCCAATTACCTCCAATAGTAGGGAAAAGAGAAGATGGCAGTAAATGAGAGGACCTACAGCTTTTAATATGGAGAAGAGCTAATCAGAGGCAAAAGTGTGGCTTAAAATCACTAGCCCAAACATGGGAATGAAACACTTTGCGACGCTGTCAATTTATCGGTAATCATACAAAGATTTTCGCGACGAAAAAGTCAATTTCACGGTAACTGCACGAGGCGAACAACGGAAAATCCCGTTCAACATCCGGAGATCCAAGAGAATAAAAATGTTACTTCCTGCACTCCAATACATTAGTGAAACAGGAGTCGAATCTCAAGATTTGGAATATAGAAGATTACCTAGGAAAGGAAAACACATAACCCTAACGAAAATATTTAATGAGCTGCATTCACATAAATTTCCCTACTCACTCATCTACACACTATTTTTACCAAAGATTATTGCTCTATCTACTTCGACTTAGTAGATATGAACATTCATTATAACGTACACATTTTACTTGTAGTTGAAAGGATTACAGCAGGTTAGAGGCTGAACAGGCTGAAGTGTAACACCTGTTGTAAAGAAAGCGAATTTAGCAAACTGCAAGTGTATCATGATGATTTAACGAGATCTTCATAGCTTCCCCCCTTTTCCCCACTCTTTACCCCTCTCCAGTGACTGAGCAGTATGCATGCTACTGGCTGGACATAGTTATAACCAAATGACACGTCGGCATGAAACGCAAATATTGATTATTTCTGACGGCTCACTAATGCGTTACTCATTAAGCTATAACTTGCTTGTTTTACACCAAGTGTACAGCTATACGTGATCAGATTGATATAATAGCATGCTAATAACACAGATCGACAAATTCACAGAAAAGTGATTAAAATCCACCAAGAAAGAAAGGGAGATTATTGCAACGGTATTAGAGGAAAACCTTTCAGTTGAAAGCAGGAACTGTATTATAATTATAAAGTGTAATAGACATGTTTAGAGCTATTTTGATACGAATTTTAATTCTAGAAGGATTAAAAGTGTTTATGTTTTTCGATATAATATTTAATTGTGTATGCTGAAAAGCTTTACAGTTTTTGTGATTCTAAGGACAAATTTAAAGCTTTTCTGATAGTACAGAACCGTTTAACCTATAAATGCAGCTTATTTCCAGCAACATTTACAACCCTTTCCGCAATAGGCATTAAGAATTAGGAGATTCATGTAAAGAAGATTAAAACGTCCCTTTTGCTTGTGCTCATTACAGCGCCACGCGTCTATCCCCGTATTGCAACTGTCAGCACCAGCTCATTGGTCAGTAGTTATACCTCACCACTTGCGATACTCCGTAAGACGATAAGAAACTGAGAGATGCTCCCAATCAGTGCATTTTACTAAATTAGTTTTGTGTACATTATGATAATTATTTAGAAGCACTTCTTATATTTCCCCTTCATTTTAGCATGGACAATGCTCCAAATTGCATTAACTTAAAGCCATTTTCATAGAAACCCTAAATCGAAAGGTGTAGATTTTATACATTCAGGCCAACATTTTTATTCAAGTTTTGTGATTAATATTTGAATACTTTGATTCCGTTGTTCATAAGAAGAGTGGGAGAGGTAATCATTTAGATACTCGGCTAGGGCTGCTGTTGTTTGTCTCCACACCCCCGCAATAACATTGATCCCTCCTTCTGTTGTCATGGAGACGCATCTTTTCAATGCGTTCATTTCTAATGATAGAGTGGGTGTAACCTCGCGCAACAATGCGCTCCAATCGGAACGGAAAGAGAACGGGTTTCGCCATTCCTCGGAATTATGACTAGCTATCTCCATAGACATTATACAATAACAGTAGGTCAACGTTTACAATCAAATCTCCATGTCAATTCCAAACAAAGAAATAGCAATATATGTATCAAGTGCATAATCTAGATGCTCATGGCAAGTCTGCTTGTTGCTCGAACCCGTATAGGGTGTGACAATGGATGAATGAATGAAAATGTTATTCGGGTATGTTTTTCAACATGCCCTGGCTGTTCAGGAACACCCCTCTTCAGCCTAGTTTTTTGTGTTTTTGATTGGATGGTTGTGTGGCGGATTTCTTTGGCGTGTGTGTGTGTTGGTGTTGTGGGTTTTGTGTATGATGAAAATGGTGTCTGTTTGATCATCCCTAGCTGCGTGGCACGTCCTCTACCCGAGAAGAAAATGTTTTTTTTTTTGCTGGATTTTTATTGGGTTTATATGCTTACTGCAACAGCTCATCGGTAACTTTTTCATGTTTGTATGTGTGTGTTTGTGTTAGGTGTATGTGTGTGTTTTTATTTTATGTGTTTGTGTTTTTTGTGTGTTTAGATGTTTTGGAAGTGTGCTTGTGCTTGTTCTTGTTGCTGGTATTTGTCGTATACAGCAATTAGTGTTATGTGTTATGGCATATGACATGTGTTATGTGGTGTGACAATTTACGCCAGGGTCAATTTATGCAATTTTAGCATTAGAAACTGTAGGAAATAATGACGGGATCCATAGCTGATACGCTAAGTAACTCGTAAGTTACAAGACATTAGCTTCTTTGCCTCATTTCATTTATTATTGTATGGCGTGCTGAATCAATTTTGCAAGAGTTCCTTCCTGGGAGAGAAGTGAGCAGATGTTACGGACAGTGATATAACACACTATCAACAGTGCTTGGCATGATTGAGTTAATTAATAAAGCCTAAGTATCCCGTAAGGTGCAAAAGCTTCCTGCAAGAGGGAGAGCTCTTTTTCTAAGACTTATGTGATGACTTATTCCACGTGAGGAGAGAGTTAGCACTGTGAATATTAATACTTGCACACATTGGATTTTTCTTAAACTTCCATTAATAATTCTTAAAAGCAACCTATCGTGATTCATATCTTAGTGTTTCTATATTTAATAATTTGACTTTTCTACACCTTCGTTAACACCCCCCCCCAAAAAAAAATCACAGAATGGCTTCATCTTCTCTCTATAAGCTACGGCAACTTGAAATATATCCATTACGTCGTTGCTATAGGAAAAAAGCCAGTGATATTATATGCGTGTGTGCTATGTTGTGCTAGCTATGTACAATATTGAGTACAACAATAACTGGTAAAAATGTGTAATAATTTTATTTATGATACAAAAGTTAAAAGGCAGATGTGATTCTGCGAACAGAATAAAGTAATTATTTTTACTTTCTCTACTACGTAGAGAAGTATTGTATTCGACACAAAAGTTTGATATCGAGATTTCACCGGAAATATGTTTTCAGGGCCTCTGAAACAAACAAAAAGTTTTTTAGAAAAAGACCCGTGTGTGTGTGTGTGTGTGTGTGTGTGTGTGTGTGTGTGTGTGTGTGTGTGTGTGCGCGCGCGAGCGGATGCGCGCCTATGCGGACAGAAAAATCGAACGAAAGTAGACCAAAAGAAGGTTAAAAACCAACGTTGATATTCAAGTTTAATATCTCTTAAGAATACGATGCGAAGATTTTGAAGAAAATTCTTCCACCCTAAACTACCCTTTACATGAAAAATGTTTAGGAAATGTCGATTTTTCTCAAAATGGCTAACGATTTTAATTAAAATGACATGTTTAAGATATTTTATGGCAAATAAAAGGTATATTTTGAATTTTCTGGCTATAACCCATGTAGTTCTGTTTACGTTTAATGACTTGTATAACTGGCAAACCATAAGAGTTAGACGAAATCTTACTATAAAAGTAGATCTCGTCAAAACGCACAAGTTATGTTCCAATTGATTTTTTGTGTAGTGAACCGTTTCGGAGATATTCCTTGTTATCTTTTGGTCATGCAAAGAGAACGGAATTTCAAAGTTACCATATAGCGACCACTCTTAAAACATTTCATTACCGCTTAAAGTCTACTGTATTCTGCTTGCACCAACAAGAAAATTTGCAATAAGATCATTTATACAGATGTTTATGTTGATTAACATAAAATAGGGGAATAAGCGTTTGTAAGAGTAGTTTGTGCAAGAGTGGAGAAAGTCATGTGAGTGCAACATATCAGATTTTTTTAACATGTGTGTCACACTCTAGTTATTTATAGAGATGCAGCTGCACTCCTTGTCCACGTGAGAAGAGTAATCAAACCTGATGATTGTGGTAATTTTGTACACGGAGAACACATGACAAAAATAATGTGGAATATATTCCATATATGTAATATCATTCTATGAGTTAAGATAATTCTGCTTCTGTGTTTTAAAAAAGAACAGTGACAAAACATTTTATGACGCCAGTAGTATGTTTAAAGTTTAAGTTTTTGGTTATTGTTTGCATTTTTATTTCTTCGGTTTGTTCGTATATATTGCGTCTAATAATAGTAAAGTAATAAAATCTAAAATACTTTCATGTTTACAGATTTTTAATGTATCTACCATATACATTTTTTAAAAAGGAGAAGTAAGTTGGGGCATAAATTACCCCATAAAAATTACATGTGATTCTGAAAGAAACAGGGTTCAATGGTTAATCTGTAAGTAGTTTGTTCTGTAAGACTGAAACAGAGAGTGGTTGACACACGGATTCTGATTTCTCGATGACGTTATTGAATACTGCAATTTAATATAAACTATTGTTTATCAGGTGTAGGTGCTATAAACAAAGAATATCTTGCGCAGAATGCTTTGCCAACCAACAAAATTGTAGGAACAATCACATACTTCCGATACTATAGCAATTCACATATCCCCATTCCTCGTAGATTTCTATCTGCTTTAATGCTTTAGGAAACGACAGTGATCCCTTTCCCTGCCCCCTCTGTAAAATGAAGGTTCTATGATAACATCAATCACTCAAGGAGAAGAGGATAGGAAGATGATATCCGTCACAGTGCGTGGCGAAACACTGGAATAAAAATCTGTGTTGTTGCATTCAATGACTTCCTCTACTTAACTTTGAATTATTCTTATGCTTATTCTTCTTCCTATTTTGTGTCAATCAAGATAAACATTTACAGAAATTCTTTTGCAGTGTATTTCCTTTAGGTACCATGGGAATAAAGTACCACAGTAGCTTTAAGCCATATTAAAATATTTTAAGAGTTGGTAGCCATGTAATGATTTTAAAGCTCAGTTCTCTTTATATGACCAGGACATTAAAAAAAGAATGACTCACTATTTGAGAAAAGTAAAAGTATTTGAAAGAAGATCCCGAAAGTGGCTATCTCGACAAAATGGGAAAAAAGATTCGACACAAATTGTGTACTTTAATAAAATCTACATTTTTGTGTAGTAAAATTTTGTCTATGTTACGGTTTATCAGTTATATGAAAGTCATCCAGAAAGAAGACTGAGACAAGAAATTCAAGATTTGCATTTCAACTGTCGTGAAAATATCTTAAACATATAACATTTTGATCAAAATCGTCAAGAGTTGTTTTTGAGTAAATCAATTTGTTTGAGTAATGGTGGGGTCTCGGCGTTACATGGCAGGGAATATGCTCTCGGTAAATCTTGGTCCTTTCTCGGGGTGGTCTCGTGTCTCCAAATCCCCCTGTGAAATTTAGAGTACTATTTGAGCTTCGTAATTGAAATAATAGGTTATGGTGCAAGCATATTGGCACATATACTTCGGATCAAAACTTGTGCAAGATTCAACACACACACACACACACACACACACACACACACACACACACACACACGCACACACACACACACACACACACACACACACACACACACACAAAAGAGGGTGCCCATTTCTTTAACTTTCTTTATGGATTCATGGTTCTATAAGATGTATATTCCGAGAAATCACGATATCCAATATTCTGGATAGAATAAGTACAGCAGTTTCTGTTACTACTATAACTAGATCTAAAGAAAGTAGAAATACACTTCAGTAAAATAACTGTGTGTTACAAGTTGCGATGCAACGTCAAACATTTTAATGTCCCTGAAACGATTATATTATGGACGCTGGTCACCTAATTAATTACAATTAGGGTAGCCACGCTTCTGTGTCTCCCTTCCAGCCAGCGGCTATGACACAGCTAATAGAGTTAACGTGCAAGCCCCAAGTGAGTTTAGCGTGTTTGTGTCCCACATATCCTGCTGCCATACAGCCATAATGACGTTCGAGATGCTCTCCCTACCTTGCCGTCTAGCTAGTCGCAATTGCTTCTTGCCCTTCAATATCTGCCACTGAACTCGCAGCAGGGGCAAAGAGTGGAACAGTCAGTCAACTCCATTATACGTGCGACGTATCACAGTCGTGTAACTTAACAGCGTCTCGGAGATCTATAGGTGCCGAGAAATGGGAAGGGCAGGTTTTACGTCTCACATAGGTACCAAGTACCACATACCGAGAGAGTAAAATAATGCCGAACCAGCTGCGCGGTATTTTGCCTATCCACGTCCTCGGCACTCGTTGCTGTCTGCCACTATTATAGTAAGGCGCGGATGAAACCATATAACATTTTTAAAACAACTTTTAAGCGCTTACTTACCAACTTTATGAAAGGAGATTGTTATTGGAGCTCTGAGAAACCTAATATTATTCAAGAAGTGCCCCACTTTATGGCAAAATTGATGTGTGGTGCGCCATTAGCGGAGAAAGGATTATAGGGCCATTTTTTCGAGCCAACAATTGACGCCCGTACATACGTGAATACAGTTTTACCCCCTTTTTTAGAGAATCAACAGACAGCGTGATTTTGCCCTTTTTTCAACAAGGCTCTGGAACAGCTTATACGGCCAATCTTTAGATGACAATTGAAAGCGTCTTTCAGGACAAAATTATTAGTAGAGATTTAGACTCCCAGTCCCCAACATAACCTTCTGCGATTTCTAACTCTGGGGTAACTTAAAACAAAGTGTACAAGACACTTGTACACACACCAAAATATCCGCCAGGATATTGCCAGCATTTCTCAACCAGTGATGGATAGTTTCCTAAAGAGGTGCCACAAATGTATGGTCAACGATGGTGGCCAGTTTCAGAATCTCTTGTCATAAACCTGGTACTTAAAGCCTTTAACAGTAGTTTTAAAAATGTTGTATGGTTTCTCCGTGCCTTTCTATGATAGCGACAGGCGGCAACGAGCGCCGAAGACGCGGACAAGCAAAACACCGCGTACCGGTTCGGTACTTTTTTACTCTCTCGGTGTGTCCCTCTTATTCCACAGTCCCTCGGCTACATTAGCTTCAACTATTTCCCAAATCTCAGCTGTTAGTATACTGGTGAGTCGATAAGAGACTTGAGTTTAATTGCATTTTCTGGCAAGATTTGTTTCCTCAAGACTTTTTATCACTGAAAATTTTGCACCCGATGAAGCTTCATTAAATCTGAAGTTTTCATTAACCATTTCCAAGATATTCCTTGTTATTGGTTTAAGTTTGAAAGCAATTATATTTTTCTGAAATAGAAAGTCGCCATCATTTTCTTTTTTCTCTGAACATGTAAAATGAACGGAATTTCAATGTCATCACATGCTCACCAGCTCTTAAAACCTTTATTATTATCACTTATGCATAATTCATTTCCCTATTCCCAGTGTATCTGCAAGGAAATATTTATAAAAGCATGTAAGCAGATGTTTCTCTTGATTAACGTAAATTATATAGAAAAATAGTTTGATGGTGAATGGGTAGAGAAAGTCATGTGAATGCAACACATCGGGGGGTTTTTTTAAAAAAAAAAATATTTGTGTTTTTTATTTAAGGAAATGTCCACTAAAACGTTTGTTTTAAGTTTACAGTCAGTTTGCCTGAAGATTTAAACTTAAGTCTGTCTTGTGTAAACATAAGCTAATCTTTCATCTAAATATCTGTATTTATCCCAATATAATTTATTGTGTTTGTTGTACTTAACATTTGTGTTTTCAACTCATTTTCTTTAATAAAATTAATAGCTCAGAAATCTAAGGCAATATAATGGCTGTACACTAGAATTTTAATTATGTGTACGTACTCGATGAATTTCGGAAGATCCGGATGAAAACACCATTATGTAGAACGTTTTGCCAAGTAGCGTGCTGAGAAAAACTCCAAAAACTAACATCCAAGATGAAAATGGCGGGCCCCGTAGCTTAGGTGGTACAGCACCTGCCTACTGTGCAAGGGGTTACGGGTTCGATAGGCGCTTGGGTGGGACGTTTACTCTAACCAGGATTATTCCTAACCTTCCCCAGAGTCTGAAGTATGAATGAAAGTGTTTGTGTGTGTGTGTGTGCGTGTGCGTGTGCGTGTGCGTGTGCGTGTGCGTGTGCGTGTTGGTGTGTGTGTGTGTGTGTGTGTGTGTGTGTGTGTGTGTGTGTGTGTGTGTGTGTGTGTGTGTGTGTGTGTGTGTGTGTGTGAATTTAACAAATAACAACCCTAAAGACCCAAAACTCACTGTTTTAACGAGTTATCATTGTCTATAGACAATATGCTCCACAGGAGAGGCCACCGATATGGTTAAAGGAGGGATAGAAGTAAAACAATAAACAAACTGATTCGCTGCAATTGATCTACTGCATATTAAGTGTACCTTTAAATATTTTAACTGGACGCGCAGTCCCTCGATATTTTCACTCATTCAATCATTCCCCTAAAAGTGGAATTACATTTTTATAACTTTGCTTGAAGAGCTGTAAAGGGTACATAAAAAATACAAATATTTTCTGAAAAATTATTTCGAAAAGCTTATAGTTACTAAATTGAAACGTTTCTTGTAAGATTTCCTCACATAAGAGGAATTCAAATTATTAAATTATTACACATTTTGGAATAATATTAATTTTAGTAAAACGCTCTCTAAGAGGTAGCCGCGCCGTAGCCGAGTGGTTTGCCTCTCACCAAAGTGGCCCGGGTTCGATCCCAGGCGACCCCATATGTGATTTGTGATGGACAAAGTGATGCAAGGGCGGGTTTTCTCTGGGCTCTCCAGTTTATCCCGCCATGTTATTGCATCGGTGCTCCGTCTTGTTTCCAGTGTCATCAGTATCACCGCCTGCGGTGCCGCACGTAGTAAAAGCAGGAGTTAAACATTACAAAAAGGCTCCCTAAATTCACAATAAAGGTAACCAAAAATAGGTTTTTGCTCACCTTTCTTATGAATCCCAGGCTCATGTGAGCATCATTTCTCATTTCATTCAGCGATTGTCCAATATTATCTACAGATCGAAGGACGTTAATCTAAATAAAAGTAAAGATCCATTTTCTTTTACCTACTATTTCTTTCTTTATTTCCCTTTTTTTACATAAATCATCCGGTTATAAGTAATACAAAACAATCGTTTCTTCACAATCAAAACTACCCAAATTGTTTTCCAAAACTTATTAAAAAATCTGCTTTTGTAATGGTCATATTATACTTGAAATATCCAGGGTTTGAATTTTTCTGTTCAATGTTGGGGCATTTTCCACCTCTCAGCACGTAAAAACTGTTTTAACTGAGCTAGGATACAATCAATTGACTTTTCCAAAGATTGTATCCAATTGAAGGTGCCCATGGTGATGCAGAGAAGGCAATTATACAGTGGAGTGCTCACCCTAGGTATATTGACACAGCATTGCTTTACAGCAAATATTCCTTGTGCATTTCGTTTGGGATCTGATTTGCTTTAAAACTGTAGTTATATGGTGCTATTGATTGGGAAGTGTTAAGTGAGGAGTCCCTTTTTGTGGTAGCAACGTGAAGAAAACTTGTCTCAAAAGATAAAGACTTTGAAACTAAGCGCCGCTCCCTCACTCCCATCCCTTGTATACACTTCTTCTTTACAGAAAAAAGAGTAATAATAATTTCTGTTTCTCTCCAAACAAAACTAAATGAATGAACATTACTCTGCGTTCAAGCTCTTGCTTCGTTGTTCACAAAACACATTTTGCTTTTATTTTAAGCGCAGTTTCCGACGGCTCTAAACATTTTTTACGCTTATGGTACAGGCCCTTTATGAAAAAAAACTCCCCTCTTTAATCTTTCATGTGTTTTATATAGCTGAATAATGTAGCGTTTCATTCTATCAGTGTCATAAAAGCAAGCTTCGCTTGTAGCGGCCATCGCAGCGTAAAGAAACGGCGGATTGACACGTTTTTGTTTGGGCTAAACCACAAAAACGTCCAGTAGTTGATAAAACTAATACATGTTGTGGTAAACTTTAGTAGGATACTATAACCCTGCTCCACATCGATACACCGCAACGCGTTTTGACAGCTTTCTTTCGCAGTAGGCTTTGTTTTCGCTCGCTTTCTAGATTATGTGCTGTCAAACATCGTGATGCTGTCGATTAGACTTCCGACAGCTTCACAGTATAGAAGAGAGAACAACGTCAATATTGCTTGATTGTACCTACAGAGTAGTCAGTGGTGGCTGTTGTATAAGAACACATGAGTACAACACTATAACTTATAGTATATCCCAGAACACAGGTGCGCAAGTGTGGCTCTTTGTGTCACGACTCGGTAACGTAATCTCTCCCACTGCAGTCGTCCACTACGTCAGTATGATGTCTGATTGAGCGCAGAACAGCACACAACATGGAACAGGATGTCAACAACGCGACGACTTTTCCGTGCTAACTGGGAAAATTAGTATTTTGTTATTAATAATGTAAACATTGTTTCATTAGCCGCATTAGTATTTACATTTATAGGAAGTTTAACACAATGGTATAATCAACTATATGTCGGAGATATGTGTAATTTTCCGTGCATACAGTCCTTACGGATTATAAATCCATTAGTTGACTACAGAAAAATCCGAGCTATCTGCCACATTTGAATCCAAATTTTATGATCTAAAAAATATGGGAAATGAAACCTGTCTACCCACAGACCCTTTCAGATGAATTGGAGAAACCATAGTTACTAATCGAAATACAAAAAATGTAACGTTTGATTTGTACAGACAATTATGTAAAAGTTTTCCACAAAATACTCTGCTTTGTAACCCACCTAACGGCAATTTTCGGCGCAACATACTTGCGGGACCAAACTTTTTCCAAAATAAGTTTAATATAAGGCCTACACTAAGCCATTAGAGGTGTTACTTTGGTTATGCACAACGTCTTTATCCCGGACATAGCGAGATCAAAACGCTTGCAATCGTCATCACAAAAAGTAAATAAAATGCACCTCACACGAACTAAATAATTTTGTCACGGTTTAGTACACAAACAAACGTTTACAGTGCAAAGGCAATTTACACAGTTCGTCATTGAACAAATAGGGGACGCTTCGTTAGGTCAAAGCAGTGGATGAAGGTCTGAAGCGTTACTCCTTATTATTGTGAGTTGCGCAACCGTGTCCTAGAATTAGAATGACATCACACTTACTTTTAAAAGCAACAACTCCAACTGGTTTGGCAGGCATCATAGCAGATTTAGTGCACTCCACGTGGATAATAAATTACACTACTTCTGACAGGCTACCGCCAGGCATTCACCACGTATTATTGGATATAGCAGTGACGTTCTGTCCTCCGCTTTGGCCAATCAAGACTGGTGCTAGGGGCGGTGATACCAGCGATATCAAACAGACAGTTTTACAAGTATTGCGTAAACCACGATGCCATCCAAAATGAATACTAACAGCCATGTTTTTGTTTGTTTACCTCATCACCTACACATACGTAGATAAATGCTCTAATGCCCACTATATTAAATGAAAAAAAATTTTACAAATGCAGATTATAGTAAATAGATTGTAGGGCAAAATATGCATAACGATTGTGGAAAAGTTGCTGGAATTTAATTCCGTGATGAAATAAAGACAGTAATAAGGAAAGAAAGACAATAGGAATAAAGTATGCATATGAAAAACGTATATGAAAGTGTTTTAATTTGTGTAACTAAAATGTAGGAATTACTTTAAGTCATACGAGAATTATATGCCAAAAGATAACATGACGTTTCTCTATGTTTTAACTGTTACAATTAAATTATTTTGTTGTTTGACAACGCTGTCAATTGCCAGATTCACATTAGCGTCGCCGGTGTGCCGGAATGTTGTCGCGCAGAAGCTCTTTTACATGCCAGTAAATCTACTGACATGGAGCTGTGGTTTTTAAGCACGCTTAAAAACCATCGGCCTGGGCCGGATTTGAACCCGCGACCTTGGGATCAGAAGACCAGCGCCTTACCATCTGAGTCACCCAGGCCGATTTTAACTTTTACGCCGACCCCCGCCAGTGTATTTGCTTTATACTGATAAGTGATATTTTATTTGAAGTGAATCCTGCATCTTTGGGTTTCCTTTACTTGCATCAGTATGTAAGTACCAATTTGACACAGCCAGTAAAACTCAATGCCTTTTACTCAAAAATAAATCAACTCCTATGTATTACACCGCCAAAGAGCGGCCAAACACCAAGCTGCACAACAGAAGTAAACAGAAGTGGGCCGGGTTCACCGTTAGCCTCCTCACTCACTGCGGCTACCAACATATAATTTCGAAGTCGCTCCAGTTCTGGAATATACTATACATCGTAGACTCGGGTGAGGGGGAAGACACACCATAACGCTTGAGAACCGCATCCAGGAGGTCCCGAATTCTATCCCCAGCTGTGTGGTGGAATTTACCCTTTCATATCCCCTTGTACCTACAAGGAACTATAGAGGAATAGGTAGAGAACGTGTGTGTATGTAATTTTTTGACAATTGCATCTTCGGCTTTAGGTATTACCACAGCAACGCATAAGACAATTCTCATTGAGTTACGGAATTACAGCAATGTGGATGTCCATAGTGTAGTAGCTTCCGCTTCTATTACTTCTGTAACTGAAGGACTCGCTGAAGCTCAAGGCGCAGTTAATGAAAGTCTTGGTAATGGTCCGCTAAGGAGCATCTGAAGTTCCCATGGAAACTTGCTCGAAAGGAGCATTTGCATGTTCTCAAGTACTTCGGTGGCAATTCAGAGTTTGTTTCCTTAATTACTTCCTCCGTGCGATTCACTAGTTTCAAATGCTATAGTGCTGCCTCTGCAACGCCTCCAGAGAACTTCAGATATTCCACTAGAAGTGATACGACGAGAAATCTTCACAGCTTGAAGACAAAGCTGAGAGTGTCGCCAACTGTAGAGACGCAGAACAGCTAGGCCACGAAGTTAAAAGTTCAAACCTTGATAATTAGTTGTAAATTATACGAGTATAGTTTGATATGATTAAGAAGTTAATGCATTAAGAGTTTATCAGTGTATAACTTCATTTGGTTTTCTCATATTTGAAAATGTGACTATTCTTGATTATTCTTACAGAAGTTTATTTCACCACTAGTTACGTTAATGCAGACGAAGAAAGATATGTAAAAATAGTTTCATTACACATTTCGTTGTAGCTACAAAGGGAGTACAGCAGACTGAAGCGTTAGTCCAATATTTAAAAATCTGATGTGTTACACTCACAAGACTTTCTCTACTCTTGTAGTAACTATTCTACAAACTCTCATTCCTGTATATTCTTCGTATTAGTTAAGTTAAATTTTCAGAAATTATCTTATTGCTTATTTCCTTGTAGGTACAAGGGGAATATGGGAATACAGTAGGCTTTGAGCGATGGTCAAATCTTCTAAAGCTTTCAAATTCCGTTCTCTTTGCACGATTAGCATATAAAAATGAATAGCGATGTTCCATTTGACAGAAGTATAAGTTCTCCAAAACTTACACAAATAACAAGGAATATCTCCGAAATGGTTCACTCTACCAAAAAAAGATCATTTAGACATGTGTCTTTTAGCAAGATCTACATTTTTTGTATAGTAAGATTTGCTCTATTTGTTACGGTTTACCGGTTATGCAAAAGTCATCCAGAGTAAACAGGACTAAATAGGCTATAGCCAGAAAATTCAAAATATACATTTAATTTGTCATAAATATATATTAAATATAGGCATTTTAATTAAAATCGTTAGACATTTTCAAGAAAACTAAAATTTTCGAAAAATTTTCCATGTAAAGGGTAATTTAGGTGTCGCATCCTTGAAAGACATTAAACTTAAATACCAACTTTGGTTTTTTACCGACTTTTCGTTTTTCAGTTATGCTGTCCAGACAGACACACGGAACTGTTTCTAAAACTGCTTTCTTTTTGGTTTCCGGGGGCCTCAAAATATACATTTCCGGTGAAATCTCAGCATTGAATTTTTGGGTGGAATACAATATTTCCTCTACTTATTAGTAGAGAAAGTAAAAAGCGGGTCGCTAGCTTTGCCATTCCTAAAGCTTAACATAGTATCACTAGAAACAAATTAATGGTCCTTAGTACCTCAAAATATCTAAAAATATTGGAAAATTCTAACTAATAAAAACCAACATCTCGGCTAATGCCACAAAAATATTTGACTGTAGTAAATAGTGTGATTTAAAAGGTCTGCATTTTTATGTAGTAAGTTCATACAACATTTATTCAGAGTGAGAAAATGTAGAAAATTCAAGATGTCTTTTTATTGATCATGTAAATACCTTAAACTTAGTTGATATTTTAATCAAAATCATTATAGGTTTCGAGAGAAACCAGAACAACTAAAGATGTTCTAAACTAAACCCCTGCGCAACAGCCCATGAAGGGCCAAGGCCTACCACCCAGCCGCTGCGTCCCCCACCTCTGCCCACTACAGGCTTTCTAGCTGGGGAAATATCCTTTAAATCAAGCTTCATACCCTATTAAAAGTGGTTAACTTAAATGCAAATTATTTATGTTCGGTTATGCACAGAGATGGATTGGATGGGATGGGATGGAGTTTACTCCTCTTTCCCCTCCTGCGCTGCCTGCCAGGCTGTGTCAAACCACAAGCTTGCAGACGCAGCTGTGAGAAACCTTTTTACAGCAATGTAAAACACCCATCAGCCGGCCCTCTTCAGCCAAATCCGTGAGACCAATATATTATACCGTTTAAGTTTAGTAATGTTTAAACTTTTAGACTTGTCACTTGGAATGGTTGATATCTCTCATTATGATAACTCTTCCCAAGGTAAAAAATACTATTCGTGCAACAGTGTTGAGTAATATGGTGATCCCTGGTATGCTTCATTTATGCTAAGCTATTTCTAACATTTACTTTTTAAATGGGCATATGTAATTAGCAGCTTTAATTTGTCTTAAAGATGGTATTGCATAGGGCGGCAGCATTTAAACTTATTTCCAAGAAATTAGCCTTTCCGAAACCTTTAACATTTTCAGCTTTTAAATGGTTCATCTGACTGATATGAATTATTGTTTCAGAGTTAGCTGTGCGATGAATGGAGGAATGAGTGCAATAAATTCCTCAAACTCGTGCTCAAACTGTCATTAGCCTTTTTACTTTTCTCATGTTCTAATAGCATGGACGGATGCGTGCAGCTAAGCGTGCCCATATTTATGGCAGACACAAAATTTAATGGTGATTGATACCCGACCATTACTATTCTTTTTCTTGTTGTGCAAATAAATGATGTGGGCACAAATAAAATGTATAATACCAGCTTCACAGCGTGATTTCACGGCGTATTTCACCATACAACACCGCAAGGCGTGGTAAACCTCTGATTGGATGTTGTGTTCAGCCACCCGCCGTTAAATTTTGTGTAAACCATAAGTGTTATTTCTATATTGCAATTATAACTATAAATGTTGGTTACGCTTTCCTCAGTTGGTCATGATACATTTCCATGCATTGGACGAAATGCGAGTTTTAATTGCACAAATAAAATGCTTTGAATTACTTTGTCATACGAGAATTAGATGCCAAAATATAACATGTTGTTTCTCTATGTTTTGAACTGTTACATTGACACCTCCGACCCCCCCCCCCCCGGTGTATTTTCTTAGTGCTGATTATTTATATTTTACTTTACTCGCATCAGTACGTAAGTACCAACTTGACAAAGCTAGCAAAACTCAGCATTTTTTCCTCAAAACATAAAGCAGCTTCTATCTATTACCCCGTCAAAAAGCGAGCAAACACCAAGTTGTACAGCCCTGCACAACAGAAGTAAACAGAAGCATGGCGGGTTCACCGTTAGCCGCCTGATTCACTGCTGCTACAACACATAGGGTGATGTCGCTTCAATTCTAGGATATACTATAGTTACAATGTTTATAACGGTTTTATCGCTTGGCCTTCACAGTGCTTGTTTATCATGCATCGTCATTCAAAGGTAGACACGGATCAATTAGGAGAAAGGGGAAGGCAAGGGAGTGCCAAGATTATCTGTCAGTTGGGCAAGTTATAGGAAGCAGGGATTAAACCATGTCCTCATACTCAGTAAGTGTACTTTACTAAATCATTATTTTATTCACTAATTTGATGACGAAATGTATTTCTCTCTGACGGAGTGGATAATTATTCCGCTAATTAAATTACGTAACTAGAGAGGAGGTAATGAGATAACGTTAACCTAGAAAACTGTACAAATTTGAAACTTGTTTGTGACTTAATAAGCGAAGTCTTGTACAGTAGCTGAAACTTGAAACTCCTGTGAACTCCTTAGATGTCTCTCCTCCCAGAGCTTTTAATCATGACTAAAGTTGTAACTTCTAAAGCCAGCCCTGATTATCTCAAGCGAGCCTGGAAACAACGTCATCATGACGACAATAATTGCAAAGGAAGAACAAGCCAAGTTAGGGCGTGAAGTTGTTTCCACACACTTTAGTTTAATTGAGTTGCAGATTGTGATTCATGAGAAAGCAGACCGCCTCACGCCTCATTTACTCGCTTTTCTTCCTCATCAAGACGAATAGTGTTTCGCTCTGGGAGTTGCTTAGCTTCGAGCACGGCGCCCTCTAAATGTTAGCAGCAGACAAGCAATCCTTCACAGCAAAATCTTGCTGTGTTTGAGATTGCGTTCCTTCTTGTTGAAGAGGAAGTAACAAGCGCCGGCAGACACGAACTCGTGTATACAGGATGCATGGCAAACTTTGTTACATCAAGAGGAAGTAGATCCAATACTCCAAAGGGATTAATTTGCTTCATATCACGTTAACTGTAAATGTCCCAGTAAGGAGACGTTTTAATCCACTTTACACATTAAAACACACTAATTTCTACAACAAAGCGTAAGTTGTTTGGCTCATATAAACAGTAGACTGTATGACTTAGTCCAGTTTTTACTTTCTCTGCCACTTATATTTAACATGCTCCAAGAAAAGTGTATTCCTCGAGGACACCATAAGGCTACTTGATTGGACTGGTTCATTTCTCTCTCTCTGGGTAACTCCAGTAGGTGGACGGAAGGACCCAGGAACTGAATTTACCAATACATATGATTTTGAAGTAGTTTGTTTTAAAATGTGTACGCCTGTCATTTTTTATAAAACAAAAAGATAACTGAGGTGAAAACATTCAATTAATATTGCACATATGATGCCTGAATTTGCGAATCGCACTTAATTTCTTGTTAAGTAAATATGGCACCTAAAATTGGTTATACTGGGTTCAATTCATGGATTTAATTTGCCTCGGCTATGTAAATGTTCAGCAGTTGAGCACGTACCCTCTAGGCATGGACGTGTAAGGGTTTTAGTGTTGTGGATGTGAATATAAATAAATCTTCTAATAACTCAATAGTTTACTGTAACAAAATCTCACAATCATTACCTTTTCTCTTTATTTTCACTATTTACTTGCGTATGGTGGCCTGAAATAACAAGTAACACAAACACAAACGACTCTTTTTACATAAACTAACACAAACTGCTTCACAAAAATTTAACAGAACTGCTTGACAACCAAACGTCTTAGCCACAGAATCACAAACTTAACTACAACTGCCCCTTTAGGTTTCCAGCATTCCCCATCGCACGTCGCTTTTCAATGCTGCCACTATACAAGTTGCATAGTTCTTCTATGCCAACGCGACCATACTTTGGTTGCGTTATACATAATGTATGAAATGATGTCTACATTAAATTCATCATATTTTTGGTTTTACATAACGATTAATATGTATTATCTACTGACTACTTCTGTTGAAGGTTCTGAAAATGTATCAATGCTCTGTTTTGTTTATTTGCAGGTAACGAAGGTTTCTCTTTGAAGTTTGAAGTGGCAAGATTCTTAAATACAAAGGTATGTAATTTAATTAAAGAGACCGCCTCCGTAGCGCAGTGGGTAGTGCACCAGCCTCTGGCGCGGAGGGCCCTAGTTCAATACCTGTTATAGATATGGGATTTTTTTCCCCCGCTGGGAGGTCTGGTACGAGGTGCACTTAACCTCATTAGGTTCCTGAGAGGCCAATTGAGGAGCTATCCTGATAGACAGGTAGAGCCCCTAAAAGTTCAAGTAGTCGCCTTACTGTCGGGGGAGTCGGCGTGCTGACCCCCGCCACCCCCATCTTGCGCTCATATGTGGCCTTTGTTGCGGCAGGAGGACGCAGCGGCCGGACGAATAAGGGTAACCTCTCCATAGAGGACACGTCCTAGGGATTATTATTTATGTAATTTAAGATGTTAGGATTTCCAAACGAGCTACTAAGGGATGAAATCATTCACTTGTTATTTTACAGACCAAACCTTTTGCATTTCAGCTCATGAAAAATATTGTAAGAAGTACTTCTGATGAGCACTATTTTCTTTAAAAAATAATAACGCGAATGAAAGCACTCAAGTGCCATAATATAATGTAAAACAAGTGTATTGATAGTAAACTTTCACTTACACATCAGAAGCTGCTTACTGATTCAGCTTTTTTTTTTTTAGACAAGAACTGTTGTTATACAAATTTACCATTTTGCCTGCGAAGGTATATTTCATCTAGAATTATTGAAACAATGTAAAAACCTTTGCTTTTTTTATGTTCCATTTCTATCCCGCCTTTAACTCCGACAGTTATATCGGTGGCATCTGTTGTGTAACAAATTGCCTTTTGGTAACGGTGTTACTCGTTTAAAAGTGGTTTTGAATCTTTCGAGTTTATATACATTAAATCCACGCACACATTCTCATTCACATTTCCAGACTCTGAGGAGGACGGGGAATAATATTGACTAGAGAAAAATTCAAACCCCCAACCGGGAATCGAATGCGGGACCCCTTGCACAGTAAGCAGGCGCTCTACTGACTAAGCTACGGGACCAGCCTATAAAAACTTTTTTTTTTATTTATACCACTTCACCTATCAAAAGCTTAATTCGCCAGTTGAAATTAACACACATTACTGGCTCCACTTTATGACTCACACATACTTTAACATTTCATCATAACTTAAGAATGTTACTCACAGTTCTTTGCTTTACGTCCCACAAAAATGTTTTCTAACTTCCAACCTCAGTTGCGGAATGACATCCCATAGGAACTTACAAAATATACGATCAAAATGTAAGACAATTTTATATACATTTAAACCGAGGCAGTAGCAGTTGTTGCCAACATTAAAAAAGTCAATACACCATAGCCCAATGAACCGGCGAAAGTTTTCAGTGATATAAAGCTAACTAAACTATTATCTAAACTCAGCTAACGTTTCATTTAACCATCTAAGCTATTCAAACAAACCACAGAGTAAATCTCCTGGATTCGTATCCTTGATCGACTCTAGAAACGGATCGGATTTTCCATTTTTGCAGTCTTGGTGCCAGAGGTACTCTGCCATCGCACTCACGACGTAACATGGGCGTTCCTAATAAATTTTCTTCATATAGGAACGGCATGTGTTGTTCGTCATCGTAACACAATGGTGCAAGACCAACAATATTAATGAATCTAGCCATAGCAGTGAAATTCAACTTATACTTCCGAAATGTGTTTATTGAATGGCAAGGTTTATTTTCACAATAAACAGCAAAGGTAGCTTGCTTGTTACAACGGCACATATGGTAAACACATACCACCTGCAAGAATACGTCCGGGGCGTTCGGATAGAGGTTGGCAGCGAATGGCTCTACAACTATTGAGATTATCTGCATTGCTTGAGCAAGTTCCGTCAGCGCTCGTTGAATACCGTGCGATGTGAACTTGGAAGGAGTTTTGCGGGACGTAAAGTAATGAATACACTAATAAGTATCTAATAAATAGATTGAAATCAACAGAGATTTGTCTTCTAATTTTAGTATTAAGTGCAGTAGCAATTCCTTAATTAAAAACTTTATCTGAAAACTTATTATATCGTGCTTAGTTCAAAATTAATGAGCATGTAGGGACACCACTGCCATAATCCTAGTTTCCGAATCTCCCTCCATCGTGTTTCTTACGTTGCAACTTCTGACAACGATGTAACGAAACGGAAATTCGACGTATCCCACTTCTGACACCAGTGTAACAAATGAGAAAAACACCAATTGCTGCTAATCACACTTTATTGCCTTCTAGTCAGTTAGTGTAGTGCTAACGTTACACTTAAATCACTTTTGTACAAACTCAAAGCAACAGAATAACTTTCGAATTGAATTACAAGTAAGAACTGTCAGATTACAACTCGCACTGAACTGCTACTCGGTACGATTCACAGGGGCTGTCAACTGAACGTTTCGTAACGTTTAACTCACTCCAACACTTCACCGCCAGCACGACTGGAACGACTTCTACTCCTTCACTTCTGCTCTCCGGGCACGAGCGGGTCCCTTATACAGTTCTTTAGACAAAGGAAAAGTCCTGGAAGTAGAATGATCGGGAGAGGCTGTGAGAGAACAGTCTAGACACCGCACCACCACATAATAGCTATTGTCCCCGCATGTTCTATTGTGTGGTCGGCGGTCGGGTATTTAGGGCAGGCAAACGTCCCCGGCACGCTTCCGCTGCCGGGTGGAGATTAGGCATTTCTTACCAACCGCGTTCGGGCTTACGGCCGGCGCGACAATATGTTAATTATTATTTGTATTTATGTATGTTAATTTCTCTCTGAGTAACTAGGAGAGCGATTGTTTTTGTTTATTGGATTTAGGGGGAGGGAGTAGAGAAGTTAAGAAAGACAATCAAAATCTTGCACAATATATCGATTCCAATTCTTTAATTTGCTGAAGAAAGTATTTGCATGAAAATTGGCGACCTTCTATGTGACATGTGGCATGAATTAATTACTGCATTCAAGCGACAGCAAAATGGCTGGAGAAGAAAATCACATACGTACCAGATTAAATGAGTCCTCACATCATTTGGTTTACCATCAAATGAGCTGACTAAAGTAAGTATTAAAATCCCACCTTTTTGGGTAGAAAAACGAGAAATGATTTTTCCAAATTAAAAACTCAGTTTGAAATTGCAGGAGTAACACAAAAAAGAACTAAATTCAACTGTTTAATTTCCCAATTAGAGTCAAAATATGTGGGAAATGCTTGGGATATTGTTAAAGGTAGTGAGTTTAACAAATATACTGCAGCAAAAAAAAGGCGGATTGTTAAGCATTTTTAAGGTAAAGGATAACTTACAAATTAAAAGACATCACTGAGTTGGAACTAAGTGACATGAAGCCTAGTTAACTTTTTTACAAGATGCAAATCTTAGCATAAGATGATATAGCAGATAAGGTGCTGCCTGCACACCTCATACAAGTGAACCATCAAAGACGACTGTGTCGAGAGAGAGTGAGAATAACAGCTCCAAGACATCAATACAAAGAAGGGTAGAACTGATCTTTTCCTGTCGGATTTGTTGAATTATTCACTGGAAAGGGAGTAATGTAGGAACAACAATTATTCTTTTATTTATATGTGTTAATTTCTCTCTTAGTAACTGGTAAGCGATTGTTTTTGTTTGTTGGATTTGAGGGGAAAAAATAAGAAAGACAATAAAAATCTTGCTCAATATATTGATTCCAAATGTTTAATTTGCTGAAGAAATCATTTGCACGAAAGGTCCCTTCAAAGTTTGATGAATGATAATCATTATTTTGTCCATTTATACTCGTAGCATTTTTCATTTATAATAAAGGCAATTTCTGTGATGTCGACAATTTTATTTGAATCCAAAGTTAGCAATTTACTGTTTTTCTAATTTAATTTGTGTTGTTAGTTCCTGTTTTAGTACTCAAACTATTCAATCTAAACCTCTCTCTTTCTCTCTCTGCTTTAAAGGGTGATATCTATACCATATCCCTTCCACCTGATAAGCACTAGAAACAGTCACATGAGCAGAAAGTTATAAAGGAACAATGCTTTTAGTCGAGATAAAAATACGGGTCTAAAACCCTTGAATATTATTATTGAGATGTAAAATGGAAAGAAGCGTTATTTATGATATTTAATATGATATAGGTTATCCTTAAAGCCATCAAAATGAATAACATCAATAGTCAAGATGGTGATTCAGAAGCTTTACCCGTCGGAAATTCCAACCTTAGGATGAGCAATGCAGAATTCCAGAACACACTCGTGGAGCCATCAGGACTCATTGTGCAGATTCTATAGAGTTCATATTTAATGTCTCACCGCCCACTCCATTTCAATATTTTATTTCTATATCTCTGAGAGTTGTCAGCTAAGAGCTTTGTAACAGAAAAGGTGGCCCAATTGAACCCAACAATATTTTCTCTTTCGTAAGGTTTCCTGCAATATCTAATCAGCACTTGTTTCCGCCCAGCCCTTATCAGTGACCGACTTGAAATAGAACCAGTGAGCGATATTACACTCGATGAGAAATAAAGGAGAGGTTACAATTGACCTTATTCGCTAAAAAGTGTCCCGAGGCAACATTATAATTCACTTGCCTTTGTAGAGGGAGAAGCGGGTGAGAAATTCAGTCCCAAAATGCAGAACAATTATTACACGCGCGCGTGCGTGCGTGCGTGCGTGCACACACACACACACACACACACACACACACACACACACACACACACACACACACAAAATTGTGGCATTGAACTTTTCAGTTTCGATTCTACCTCTTAAAAATTCTTCTTCTTTATCTGATTACCCTTCCCGTACTTACACCCCCTAGGACTCATACCACATGCGGGTCCCTGGGATCGAACCCGGACCGCCTTGGTGACAGGTGAACGGTTTAACCGCTTGGCCATGGCGCTACCTCAAATAAAATTTGGTACTTGTTTAATTGTATTACTTTCCTAATGAGAGGCAGCCGTATACATCAGATAATGGAATCAAAAGTTTGCAAAATAGATATTTCATATCTTACGCATGAATAAACATTTTGTGTAGGTAGATTTTTTCGCAATGAAGGTTCCTCATAGGACTGCAAGAGTTATGATACCACTGCAACTACTATAAAAGAACATACAGTACTATTTTCAATAGATGAGCAAATTAATTGACTTAATTTTTATGAATAAGTTTGCTCAATGTTTGGTGTTGAGACAGAATATGTTTGTCCGCAAAACATTTTGAATTTGACTTATTTTTTGTTTGTAGTAGATTTTGTTTACGTTGCTTCATTGTTCAGTTGTTGAGAATGTTGTTTGTTTATTAGGATCTAATTGTAGATTGTTTCGATTTAATGTATATAATTTTAAGGATTATTTTAAATGTAATACCAAAACTGCTAGGAAGTTAGATTGAGATAGCTTTCTTAATATTTTGGGAACTAGGAAAATATACGGAAGATGACGTCATAGGAGACGCTATAAAATATACATATGCGCGGATGAATACACACGCATAGCAGAAACATGCGGCAAATTCAATAACTCTCTTCGCAACCGCAAGCAGCGTCCACCGAAGTAAGACGCATTTTAATATATGCGCGGTAGAAGACGATAAAAATAAAATATTGATTGACAATATATGTGTAGTGGAAATGTTAAAAAAAGTTGGTCCACGAACGAAGAGTGTTTATTATTGTGACACGTGTTTAATATACAGTGAAAATATGCAAATAAAATAACTCATGAAGACTTAATCAGGAGTCCACGATTATTTCACCTGTACCACGACCCGAGATTACAAAACAGTCGAAAGATCAACAACGCATCATTTAATATTTAAAAACAGCACCAGTGTTAGGTTTTGAGCTGAATATGTTCGTAGAACATGTTTAAGATTCAGATTTGGCAGTCTATTTCTGCTGCGGACCTGTATATTACTGAATAGAGCAGTAAGATCAATTATGTTTAATGAGAATACCTATGTAGTCATGCAGTGTTTAGTGGACTGTGGCGTCGCATACCTGAGCAATGCCATGTGCCCACTGCCCGCCTAACCTGTCGCATTCCAGCATTTGCACGTTAATGGACAGTAGAACTTGGATTATTAGAAGTTGAATGGACAAGAAAAAAATTCGAACTACAAAAGTTATGTCTAAAATTGGCATTTTAGCAATACATGTACACATCCATCGAGATTTCCCGTTGTCTCTCCTTTTTAGACCCTTTCCATTTTCACTCGAGGCACTGCTTAAAATGTTCTTATTCTTCAGGAAAGTTGAAAAAGTATTTTTTCGCGATTTCAGATTTCTTCGAACCCTTTTCAGCTTCTCGAATGACTGGCTTCTTCTGCAAAAGTTAGTCTTGTAACTCAGAGGCATTGAGGCTTTGATTTGCAATACACTGAACAGAAGCAAGCTTAAGCGACATCCAAAGATGCACGTGTTTTAAACAAGGGGATGTGGGAGCAGGTACAGAAGCTCAAGGCCGGCAGCTAGGAAAGCTATTCCACCTCCACGTTTAGATTAATTTTGGACTGAGATTTGTGAACAAAACCTTCGAGTTAAGGAAAATGAAATTAGAATTACGTGCAATTTTTTTTACATTGCTTTAATACAAAATTCAAGGGACCAAGAAAAATCTCCGAATTAACGATGGTTTCGAATTATAAACGTTCAAACTAACCAAGCTCCATTGTATATGTGATGATATTTTAAGGAAAGAAACAATGAAGTTTCTAATGTGTTTTCTCTTTAAACAAACATAGCAACGTTGCTCTATTTGGTATGCCACAGTGCAGTTAAAAAAAGGATTTATGCACTCTGCTTGCTAAGCTCAGCATTTTCAGAAAAAAGTTAAAGAAACTGAACCAGTCATTTGTTTCTAAGAGTTGGAAAACAGTAGAGCACATAAACCTTTGTGGAGCAGAAAACCAGCCCTTTTTGCATGTTCGATCTGCCGGTAATGGTGCACGTAATTAAATTACAAAGGTAATTTCGAACAAAGCAACTTTTTCCCCTGTGAACCCACGGGGTTTAAAGCTACGACATTTTCACAACACTTTGCTCCATTGAAATAAACTGAGTGTGTTAGGTAGCTATATTGCTAGTTGCTTTTCCCAGGAACAATAAACACATATTCTAGTTTTGGCAGATAACCGCAAATGAAAGTTCAAATTTCTAAATCTATAAATATGCTTGTTTTTACATATATACCAAGTACTAAATATGGAAAGGTGATGCAATTTAATTGTAATCAGTTTCTTTTTGGTTTTTGTATTTGTGTTAAGCTTTAATTCAAGAACTTAAATATATTTAATTCACATATTAATAAAGCATACAATTAAAACGACATTATTAATCTTTACTTTGTCTGCTATGTATAGTAAGTATTACTCGACCCAAAACCTCGGTGTCGAGATTTCACCGGAAATATTGTATTGAGGCCACCTGAACCCAAAAAGGGGGAAAAAAGCCTTTTATAAAACTGAAATACCTTGAAATATTAATAATTTACAATTTAAAGTAACTGCTTCCATTATAGTAATGAGAAAAGTTGCCGCGAATAGCTAAAATAAAAAACGGTGAATCCCGTTGGGGCTACCGCCCAGTATGTGATAACTTGAGCGCGGACTTTGGGCGCTGTGGACTGTCGATAATCGATCAAAAATGTCAGACTGTAGGAATTTTTAAACCACACGCCCTTTCATACCCCTGCTTACTTTATGACTACCCCACCAAAGTTCCCACGTTAGTTAAAAAATCTTAAGCTTCTATTCATGTTTTAAACACAATTTACTTTGTGACTTGTTGTATTCTAAGAATACAAACCTTTCGTATTGATTGACTTCACCGGAACGCTTAATTGCCTTAGCTGTTCTGACTTAGTAATAGTTTTCCTGAAGACACAACTTTCTGTCTAAAGACTTTTTTATTCCCTGGCAGAATTTGAACTTGTACTTCTTATATTAGATATTCATTATATTAATATACGTAATTTATTTAATACTATTATTTATCCACCGTTCTATCATTTCTTTATAAAATTATTGATCTTACCAATCAATAATTCCAATTTTAGATCTTTGTCTCAAGTGCAAAGTCTGCAGGTCTCTTAGCAGGCACTTCTTGAAAATCTTGATATGGCATAGGTATGATTAAATTATTTAACCCTTAGAGATGTGAGAGTTTCATAGTCACACGGCAAATAACATACAGTTCTGCATTTTCTATATATTGATAAAGATTTACAAAATACAATAAACAAATGCATTCCAATTAATCTTTCGTATAATCATCAAAATATGAACAAATAAAACAAGAAAGGAAACATAGTAAGATGCTATTATATGGCTGCAAAAACTGAAGCAAAAATTATATTTCTGAGGCTAACTTCTGGTTCTATACTCAAAGATAAAATACAAAATAATCCAAATAGGAATGAACTAAACATAGTCAATATCAATGAAAAATTCATGTGTTATATTCAATTGCTCTTTAAAAAACAACAGCGACTTAGTGCTAAAGCGGTATAAACTATTTGCATATTAAAATCAATAAATATCGCGAAAACGGTAAATGTTAGAGACGATTCATTTGGCAAAAATTGTAATATATGGTATCCTTCTGGGGTTTATATTAATTTATTGGCAATTAGACATTATCCAACAACTACAATGATAAACAACAATTTTTACAAAGAACACTTGCATGTCTTCAAACATTGTCGAACATTAATGTTGAAAATAGAAATATTGATATTTAGCTGATTTAAATTTTTTATCGTTTCAAGACATACATTCACATTTTGAGTTGAAGTAAGTAAGCAACAATGCAATGGATGCCTGAACTCACCGTCTGATCCTGGAAATGTATTGCTGTCCAACTTTTCTTCCATGCAAAGAATATGTGATCACCAGGGAGCGGGGTTTTAGTAGATAAACATAGGAATGATATTAACAGCACGGAGTATAGAGCCGGCAGCTAGCGTGAGGGTTGAGGAAACGACACGCCCACCCCTACACAACAGCCTGTTTCTTGCGACTGTCGTATGTTGTTTTCTTTTTTGCTTCTCTCTATTGTATCTGTCCAATAACAAAATGATTTACTACTTGTTAGGGACGGGACTTCCTACATGAAGAAAGCTGCCACAGCAATACAGTAAGCATTTCCAAAACTAAAACTTGTCCAACACACAGTCACCACCGAGTTGCGGAAGAAATCATATTCTCTTTTCCAGATGTAAATACTTTTATAGCCAACACGGAAAATATATTTCGCAAAACACCATCCAAAATCGAGATACCTAAACAGATAGCACCTGGAATTCCCTTGCCTCCACAACCAAATGTAACTCGGTGGGGGACATGGCTATAGGCTGCAGTATATTATACTCAATATTATCACAGAATTGTAAACATAATAAAAGTCTGACGTGCAGAAAAATGTCGCAATACGTGCGGTGAATCAAATAATTACACCAGCCTTGTTTGAAGGTCTTTCATACATTGACAAGAATTTCAGTAATATAGTAACCGCAATAACATATTAAGTCATGTGCATCAAAAATGCCCGAGACTATTAAGACAATAGAACAAGTTTCAGAGACACAGAGTCATGTTTTTGTACGCTCCTGTTACGTCTGGAACGTAGTTTTTCAAAATACAAAAACTTTCTGTGAGCAAATCGGATGCAACTTTACTTTCCATAAATTTAGGAAATTCATTATTGCACACTGCAATAACCGCTCACGTTGATGTCTCTAGCTAGAATTCTATACATTAAAACCTTAATAAAATGAAGCTAATTGCGCGCTTCAAATGGGTAAACATTCATTATTTGCTGCTTAGTAACGCCCCTACACCTTTGAAGCAGGGTGTACTCTGTGCTGTCTTCCAGTCTACTTGTTTACAAGAGCACTGCAAGGTCGCCGGCCGGCGCTTCTACTTCCCGTTGTAGGTGCACGGTTAACTTGATGGATTTCTTACTAAAACCCCGCTCCCTGGTTAGAACAATAGATACCGTCTATGAGACTGTAGAGAAATCAACAGAATCGTGATCATGACCGGAGTTTCGGGTCAACGGTTATTACTGTGGAACATAATTACTACATGTTCCATCTGACTGTGCCCTAACATTTATCATGATTCTGCTTTTGGTGGACCACCTCTAGATAGTCCTGTAATCCGGTCGCAAATCAACCGCAGCTGTTTCTAGCACATGTCTTTATCAGTACAACACTGCACAGATTAGGTATTTCAACAATCCCATACATTCCATCGACTATTCAATTCGTGGTCTATCGATCTGTAATTTGGCTATCTAACCGGCAACCTGCGGCTTTCTCTGCGTACGTTGCAATTTGTGGCTTATCATACTTTCATAACCAGAAATATTATGAATGTACGACCTGTAAATACCAGATTTTCGTTAACCTTTGCCTAAATAAATAAAACTGGCGCTTAGCAAATTAAACCTGGTCTGTGAAAAGTTTTAAACTATGTTTTTAATTTCTCTACCGGGTGTATACACGGGAAGTATTGTATTCCCCTAAAAGTTCTATGCCGATATTTCACCAGAAATACATGTTTTGAGACCCTCTAAGCCTAAAGAAAGCATTATTAAAACATATCCGGGTATCATGTCTGTGTCTGTAAACAGCATAATTCAGATTAAATAAATAAACAAATAAACAAGCAAACAAATACATCAATAACTAAATAAATAAAAATCCTCAATAATGAACCCTGGCACCTAAGTACTTAAACCAGGGTTTACATTCAGATCCTTATTCGTTTATTTAACTTTCAAAAATATTTAAAACAAAATCCTACAAGTCATAAAAACCTAAAAACTATACAACAAAATAAAAAGGAAATTACAATTTATCACATATAATATCTATACAACAATTTCCTCTAATTCATAAACAATCACAATACCAGTATTTAAATTAACATATATCAAATTTAATTCTATTCAATTTACTGCTCTTTTCATTAAAAATAATATAATTCATCAATCAAAAAAAACCCCTAACTTCTGTTAAGAGTACCACAAATAATATGTAAAAAAGATCATCAATTCATGTAAAATTTTTAAATATTTCATAAATTTAATTTTAAAATATTAATTTAATTTAATAAAATATTTAAAATTCATCAACTAAAATAAAAAGTCATATTAAAACTCCAAAATGATATAATTAAAAGTTGCCAAATTTCATAACTTATTACATAAATAATTTCATTTACTAATATTATTTAATTTTTTAAATTTTTTCCTAATTCATCAAACCAAAACAACCAACAAAACTTCCAATTAATATACCAAGAATCACATCTAATCCAAATAAATATATGATTTAATATTAAATACATTTATAAATATTACTTTAATTAAACATTTCCCAAAATTCATCAAATCAACAAAACCACAAAATCATCAATTTAAATTGCCAAAATAATAGTCATTAAAAAATGTATCTAATTCTTTTAAATAACTTTACTAAAGTTTGTATGTAAGTTCTCCATCCTGCAAGGATGCGACACTACCTTCATATCAAGGCTGGACAATTGGTGTTCAGAGAGCGCAGCCGGTTCATGGCGTTTCACTGATAACTATTATGTTCAGCAGGTAAAATAAATGACGGCCGCTCAAAATATACCTCGAGTCGCCCAGGCCTGCTTTATGTGGATATTTGTTGCAAACTTGTTATTATTTTTTTTTTAATTGGCTCTAACTATTTGGATTAAAATATCATACGTTTAAGATGTGTTCAATACAAATAAAGTGTATGTCTTGAATTTTCTAAGAATGGTCTCTGAAGTGCTCTTCATTATCAATGAAACAGATAAACCATGAGATACAAAAAATGAAGGTCTCAAAGCACAAACTTTTGGTCAAGTACACTTTCTGAGTTAACTATTTCCGAGAAATTCCTTATTATTTTGAATTTTCCAATACTTTTTTCCAATGAGAAATCCTTATTTTAACTTTCCAATACTTTTCTCCAAATACAAATCCTTGTTCGTTCCATTCACTTACTTTTTGGTTATGTTATCCTGTGTATTAGTGAAATAAGGAGGGTGTTTATACGTAAGTGGAAACGCTAATAGGGGTTTTCATCGATATTTATTGCATTCACGTTGACTTCTTTGTGAAAAGCTTGCACTAAGCGAAGTAGACGAGTTAATAGTGGGGGTAAAGACAGCATATAGCTGACATATCCTTTGTTGAGAAGAATATTCCGAAGCCGGATCCATATACAATTCATGAATGGCTACCGCAAAGCTGATTACCTGCCTCGAAGGGATTAACGCTACTGATCCGGCCGATTATCTGGCGATCTTCTTCACTAAAGAATAAAGACTATGTACGATTGGAACCCTTAACAGGTGTGTACGACAATAACCCTTCTGTTGTTCAAAAGACAGGAATTGAGCTGGCCCCAATTCCTTGACAACTGAAAAAGCGACCTTCAAAGAACGAAGAGCTATTGCTCGAGTAGCATCTGCCAATATCCTTCCTCAGAGTAATGCTGGTGTGGTGGTAAAACTTAAACTGCTACGAAAAACATCAAGCAACGTTCATGAACAGCGACAAGATCGACATAAACATAGGAAATTGGAGAGAGATAGCAGTAAGATAGTATGATAGTGATCGTGCATACACATATACAGATTTATGAAACCATCAATATTTATTATGGCACTATTTTGCAGATATGCACTCATACATGTATGTTTCAATAGCAGAGGGCATAAATTCGGGTATGCATTCCCCACGTTTAAAAATGTCCATTACAACGCATATCCAGAAATTCTTGCCTTCTGAGTTATTGTCTTCAAAACAGTGGTATACACCTGAATGTTCTTCTTTCTACAGGTAGTTTGCTTTACAGAAGATGTTCAAAGTGCCCATCTTCCTTGAACACAGGCCTCACGTCGACGTTTCATGGCGGTGCGAACACGACCCCAAATTCTAGGAGTATTTCGTATGTCCTCACAACCTACCACAATTCGATTCTCAAGGTTTTCCTTGTCAGACACCGCAGAGGAATACACCAACACTTTTAAATGACCCCAAAAGCAGAAAATAACAGGGTAAAAATCAAGTGAGCGTGGTTGCCAATCAAGTGGCCACCTCTACCTATCCATCGATTACGAAACCTTCGAACCATCGGCTAGCGATCGCACTGAAGTGTGCAGGAGCACATCCATGTAAGAAGTCACATTGTTGGCGTATGCTCAATGGAGTGTCTTAATATACATTAAGTATGCTATTTTGCAGTATACGCCTGCCCCATGAGTCTGTTTACAAGTACATGGGGTCCGACTAACTGATCACCAATGATACCGGCCCATATCTTGAGAGAGAACGCACTTGGTGTTGAGATAGAGCAATTGCATGTGGGTTTTCATATGCCCACACTTGTGGACTGAGGGATTTTGTGCTGCCATCACGTGTTAACTGTGATTCATCTGTACATAATACCGAGCCTGGAAAGTTCGGTTTTGTAGCATACTGCTGCACGGACAACTGGCAGAATTTCAATCGAGCAGGGTAATCCTCTGCTGACAGGGTGTACACGTTGCAAATGATACGGACACAACTGGTGCTTTCGCAAGTCTCTCCAGTATGAGGAACATTCACTCGCAACCCTAACCTTCGTGTACTGAAAGAAAGAGTCGTGTGCAGAGAATCTATAATCTCCTGGAGTTGTAGATTTTGATCGTCCCTTCCCCAAACCAGGAGACGCAAGCTTTCCATTAGTGCAAGTCGCGGTCTCTCCGCTGTGCGGTGAGGTCGTGTTCCGTGGGACCTCTGTCCCGGCTTTCACGTGTGTTTTTATTTTACACATCAGTTTTACAGTTAATAACCATGAGTGTGTTTGTGGAAAGGCAGAATACTGTGAAAGTAAGTTTTGAACGTAATGCGCCGAAAGTGTTAGCGTACGAAATTCATGAATGGATTTACGAAACCTTAAAGCTCCCGATTGATCAAGTGATTATGATACAATTGGATAATCTTACAAGGTGTTTCTACATTAAAGTTCAGCGAGAATCGATATTACACGACATACTGGAGCGCACACATGGAGAAGCACCGTTTGTTTTTTCGACAGGTGAACGTGGCACAGTCAAATTGGAACACGCAGGTGTTGGCTACCGGGTTGTAAAACTATATCATTTACCATTGGAGGTGTCAAATGCTATGGTGAACAATACCTTACAAACTTATGGAAACATTTTAGCTTCCGCTACGGAACAATGGTCGGCATCCTATCGATACCCGGCGAGTTCTGGTGTCCGTTCTGTGCGTATTCTCCTCACCAAGCATATACCTAGTTTTGTTTACATTTCGGGACACCGGGTTCTAGTAGTTTATCCTGGTCAGCCGCCCACATGCGCGTATTGCCACCAACCTGGCCATTTCAAAAGCGATTGTCCACGGAAACGCGGTGTTGTTCAAACTCCCAGGGAAGAGGAACAGTCGGCATGGACTGTGTTAAACTCAGACCGCGAATTTCCTATGCTGCGACCTTCCAGTCTGCCCTCTGACTCGGCCCCTGTGGTGAGATCTTCTAGTGCTGTAGAGGTGGGCATAGCAGAGCCGTTGTTAGTGGAAGTGTCGCCCCAGTGCACGCCTGATTTGGGACCCTCGATCGTGTCTGCCGATATCGACGCCATTCCACCAGAGCATACACCTACTATGCTTGTTAGTTGTCAAAGAAGTGTTTCTGCCGATGTGGAACTACTTGCCCCGGATGAGAGAGGTAAGTGCTGCGACACCGTGAATCCGGTTTCGGAAGCATTTGAGAGTTTAAGTGACGAACAGACTCTCTCCGCAGAGGAACCCCATTTGTCTGCGCTTAGTGTCAGTGACCCTGAAGACCAGCCCTCACTTCAACTAGCGCCTAGTAAACGTCGTAAAGGCGTGCGCCGATCTCCACAGCGTAAGGTGCCGAGAGTTGACGTCACAGCCCGTGAGTCGCCTGTTCCGACTAGTTTGCAGCAGCCCTCTGAAGACATGGATGTTCCTAGTGACCGAGGCTCACATGAGGTAGGGTCGCCCATTGCTACCAGCTGGAGCGAAGATATGGACACCGAACCGCCAGATGTGCGTGAGCCATCTTCAGCTGAGGTACCTTCTGGCAGCAACGCTCTTGATACCGTCCCCTTCCGCGGAGGGATATTGTCAGTGCCCGAGACCTAGTGGCCATTAAGCTCATTTTAATTGAGTGTGTTATGTCTCCAATCTGTCCTTCCTTCTTTTGAGGGGGTTACTGCCACTTGATCTGTGCAATTTTACAATTGCTTGGTTTTCCTGAATGCCTCAAACCATTTCTATTGCTACCTTAAATTTTAACGGTAGTACTTCCATTACAAAATTACGGTGCTTAAAAACATTTCTACGTTGTCATGACATTGATGTTTTATTTTTACAGGAGGTTAAGTCCAACGATTTTTCTCTGCTTTCTCACTATTCGGCGTACGTGAATGTCGGCAGTGAGACGCGTGGAACTGCGATTCTAACAAAAGCTGGCATTGTACTTGATTCAATTGAGAAGCTTCCCTCGGGACGAGGTATTAGTGGTTGTATTCAAGGGCATCGTTTTGTAAACATCTATGCACCGGCAGGTAGTAACAAGCGCCGGGAACGGAATGCTTTTTTTCAGACGGAGGTGCCCTATCTCTTACGTAACCCTCCCGAACGTTATGTTTTTGGTGGTGATTTTAACTGTGTGTTGAATGCATCGGACTGTACAGGTGTTTACCAGCCTAGCGCGCCGTTGAAGGTGTTGACGTCACAGCTGAGAATGGCTGATGCTTGGACCTCCTTACGTCGTACGATACAGTTTACGTATTTCGCGAGTAATGCTGCGTCGAGGCTTGATCGCCTATATGTCTCCCCCGGATTAATAGCCAGTATGCAGAGTGTGGTTACGGTGGGTGTTCCATTTAGTGATCATGCCGCTGTTATTTTGCACCTTAAACTCGAAGTTGCGTATTTCCCAATGGGGCGATATTTTTGGAAAATGAACGTCACTGTCCTCTCTGCTCCGGGTTTTATTCCAGATTTTGAGCAGTCCTGGGCTGCATGGCGATCTCAAAAACGTAAATATGCTGATATGGCGGACTGGTGGGACCTATTTGTAAAACCTAAAATCAAAGCGTTATGTAAACATTATGCGTGGACTGCTTATCAGGATGAGGAATGCCTTTTAAATTTTTACTATCGTTGTCTTTCCGATATTCAGGAAACCTATCAACCTTCGCCTGTGTCACGTAGTAAACTGAATTACTACAAAGCCAAAATTACCAGTATTCATAGACGGCGGATGGACGGTGTTAGGGTTCGTTGCAAGACACAGCAAGATATTCCCAATGAACATGCAAATTTGTTTCATCTGATGCGCGATTTTAAACGGCGCACCAACCGAATGATTTTAACGGTTCGTGATACAAATGGGACCTTACTCACCCAACATCAGGAGATTTTACGTTGTTTTAAATTGTTCTACTCGCAACTCTTTGCCTCTCCGCCGGGGCCCTCCCCCTCCCTTGCCTCTTTTCCCCATTATAGTGATTGGGGTGGTTCTGAGACAACCAATGCACTGGTGCAGCCGCTTCGTAAAGCAGAAGTGTATGTTGCTCTCTTACAAGGAAAACGTTCCAAAACTCCTGGTATCGACGGAATCCCTCAGGAATTTTATATTTCTGTTTGGGAGATCATTGGCGATGAGTTTGTAGATATTTTAAATGTTATTCTCCAACGCCGCCGTTTATGTGCTTCACAAAAGAAGGGTGTTATCACGCTTATACCCAAGAAAGGTGACGCGTATGATGTCGCTAACTATAGGCCCATTAGTTTGCTCACTTACGACTATAAACTTCTGACGAGGGTGCTTGTTAATCGATTGCGACCCTTGCTTCCAGGTCTTTTGCATCCAGCACAGAAATGTGGAGTGCCTGGTCGGAATATTTTTGAGGTGCTTTGTACGTTACGTGATACTGTCGCATTTTGTCAACATACCCACCAACGGGCAATTCTAGCATCCTTGGATTTTCAGCGTGCGTTTGATAGCGTCTCACATGTTTACTTATTTGAGGCATTGCGATGGCATGGGATTCCTGATACTTTTGTGCAATACATGCAATTGCTGTATACTGACATTTCTGCTGTGCTACAAATTAATGGTTTTCTTACTGCGCCTATACCGGTACGCAGATCCATTCGTCAGGGTTGCCCAGCATCCATGATACTGTTTGCGCTAGCTTTAAACCCCGTACTAATTGAATTTGATCGTAGACTTACGGGAATTTCGTTTATGGGCTATCGATTGTCTACCTTAGCGTATGCTGACGACGTAAGTGTCCTCTTGACCACCGATCGGGACGTGACCACAATGAACGACATTCTTCGCACCTTTGGTGCGCTTGCCGGTCTTACTATCAGTGCGCGGAAGTCGCAAGCTCTACCTCTGGGGCACTGGGAGACCGTGCCGCAAGTCCCGTCCTTGCGTACCGTACAGCAGCTGCGAATTTTGGGTATACATTTTTCCTCGTCGCTACGCGAAATGCAAACCTTGAATTGGCCACCCTTGATAAATCGTATTCGGTTTGTGGCTCGGGAGTTGTACCACCGGGACCTATGCTTGCATCAACGTGTGTGTGTTTTGCATCTGTATGTTTTATCTCACTTGTGGTATATATCACAGGTGTTGACAATACCGCCCACTTGCGCGAGGCAACTCACCAGTATCAGTTTATGGTACGTGTGGCGCGGGAATATTTTTAAAGTTCCCATTTCTACATTATATCGCCACCCTCTGCATGGTGGGCTCGGGTTGGTTAATGTACACCTGAAATGTCTTGCTCTGTACCTCAGCAGGAATAATAAAGTGCAGCAGGCCCATGCAACCTTTACATCCACATGGTTGTCCTACTGGCTCACTCAACTGGATAATCGCCCCCCACCGGATCTGCGTAATCTTCCCTTGCACACTATTTATTTAACAACATATGTGCAAGAATGGTGCTATCTGGCGCTTCAGTATGAACCAGAGACTCGTCCCACCGCTAAAGTATTGTACAAGCGTCTATGTCATACGCTGCGGCCGCCGGAGATGCGTGTTTGCCGAATGGCTCCACCCCGTGTGCGCTGGTCCCAAGTGTGGCGCAACTTAAATTCGTCCTCACTCCCTGTAGTGGTGCGTTCACTTTGGTATACCGTCGCACATGATTTGTTACCTACGAAGGATCGCCTCCATCGTATCCATATGTCCGACAGCTCTACTTGCATTTACTGTTGGGAGACGGATACCGTGTTTCACCGTTTGGTTTCTTGTACTAGTATGGCGCCTATATATGCCAAACTATTGGCCATTCTCACTAAGTTTGATCCTCGGGTACGTCATAGTTTTCGGCCCTATCATTTACTGTGGCCAGATTTTCGTGTTTCGTTGGCTGGTAGGCACCTGGCAATACTATGGGTTGTGGCTCACACAGTGTTTTACGCGGTTACGGAATACAGCAATCTTAACTTGAGCGGCTATATAGAATACTTACGTTACGCGAGGGAACGTGTTGTCGCCAATCAGAGAAAAGTTGAGATATTCACGACATTCCTATCACTCCAGTTTTGACTCTTGTATCAATGAATGCCTCAATGTCACAACGACTATTTATTTAATAAACCTGTTATTGTAAAAAAAAAAAAAAAAAAAAAAAAAAAAAAAAAAAAAAAAAAAAAAAAAGGGGTGTAAAGAATCAGTAATTTGAATTATTCTTGTTTGAATTATGAAAAACAGTAATGACATGTATTTAAGTACTCTAAAGCCTGTATTAGGTTTATTTCCAAAAACAATGTAATAAAACAATTTCAGTTCAATAAAAAAAAAAGAAGTCTAAAAACAAAAACAAAAAAAAAAAAAAAAAAAAAAAAAAAAGAAAAAAAAAAAAAAAAAAAGTGCACAGACGGCGATGAAGATGTTCAAATGTTGACATCTTCGCTGTGGGTAGCTTTCTACGAGCCAGCACAGCATTGCCGTCCGCCAAAAGGTACATGAAGTCAATTTCTGCCCGCTCCTGATTTGAGTCCATGTCACTCAATCGAGCGAAAAACATCAATCGTATCCTTCGCTACGGAATGAAGTGTCAGAAAAACGCTTGCCAGAAAAACCTTCCGGTGAATATATTGCTTTGAAGGTCATTACTCAGAAACCAAGCATTTCCGGACATATGTTGTAATTGACGTTTTTTATTGTCTACATGTACGGAATGCACACCTGAATTTATACACTCTACTTTTGGAACATACATGTACATATCTGCAAAAGTGTCATAATAAATGTTGATGCTTTAATAAATACAGGTACACAATCCATGTTGAAGGAGTTTCTGACACAGTAAGATGTAGATACTGGGATTTTACCAGAGCTTAACACTAACAATTTAGACTTTGTATGCTTATGCTTTTTATAAGAACCTATATATTTATAACTCTGGAAAGGCATGGTTTATGAATGATTCAATTTAACTTCCTTCCGGTTGCATTTTATCTGCTATTTTCAAAGGTGTTGCTTCGTTCTAAATTTAAGCTCGATATGGCTCACATAGAGAGAAACAGAGAGAAGATTTATTTTGAAATGGTCTTACCCCGCATCTAGTATAAAGGAGCTAATATAATGGTGGGCGGGATTTTAGCTGCACCAGAAAGCTTAACCTTTTCATGGAGAAATTAAATTTCGCGTGGGAATGTCTGAATGGACGACGGATAGATTTAACTTTTTTTTCAGGAATATTCTCCAACTTGTTTATGTCGTCTCTACATCACTCCTAATGTATTTATTTTGTTACACAAAACTCAAGTAGTGCCATTTGCAATTAGTGAACATCGTGCTTTTATCTGCAGTTTAAGACAATTTCTCATGTCTCGCCGTTTTGGGTCAGAATATTGGAAGATAAATTCTTTCTCTTAACTAATGTGAATGTCAATAACATTTTTCAGCAAAAATGGCTATTGTTGCAACTTTGTTTCTACAGGGTCACAAAATACGGTATGGTGGACAGAAAGTGGGACACGAGTCGTCCAATCCTAGAGGAAGTATTGTATCCCCCTCATAATTCGATGTGGAGATTGCCCACCTGGAATCGCTGCAGGGCGTCATCCAGGGCTGTACGGTGTCCTTGATCGTACCCAGCTAACGCTTCCCATGACCGTTACCAGACCGACCTTTAAGTAATAGATTCTGTGTATACAGAAAGCTGAATGACAGTCTGTGTTTGTTATTTAATTTACTGTCATGTATCCAGTTTATAAAGTTGTGTCTTTATGTAGCTCTCCTTGACCTCGACGGTTATATCGGAGGCTCTGACTTGAACTCGAACTGCAGATATTCTTATTGTTCTTTAGTATCCTTGGATGTTAAAGATATTCCCATCCCAACTGCGGAGGATAAGGAATGAATCCAATTAAAGAACATTCACGCACCAGCGGTGAACCGAACCCGGGATCTGTGGATTGAAATCCCAGAATACCGCCTGCGGTGCCGTAGTAGTAAAAGCGGGCGTTAAACACTACTACAACAACAACAAGAAATCCCAGAATGCTGACCATTCGATCCAGAGACAGTCTTATATCCTATTTTGTTTATAGTTACGTAGTCATATGTGACAGGGTCTCAAAACTAGAAACAAAACATGCCAGAACTTTATGTAACACTACAGGAATAGCCAACAGCATATAGTAGGGGAGCAAAAAAACTTCACATCATTTAGTTTCAAGAACCCCAACGAACGAATGTTGCGCCATCGCTGACAAAAATTTCGTATCGATCCATCATTAATTTCACTTCCTCAAGAACATCTTTCACAGAACATCTTATTAAAAAGAGGCAGCATGCGTGCATTACTTTCTTTCTGTGAAGAGCCGCCACGGTTTATTATAAACGAGAAGAAGAAAAGACAGGGTATTCAAAGCTTCCAAGCGAGGGGTGTATTCATTAAATGAAAGGGTAGAATTATTTCAAAGCAAAAGCTCGAGTACAAATAGTAATTCCCCTTTTATATATGAAGGGATTCGTTAAAAAAAATCTATCCTAGCTGAAAACGCCAACATAATTACCAGGATTCTGTTCAGCCAATACTTTGTCCTGGATTTGGAAAAGGCTTTCGATGGATACTTTACCTACAGGAAGAATCCTTTGCTGAACTGGGATATGGGCATACTTAATTAATTTTGCAAGAAACTAATTTTGGACTTTGCATCCTCTGTCAACATGTGCAGTGTTTCCACTTCTTCAAGGTTACTTCCAGGGGTTTTAGTTTTCTGTGCTCTTAACTTAACAGTTTAGCGATCAGTAGGGTAGCGTCTTATGTTCACATGCCCGTCTAAACGGTTACACTGATATTGTTTGGCTTTCTCAGGATGATAGAACTTCAGTGTGTTAGTTGTTTTTTTCTCTTCGTCTGAAAGTGTATCCACAAACCGATCACAGAGATTATTACCTCATATTTTTGCATGGTTGCGTCGCGAAATGAACAATGTCTATGAGAAAGACTGTCCGTTTTTCTTAACTTCTCAATGCACGACTCCTTGGACTACATAATGTGAGGTCGCTGGCCATGCAGAAAGCACTCGAACTCATTTCCAATACAGCATTCGTTATCGCGATACAATATTCGTCTCGCCCACTCTACGTCATGCTTTCTGTGGCACACCAACTTGAAGGTAATGACTAAATGACCAACGTGAAAACGTACTACACTTAAGTAAAATTACAAATGCGCAAATGAAGCAAATGTTGATGTAATATTGTTCATTATCCTGTCTTCAATTATTATTAATACGAATATTTGCAATCCTCCTAACAGCCTTTATACAACGAATTGACACATCGATTGTGCTGATTGCCTTAAACGATGAGAAAACAAGTGAAAACGTTAAATAAAACAATACTAACCAAATGTTAAGGGAATTTTTATGGCTGTAACTTGTTTAAAGTAGATTCAAATGACAGTAGCTTTTATAGGAAACCTGATAAAAAGGTGCGATTTTTGCAAATGTTTCCTTAAATATGCAATTAACACTAAAATATTGTGACATTGTACACTTACTCACCGAGATTGTTTACATATGTGAGGTCACCAAACTTCACCACGGTTCCCTCGTTGCTGTAATAGAGAAAAGAAAATATCCCGGTTAGTCCATTAGTGCATTTGTAATTTACCAGATTTGGTAAATTCCTGAGAACAAGCTTAAAAGTTCCCTTTTCTTTTGAAAATTTCCTAGAAGTGAATTTATTTTTAATATTGAGGATTACAATATAAGCTAAGTCCTATCTCTTGTGACTTTTATTATACTTGTAATTTGTACTTTCATGGTACACAATTGGATTTTGTATATAAAAATGTCAAAAGCACAATGTGTATTTAGTAAAGTACCTGTACCATTTAGTAAAGCATCGGGTCGAAGTTCCAACTCCATGTTCTTCTCCCTCCCTCTCCCCCTCTCATCCTCTCTCCTTCTGCCCCTCTTCTTCTCTAACCATCTCCTTCTCTCCCACTTCTTCTCTATCCCTCTCCGCCTATCCATCTTCTTCGCTATCCCTTTCCGCTCTACGCTTCTTTTCTTTCCCTCTCCCCTTCTCTCCCCGTATCTCTCTTCTTCTCTCTTGTACTCTATCCTTCTCCACAACCTCTCCTCCCTCTCTCCCTCACCGTCACCTATCCCTCTCCTCCTCTCTCTTAGCCCTCTCTCCCTCTTCCTCTCTATCCATCTCCTCCCCCTCTTCTTCTCTCTACCCCTCTCTCACTCTCCGCCACATCTCCTTCCTCTCTCCCACCCCCTCATCACCTCTTACCCTCTCTCCCTTTATATTCCCTCTCTTTCCCTCTCTCCACCTCTCTATTGTAAGACTGCTTCATAGAAAAATGATTAGAGAAGGCCATATGAATTTAACGCAAGAAATTTGTTAAAATTACTTACGAAATTCCCTTAATAATGAAAAAAAAAGTTTCAAAACCTGAACTGCTGTAAACCTCTCTTGTAATTCTGAGGCTGTGCGTGTAATAAAGCAGCCCTTGCTACTGATTGCCTAACGTCTCAGAATTCCAGCAAAGCCGATTATTACACTCCTCTTGTACGAGTAATCTGAAAGCGATTCGCTTCATTTAATGAGCTTTCCAAACCAGCAACTTCAACGTACAGAAATGCGACAACCGAAGCAAGCAATAACACAGATTGTTGCTACAGCGAACACTGAAATTAATGACATATTGAATGCCCAGGTAAACTCCTCCTTCTACCGGTTGGCACGAGGTTTTACGAGGTGTGCTGTTGCTTTTCTTCTGGTTAAAATATTGATGTACGAGTGTGATACAGATTGTGATTTTACCGTGGTTCCTCGGCGTAGACTCAGCGATTGCATGAAGTTTCTACAATTGCAGTAGTTTTGCTTGCCTCAAGTGCCATAAAGTAGAAGGTCCCTTCCATTACGTAAGTTGGGAGCAGGGATTAGAAAACATGTTTTGCGGGTACAAACGCCGAAAGTCCATTGATACTTGCCTCTTCAATCCAACACATTGATTGGACAGAAGGATTCGAACCTCTCCCTTCTTCCCCATAACAGAGACAGAGGGGTAAGTGTGTCTCTTTTCAACATATTTCTTTCTCTTTCTTTAGGCACAAGACAAGTTAAACCAACTGCTGTATAATTCTCAAGGGGATGGCGTGAACGATAACCAATTATTTTGACTGTAAAATAGTACTCGAAAATAAAAAACGCGTTAAACTCTTATTTTGCATACTTTTTGCGATAATTATATCATTGATTTACAAATTACTCTGATTTTTGGTTTTCATGTCTTCCTTGATGAGAAAAGGTTTTTATGGTTCCTTGACGACGTAATTTAGGCGTTCGTTGGTTGTTTACGTTACTATATGACTATCGTTAGCAAATTTATTTTTTGTTTTTTATTTCTTTTCTTAGTTTTTTTGTTAATAATTGTATTTACAAAATGCAATTAACAAAATATTTTCTTAAACACATTTTATGATTAATTCAATAATACAGCACAATTTCCTTTTCTTTTCTTTGAATAAATTTAACAAGGATTTTGTAAATATTCGCTTGAGGGACTAAACATAAATATCTATCTCAAGGTTCTCGTCATAATCTGTAATTTTATAACCTTCCCACCGACGCGAGTAGCATTTCCATATATCATTATTTGTGGCATTGAACTCGAAAGCGGTCGCACTATGAGTATTTTTCTGACACATGTTTTAAAACGGCGATCACTCAAAAATCATTAACGTTATAAATCCGGTTAGATCTGTAGAGTTTATAACATTTGAGTCACATTTATTTAGTTTTCGAGTTTCTACGTCACATGTTTGGTCATAAAGAGGGCATACTTAAGGAGGTTCACCTTACTATTTTACTAGCATTGTGACCAACCAAGGGTAGGGCTTTTCTTGGAAGTTGAAAAATGACTGTGACTGCAGTTCAACTGGCATTACGATATATTCGGTCCTTTTTTTTTTTTTTGTCTAAAAATGACTGAATTGAGCCCGCAGTCCATCGAATTTGTTATCCATATTCATTGTTACAGGATAAGGGAATCCCTGCCCCGAAAAAAAACCAAAATTACCCGGGTAACTCGCCCTAACGGAGATGCGAACTCAAAGCCTCTTGAATCTGAGAGCAGAGAGGCTACACCAGAACACGAAGGTGTGTACCCATGCCACGACTACTCTGTCATTTTTCAGGTATATTGTTCACTGCGTCAAAGATACAGCTTCCCATGCGGCTGCCGAAAGAATGATTTATATGAACACAGGTACATAGATTGTAGTTTTTAATATATATTTTACATCTCTTCTTCTTTACCTGTTTACCCTCCCCTTATGTAGGACTTACACCCCCTAGGACTTACAAGCCAGTGCCTAGGGTCAGATAACTATCGGGGAGCAGAGGGATCTATGGACTGGACAGAATGAAGACCTGGAAGCGGGTAGCCAGTCAAGAACCAGGTATGAGTGAGTGAGTGAGTAGGGTTTAAGGGCCCGTCGACAGCTAGGTCATTAGGGCCCCAAGTCAGAAGATAAAAGCAGGGAAATACTCACCACCACCTAACAATGAATCAAATATTAAAACGGGGAGTCTAAAAGAAAGATAAAAGCTAAAACAGGTCAAATGTAAAACTGGTCTAAAAAGATAACATAAAAACAGTTAAAACCTCAAAACTGATCTTAAAATGTACACAGATAAAAATGCGAAGGTTAAAAATAAAATCACAAAGTAAAATACAAGTTAAACCTGCTTAATGTAAGTGTTTGGTTTTCATCTTTTTCTTTTTCAGTCTTATCTTGACCGACTTGGGAGCTGGTATGTTCCAGTCGCCATCCTCAGATGAGTCTGAAGAGCCCTGTCGGCTTGTTGAGCGGGAGCGGGACTTCTTTGATGATGGACGACTACTCACCCGGTCTTTAGGTCGCGAATGGTGAGCGTTTCTAGGTAAAACGGTGTGGAAGAACCAGGTATGATAATGAGGAAGAGGATGATATGAAATGCAGGTGAAATCGATGATTGGAAAGGTGATAATGGAGCAACTGGTGGAATGAGTGGCGAGGAAAACCGCAGAGCCCGGAGAAAACCCGCCCAGACGCCGCTTCGCCCTCCAAAAATACCAAAACTAGAATAATATACTAGAAAGTCCGAGGTTTGTTGTGTGACTAGGAAGCCCTCGCCACGACCAGCTTTTTAACGAGCCCTTTAACGAGCTAGGTTACCGTGTCAAAGTTCTAGATATTTCCCTTTAAAATACCCTTCATCAACACTCTTAGGCTTCCTCCATTGTTACGGAATAGAAGTCAGAATGGTTTTCAATATTAATAAGTGCATGACCTGTTTTGCCGATCTGTAAAATATAAATAGCTAATATAAATGAAGTATATAAATTACTTTAAAATCTAACGAGCACCTAATAGTAAATCTACATTTAATTCAGCATTCCAAAACATAATTCATATTAAAATGTTAATTTTGTCCTTGCTTTGAGCTGAATCATGTACTGCATAATGTGTTCAACTGGGTTTTCTTAACACCTACGTGAATTTCTACTGACGAGGGCATATCTATGTTCAACATGTGTGCTGGTGTGTGCGCTCCATTGCCCATTGTTATACAACTTCTGCATTGGCTGCTAGAGGTACATTAGTCACAACTCAGTCTATAGCATCGGCTATCCTTATTGAATATAACCAGTGATCGGACCTTCTTTATACGAATAAGTATTTTTATTCGCTGAAAAAGTAATGTCTGTTAATTGAAAACCGCTGCTTAAGGACGTCTTTGAAATATTCGACCCCCAATGCCTCAAACAGGAAATTCCCTTTAAAAGATATTCTGGTCAATTTTGTTATTCCGACTTTTTAATATAGAGTTGTGAAATCTTTGTAGTATGCACCTAATGTTCACGCAATATCAACAACATATTATTTGTTATTAATATTTAATATTTGTTGTAAACAAATTTATAAAAGCGTTACTTTATATTAAAATTTGAATAGCTCTGGACACTTTTAAGATAGAATCATGAATATTTTTGTAATTAAGCTTGTACCATGCATTTTAATTCTGGATAATTTTAGTTCCCTAGGACAAATTGTTCTATTCTAAAATTTAATCTGGTCTAATGATAATTAAAAACGGTAGCAGAATTATAAATAAATCACTTCTTACAAAATACTTTGATTGCACGCCCAAATATAATAGATTGGAACAGACACAGTCTGTTAAGTGTTCAGAAAAAGACAATTTAAAACACGAATAAACAAGGTTAAGAACTGTGTAATGTAACAACATTTGACAAATAAATGTAATAAGGTACAAAATTATTATAAAATTTCGAAATAGCACAACTAAACATTTTAGAATTATTTATTTCATTTAACGCAGTATATAAATGATGGATCAAATTGCGTAAGCTTTCACGGCCGGTGTCATTGAATAGAAAATTATTATCCGGCTTTGTGGGCCGTGGTCTAGTAGAAAATCCCCTTTCAGACGTTTCATTCGAAGCTCCGTCGAACATCCTCAGTGGCGTGACCGTAGTACTCTGCTAGTCTCGGCGACGTCTGATACGGAGCCGTTTGATTTCACATGTTTTATACGCTTAGCACGTTTAGGCGGTCTTTGTTAAATGGTTCGGCTGCTACGTGGGCTGGGCTAAGGTGAGGTCTACTTCCATTGTCTATGGTTGTCGATGGCCTGGCTGTTGATGGCGTATGATATTAATTTTATCTTCGGTCAGGTTTCTTGTGTGCTATGTACGGGCGTACATAAAGTAGTGGCAACATTGATAGAACACAATATTTATTGAACTCACAACCACAATTGCATTGCATTCCTTCAATGTAGTCACCCGCGAAGTCCCTGACCTTTTGCCAAATGTAGGGCAGCCATTGGGGACCGCTGGCAAGGCGATCTCTGTTGATTACTGTGACGGAACGCCCCCTTCGCTATGGGGCATAACAGCACCTATACTTCCTGAAGATTATTGTACCTATGCGCCCCAGGAGGTGCGGTGGGGTGAGGTGAGAAGAGACAGAGGTAGTCGAACCAAGAAGACACGACAACACACGGCCGGGTCCATACAGTTTACTGCTTGAAACTCCCAGGTGGCAGCTCGTACAACCAGGCTTACATAGCCGGTCCGGAGGACTAAGTTCTACAGAGAGCAATTCTCTGCCATGCAACGTCGAGACTCCCGCCGATACTTACAGCCCTGAAACACCAAACAGGATGAAGGTAAAATGAAATGAGAAGTGAGGTGAAACGGAGTGACACTAAATTCAGGGCATGTAATGAACCTTCCCAACATTCGCCTAACGACCCGGGGAAACCCCAAAAAAAAACAGGCCAGGAAAGTGGGTCGTGTAGATCGTACCCACGAACACCCGAATGCGAGTGCTATAACTTACCCCTCAAAGCTGGGTCCCAAATGACATTTCCCAATTCAGGACTAATGTGAAGGAATGATAGTTACTAACTAATCCATGTTTTACATTTGGCAAACAAGTAGGAAGAGAATTACAGCGCGTGGGTGTTTACAGGAGCAAGTTTGTTTACTAAGTGCAGCAGCTATAAAGAGAGTAATAAAACTAGCGAAGTGCTCCGACTGGCATCCTTTGAGTACGACAGCTATTCATTGAGTTTGTGCGCTACAACACAACCCGTTTATTACTTGTGAAACAAACTGCATGGGCGGGGTGGAGCAGGGGTGGAATGGTTATTCAAGGACAGAAATAAGAGCTTTCTATGCGAGCGAGAGGCAACTTGGAATAATACTGAAGTAGATGACGTCATCGCGTCTGTTAGAGCTGAACTTATTGCAAGAAAATCTTCTTCTTAGCTGATGTAATATTAATACACGTTCCTTTGATAATTTTCTTCCTCTTTCTATTTATAGTTTGTTTTCCTCTGACTGCGCTGTAGTTTGTCTTATTTAAATTCCTTACTGTCTATTTAAGTTATTTTTTTATTTCTTCAATCTCTACTCTCAATCCTTCACTCATTTTAAAATCGTTTATACTTCAACGAATTCTTCTGACACATTTATATAAATTTCACTCTTCTTATCTCTTACCCTCTCTCCTCTCTCTAATCTCTCTCCTCTGTTCCCATCTTTTTACCTCTTCCCTTCCCTCCCTCTCTCAATCTCTCTCCCATTTTCTCCCTCACTCTCAATCCGCATCCTTTTCTCCCTCTCCCTCCCTCTCCATCTCTCCTTCTGTCTCCCTCCCTTTGTTTCTCTCCATCTCTCTCCCTCTCTTTCACCCTCTCCCCCACTCTCTCTCCCTCTCCTTGAATCTCTGCAACCCTTATCTTCCTAGATTAGAGATGGTAATTTTATATTCTTCGACCGCCTCCGTAACGCAGTTGGTAGCGCGCTGCCTCTGGCGCGAAGAACCCGGGGTCGATCCGCGGTACCAGCATGGGGATTTTATTCCCTCTGGGAGGTCTGGCACGGGGTGCACTCAGCCTCGTTAGATCTCGGGAGGACCAATTGAAGAGCTACGTGATGGAGAAGTAGTGACCCCAGGTCGTAAAGACCGTATAACTGGCCGGAAGGGCTCGGGGCGCTGATTACGTCCCACCCTCCAGTACTGTACCCACCAATGACGCCTGTAGTGGGCAAAGGTGGGGGACGCAGCGGCTGGGCGGCAAGCCTTGGTCCTTCATGGGCTGTTGCGCTAGGGGTTTAGGTCTTTCTTAGTTAATTTTATATTCTTCAGTAACTATTCCAAATGTTTCAGATACTAGGTTCCAAATAATCACTCCAAACTTATGGTGAAGTACGTCGCCGAGCGTTTAGCATAATCCTAATACCAAGATACTCCTGTCCACTGTATTTTACTCGACCGATTCGGGTTCTTTGGCATTATGTGATTATTCCGTTTTCAGTATTGGAAAACGATGTATTCACATGAGTTTCTCCACCCATTCAACACACTATCTACTGCGTTATAATCTCATATGTACAAAAGGTTTTGTTCTATATTTCATAATAGCTAATGAATACAGCGATAGTCAAATCTTTTAAGGGTTGGTCACTATGTAAAGGCCTTGAAATTCCGTTCTATTTATTTGAGAAGTAGAAAAAAGTATGACTTCCCACTACGAAAAGTGTTGGAAAATGCAAACAATAAGAAGCAGAATACTTTAATGAGGTTTACTTTTTTGTGTAGCATGGTGTTATGTATCTCCTACGGTTTACTATTTATGCAAAAGTTATCAAGAGTAAATAGGAGTACATGGGCTATAAGGAGAAAATTCAAAATATACGTTTCATTTGCCATAAGAATATCAATTTTAATCAAAACCGTTAGAGCAATTTTTAAGAAAATCAAAATTTTCGAAAAATGTTCCATGTAAATGATAGTTTAGGGTGCAGAAATTTTCTTCAAACTCTTTGTGTCGCATTCTTGAAAGATATTAAACTTAAATACCAACTTTGGCTTTTAAACCGCTTTTCGTTTTTGAATTATGCTATTCACAGACACAGTGTGTGTGTGCGTGTGCGTGTGCGTGCGCGCTTGCCTGCATGTCTGTCTGTCTTTCATACTATGAGCAGCATAACTCAAACATGAAAAGTCGATTAAATACCAAACTTGGTATTTAAGTTCAGGATCTTCCAAGGATGCGAAACAGGGGTTTTCAACCCCACCCCAAACTACTCTTCACATGAAACATATTTCAAACATTTTTATTTACTCAGAAACGGCTCTATTTTGATTAAAATATTAGTGCACGCACCTTTTTCTAAAAAGGCTCTTTTTCTGTATTCAGGGAGCCTCAAAACATATATTTGCGGTGAAATCTCGACATCAATTTTTGGGTGGAAGACGATACTTCCCCTACTTACTATACGGAGTACAGAAAGTAGAAAGAAGCTAGAATTCATAATATTAAAATAAAGAGATATATGTATGATATAAATAAGCTACCAATACATATATTTTATTGCTAAGTGCCAATATAATATGAACATAAAAAAACACTGTTACAGTATTCTAAAACTTTGTCAAATGTCTTTCTTATCAAAGGGAATACTATGCATTAGAAGGCTGAGGGCTGGAAATTTTAGATTTTGATAAATGTGTGGTTACAATAGTGGAATTGGCTAAAATAGGACATATTTCCCTAACACCGTAACTGCTGTAAAATAAGAAGTACATGAAGTAAACAAAATGCAATTCTAAACTCATCCCAAAGCAATTACAGATTCTAATTGGAAAGCCGGGTGTAACAGTATCGTTAAAAAAAGTTTGTTAGTGGGGTTTGGTAAATGAAGGTAATTTTGATGCGGGCTACCGTGTCTCATTAAGCGGACGACCGAGGTGGGACAGTAATTTCAAAATACTAGTACTCTTTTTGTGATATGTGGCAGCGAGGCTGGTTAAATTATGTCGCTTGCTCGCAGTTCTTCAAAACAGCGAGACGGACAATACAATGGTACCAGGAAACATTGTTTTAGTTCCGAAAGGTTAGCTTATTCACACGTCACTGTTTTTCTCTTTTGCTCTGAAGTGTACCCAAATTAAATTTACACAACGAGCATTTTTAACTATGTTGCAGTCGTTTTAAAATGCTCAGCAGAAAAACTAATTTGTACTTCCTCTACGGCGTACCTCGTAGATAGAGAAAATTGTATCCAACCCTAAAATTACACGTCGAGATGTCACTGGAAATACATGTTTTGAAACCCCCTAAATCCAAATAACATTTGAAAAAATCTGATGTGTGGCACTCACATGGCTTTCTCTACTCTTGCACTAACCATTCTCACAAACTCTTATTCCTATATCTTGTTTGTATTAGTTAAGATAAACATTTTTACAAACTATCTTATTGCTTATTTCCTTATAAGTGCATGGGGAATATTAGAATACAGTAGAATTTGAGCGATAGTCAACTCTTTTAAAGCTTTGAGATCCCGTTCTCTTTGCACGCTTAACATATAAAAAATGGACAACGATGTTCCATTTCACGAAAGTTTTAAGTTTTCCGAAACTGACACAAATAACAAGGAATATCTTCGAAATGGTTCACTCTACAAAAGAGCAGGGGAAAAAAAAGCTATAAATAAATCGTGTGTTTTAGCGAGATGAACATTTTTGTATCGGAAGATTTTTAATCTCTTACAGTTTACGAGTTATTCAAAAGTCATCCAGAGTAAACAGGACTACATAGGCTATTGCTAGAAATTTCAAAATATACATTTCATTTGTCATAGAAATATCTCAAACATATGGCATTTTAATCAAAATCGTTTGAGCCATTTTCAAGAAAATCAAAGTTTTCGAAAAATGTTCCATGTAAAGGGTAGTTTAGGGTGGGGCTATATTTTTCAAAATCTTCGTGCCACATCCTTGAAACTTTGAACTTAAATACCAACTTTGGTTTTTAACCGACTTTTCGTTTTTGAGTTATGCTGTCCACAGTCCCTTTCTCTCTCTCTCTCACACACACACACACACACACACACACACACACACACACACACACACACACACACACACTAACACACACACACCACGGACCTTTTTCTAAGCATACTTTTTTTTAGATTTAGGGGGCCTCAAAACATATATTTCCGATGAAATCTTGACATCAAATTTTCAGGTGGAATACAATACTTCCTCTACTTACCAGTAGAAGAAGTAAGAAGGTCCTCTTTGTGTGTGGTGGGAGAGTGAGTGAGTCTTTTATGGAGCCTGAAGGGGCCTCAAAACATCCATTTCCGCAGAAATATTAAATTTTTGGATGGAATGCAATTCCTGCTCTACTTACTGGAGGTAAGTAGTACAGAAACAAAAACGTGTTTTCGTAAAATGACCACCATTTCACAATATCAGAAGTATTGCCCGAGTTTATATAGCTAATCCCTGTTAAACAGCTTCAGCGAGTTCTGGAGGGTGGCCAATTAATTCCAGTGATGTTCTCTTGCCATTAAGACACGATAATGTATTCCATGCTAGTGATACCTGGATTAAGTATAGTTGCTGTGGTATCTTGGTGCTGCGTGCTTCTGCATGGATTATACCGTGTTATGCTGACATGATGGTATCATGGAGAAGAAAGGGGCTGCGATATGGTCAACAGAGTTCCGTCACACCAACACATGGAGCTTTGCAAGCGCCCTTATTCATCCTTTGAGCAAATTCATCAAAGTGAATTAGCTTTCTTATAAAATAGACATGCTGTGTGATTCAATGCAAGAAACCTATAGGTAACAAGCTTTTATGCTTTATGAACCAAAGAATAGTCTTAAATGTTTGTTTTTATTATTACGCAGACTTTATGAACACGCGCTTGAAATCCATTAAAAATCCGATGTATCACGCTCTTATGGCTTTTTCTACTCTTGCACAAACTATTCTTACAAACGCTTGTTTGCTTCATGCCAATCGAGATAAACATTTGCAGAAATTATGGTAATTTTCTTGTAGGTGCAAAGAGAATATGGAAATACAGTAGACTTTGAGCGATAGTCAAATATTTTAAAACTGATCGTTATGTGATGCTTTTGAAATACCATTCTCTTTGCATGGCCAAGAGATAAACAATGAGGTAACAACTTCTCACCTGAGAAAAGAATAAGTATTGGAAAATTCAGATAAATAACAAGGAATATCTCAGAAATGATTCACTCCACAAAAAAGTGTTTGACTTAAAGTATGTGTTTACTGCATTTTTTGTGTAGTAAGATTTTGTTTATCTCTTACGGTTTACCAGTTATGCAAAATCATTGAGAATGAAGAGGACTCCTGAGGACATTCGCAAAGAATTCAAGATATACAAAATGGTATGAAAATTCATATGGCATATGCCATTTTATTCGAAATTCTTAGAAGCACTTTTGACAAAATGCAAAATTTTCCATATAAAGGGTACTCTGGAAAGGGAGATTTTCTTCAAATTCTTCGTGTTGCATCTTTGGTAGATACTGAACTTAAATACTAAGTTTGGTATTTAACAGATTTTTCAGTTTTGACTTCGCATTCGGTAGGTCATGGGTTCGATCAACACCGACCGCACACTTTGACTTGAGGTGTTCCGTGATTCCCCCCTTGACTTGACTTACTTGATTTATATAAAGGCGGAGTCATGTTTAAAAACCCTCAACACGGAAACTTTATGGGTTTATTGTATTGCCTCCTGTCTTTATGCTTATTTATTATGTAAAATAGCCCTGTCTCTAATGAGAGAAACAAGAAGTTTTTTTATTTACTAAATCTTTTGTAGGAAGATCTTCGTCTGGGTTAGCTATACCCAGTAATTCATATATTTTCCTACCTAAGGCTTCACAACCGAATATAATATGAGAGGCAGTTTCTTCTCTACATTACACAATCTACACATTGGTTTTTCTTTAAAGATTCCCATTGTGTGTAGAATGAAATACGCCCACCATATCCATTTTGCTTCCTACCTCTAGCTTGATCTACTGACCTAGTTAGTGCGAGGTCATTCACCTAGCAGAAAGCGTTGGAATTGGGTGCCGGTACCCCATTCGTTATTACAAGATCATCATGCCCTCTGTGGCAAGCCTACTTAGAGGAACCAACCAACCTGAAAGCTTACTAATCTTAAGTAAAATTATATATTCGCAAACCAATCAAATATTAATGTAATATTGATCATTACACTTTCCTTAGTTACCAGTAAACGTATCGGCACTTATACCCCTAACATCCTGTATAAAAAGTTGCTTCATTGAAAATAAGAATGCAGAAACTGTAGGACAAAACAATTTCTTTCTTCCCTTTTCTACATGTAACTGGGCCGCAACCGCATTTCATTGTGCTGAGACTGCTATTGCCTCAGGAAAAATAACCTGTTCATATTTTATTCATGGAATAAAGATCTTAAATTGTAATGCGGCTACAAGTCGCCCTCGAAAGCAAAGCAGAGACATTCGAGATGCAGCAATGTTAAATGTAACGGCAGAGATGGTCTGCAAAATATTTTTCCACAACAGTGAATATTCATAGCTCCCTGAATAACGATTATTCACTTCTTTTACTTTATTCTGGTGGTGTATCTGCTCTGCTTTTTTCCCTGCAGCTTTAGAGACTAAAAATGAACTGAATAAAACATGCACTGAAAATCTCTGTTCTATGTATTCTGAATACCAATGAATCATCGTTATCCTCTTATTCATAAAAGACTTTAATACAATGAATATAACTGCGATAACTCTTAACACAGAAACAGTGAACTGTTTATGCTCTACTGAAATTTATTAATACCATTCTATGGTCTTTTATCAAAACGTTTTGTGGTAAAGTTTGTAAAAATGCTTCGAAAAAGGCATTAAAATTCCAAAACACGAAGAGTCCTCTTACCCTACCCCTTAATTATTTCCTGTATAGGATACTGTGGCAGACACAACATTTAATAGCGTCTGATACCTGTCCACTTCATGATCAGATTCTCTTTCCTGTTGCGCAAATAAATTTTGTGGGTACAAATTTATTTATATAATCGGCTTTACTGCGTGTTTAACTATACAACGTCGTAGACATAACAATGTGTTGACCAGCTACTCTTGTCACCCGCCATTAAATTTTGTGTCTGCTATAGCTGAAATACCCGGCGTTGCCCGTGGTCTGACAATTTATTCCTACACCTTTAAGACTTGGCTTGCACTTGCCTAATGGTCTTGCGTTTCTTTGGAGATATTTATTTAACAATTATTACTTAAGATGCCTACACAAGGATTAATTAAAATTCCTAGGACACCCACAAAGGACAAAAACTAAAAAATGCCTAAAAACACCGAGAAAACAGTATGCAAAACCACTGTTTTACAACAACAAATACAATAACAATAACAATAATAACAATAACAACAATAACAACAAGAATAAGAAGAACAAGAACAATAAGGAGAAGGAGAACGAGAGCGAGGAGGAGAAAAAGAAGAAGAAGAAAAAGGAGGAGAACTAGAGCGAGGAGAAAAAGAAGAAGAAGAAGAAGGAGGAGGAGGAGGAGGAGGAGAGGGAGAAGCAGGAGAGGGAGAAGGAGGAGGAGAGGGAGAAGGAGAAGGAGGATGAGGAGAAGAAGGAGGACGAGAGGGAGGGGGAGGGGGGGAAGGAGGAGGAGGAGGAGGAGAAGAAGAAGAAGAAGAAGAAGAAGAAGAAGAAGAAGAAGAAGAAGAAGAAGAAGAAGAAGAAGAAGAAGAAGAAGAAATTTCTCGTGAAAGCCGCCAAGTGACGTCCGTATAGTAATATTCGGGTTTCCTCGTGACTATAGCGAAAATATCAATTCGCAGGAAATAATAGCAACGTTAACGTAATCTTCTTTATTCTATGTGACCAACATATATGAAACTACTAAGAAAGCACAACAAACATACAACAATAGGAAGGCCAACGTTAACATACAAAGAACAAGAAGAAGTTGTATTTAGTCTAGTTGGAAGTATTGCTGTTATAGTCTAATTAATACAGTTTAAAATTTTGTTAGTTTTTCAACTAATCGATTGTAGCGCTTTTAAATTTGCGCAAGCATAGCCACAGGTGGCATAGCTGTTGTAATTATTTAATTGACTGGTTATTACTCCATGATCGATGTCAGAAGTGAGATTAACTAATGAACTCGCTGTTATTTTTGTCATTTTCTGAGGCCGTGAAAACGTAAATGCGTTATCTTTATGTTAGCATTGTTGGAGCTATGCGATTATCATTGACAAAAATATAAACGTTTGCAGAAATGGTCTCAATAGACATTTATATTGAGCTACAAAGGGGATGTAGGAGGCTGAAGCGAAATTAAAACTTTTAAAAAACATGCTGATGTGTTACATTCACACGAATTTCTCTACCCACCCATCTACGTGCCGTTCCTATAAATGCTAATTTTTCTATTCATGTAAATTAAGATTAACGTTTAATAATTACACATTTCCTTGAAGGGCAAGTGGGAAACCGGAAGCAGAGGCGATACTGGCTTTAAAATTCCATATTCTTTGCTGATTGCTAGAAACAAACGACTACTCAGTGGCAATGGATATCTCGGTAATGCTTAATGCCACACAAAAAGAAAATATTGTTACAATTTTTGTGCTTGTACGCGATCTGCATTTTCTGAGGTTTGCTAGTTACACAAAAAAATACAAAATTCATCCCAGGGTATGCAAGAAGGAAATAAACATCAAATATACATTTTATTTGGCATTCAAATATCTTAAACACGCCATATTGTGATCAAAATCGTTAGAGCCATTTTGAGAAATAGACTAACGAACAAACTTTCCGCTTAAAGCATAATTTGCGATGGATTTGTTTCGCATCTTGGAAAATGTTGAGCTTAAACAATTAAATTTGGCACACATAAGGCACGCGCGCGCACTCGGATTTTGTAACACCATCTTCATTACTCATAGGCCTCAAAACATGTCCTCTGGATGAAATCTCAATAAGACTTTTTGGCTTGGAGTGCGATTTCCCCTCTATACTACAAGTAGGCGCTAGATAAAGTAAAATAGAACAGTATAATGTGGAGGGGGTGGAATTTTAAGAAATCTTCTCTTTTCTTTCTCCAGTGTTTAACAAAGGATAACATCGAAGGACACTGGTAATACATGAAATTATATTTGGGAAAAAAAATTTGGGAGGGAAAGTTTCGAGCCTAAGTGGTTACCTCCACGGCATTATTCTAACTAGTAACAGAAATCATGGGTTTCTCTCTTAGTTGACGAGCTATTGTTGATTCCTCTGCTGTTTATATTATGTTATTTTAATTATAGATGAAGGTTATTGATCTCATTATTACACTGTGCATGCATTGCATTCATTAAGAATACGCCCCAAGTTAGAGTGTGGGAAGAAAATACCTTGGGGCTATATTCAGCGCTGTGAACTAAACCGCTGAGTGAAGTCGATGAAAAGCTGTGAGGCTAATCCAGCGTGTGTGGTGATGGACATTTTTTTACTGTGCTCGACACTATATAGCTTAAACTAATTAAAACCACCGACTGTGAAGATCGTGGTTCACAAAATCGACAGGAATGGGAAGTTACACTTTTGTTGCTCTTCTTCACATCGGTTTAGGACTGAATTCCTCTCAGAGATCACGTTACTGTCATTGTAATTAGCGTTTCCAAATCGGATTTATGTTATGCCATTTGCGACCGATGATCTATTAGTGTAAGAAGCACTTGGAAGTCAACAAGAAAGTGCATTAATAGAGTTAACAGTGAAGTACCTAGGAATGACACTAGACTCAAAATTAAATTGGATAGAAACTAAAAGAAAAGAGTTAAATATAATTTAGGTCTCGGACGTGCTGCTTGCCCCCACACCCTTAACAATGTGCCTCATATCTCGTCGTTCTCCTCTTATTTAGAGTCAATCCAACTTTGATGAGGTTCGTATATACGCCATTTTGTGCCTTTTAACGCCACTAATAGCATTTTACACCACCGTTCTAATTCTGCTGGCCCTTCTCTTTGAAAGATGCTGAACTTAGATTGAACCGACCAACCGTTTTGTAACCGTGTTGTTATACACATAAACCTTTCTCTTGTGTAGTTTTTATCTAGGGGTTTTCAAAACATGAATTTGCAGTAAAATATCAACATCAAATTTTTAAGTGAAATGTCTGTTATGAATATGGAAGGAAACGTAGAAAAGGAAAGAAAAGAGAAAGGAAATACGAAAAGTAGTAATATTTTCGATTTAGTGAAACAATTTTTGGCATTTTGGAATAATAAAGTGGGAAAATGTTTGGGAAACAAGACCACAAATGTGACCAGTAGTTAACTGTAATAAATATAAGATTTTCTGGAATTGGATTTGTGATTGTGGGCCTATCCCACACGCAAGCACGCACGCACGCACACACACACACGCACGCACACACACATGCGTACGCGCGCGCGCGGATATTTTACTAAAATGCGTTTTGGTATTCGTGGGGCCCAAAACGAGTATTTTCAGTGAAATCTCTGTATTGAATTTGTTGGGCGGAATACAATAAATTTTCTATCTACTATGCTCATAGTAGAGAAGGTAACAAATCTCTTGTTGGGCAAAATTAGCGTATTTGTCTAACTTGTGTATAGAATGATTTGAATATTTCCACTGAATATTTCCCTTGTGGATATATCCCAGAGTTTTAAGCTGACAACTACAACTAATTCCTTCCTGCTGTTAATTTGTAAAATGTATTTGTTGAGCTACATTGGTTCCGAATCTGTTGAAAATGTTTCTCTTTGGCGTGATTTTAATGCGTTTAATGACATATTAACAAACGTGCAGCCCGATTAACGCCTCCGCTCCCTTTACATGAGCTTACGCTGTAGCACATTCTAAACGCGATGCTTTTATTGTCAACTATAATAATTTTAATAACTGATGCTAAAGTATTAATGTTTGTGGCTTTTAATATAGATGCGCTACATTAAACTTGTAAAGAGGGGGGGGGGGGGGGACAGCATACAACCAAATGTATAGCTGAAAACATGAATGTAATGTTGCCTCCCCATCCCCTTCTAAGCTTTCGCACAAACCATTTACTCTTTCTAGTTGAATAAGCTAGTTAGGGGAATAAACTGATTATTATGTAATCAGAAATCAGCTATAGGATATAAAACAGAGAACGGCATCTCGTACACTTAGACGTGCAGAAAGCGACTTTAGTAAAATGTGAGGGTTAAATGATTATTTGTAACCTCCCCTTCTTTCCCTCTCTTTACTCCTCTCCAATGACTGGGCGGTATTCATGCCACTGGCTGGACATAGTTCTAACGAATGACACGCCGGCATGAAAGGGAAGTATTGATTTTTCTGATGACTCACTAAATCGTTACTCGTTAAGCGACAGCTGTTGCTTGTTTCACACCACGTGACCAGATTATTGATCTATGGCAAGCTGGTTACACAGTTTGACATATTTCAGAAGCTGTGCAAATTCAGAGAAATGTAATTACTTTCAATGCCTCCCAAGGAAGGCGGTTTCTTGCATAGGTACTAGAAGAAAACTGTGATACTTATTTAAATATAATACTGTATTATACTGTAACGCAATAGACAAATATGCTTAATGCTTAATTTTTTATGCCAAGAAACTGCTGGTGTTTTTAAGCACACAAGCCGTGTGTGGGCAATGTTTAAGAGGCGGAATCAGTACTAAAAAATTCAATGCCAAAGCCGGGATTTGAACCACGGATCTTTCGCTTATCGAGCGGCTGATTTAACCACTAAGCTACAATTGCCAACTTGCCAGTATGACATCGCCAATACGGGACCAGAGGGCTGGCGCGCTATAATGAGGACAAGGAAAGGTGGGGGTAGACACACCTGGCCTCGTAGAAAAGACACATTTTAATTTCTTTACATTTATCTCAAAATTCTTAACGCCTATTATGCCGTTATGCAAATGCCGTTTGAAATAAGGCGTTTGTTACGTTAAGGGGATACTGGTACCAAAATGGTCAAACATGCTATTTTTTCAGAAAACATTTTTTTTAAGAAATGTTGTCTTCAACGTGTCCAGAGTATGGCCATTAAATATTATGCGTCAAATCCATCTGGAAATTGGTATATTTCAAATTTATTTAGACTCTTGCAACATTTCCAGTAAGTGCGTTCCAAAACTTTAAACAGCTTTTTCTCCATATAACAATTTTTGTGCTTTGGGGTAAACTTTTTTGTAGTAAATATTGATGGATAAAGTTGGAATTTTCAGGATATGTAAAATATAACTTGTTAAAGAAATCTGTGCATTATTTATTTCTAATAAATATTAATATTTTGGAAAACTAATGCACAGTTTTATTGCATGGGCATAGAAAAACTAGCATACCAAATTTCAGGGATCTAATTTAATTCTCAACTGCAAAAAGTATACCTTTTATTACTATTCAATTCTTTCCAAAAACATAATAAACAATTTTTACTTAAAAAAAAAAACTTATAGCAACAGTATATCATGGCAGGTGCAACTTATTCTAAAATTTTCATTAAATTGGTTAATTAGGGAAGAAAGTACCAGTGTCGCCTTAAGCGATCCTACGTTATAAGAAAAACTTTAGCTTTGTTCTTAGAACCACAAAACCTTGTAAAACTTTATAGTGGACACAATGCAAAATTATATGAAAAATATAAAAAAGTTTAATCCTTCTCCAAATTCTCCGTGTGCTTATACTGGAATTAAAATCCATATAGAAATAGCTCTAAACATGTTTGTCCATTACATTATACCAGGTGAGTCAGCGGCCCCCCCCCCTTTTTTTATTTTATTTTTTTTTTTTTTTATTAAGAAATTAAGCCACTCGTCAAACCGCATGTGCGCTTTAGTCCAGTTTTGCCCTTACTAAAACGTACTGCTTGACCTTCTCAGAGAGATGAATGCGTAAAAGTTTAAAGAACAGCGGTTTAGGGTACATAACGTACTCCTCTCTAAAGTACAACTCAAAAACATGACTCGTTTACTAAAAGCAAATTCCGTGTTTCCAGCCGATTTTACAAACATTTTCTTAGAGTATACATAGCAATGCAATTCAGTAAACGCCTGATAAAATAGACCTATCATATGATTACACTAACAACATCAAATAAAAAGAAAGTGCCGTATCCTTGTACTTAGAACCAGAGTTAGTTGCAAGAAAGTACAGGCCTTGTTCACAATGGACTCGTACAGTCAAACCGAACACATCAGTAAATAACGCTTTATTCAAGTTTTGGTGTAAAGTATGTCTCGTACATCTGAAACAACATACATAACAACTTTTGCCATTGAAGTAATAATATTAAAACATCCAGCAAAGGATTAAAGCTGCCTTGGAAGGCTAAAATACGCACGAAAAGTCGCGAAGTGGCAATGACATAGTGCTTGGCATACAGAACTCGGAATGCGCTTTCAGTCAAGCGTCCAAATAGCTTTGTGCTAATCCCAGGGACAAAGGTTTGCGTCTCGGCGTTGTACAATCTTTTATGCTAGTCGGAGCTTGGAAGGTGAATTTGCAATAATATAATTTAAAGTCCCTGAAGGTTTAGAGCATAATTTAAATCGTTTTTCGTTGTGTGTATTTTGTAATAGAATGGGTGTCATGACTTCTGTCCCATTAGACTGGCAAGATGCATTGTGTTATTATGTACGCCGACTCCCTCCATTATCCATGCATATACTGTCGCACGATATTTCGTACCATCCCTTAACGATGTATGTATTCGACAGATATGATTTTGATCTACGGAGAAGCAAGAGCCAAAGCAAAAGCAGCGCAGCATCTATACCGGGATAGATATCCTCATTAACAACAATATCATAAATTAGAAATAAAACAATTACAAATTAAAATAATAACAGCTTTAAACACAACAATTGTTCAACCAACGTTATTTGTGAATATTACACGGTAAACGAAATTAGTGCATAGAGGGTATTCGAAGCATCTGTAGAACAGACGGATAGTTACGAATCGTGCGCTTGTTCCAACTGAGCTAACTAGAACTTCAGAAATGAACATTCCATTAACATGTAGATGTTAAATTCTTGGATAGAACCTAACATAGGGGCTGATGTTTTCATGTTAGAGTATATAATGCGGATTGCATAAAACTGGAAAACAAGGGACAGCTAACTCACTTGGTATCATCATGCAGTTTCTGCTTTCGACTGAAAGTTTATTTTCCAATACCTATTCTTGGATGACATTACATTTTACTTACATTTCTGTGCATTTGCACAGTTTCTGAAATTTGTCGAATTGTTTTACCAGCTTTCCATAGACCAATAATCTGGCCAGATGTAGCATGGGAGACAAACAACAGTTGTAGCTTATGAGTAACGATTTAGTGAGCCATCAGAAGTAATCAATGCTTCCCTTTCCTCCTTTCATGATGACGTCTCATTGGTTATAAGTCCAGTCAATAGCACGAATACCGCTCAGTAATTGGAGAGGGAGAAAGAGAGGGGAAGATGGGGAAGCTACAAGATCTCGTTAAGTATCACGATTCCTTTGCATTTTGCTAAATTTGCTTTCTGTACAGGAGCGATAACCTCAAAACTGCACTGCTGTGTGAACTGTCGCATTGATATGCACCATTATATTCATCCTTCTTAAGAACATTAACGTTTTTACTGTTAAGATCTATGAGTGAAATCCAGGGGGGGGTGGGTGGTAGGAGGCCCCCCCTCCACCAATAATCTTATACCCAGAATTTCCCCCCACTAAAATATCCCTGGGTGAAGGTTTATATGTATGTATAACGAGACAAGCAGCGAAACATACACTACTAAAATGCTCCCACCCCCCCCCCCCCCCCACCAACATTTAATGATTTCGCAGCCTGGTTTTTAAGACGACGGGTAATTTTCACAGTCTGTTCCCCTTAAGGCCAAATGAATTCTCTCGTGTAAGCTGTGAATTCAGAGGCGGAAGTCATTGATATCGAGCCGAATGCTTGCAACCCGACGGAAGCAGGAGAACCATAAATAAAGGGACCTAGCGATCCGTTACTGCCAGCGTTATTTACAACGTAGCGCATAGCACTTCCGGTGCGAATCGCAGCTGTCGGAGTTTATTTTGGAATGTGCCCGAATGGCATATAATAAAGTGTAATGATTGAAGTTATGGACCATGTCAGAGACAACTGCCACTGGGGACGAGCTGCGCTCAACGGAAATTGTTTCTCGCCCGATTTCACATCTGGGTGTTCAACCCCACGTATCGAACCGTAAGCAGGGAAAAGTGCATTACCTTCCCGATACGTCTTAACATAAACCAGACACATGAAAAATGCATCTCCAGTGTGTTAAGGTCCCTTGGTTTGACAATTCTTTCACGTCTCCTGTGTCCATCTTCCTTACCTTTTCTCTCTTTCCTTATTGCGTCATTCCTTCTTTGACAATTCTTTGATGTCTCCTGTGTCCATCTGCCTTACTTTCTCCCGTTCCTTATTGCCATTCTTTCTTCTGTTCCTATTTGTTATTCTTCTCTAGCTCTATGGGCTTTGGGATTTGGCATTTCTTTACGGCATCTTTCTCTTGGTCTACCTCCAATTCTTGTGACGCGAACTTTGATAATCTGATTTCTTCCATACGTTCAACGCACCCGAATCGCTATACTCTGACATCTTCACATGGTTATCGCCACTCAGCATTTATTCTACACAGAAAATACAACTCTTCCACGTTACAACGTTTATCTCAAATATAAACATACAGTAGGTCATGAAAATATAATTTTAATGTTAACGTTTAGTTCAATTTCACAGTAATTATGTGTTATTTGATTATTAAAGTGACTGGGGATATTGTGACTCCGACCTACGGCAGCAGCGGCAACACAACAAAGGACGGCTGGGTTCGGACTACCCCACACCACTCACGCGAGCAAACATGTGACTAACAGTACAAAGCAACACGAAGGTTTTTCTAGAGCATTCGAGAAGTGTCCGGCAGCCGGCGTGTTTGTAGAAGTTCGAGAAAGGTCCTTGACACGTCATCCTAGCTATATAGGGAGACGAGGTAACGAGTTATGGTTACAGGCTTGAGTTGTACTTGTACTTGTAAATCTACTTTCATGTATCGACAATATGCACTGTCCAGCTTTCCGAACCATAAAGAAGTATTGTGAGATAAACTGTTTTATATATTCGCATTTTTGTATAGCTGTTTAATTTACTTTTTGCTTTCCCTACTGGTAAGTAGAGTAAGTATTGTACTCCAACCAAAAATTCGATGTGGAGATTTCACCGGAAATATATGTTTTGAGGCCCCCTGAATCAAAAAAAAAAGCATAGTCTGAGTGTATACTGGTCTCATATTCCAGTTTCCTATTTTCACTCATCTGATTCATCTTTTACATTGTTTAATTATTTGTCCATGTATACAATAAAGCAATAATGGACTCAAGCTGTTCCCTTATTTTACTGCTCTATTCATTTCAAATCCTTCCGATTTGGTACCTCCTGCTCTTACTATCCCTGTCACTTTATTTTACAGATATTTTATCTTCTTTAGCAGTGCTTCTGATGGAAAATTTGAGAATGCATGTGGTCGTATACTATAATTCTATAGTATTTGATGATGCCTTCCAGGAATAATGTCTACATTTACACTATCCCAACCATTCTTTTCTTTTTTTTTTTTTGGCACATATTTTTACATTTTCGGCACATAAAAATTAATATTTCCCAAGCTTTTAGCATCTAAAATCCGAGCTCTAGTCATGACAACTATTTAATGAGCGAAGTACATGCTTCACACTTTAGTTGTTTTCATGGGAAAACAAATATATTTATGCTTAGTCCAGTTCCTTACATTCTTATTCGGATTAAAAGAATAAGGATAAAAATATTCTAAACGAACAGCGTTTGGGTTCACAAGGAAAAGAAAACAAAATGCAGAGAAAGCGAGGTTTTGCTGCTTTAGAAGATGAAGAAAGTTTGTCTGTGGTATTTTTCACTCCTTTCCTTCTTTGTCTCTTCTGGAAACTTGGGATGCGTACCTTGGAACGCCAAGGGAAATCACATCATCTACAGCTAGAGTTGGATTCGTTAAAGAAAGAAGTCCTTTTGTCGCGCATCGTTTCGCATCCTTGCAGAAGAATACAGACAGCTGCTGCCTTACGCGAGAAATTTTCTACGGTCACCAACGAAAAGGTGGCAAGGCAGGTTTCATATATTTCATAGAATTCTGTATGCACCCACCTTTTCCAGTTCTATATCTCTCTTTTGTTTCGTTTCTCCTCTGAAGAGAATTGTACTGAACATAAACATAGGTAACGCAATTCTAAAATTCTGACCGTATTATATTCATATGACTTTCTCTGCCCATTGTTTCATAAGCTATTATTACAAAATCTCATTTTCCATTTACGTTATATCATCATTCCCAAAAGAACTACCAAATAGCATATTAAGGTTGTAAGTACAATACAAAATAAAACAAACGAGCCAAAAATAAAAGATATAAAAACAGAGGTGCAACTTGATTTGGAGCATAATTTTGTCAGTGGTTGTCAATGCTAAAGATGTACTGATAAGATGTGTCTTCTGATATTTTGTCGGTCGCACTGGAACTACAGATGACGCAAAATTTAATGGCGAATGGCTCGATACAACATCCAATCATAGGCTTGTCATACCTCGCGGTGTTGTATAGATAAACACGCTGTGAAATAATATTGTAAAGCCGGTGACATAAATATAATCTTCAGCCACAAAATGTATTTGCACAACAAGAAAGAGAATAGTAATGGTCAGTTATCAACCGTCATTAAATTTTGTGTCTGCTATTACGGAGGTAAAAGTTTGCATTGTAATTTCGTAGTTAGTGTAAGTGAGATACAGAAGGCTGAAGTGATACTCAATTATAAAGTGAATGGCCATATGCTAATTCTGAAATTCTACTCTCTTTGCGTGCCCACGTGAAACAAATGAATAGCGACTTAGCAATTCAGAACAGCTTGTCACATCACACACTTTTCAAGTACTGGCATGGGATTTTGCTGATAGTCGATATGTAGATTCACCGTTGATATAATCTGCTTTTGCAGAAGAAAAGTATATCCTGCTTATTGCCTTCCTGTGGGTAAACTGGGTCTCTGCATGTTAGAGGTTAGGAAAGAAAATCAAGGCAATTTATGTTTTAGCAAGTAATAACAGTTTAGTATTACGTGATGTGGCATATGTTTCTAATAGAATCTTTGACAAGTTCAATTTCTACAGACCGAATTGCGCATGTTTTTCTAATAAGGAATTATCCTTACTGGAAGCAATTATGAAACTGAAAACTGTTTTTGGAGATCATAAATGTAAGATGGAGTAATGAAACACGTGTGAGATAGAGTGTCGTGTTGTGTTTGAAATTTTGAATCGAGGTTTCTCTTTATCTATGCAAAAAAGAAAGAAATCACAGAATAATGTAGGAAAACTCCATTTGAAAACAGAAATCAAAACCTGTGCACGACATTTTAACAAAGCCATTTATGACGTGGAATGATTCAGAGGTTGTAAAAGTATAGTCAAGTTATTTTTTTTTTATTTTATTATTATTACTATTATTACTATTATTATTACTATTATTATTATTATTACTATTATTATTATTACTATTATTATTATTATTACTATTGTTATTATTATTATTACTATTGTTATTATTATTATTATTATTATTATTATTATTATTATTATTATTATTATTATTATTATTATTATTATTATTATTATTATTATTATTATTATTATTATTATTATTATTATTATTATTTTGCCCATATCTACTTTTCTCAATAGTATTGCTCCCATACATAGGTTAGCACCACACGCCACTGATTCATACAGATAATTTTTAAAAAATGCAATATTATTGCCATATGTTTCAAACTAGCTCCTTTATTTCAACACAGTAATTTCGGTTCATACTAGAGAAACAATAAGCAAATAAATAAAATAAGCACGATCATTGTGCTTGAAACTATACGCTTCCCTCCCAATTTCCTAACCATTTCCCTGATTTCGTGGAGAGACGGTTATTCTCCCTTTGAAGCCCAATAATTTTAGCAGTGTTATTATTATCGGACAGCTATGTGCATCGATGCGGTCTGGAAAAGCTGATATCTCTCCTACAATAATCTATATTACCCTTCATACGAGATGTGCGTTTCCATATTGCACAGGCCACCAAAACGAACAATTATGTTTATGTTTTGTACAGGAAATTGGAGTTCCCCAACAGTATAACCTTTTTATTTTCTCTATAGATCACACAATAGTACGTAGAGGAAGTTCTGCATTGCAACCAACATCTCTATATTGGAATTTTTTTTAGAAATACGCTTTTGAATCCTTTGAATCCCCTCAAAAGAATTTAGAGAACAATTGTCCATTCGTGTGTGCGTCCGAAAACATGGTATTAGCTTCTTCGAAGGATGCGACACGAAGATTTTCAAGAATTCCCCACACCAAACTACCCTGTAGATATAATGTCTAATGCTCTGTCAAAATCAGCTTAGGTTTTTAACGTCCTTTAACAGGTTAGGTCATATTGGACGATGGACGAAATGGGCGAAATGATGCTCAAATGAGTCTGGGGTCCATAGAGGTTATAGTTACCCGACATTCACCTTTGAGGTTAAGATAAAAGGCTGGGAAAAATATTATTCGGATAACTCACTCGAACCGAGATTTGAACTCTGGACTGTTTGAATATGAGGTAGACACGCCGCCCCCACAGCCTGCACCTGTAAGAGTTTTGATTAAAATGTAGAGCCTTCGTTTCGACTCGTGGCGGTATTGCGAAGAATTGCTTGCCTTGCACTGCGTTGTTTCTAACCGCTTCTGTTCCCCATCCACTTTCACTATAATCTTCGTAAAAGTTAAAGGCATATGGAGGCGGCCGTACTGCAGACTCCAGCGAATCGTAAGCTTGCCCCTCCTACCAGTGCTGCCGAATGTGGTACACGCATCTCACGCGGTTTTATGTACAGAACCTCTGCCGGTACATGCACTACGCTTGGCAACAGCGCTCTGCTTGAGCACTGGCCAGAGTTCACATGCCTTTAACTTTTGCGAGCGGTACAACTGCGGCAACTCACCGCCAACTGTAGCAGGTAGGAGGACCTGGCACGTCGTCGCCGCCACTGTGCCATTTGTGGTCGCGCGTAAATTGGCCAAGTACTCCAGTTACAGAGGAAGAAGCCTGCACGCCGACCACCACCAGAAAATGAAGACACCCTGCACCACCAGTGGGCATGCACCTTCAAGGCTTTCTCGATACCTTCAAGCATTGACGCACTACCTCAACAAGCTCTTGTCAATCTCGACTCCATGAATTCTAGCCCTGGAGTGGTGTCTCGCTTTCAACAAGCGCGTCGTCCGTCTCGAGACAATTCACCGCGCTTGAAGCTACAGTCAACAACGCCTACCGGGTCAACGCAGAAGGCATCGAAGCAATTCAACAGACACTCCGTCATATGGGAAACAAAGACATCAGCCAGGACATACAATCGATAGTTGACTTGGTTCACTGTAAAATATGTCGCATGGAAAACAAACATGCAGCGGTATGATTTGAATAACTGAACCACACCACCTTCAACTATCGCACTTTCACCTTCATCAAAACACACAATCCCAGCACGAGCATATCGTTGAAACCTAAGCACTAACGTGTACAGTGATTTTAATAAAGTTTATTACCACTCCACCAGGGTATTAGTCAGGACTTTGGTCATGACTGGGTGCTGGTAAATCCTTCTTCTCACTCCTGCCTTCCGCAGCAGGAAGGGGGTGCTCATGCGGAACCCCGTCAACTCCCGAAATTCCTTCTAACTCTATTCTCTTCGTTCTCATAAAAGGGCTAATCAGTTGACGTGAAGTCTTAGCCGCATAGCGGTTGACACATTGTTAGGTCACGTGTGCCACTGTTATAGCCTGTATACTTAAGCACACAGAATCTTGCATGATACCTATGTGCCAATCAACTTTTGTAGAGAATTGAGAAGGAAATTTATAGACAGGCTGCCTACTGTCCGTGTGTCTCTCAGATAAATGGTTGGTAATCTTGTGAATAAATTTAAGGCGATGGGATCTTTTCTTAATATGAAACCGAAATTAAATTGCCGTCTTCTTACAGACAGTGGAGGAACACTAGAATGAAGCTGATATAAAGATCTGAAAAAGCTTGCTGTGGAACGAGGAATTTTCCTAACCTTGGCTTCCCTTTAGGTCGGCAACTAGGCAAGCAAAGGCTCTATTTACGTTTGTCTAATAACAGAGAATAAAATATAATCGTGAAGCTTTTTTGCGAACAGCCTGTGAAATCCCGTTCATTCTTTGAACTTTCAAGTTTCATAACAAGAAAACTTAAGATAGAAAAAAATTATTTGAGAGAAAATGTGGATCATTAAAATAAATATTTCTGTTCCTTTCCCAATCGTGACTTCAGCAACTGTTTGATTCTTCTGACAGAAGACGATTGTTTCTTTTCCTCCTCGAAGCGTCTAAATATGAATTGGAGTTTTTAGTCGTCCACCGTGATCTTGTAGGTTAACATGCTAACTTCTGGTTCCCGAAGTTGCGGGTTCAAACTCGCGGAGGGCTATGAACGTTTTTGGTGCAAAAATCCTTAGCAACGTTTTCTTCGGAATGGAAGTAAAGCCGGTGGTCCTGTGTCATAGTTACGGCAGGTGAAAGAACATCAAGTCTGATGAAGAGATCTCTGAGCATAATTAAGCGGTCTTTCACGCCGAATATAGAATGAAACGTTCAGAACCTCAGTAGTTAAAGAGCATTCATAAATAAAACTCAATTTTTACTTTCTCTACTACGTAGAATAGAGGAAGTATTGTATTCCACCCAAAAATTCGATGTCGAGATTTCACCGGAAATATATGTTTTGAGGCCCCCTAAATCCCAAAAAAGCATTTTTAGAAAAAAGTCCGCGCGTGTGTGTGTGTGTGTGTGCGCGCGTGTGCGTGTGCGTGTGTGTGTGTGTGTGTGTGTGTGTGTGTGTGTGTGTGTGTGTGTGTGTGTGTGTGTGTGTGTGTGTGTGTGTGTGTGTGTGGACAGCATAACTCAAAGACGAAAAGTCGGTTAAAAACTGAAGTTAATATTTAAGTTTAATGTTTTTTTAAGGATGCGACGCGAAGATTTTGAAGAAAATTCCTCCACCCTAAACTACCCTTTAGACGGAAAATTATTCGAAAATGACTAACGATTTTGATTAAAACACAATGTGTTTGAGATATGTTTATGAAAAATGAAATGCATATCTTGAATTTTCTGGCTATAGCCTATGTAGTCCTGTTTACTACGGATGACTTTTGACTAACTCGCAAACCCTAAGAGATAGACAAAATCTTACTGTACGAAAAATGTAGATCGCGCTAAAACACACAATTTACGTCCAAATAAATGTTTGTGTAGAGTGGACCATTACGTAGGTATTCCTTGTTATTTGTATCAGTTTCGAAAAAAAAATTTCGTCAAATGCAACATCGTTATTCATTTTATATGTTAACCGTGCAAAGAGAACGGAATCTCAAAGCTTTAAAAGATTTGACTATCGCTCAAAGCCTACTGCATTGTGATATTGCCTTACTACCCACAAAGAAATAAGCAAATGTTTATCTCAACTAACACGAAGAAGATATAAGAATAAGAGTTTGTAAGAATGATTAGTACAAGAGTAGAGAAAGTCATGTGAGTGCAACACATCAGATTTTTTAGGAGTGTATTCCACCTTGACTTGGCTTCTGAATTAATTCCTACGTTATTTACATTTTGGTTCCGCAAGTATTTAACATTTAATTTGAAATAATTTCTAACATAAAACTTCATTATGAATAAAGTAATTTGAATTAAAAACATTTTTTGATGAACGCAATACCGTATGAGATATGTGTGCAAATTTGTAATGAGTATACGAGGCCGTATGACTGTACCATAACAGAATTTTGCCCCCACCCCCCAGATTTTCATGCCTATAGAAATGTTTAGTTCCTCCGTTGTTGAACAGATCATGATACCGTGTCTTAACCATAGGATCATTGTAGAGACAGGAGCAAGAAGAGGCAATGCGTGTGTCACATCCTTCACCTGATTCAATTCCTTTACTATTTCCTTGGAAGCGCGAGCGATGTTTCGGAATGGATTGCGACAGTCCTATTTTCCGCTAGGTTCACATTTCTACCGCTAGGTGCTACAAGAATAGCCATTCTCTGAGTTCTGTCACATGCATTTACCACTTCTTGCGCTCTCTCAAACGTCCTTTGTTTTGACAGAAGACAGAGCTAAATCTCTTGAAGTTTATCCTTTTGTGCAGCCATGAGTTTTATTCGTCACTCTGGCCACGGGTTTTTTCGTGGTTTTCTCTGAATGCAGGAGTGGTTTCTCCTCTAGTACAAAATTTACTTCCTAATTTCAGATAGTTTCCCTTGCCCTCTCATGCTTCAGATAAGCTTAGGATTATGCAACATCAGTCAGAAACGGACAGATGCGTAGATCGCTTGCTAGTTGGAAATTGGTAGCCTTCTCTGAGACAACTCAGGAGCATAGAGTAGTCCGCGGTTTCGCCAGAGGGAAGCCTTCTCTGAGTAGCCCGCTGGTGTGACCGAGTCATTCAGCTTGGAATCGTTAAGCACCACTGTGCGTTTCTGTCAGCCGGCCTATAGTCTCCGGAGTTCCTTCACCCCATCCGTTCTTCTAAGAATGTAACTTTCAACATTCACATTGTCCGATATAGGATCCAATATGTGAAGACGTTCCTCTGTGAAGCAGTTGATGAACTCTCTGCCTCAGCTACTGAGGGTGTTATTTATAAAGACAACACCAGCTTAAATTGCTGCATAAGTTTTAAGATCTGATCTGATCAGAAGGATCGATGGAGCTTATTTTAGAAGAATCAAGTTCACCTTTCCTATATGAGTACGAAGCTTAAACTCCGATAAATGGCAGGTGGTTTACCTGACAAGCTCCGTAGGCTAACGGCTAAATCGTTTTGACTAAGGTGCCTCACTATGCCCTAATTAAACAGCAAGGTTAAACATGCGTAAAGTCATGTTTGCCCAAGTACTTTTGATCCGCATTAACTCACGAGCAAGTGACTCAAACCTGTGTCCACGTTACGTTAGCTCGCTCCTGAGGCCTTTCACTTTTCCTTTCTAACTCTGAGAAGTCCAGCCTACGTGGCTTTACAGGGCTAGTTAACCATACTAACAAGTTTCCCAGAACCCTCACAGCTAATGTTTGCTACCTGATTGCGTTTACTAATGATTTCTCTCAGGACGAATTGCTACTGGCCTATTTCTCTGTATAATCCCTTAACCCTGGCTTCTTGCATCAGGTATTGATTTCACTTATATATTGTGATTATTTCTTTATCCTACTAACATTTATTTGATAGTTAATAATTTATCTCTTCCCATCAATAATTACGGCATCACTCACACATTACATATTATATACATATATATTAAGCAGAGGCTTTGTGTCGATTAATGCAATGGTACATTATTTGACAGACTCGAGAATAATGGGGTAGAACCCGAAAATATTTTGCAATCAACGGAAAGAATAACGTTGGAATTGTTACACATGTTCTGTCCATTTATTTTTGTCACAGCCTTCTATATATTATGGACTCTATTATGCAAGTCAGCACAACACTAGGGCTTTGAAGTGAAATAACGAAAGCCAAACAACAACAGGCACTTGCAAATATGTAAGTTTTCATGGAGGTATTATGCTATTCATTTTATTATGCAGCATATTACATTCACACCATTTTGCGTACTCGCGTTTATTTTACACAACACATTCATATGTTCTTCTCTACTGTACTCGCCCTCCAACATAAAATTCACACAGTTTTGTATATGATTAAAATACAAAGGCAATGTATTATGTTTACATGGTTTTCTCTAGTCACTTTTACGTAATACATTCACATGTCCTGTGAATTTACTCGCTCTTCAACACATGCACATATGTACATTAGTATAGTAAACTCCAAAACCTGTAGACCGATTACGATGAAAATTGGCACATCTACGTAGTTTTTCCATGGAGATTTTTATACTGTCCATTTTATTATGCTTTTACCAACACACTCACATGTCTTTCTCCACTCCTACTCCACAAACAATTCATATATTTTACTATATGTTTGAATAAAAAATGTAACGTATTACATTCGCACGGTTTTCTCTACTCACTTTTCTTTAATGAAACACGATGCACTTCCTTCTCTACTCCTTCTACATAGTCGTCATACAATTTTCTATGTGACTAAAATAGGAATGCAACGCATTACATTCACACGGCTTTCTCTATTCGCTTTTCTTACTGTAGCATTTGTGATTGTTTAACAGTGCATTTGCATAGTGTTTTCGCCATGTTTTTATTTATTTGTTGATTTATTTTGTTTATGTTTAGTTCTTTATAGTACCCATAACTGTTTAAGCGTGTTGATTAATATTTTGTAATATCTCCAAAGAAACACAAGGCTATGCAGCAAGTGCAATCTAATTCTACAAGTTGTAGGGATAAATCGTAAGACCACGAGCATCGTCGGGTACTTCAGCTAGTAACTTATAAATAGGGATCGAACCTTAATACAGAAACAAAAAGTTTCTGAGTTTGGACTATAGGCAGTGGAAGGGGTCAGTCTGTCACATGATCACAACACAAAGGTGGCTTGAACGTTGTAGATAATGTTGCATAACTTATATTCAATGCTGTCACCATTTGCAGTAAAATATTCAGTCCAAAATTCTTATACAATTTTAGCAGTACGTGAATATTTCGATTTTCGTGCTGGAGACATTTGGAATAGTGAGAGAGACTATGCCCAGTGTTTTGTGTTGTGACTGATCCCGTGCAATGACGTCATGCTTTGCCCATGTAGCTGGCAACTTGCGATCGCCTCATTTCGCGATAGGTTCGAAGCCTGTTTACGAGTATAAATATTATCCACTTTTTCGCACTATTAATGATTACGAATTCCTGAGTCACTAATTATCCGGGTCTGTGGTTCGAATTATAAATCAATAAACAGTATCAATTGGGTAATTATGGTTCGCCTTTCACGCTTGCACTATTAAGTTAGTAGTATCTCTAGGGGAGGCTAGCAAGGGTCGATGAATCAGATCAGCTCCAGCTGGGAGAACCCTCAGTGCATTGCGGCAGAAAACCCTTCTGCGGTTTGTAATCATATTAATACACAATCAAACGTTCTCTTCACTCTCACGACCCCGCACCGAAATCCAATTAAGAGATCGGATTATTTGAAGCTCGTCATGACCAACCTACACAGATTGAGGAACGCTTTACCTCGCTTTTGTTTTTGTATCATAAAGGCTATAATCATCAAAAGCATTCTCACTTTGAAGCCACGTTAAGGCGAGCAAACTATAGAAAGTTTCGTTTCAATTAGCCCCTTTTGTACCCCTATTACGTAGCAACATTCCGTTAAAAGTCACCAAAATCGTTTTCAAGTTGTTTACGAATCGGATGGCATCCCTTGAGGAGGTGATACTATGTACAGAAACAAATAACAATTATATCACTTTAGTCTTTGGCACATGACACAGAAAACGACCTTGTTCACATGTATATAGCAAAAGTAAGGTAAGTTACGCTGAAGTTTTACTTGAAAGACACGGAGTGCATCATATAATAGCGAATATTTTGGCTCCCATATCCTTATCACGTTTTAACGACAAAGGATCAGGCGAGTGGACAACGGGTAATGCCCTTCTTCTTCTTTAGCACTACAGAGCACGTTGAGCCTCAGCTTCTCTTAATCATTGCCTCCATTCCTCTCTATTTGTTACATCTCTTTCCAGATTCCTGCTATTCAGTATGTTTCTGCTATCTCTTCTAAGCCCTCTCTCCCTTGGTCTGCCAACTGTTCTATTCCTATACATTTTGCACTGTAATGCTTTTAAAGGTATAGAGTAAGGCCCATGGCGGTGGAATTTATCTTGTGGAAATGTCTGCCTTGAACAGGGCGTCTCACAGCTTAAAATCGCACCGGGTGCAATCCTGGGTGCAGAGGTTCCTCGTACTGCTTCGTGGCGACTCAGTTAAGCTCGGCTCAACTCGCCCGCTGCAGAGCGAAAAAACGAAGACTCTAGGAAACTTGTGTTGATAGACGTCTTGGTTATCAGTGAAATATATACGTGCAATATAAGTACCTAATGATGGAGCAACCTGCTTCAAGAAAGCAAAGAACGTCGAAAGTCCGTTTAAATCAGTGAGAACCCCATTTTTTTAAAGTCGTCCCAATAGAGGGACATGTGTGTTTTTCCATAGGTATGCTGCACATGGACTTCACTTTTATCGCTCGCGCATGTAAACAACTGCAAGTAGGCACAGACTGACCATGAAAACCACCTCACTGCTGCACAACCTACATATGCATTCTGCAATTGCACTTAAGCCTTTATACTACTGCAATTTATTAATTATAATATCGTCACAGAGTACATTACACTGGGTTAATATATACATTCGTAAATTATTAAATGTGAAATTTCGACTCCTATCACTGAAGCAGTTTTTAAACACTGCAAAACTTCTTTCTATGTCACACGACGTTAGAGGTTCAAAGTAAAGAATTCCGTTCTGTCGTCTGGCGTGTTTTCCTTCTTCCTCATTTTCAAAATTTCACACATAGCCTGATAACCAACATTTTTGTTTAGAACTTTCTGGAACTTAGCTTGACCTTGCGTATGCGTACACTTTCAAGGCAATTCTTCACCAGTTCGCAGAGTACTACTTTACGCTGTTTTGGACTCTTGCTTCCAGTGGCAGTTGTTTGCACGTTTGATGGCCGTGCTGTACTTCTCACGTCATTCATTCTCTGACTCCAGTTAACCTGCATCGTATGCGAGCGCACATCCCTCCGGCCTTTGCTCATGTGCAATATAATAATTACGTGTGTGAGAAAATCATCTGCTGAAAAACGCTACAACAGAGTGCAGCCAGAAATATATCCTGAGATCATAGGGAACGCTAGAGAGGAAGAACTAAAGAGGTTGCTATATCTTGCAGAAAAACATTTTTTATCCAAAACTAAGGCTTGTACCAGTGCTTTCTAGATGTTTAAAACAAAAGACCAGATTTCGTATTAAAAAGTAAATTAACCAGTTTAACACAGTGTCTTTACGCAGTGAGGCAGAAACAACACTGAAAGTGAGGCAGAATGAGTCGCAAAGCGAGAAAGACAAGCTTTCGTAATCGCATTTTGCACCTTGCACCCTGAGAGGCCCTGACTTCCGATGTCGAAAGACATTCCAAAAGATTTCTCCGTGGAGAGAGATAGGCATGAGGGGTGGCATTCTTCCTGTCCATATATTCTAAATCAATGACAGCCTATCTTATGCGAAAGAGGGAAGGCAGATTTTCCTCAAAAACGAACTTCTCTAATGCTTGGTTATCTGAATCAGTAGAAAGAAAAGTCTTCATGCACAAAACGAAGGAGGTAGGGTAGAGTAACACGGTGACATAAATAGTAATATTGCTTGCTGCAGAATCGAACTCCTAGGTCAAGTATGAGATATTAACTGCCTTACAACGGCTTTTAGCATCGGGTATTTCCCAAAGGTCTCACTATAATCACTGTAATGGCAGAATAAATAAATTAGACACTGATGGAGCATTCATAATATCGTCATTACTGCCTTGTTTCTCCTCTGCTGCTACACTGATACTCTACACGTCCACACTTTGGAAAACTTACTCTATCCTCTTTTTTTAATAGTCATTCTACACACTTACTATTGATTTTAACAATGTTTCTTGCCACTTAAATAGTTTTACAACTTTTGAAGTACCTACATGTAGTTTATCCAGAGAAACGTGAGATACAGGTGCAAATTCAAGTATTTTACTATGCAGTTTCACCTTTTAATCTAATTATTTCACATCAATAATTATGTAATTATCTCCTCTTGTTCACTCACATGTCTACATGCAGTAATACCTCAGGGTCCTTTAGTGATTCACCATCACTTTTAGAAAAATGCTCCTGAGTCAGTTAATAAGTGTGTGTGTATGTGTGTGAGTGTGTGTGTGTGTGAGTGTGTGTATGTGTGTGAGAGAGAGATTGTGTGTGTGTATGTGTGTGTGTGTGTCTGTGTGTCTGTATTTTATATTTGTCAGCAGCATAAATAAAACCGTAATCTGGATAATATTAAATTTCATGAATAAGTTACTCCAGGCCTCGGCATTTCGTGGAACAGCTTGAGCGACCTTCATATTTTTACTTGCTAAGCATACAGTTAACAGTACAAGACCGTGAGCGGGCTGCCCTCAGAGAACACCAGTTGCCCAGGCCTGAGTTACACCTTTTAAGGATAATAACATACAGGGTTATTCATAAGTCTGTGAATCATTTTGAAGTTTAACAAGTTAATTACGTGACAGATCATGGAAATAAAGAAACTCTCCAAGTGTTTAAAACGAAAGGCCACGCTGATTTATCGCTAGATGGTAACAGTTATCAATAACGGAATACTATTGGATTGGACGCTCTGGACATGAAGATAGCACATTAATGGTGTGACCACCACGATGACAGGATTTAAATCCGTGACTTTTTCCTGTGGAGATTTGTGAAGTACATTCCACTGGAATAGTACAAGCCTCTTAATTACATTATATAAAGTTTACAAATAGTTTTACCATATTATATGTTCCCAGTGATGATCTTCTATCATAACATTTACAATAATCTGAGAATATTCCTAAATAGTATTCTAACTTTTCTTGCTTAGCGTAAGGTTAACTGAGTAAGCTGAAATTGCTGTTTGAATTACTCTATGAAGTTGATATATTTCACGAACTTGAAAAAGTTTTGTAAATGTGTTTATAAGTTCTCCTTTAGTTACGGGCCAGACGCCTCCCCTACTTCGTATGTTTCTAGTCATGTCATTTCTTTGTTGATTCAGAAGCTTACATCGGAATATTACATGATATACTGTTTGGTCCTCTTTAGACATTTGCATATTGGGCTATCTAGTGTAGCAAACCTGAGGCGGTATTATCTCAGCATTCCGTGCCCGGTGAGAAATAATGGATATATTAATGAATATAATATACGTTTTGTCTTAATTCAAATGAATTTAGTCACAATTTACAATGTTAAAGTGTCTTGCAAAGTTTAATTTCTAAGAGATTTGTCAACGTCACGTTAATGTTAAATTGGGACTAAGTGTATACGAATTTAGGTATAAAGGTATTACAACATTATTTACACAATATTTGCGTGGTTCATGGCTCTAAATATTTGACACAAATTATTTTTTTCGGGGAAACAGTTCTTTATTGAAAATTATTGTATTGGACATTTTTGGGAATACTCTGTGAAGTGTTTTTCATTCTGAATGACTTTTGTATAATTCGAAAACCGTAAGAACGACAAAATGTGTGTCCTGTGAAAGCACAACTATTCACGTCAAAAATGTTTGTGGAGATACTGCTTTTCGAAATATTCGTCATTATTGGTTTAGATTTTTAAATATTTGTACCACATCGCAATTGGTAAGCCCCTATTTGTTTTATTTCTCTTACCATGAAAAGAGTAAATTTCAAAGCTATCACATAGCGAAACTTTTTTTTTTAATCTGAACTCTAGCTTCAACTACTTATCCAACAATTAAGTGTATAGATGTGGTTGAATACCTGCATTAACAAGAAGTAGATAGACTAGTAACTAGTAGAGTTTGTTGAAGAGCGGTAGTGCACCTGCCTGCTGTACAAGGGGTCTGTGGTTCGATTCCGAGCTGCAGGTTGGGAATTTTTAACCAGGATTATTCCCTAGAGTCCATAAGTGTGTGTGTGTGTGTGTGTGTGTGTGTGTGTGTGTGTGTGTGTGTGTGTGTGTGTGTGTGTGTGAATTTAATGTAATAGTAATAGAAACCCGAAGTTTACAAAAACCACCCTTAAGCGAGTGAATGCCATGTCTGTTGAGCAATTGTTCCAAAAGTTAAAAGAAGTCGGTGATATAACCTTCGATGTTAAATGGAACATTAAACAAATTGGTGAAGAATTATAGAGAAAGTCGTGTGAATGCCACATATTACTTTTTTTCTCACTCTTTTAGATATGTATTTTTATTAACGTAAAGTGGCTACCAGAAATAAAATTTTATATGGATAATGTAATAGAGATGCCTATGAAATGTTAGCGGATGAACAGAATGCTACAAAACAGAAAGTTACAAAACTTTTTTTCGGGAAATGCGTTGCAAAGATTTACTTGTCCAAGAATTGCAACGTCGTAGCTGCAGTATTCGAGGACGTTCTCCTTCATCAAAGGGAATTGCTTGTTTCCTGCTAGAAACAGATCACACTATTCCCCAGGGAGGCTTCTTGATTCTATCAAGAACAGCTCTGCAGGGTACATCTCTCTTCACACACGTGCACAAATCCATTTCCTTCCAATAAGATATCACTGACCTCCCAAGACGTCTCCAGACATGTCCCTTTTCAATTTAATTCTTGCTCTCAATAACAGCTTTTACACTACATATAGTTTTCAACTTTTAATTTATCCATCTTCGTCATAGATCGAAGACATTAATAATAGCTAATAATATTAATAATAATTTATTGGAGCACTAATCATATGGGACTGTCCACTGAAATTGGTGGGCAATAGTTGAATTCAAAGCTATTTTGTACCTACGTCACACAGTGAAATGCTGCCAACTTAGCGTGTAATAACCCACAAAATACACTGAAAATACCTAAATAGTGCTAAGTGTGTCACATTAGCATCATAAAGATATTCGAATAAAGCTTAATTAATTGTTTAAATGTTGATCCCTTTGACTTCCCTTGAATCAACTTAATTTTTAAAGCCTGCATTATTTCTCTTTTAATGCATGCTAACTAATTAATTCTGCGATCATCGTCAGGCGCAGTTATATTTACAATAAATGTAAATTATTGGTGTAAATTATCCTTCCATACTAGCCGTGTGTAGAACAAGGTTGGAAAGAGTCGAATGAGACTTGAAAAATGTAATGCCATAGCCAGGATTTGAGTCATAGATCTCCCAGTCTCTGTCCGGTTGCTCTAACCACTGAACTAGTTGTAATATCACTAATGACTGTAGACTGTGTTAACGTCAGTAAAAGATAACTGTGTATATGTGCTAAAGTTTTGTAAGAAAAAGTGAGTATAGTAATTGAACTGGACATTGGTCGTTTGTCACAATATGAATGATTTCAGAATAGGTGTTTAGTCACATAATATGAAGGAACAATGCCCCAAAGTTTAGTTCTTGCAATTAAAATAAGAAAAAAGAAAGAACAGCATATTTGCAGATGTCCCTTAAGTCTTGGGATAGAGCATATAACATGAAACATTTATAAAAATACTAAAGTTACGAAAAACTTAACACAAATTGTTTATTTTAGTGAGCTCTACATTTTTATTGCACTAAGTCCTTGTCCATCTCTTGTGGCTTCCCAGTTAAATAACATTATAAAAACATTCAAACAGTACGAAGATGACTTACAGAAAATGCAAGAAATTAATTTAATGTATCGCATTAATACCTTAAACATATTATGTGTTAATCAAAATTCTTAGAGTCGTTTTGGATAACATAAAAAATAGCGACCTTTAGTATCTCACTAGATTATGCAATTTGGTATTGTAACAAAGACGCGAAAAAATGCGAAGTTCGTTTACATTTCTAGCACCTTATTTTCCTCCAAATCTTGCTACAAATGCACAATACACTACGTTAACTCATTGTTAACATAGTTTATAGTTTTCTCTGCTATTACAATTCACAGTTGCTTTATCCATGTAGCCTATGGTTCCCGAGTTCGAGATTCGAACCTGACGAGGACGATATTTGTTCGGGTAAAACAACCCTTAGCATGGCTTCTTTTGGAAGGGAAGCAAAGTCGGTGTGCCCGTGTTGTACTCGTGAACATAAAAATTAGTCATGTCTGGAACGCATACGTTGCTTGCATACATTTATACGTGCCTACAGACATACATGGCTGACAGATAGCTAGACATACCTACTTTATGAAGACAGCAAGTTATTTGGCACTCGTGGAGTTGTTCTCTGCCCTTAAAGTAGCCTGGCTTTCCAGGAATGACTCAGTTTTTATTTGGGGGGGGGGGGGCACGGGTGTACATCAAGCAGAATAAAGAGGTCAATGAGCAAAGTCAAGAAATTGCTGTCAGGGGGAAGTGCAGTGTATAACGTCCACTTTCCTAAGTAGTTGCCAGAAATGTTTCAACAACGAAAGGAAACATTTCTAGCATCTCCATGGTTGATGTATGTGTGCACTTTCACTTTTAAGTATTTACTATTTGTTACCTTGTTAGGAACAACCTACGCGACAAGCCGTGCGGACTTGCTGTCACTCACTCAACGCGGATAGCAAGCAACACCGCCGGCGGGCTGAGAGCCGCGAAATCTGTTCTGCTGTATGTTGATCACCCAGTAGGGTGGAACACCTGATATCCACACCAGTTTAATAGCAGCCACAATTAAAAACCCAGTTTCAATTTACTCCTTCCATGCAATCGCGAGAAACTGAGTATCGAAAGGACTTAAAAAGAATGAAAAAGTTTTGAACAACTCGAAATGCCAATAAAGGATATCTTGGAAATGGCTAATGGCATAAAAAGGTTATATGGAATAAATGGTATGTTTTAGTGAGATCTATATTTTTGTGTGATACTTTTTCATCTAACGGTTAACGTTTACCAGTTACGCAGTATTACACAAAATTCTTTCCTAATAGAAAGGACTTCACAGACTATTGCTTGAAAATTCAAGGTATACATTTCATTTGTCATGAATATATCTTAAACATGTGACAATTTAATCAAAATCGTCAGTCATTTTTTAAATGTTCCATGTAAAGTGTAGTTTAAGATGAGAGAGTATCTTCAAAAACATCTTGGTATCGCATCCTTGAAAGCAGCTGAACTTAAATACTGTCATGGTAAATAGAAACTGGGTGAATCTACCAAAGGGTAACCCACCATGATTCATAAATGTTGGCTTCAACTTTGTGGAGATTCCTGGTATCCAAAGTGCCATCTTGGAAAAGAACTTCAACCATCAGTGTCGAGGTTTCTTTTAGCACATGAAATTGATTCTCTAAATCAAGATTCGGGGGCTATAAATAAAAGATACTCGTTGACAAGATGCTGAATGAAGCGTTTGTCAGCACACGTGAGCGAAGCTGACTCCATGTATATGTCGGGAGAGCATGATCCCCAAGGAATCGCAAAATCGGTTGCTAAACAGCAAGTCACACGTCTAGACTTTCATAAATTACGTCCCGAAATCTCAATTGTCTAAACTTTTACTGATGAAAAAGTAAAATATATGTCACAGTACTAAGCTTGGTGTTTAATTTACTTTTGGTTTATGAATCATGCTGTTCATAGATAGAAGTCGCATACGCACACACATATGTTTCCAAAAATATTAGTTTTCTATTCAAGGTTTCAAAATTGTGTTTCCGTTTAAATCCCGGATCGAATTTTTGGTTTGAATACAATATTTACTCTACGTAGTAGAGAAAGTAAAACCGAAACGTTTAATGAAAATTCAGCAGCTTACTGAGACTTAGAGAAGAAAACAACTACTAATGTAATTCTCATCCTCGTCATGTCCGTCGGGCGCAGCACCCGGGGACCGCCTGCCATGGACGTGACAAGCAAGTAGATCTTCGGCGACGTGCTGTTGGTAGTTTCGCAGCCAGTTCACTACGTGTCTCTCATCCAATTTCCTCCTAATCCGAATTACAGACTTCCTCACAATGTCAGGATGCATGATAGCTTATTATGTAGATGTTCTCTTGTACCGCGAAGTCATTCAGCTGCTCGACCGTGCACTTCCGGCAATATCTTTTCCAACTTACAGCTCTTCGGTTCTATAGAACATCACTAACAGCAGCCAAATGACCCTCTCTACCAATTATTCCTTTGACATGTCACTATTTTACTAGTAATGTTTAAAATAACCTTTACAGTTCCTTATCTTTACCCTTTACAAATTCAAATATATCGCCCCTTTCCTTCATGAACATTTCTTTATGAAATTATCTCACACGATCTACAGGAGTCAGGAGTTTTACAGTTATCCTTAGAGCCCCTGCTATGAAATATCCTCCAATATCCAAGCAAAAGGATGTGAAACATCGAGGAACGTCTGAATTCCTTAACCTCTCCTGATACTCTTCCTAGTTCTGGAAATATGCATACCTTTTGATATTGGAGGAATCCTGTGTCGGAATGATCGAGTAATTTTTAGACTGTTCCACCCTTGCCGGATTATCACCTCTTGGTCGTCGTATTATGGCTTTGGTAATATCACCTCCTCCTTTTCTTATCACTTTGGTTATATCACTTGCTCATTTTCTTATGCTTCTGAACATCTGAAGTATCCACGTGCAGTAAAAACAGTTAACGGGCATTCAAAAATGGCAGACCAAAGATTTGACGAATATGCAGGGGCGTAGCCTCAATGTATGTGGGAGATGTATTACACAACCTATAATTTTCTTCAAATTGATTGCCAAATTGCTGTTCATCATAATTTTGTTGCACATAATCGTTTTAATGTCATTAAAATCAGGCTTTCCTGAACATTATGATTTGAATTCGCGCCACTCTGCAGCAGTATGTTCCGAAACAAAGCTTCGGTCAATGCCATCTGCCGTCAGTTAGAGGAAGCTGGGGTTGTGCGCCTGACCCAAGTTATGTTACCAAGCTAGACCACATCTCATGTTAAGAATCATGCTCACATTATTGCATTTAAAGTCGTGAATAGTCAGTGATTCGCGATTTTTTTTCTTATATGTGTGTCCTTCAATTGTGGACATTTGAGCATGATTTGGACACTTGGTTACTTACTATTAAAGCAAAATGTAGCTTAAGATATGCGTGGATTACGGAATGAAGGTATGTGACAGAGGCAATCACATCCGAGAGGTCACGAAATGAACCAGAGCCATAACAGTAAACAAAACTGCTTTTCCGTGCCGCTGTTGCAACGAAAATCAAAATAAACTGTTCTGTGATCAATAAACTGAACGTAAGAAGCTTCCAAAGATTAAACTTCCTATAAAAAGCAATATGCAATTAAAGCGCGCACTCAGTTTTACGACGAACATTAAAAAATGTAGGTATAAGACAGTTCAACATCGAAGTTTATGAAAGTGAGTTCTGGCTGTGTCATATTACTTTAAACAAATATTTTATTTATCTTAGTTTCAAAAGAAAACTGAGTATAGAAGAGTTAAATAGCATTTATAAAGCAACCATAAAACACAACTATTCTTGTAATCACATAATATGCGAAAAACTACCAGAAATGTAGTAAGAATATAAGAATTTTGTTAACTTATGACATACAAAAGATGTTTCACAACCCAATGTCCAACAGAACAAATTGGGCTTTTCAGTGGTCAAATAATTATCAAAAATTGATTGCTTTATAAAATTACCTTAGATAATTATTTTTCTTTCTGTATAATATCAGCATAATTACTTTCTACTACTTCAACAAAAGTAAATTCTAATGGACAGAAACACACACATGACTTACTTAATGTACATTCATGCACAGCGTTACACAGCCTTCATATAAAACTTTTTAGACAGTGGAGCTTTTAACGCGAGCCATTCATACTAAAAATCGTATTCGTTGCACTCACATGACCAGGCTTCGGTCGTGGTTGTAAATGACCTAATGTTGAGAGCTCTCGTGTTTCACTGTACCCGTTTCTACTTCATGTTTGTTGACAGTAGAGGAGGTAGAAAGAGGAGGGTGACACACCGCTACAGTAACCTGTTTCTAAAGTGATGCTACTGTACCGCTTCTGCCCAATCTACCCCGTTAGGTAAGGGCAGTATAAAACCTCATTGCAAACCGGCACTGAAGTCTACACATGACTTTCTCTATTCTTGTACAAACTCATCTTAACAAATGCTTATTCTTCTGTCTGCCTCGTGGTAATCGAGATAAACATTTGCAGAAAGTGTTTTATTACATTCTCTTGTAGGCACAATGGGAATAGGGAAATACAGTAGGCTTAAGCCATAGTCAAATCTATTAAGAGCTAGTTGCTATGAGATAGCTCTGAAATTCCATTTTCTTTGTGTGTCCAGGACATACAAATATGAATGACTTTCCATTTCAAAACAGTATAAGCTTATGAAAATTAAAATAAATTACAAGCAATACTGATCTCAGAAGTGGCTCCCTCCTTCATCCAGATATATATTTTTCTGCAGCAAAATTTTGTCTAGGTCTTCATTTAGAATGAAGAGGACTTCTGAGAGTATTCCCAGAAATTTCAAGACACACATATCTTTAGTAACAGTCTTCCGGAAAAGGCCGCGTCTTGGTTGTGTTGTTGCCAACGTTTCGCCCTACTATGTAGAGCTTCTTCAGGGCTAATGCTCTTCTTGACAGCACCGCAGGACACCGGCCGCCGAAGCCTACGTAATTTATTAATTTACACGCATATCTTATTCTAATCATAATCGTTGGAACTATTTTTGAGAAAATTAAAATTTATATGTTCCATATAAAGAGCAGACTGGGGGGGGGGCATTTTCTTGAAACCCCCACACCGACTCCCCCCCCCCCACCCACACTCACGGATATTGTTTTCAAAATGATTTTTATTTAAATTTAGGAATTCCTAAAATATGCATTTCCGTTGAAATCTCGATATCGAATTTTTGGGCATGCAATTCTAATCTTACAGAAAGTTAAAAATGAAGTTTATAACGCTTGATGGAATAGAATTTGTTATAATATTCCATTGTTTCTTTGTTTCTTACGATGGAACACATAATTAAAGTGGAGGCCCTGCATCCATTAGTTTATTAATAAAATCATTGTTACACTTATTCCGTTGATTTATTTTTACTCCAAGCTCCAATATATGATATGGTTGTCTAGCTGATGTTTTCAGCATTGATACTATGGAGGTAAGACAACCAGACTGAACCATAACAATACTACAGCTCACTTTTGCGTATCCATATGTGAACTATCATTACCAAAACAATTTCAAGTGAATACTTTAAAATTTAATATTCAGGGTTGTCTAAAAAGCAGTATATGGCGACACATATGAAAAGAGATTTTATTTTGCTCCTAAGACTGCTACACTCGACTTTTATCTCATTCTACAAACATTTCTACCAGCAAAATAAAACCACCTTTAACACTTTTAGGTATCATAAATAACTCTTTTGACGATTCGTGTATTTAACGTCCATTGGGAAGTCGATTTTTCTGCATGCGTTACAGTCAATCCTCTTATTGCTTTAGGAGTTTATGGGGTTACTCATATCACAGGCATACGCTTCTAACGTTTTTATTATTTATTATTGGAGACATGCAAAATGTTAATTATGGCTTTACGATTTCGTTACCTTCTCTGAGTTTACTCTAGTCTTTATATCTTACTATGCATTTAAGTACTAAACCAGTAACAGGCTTGGATGAGTAGTTTATCTTCTAAAACGTCTAAACACTGCTTTTCCAGTTCAGAATATCAGAAATTCATACTCTGCTTATTTCCATAGTCGTACATTATGGAATTATTGTTTGGGGTGAATCTCCCAATCTTATTATGTGTTTTGAAACTTCAAAAGGAGATTTTAAGAATATTAGACATTGCTGACTGCGTTGTTCTTGAACACCTAATAAAAGAGTTGTTAATTGTGCTCAGACCAGGTCTTTAAATATTTCATTATTATTATTATTATTATTATTATTATTATTATTATTATTATTATTATTATTATTATTATTATTATTATTATTATTATTATTATTATTATTATTATTATTATTATTATTATTATTATTATTATTATTATTATTATTATTATTATTATTATTATTATTATTATTATTATTATTATTATTTATTATTACTACTATTATTACTATTATTAGTATTATTACTATTATTAGTATTATTACTATTATTACTATTATTACTATAATTATTATTTCATATAATTATTATTTAATATTATTATCTATTATTATCGTTATGATCATTATTATCGTTATGATCAGTATTATCGTTATGATCAGTATTATCGTTATCATCATTATCGTTATCATCATTATTATCGTTATCATCATTATTATCGTTATCATCATTATTATCGTTATCATCATTATTATCGTTATCATCGTTATTGTCGTTATTATTATCGTTATCATTGTTATCATCATCGTCGTCATCATCATTTGCGAAAGGAAAAATTATTTACTGCAGATATAAAGTTTACCATTAGTATAATAGAAGCTTAAGTCATCATGTAGATTTAGTAAAAATTTGCATAACTTTGAGCATGCTGGCCTAAAATGTTTAATATTGTACCAGACACACTTATTAAATGTTTAGGCATAAATAGGTTTAAAAGAACATTAAAATGTTTGTCAGTAGACAATCCTGGACGTTGGGCAAGTAAAGACGACGAGGAAAGTTTTTTTTTATACGAAATAAGAGCAGCTGCTTAGAAATATTAAATTTTGGGTCGTTGCTTGCTTTTATTCATACGACCCAACGAAAGATAGCTATGGAGACATGGTCGTGTTGACATATGCGGTTGTTAAAATGAGATTGAGATTCCATCAAAGCTGACCTCTATGGAGTGTTCTCCAAGGCTGCAGAATCCCATTAAAATGTAATGGAAAGGCAGGTTATAAAGGGTTGGTAAAGTCTGTACGTCGCGTTTCATTTGGAGGCTACAGCTCTGCCAAGCCTTTTTTGTGTTCATTTGCGGGGTTCTGTTCCTGTTTTTTCTCTGGCAGGGATATTTGTGGCAGACTGGATCTGTGATTGGCGAGTCTACCCTCTCCCAGTGTTCCACAGGATTCCACCCTCGCCTCTAATTTTCTTTCCGTGGGGCTTCTGGTTTCGACAGAGCAGGATGACTGCTGACTCATTATCTACGTCATATTAGTCCAATTATAATCAGCATCATAGTCTCCGCCTCGCAGTCGGACTGCCTTTTGGATTATAATACTGAGTAATGAAAACTGATCAAAAACTGGATATTCAAATTCTTAGCATAGAAATAAAGAATTCACTTTGGCGTGACTTTCTCTACTCTTACACTAACCATTCTTACAAATTCTTATAGCTCTATCTTCTTCGTGTTAGTTGACAAACATTTGTACAAATTATCTTACTGCTTATTTCCTTGTAGGTGCAAGGAAATATTAGAATACAGAAGGCTTTGAGCGATAGTCAAGTCTTTTAAAGCTTTGAGATTCTGTTCTCTTTGCACGCTTAGTAAGTGAAAGTAAATGCCTGAATTATACAGGCTGGCCAAGATAAAAGAAACTCGCTGTGCTATACTGAACGTCATATTTGAAGCTATCTGAGTGTTATTTCTTAACCATAATGGGGCGCTCGAGAGAAGTCACATGATGAGCAGCCATTGGCAGTTGAAGCTTGTTAGTACAGTTCTGCAGAATATCGTTTTCAACCAAGAGTTTACCTGCGATTTTTATTTGTGGAGTGAAGTCTACATTAACAATCCACATATAATTGAAGAGTTGAAAACAAACATTCTCAATGTGAAAATCATACCACACCAATTGGCAAAAGTTTTCACAAAAATGTTGAGACATGCTCAGTTGCGGAAGTTCCTGGTGAACTGTACCTCCTGTGAACTATTGACCTATTTAATGTCTAGTGCATTGTTGAATGTTCATTATAGTAATAACGATAATCATAATAATAAAAATAATAACAACAACATTCTGTATTCACTATAAACGCATGGATTGTCTGTATGTTGTTAATAGCACACGAGGCCTCTATCTTGGTCACCCTGTATAGTAATACTTCTACTCAATGAATTTAAAAATCACCAAATTGCTGAGTTCCCATAAGGCCAAATAGACTCGTGTGTGTGTGTGTGTGTGTGTGTGTGTGTGTGTGTGTGTGTGTGTGTGTGTGTGTGTGTGTGTGTGTGTGTGTGTGTGTGTCTGTGTGTCAGTCTGTGGACAGCATAACTCAGAAACGAAAAGTCGGTTAAAAACCAAGGTTGGTATTTAAGTTTAATATCTTTCACGAAGATTTTGAAGAAGACCCTACCCTAAACTACCTTTTACATGGAAAACTTTTGGAAAATGTTGATGATGTTGAAAATGGCTCTAACGATTTTGATTAAAGTGCCATATGTTTGAGATTTTTGTGTGACAAATGAAACGCATATTTTGAATTAATAGTTACAGCCTATGCAATCCTGTTTACTCTGGATGACTTTCGTATAACTCGTAAACCGTAAGACAGAACAAATCTTACTATGCAAAAATGTAGATCCCCCTAAAACACAAAATTTATGTCTGAATAAAGTTATTTGTAGAGTGAACCATTTCAGAGATATTCCTTGTTATTTATGTCAGTTTCGAAAACAAAGCTTTCGTGAAGTGGAACTTCGTTGTTCATTTTTTATATGTTTAGGTGTTGCAACTAATGAGTAAACAAGCGTACATATTCGCAGTAAAATAAATATTAATTCACAGGAACCTATTAGCATACAAACTTAACTAAAAGAGGAATGAAATGGTATACCAGTGATAGAAATCTTGTATTATACACAGAGATATGAGACTTGGGATCCATTCGCAAGAAAAGCAAGCGTTAACACAAAGATGTAAAACTTGGTAAGTTAATGCAATATTTTGTCCGCAGACAAATAAATAAAAATAAACTTAAAAAAATTTTAAAAGGAAAAATAAAATAAATAAATAAATGAGTCATGTCTGCAACGCCAAATTCGCCAGTCCTACATGGCACAGCGCCTTGTTCACACCATGCGCGATACAGTTGTGTAGCGGCAGCAACAAGTTGTCCCAAGTTCCAAATCTTAAAATTACAAACCCATATGATCAATCAAGGCGCTGTGCCGTGTAGGACTTAGTAACATCACAATTCATTCTACATTGATTTTTATAGATATCCCAGTGATTTGTGGCCCATAAATTATACAGAAAAGCAGTTAACGAGTCAACGCATGGTAACCAAAAATCTTATGCAAGATGACAGATGATCTAGTGATGACCTGTATGAGGAATCACTCGCTGATTGTCTAGTTTCTTATGGTAGCCTAGACATAAATGTGAAAGTTTGGACCTTGCAAACTTCTGTGTCTTCTTGAGTTTTAAATTTACGGTTATGTTTGTGTTAAGATCAAACAACGTAAACGCGTGGATTATTAAGATAATGTAAAACAAACTTCTATGGATACATTATGTTTCTGAATGGGACTTCACATAGCTGAGTAGAATTTGGTATAAGTAAACCCTTGAAATAACGCCATAGTGCAGTTCAATTGATCCATTTGTACACTCACAGAAGACAATAGTCTCGCATCCATCGGGTTCAATTGAAACTTTTAAACCGAGATCTCATGAAGACCATCAGAGACGCACCAGATGGCCTGATGAAACATTGATGGTTTCCAGCTTTAAAAACCCACTGTCTAATGTCATCGATGGGTCCGTCGATGAATTTAAAAGCACAACCATGTCGAAAATATTCATACTTCAAACACGTTCCAAATATGTTATTCTCTTTGCTCTGCATTCCCGTTTTGCCTTCGCATTTTTTTCTGCAAAGGCGGCATTTCACTTTTGTCATTCTTGCCGACAGACCCTGTCATTTTCCACGTTATCGGCTCTCTGATGTCCCCATTACAAACCTAATTAAGCCGAGGCATTCATCAAGCTGTCCAATACCCGTTAATTTCAAGAGCATTGATTCTCTGCTAGTCTCTCTGGTCTATATAGGTTAATATGCTCTCTGTAACAGTTTGATTAAATGCAGGTTTACCGTTTTCAAGCTTATGTCAGCGTTAGCCATAAGAAGCTAACTAGTAAGAGAGTGATTCGCATCTGATATAAGATTTTTCAACTCATTGTGAAAGAGTACAGCATGAAATACTGTGACGACTATAAAAATCACATCAAAACAAATTGTGCTGCTTTTTGTAAATTTAGCGTCATTTAAATAGGTGTATTTTTAATTCCTGTACATAACCTCTTTTGTCATGTGTAATGCCAGTGGTTGCTTCGCAGGCCGCCATATTGCCAGCTGTTTCACGCTCTCTCGCTGCTGTTTATGTTTCCGTCTGTATTGTTAATGACAACACATCGCGTTGTGTGTGCTCAAACTTTATGCAGTTATATTAATGGATTAGTTGATTAAACGTAATTTTCAAGGTGAATGGCCCCTTACGATTCTGCTTGTAATTGTAATTAATCTCGTATTCTACATTAGTGATCTTAACTTCATTTAGGTAAGTTCAAATTAAGACTATTTTATGAATAAAATACAGGAAATTGTCCTTGTTTTAAAAAATTCCTGAAAGCAACAGATTAATACAAACAGCGAAAATAAGGACATATCTAAGTTTAAAAGCATGCACAAGCTAAACGCTTCGTGTGTAATAAATCTGTGCAAATCAAGAATCACATTGAAAATGGGTTTCATTGCTTTTCATTTAAGAAAGCCCGAATTAAACGTACAAAACTTGGTATATAAAACTGTTAGAGATAAAATGGAGACATTTTGATTGGTAATTGAGGACAGTGTAATTAAAAATATCACATCAATATTTGCTTCAGTTGCGAACTTATAATTTTACTTAAGGGTAGTATATCTTCGGGTTGGTTAGTACACCTAAGTTGGGATGGCACAGAAAGCATGAGGCAGAGTGGGGCGATCTCGTGGTAACGAATGCTGTACTGGAATAGAGTTTCAATACTTTCTGCAAGGCTATTGACCTCTCAGTACTTAAACCAGCGGTCACGCATTGAGGTGTAAATCCAAATGGTAGCCTGCCTCTGTAGATTAGTGGTAGCGTGTCTGCCTGACATCCAAGAGGTCCCGAGTTCGAATCTCGGTTAGGTGAGTTATCCAGATAGGTTTTCTCACGAGGTTTTCCCTCATCCTGAGAAGACGAATGTTGTGTAACTTTAAGCTCTCAGGCATTTCATTTATTCATCGTCCAATATGGCATTAAGTTGAAGGACGTTAGTATAAAAACCCAAAACTGTAGGCTATGCGACAGGCATTCTTCATTTCATGGCACAGTTACGACCATGAAAAAAGCATCAGGTAGCAAGATTTTTTATTTTTTCATGGGAAAACTGTTAGGCAAAGAGAAGAGAAACCATTAACACACCAAAGTGGATACATATTAAGGTACCTAGCATTTATCAGTATATCTGCACTTATATACCTCACATCCTGTATAACATTGGGTCCCATTTAGAGAACAGACTGTGTGGTACTTGGTGTTCTAATGGAAATCCATGGCTTGCGAAGCGACCACCGAGAGTACCAAACAAAAGAGGTCATGAACATTCGTGGAAAAAAAGGTCATGTCTGAACGTCAATTGAACGCCGACTGATCATATGGGTTAGTGATATTAAGATTTGGAACTTGCGACAACTTGTTGCTGTCACTACACAATTGTATCGCCGATGGTGTGGCGTTTAGGACTTAGACGAATTTGGCGTTGACTTTTTCCCCCCACTGTGTACATGTTTAAAAGTGAACAACAGTTAAACAACGTTAAACTCGCAAAATGTACCATATATCAGTACAATTAGTTTTGCGGTGATTTTTATAGTAATCCCAGATGGTTTTATACAGAAAGGCAGTTTGCGAGTCAGCACATGGTGACGTAAAACCTGAAGCTAGATGGTAGAATGATCACATGATCAGGTGTATAGAGAATCGCTCTCTTAAGTTTAACGTACACATAAAGATGAATTACCTTGTGGTTTGCTGGGGAAAGGTGAGTCAGTTGGAGAATTTACTGTCTTGTGACTAGGTTCCCATAGTATAGAGCATATATGGGGAAAAGTGACTCAATGTGTCATTTCCCCTACATCGTAGTTATAACCCCGTCCACTCTGTCACACACGGTTAGCTACCAGTCCACGGCTCCCGCTGTTATCTATCTCAGAGAGCCGGTCAGCCAGCCCCTCACATTGTATCAGTGGTGGAATCACGTCGCATAACAAGTTAAAAAGGTACTTCAAAGCCGAATGGGAACATGTTACTAGCAACAAAAAGTGTTGCACTCACATGACTTTCTCTACTCTTGTACTAACTATTCTAACCCATTCTTATTCCTTTATCTTCATTTTAGTCGAAATAAATATTTGCAGAAATTCTATTGCTAATTTTCCTGTAGATACAAGAGGAACACAGTAGGTAGGCTTTAAGCGATAGTAAAATCTTTTAAAGCTGGTCGCTATACGAAGGCCTTAAAATTTCATTCTCTTTGCTCGGCCAAAAGCTCTTCACTTCAAGGACTAAGTTCATATTGAACCTGTTCTGGTGCCCATTTCGCTCTTGGTCTTCCAACATCTCGTTTGCCTTTTGGTTTATGTCCGATTACTAAAGTAGGCAGTCTGTAGTGCGGCGTCTTTTGTAGATGTTCACACCATTTTCTGTTGTTTCTTTTTAACTTCTCCAGCAATGGTTCCATCCCAAGTTTCTCCCGGATATCTGTGTTCTTTTTATCTAGTATTGTACATTCTAGTATACTTCTCATGAATTTCATTTCGGCTGCCTGGACTTTTGATTTATCTTTTTCTATCATTTTTCTGGCTTCCATTAAGTTAGTATGGGCACAGCAACCGTATTAACCATTTTATCCTTGTACCTTTTCGCGTTTTGTTTTTTAATGATCTATGGACTGTACCACAAACATTTCGAAAACAGTTTTTTTTATCCAAATCTATATCTCTGCCATATGAAAGACAACATATTAGATACTTAAAATATTTAACCTGATCTATGATTATTTTATCAATTACTACTTTAGTCCTTACTAGTTATTTTTCTTTAAATGCCATTGTTTTGGTTTTTTGAGCTGCAATTTTAAAACCATGTTCTTTTGCTATTTCATTTAAGACATAAGTTGATTTCCATAATTTATATTCACTGTCTTGACGATTGCTATATCATCGGCATATAAAAGGGAGTTTAAGAAGGTATTGTTATTTAGATATATTCCTGGGTCAACATAAGACTTCCATGTCCTGAACATGTCGTCAATATAAATATTAAATAGTGTTGGCGAGATAGGTACTACATCCCTATCTTACTGCTTTATTAGTAGGAATCTCTTCTGTCAGGTTTCCTCTTATAAAAAGGCATATACTGGTTTCTTCATAAAGAAATTTAATGGCTTCTACGAGTTGTTTTGGATATTCTCTCCTTAAAAGTATTTTCCATAATAATTTTCTATCTATGCTGTCAAAGGCCTTTTCTATATCGGTTAAGAGATAAGGAAAGTGAATAACGACCTTCCTTTTGAGAAACGTTTAGGTATTGCAAAACTCACACAAATAAGGAATATCTCCGAAATGGTTCTCCCACAAAAAAAAATGCATTTGGATATAACTTGTGTTTTAAGGAGATGTACATTTTTTGTATAATAAGATTTGGTCTATCCCAGGCATGGGCAAAATCGGCTCAACTGTGCCACTCCTCTGAAACACGTTTTTGCTTTACTCCACCGGCCATCCCTTCCCTGCACTGTTGTTCAGGTTCCGACACGCCTCATCCAGAGCGAGTATGGTTGTTTCATGAAGAGTGACAGATGCGGATTTCAATTTGCAAATATTATATAAAATGCAACTTTGATCAGAAGCATAAATAAAACTTGGGTGATCTTACAGGTATTTATTTACAATTTCAAAAGGTAGTTTTTGAATACTCGTATTTGTAAACATATAAAAGGGACAATATGATTCCATTGTTTAGTGGTTTAGTTTCTTATTCGTATATTTAATATAAAGTTTGAACATATTAAGTTTAAAACCAAAGAATTTATTATGTTGATAAACTAGTTTTAAAATATTTTAAGGCTAAATAGCAATGGAACTTTACTACTTTATTTATTGTGAAACAGAAACAATTTAGCGTGTTAATCATAAGGATATTACGTGCATAAGAAAAAGTAATACTGTAAACTTGAGAATTATGTAATTTGCCTAACCACAATAGATGAATGTAATAATTATTGTATGCAAAATATATTTAATTAGCAGCGTAGAAATGATAACTATCACGCAGGTAGAACGAATCCACCATAGCACGTGTTACATCCAGGCAACCTTTGTCACTCGGAAAGAGAATTGAAGTGGGTAAGACAAGTGCAATCGCTCTCTCTCTCCTCTCGTGCCCATGCCTAGTCTATCTCTTACAGTTTACCAGTTATACAAAAGTCATCAAGAGTAAACAGGACTACATAGCCTATAGCCAGAAATTTCAAAATATACCTTTCATTTGTCATAAAAATATATTAAACATATGGAATTTTAATCAAAATTGCTAGAGCCATTTTTGCGAAAATCAAAACTTTCCATGTAAAGGATAGTTTAGGGCGGAGTAATTTTCTCCAAAATCTTTGTGTGGCATCCTTGAAATATACAAGATGGAAGGGAACTCATTACATTCCTTCTAATACATGTTTCATAGAATCATTACAAACAACAAAGTCGAATGGCATTTTGTTCTTTGATCAGCCGATTTCGAAAAACAAATAGCTTTTTTATCCAAAATTAGATACGTAATTCCACAAGAATGTACGAAGATAACCATTTGTTACTTGTAAGATGCGTAGAGTAACTTATTTCTGACATAGTTTCTGTCATCACATAGTTTTGAAATAATTGATCGCTTAAAAGACACGAAGGAATATTCCGAGCAGCTCTTTCAGACGTGAGGTAAGTCGGCAACGTTGCGTTGAGGTTGGTCAGGGAATTGACCTGGTTTATGGATGTGAACAGCCCGGGCGCTTTCGCTTGGGTGTAATGTTTTGGGAGCTAACGCTTAAGATTGCCCTACACTCGTACAGTAAACACGGAAGGACAAGGTAGGATATGTGTTTATCTTCGTAAGACGCATCGTTACGTTGTTTATGTATTTGGCTAGGAAAAGTTACACCCACACAATCTCCAGTGTTGCCTGATTGTTTTTGACAAAACTAAAATATCTCCGTAGGAAATGGTCAAAGACAAAAAAGGAAGATACAAAATGTGTTCCAAATACCGAAATCTACCACTTAAATTACTTAAATTAATGTAGTGACTTCCCTTCCACCCGGTATTATACTTATATACCACTTTGGTTTTTAACCGACTTTTCGTTTTTGAGTTTTTCTTTGCTTTGCCATGACGACTACAATTATGTATCCATTCCCTTCCGTTCATTTGAACCTTTCCGCCATGTGGTTAGCAAATGTTAATTCCCTTCTTGATTGGCGCCGTGTAAAATCGAATAGCACGGTACGTAAACATCAATGCTCTTGTCCTCGCATTAGAACATTTTATTTTCCTTCTCTAACACCTAAAAGGCTTTAGAAAGTTTTCTATACGTGTTTTGTGCTTCTTTAGCAAGAGTGCTGTGTTTTTAACTCCAACGCAGTCGATCTTTTCGCAAACCTTGTAACCCGCTCGTTCGAACAATTTAATTATAACATTTATTGATATAGTTAAAGAAATTGTGGTGAAACAAATGGGCTTTATCGATAGAATTTCACTAGTTTATGTGGCAGTGTTTTGTCTGAGAAGACGCAGTTGATCCCAGAGCGACCCATATTTGCTGTGTTTGTCGCTTCCGGCAGTGAATCTGTTGAGTCCCACCTGGGACGTGAGGAAAGCTCCATTTTCCTAATTAGTTGGCTTGCTGAAGAGATGTAACAGCAGCCGGCCCATCATTCACTCCACATCTGACACCATTCAAGTCAGGGAGATAAAGTAGACCTCTCTGGATTTGCTTTCAAAACCACTGCTGTGGCTCAGTGGATCTCTTCGGGTTACAATCCCTGCTTTAATATCCTCTCATTTTAGCCCCCTCAATTAGCGAATTACCAAAGATACCAAAGAGACCAGTATTTCACACTGGGATTAAGCTCTCAGCTGCATATAGGGTTCTGATATATCACCTTTACCGTTCTGAAAGCACCTTCGTCTTACGTCCTTAAAAAGATCATGCTGTGTCACATTCACATGAATTCTTTATCCACTACTCTGCAAACTATTTGTACAAAACCTTATTCTTTTATCTTCATTTTAAGCAAGAAAAACCTTAGGAGAAATGGTCTCATTACACATTTCGTTGCAGATACAAGGAGAATACAGTGGGTTTAAGGAAGAATGAAATGTATCGCTATGTGAGGGCTTTGAAATATTTTTTCTTTGCATGACCAGGAGGGAAAAATATAGAATTACCCATTGAAAAAATACCAAGTGTTTGACAACCCAATAATGCAGACTATCTCGAAATGGTTAATGCTACAAAAATAATATGTTTAACTGTGTACGACTATATTTTAACGAAATCTACATTTGTGTAGCAGGCTTTCGTCTGTTTTACGGTTTAAAAGTTATGCAAAATTCATTCAAAATGAAGAGAACTTCACAGCTATGCTCAGAAAATTCAAGATACACATTTTCTTATGCAAATATCTTAAACATGTGGTATTTTAATTTAAAAAAAGAACGTTAGAGCCATTTTTAATAGAATAAAAATAAAGAAATGCTAGGCTAAATACTAGTTTTTAAAGGGGGAATTTTCTTGTAAAATCTTCGTCTAACTACTAATCAATGCATTTAGCCCACGACTTATCAACTTTTTAATGCCTGAAGTAAACTATTTGCCCATCTTTGCAACATATGCGTCGGTCGCAGTTTAAGGTTTATAATTGTATGTGAATCTTTGTCCACCCAGATGTGGAACAAACATTAATCGCTAGGAGCCAAATTCACTAGGAAGCGAAGGTATGTAGTTTTATAGAAACAATACCAGGCGTGTGAAGGTGCATTAGTGTGATGAAAGAGAACTGCACATTTAGCCTGAACAGCATCCTTCAATTAGTCTAGTATCAGAGCTTGATACTCCTCGGTGATGGTTCTGCCCTTCTGGGGGAACTATGTGAGCAGCAAACCATGAAAATCTCAATTAATCATAGCCAGATTAAACCGGTTTTGCTTCGTACATTTGGTGCATTTTCATCTACTGCCTCCCAATGTTTGAACTGCTCCTTCGTCTCTGGTATGTAGTAATAAGTATATTTTTTATCTACTGTTATGAAAATTCTTTTAAATTTAGTTTAAACAAGTGTTTGACAATTCGGATCCATTGTTAACAAATGCGATTACCCATTGAGCGGGAAACTTTCTCAAGTAAAACAGTAACAACATATTGAGAGAATGTTTGGCGATAAATCACCCAAAATGTAAACCAAAAGGAAGTAGAGATTTTGAGCAGAGGACGCAAGAGCATGAGAGGAGGGTCGGTTTACCTCCACCGGATTATGATGCATTAATGGGATTCATAAACATACCTCTCTAATGCTCGGTTACGTGAGTGAGTGAAGGGAAATGCTTCGTGCACAAAACAAAGGAAGTGGAGCAAAATGACAGTGTCACGTCATTAGCTAACAAGAGAAGACAACCACTACGAAAGAGATATTAGAGACCGAACAGTTAAGAACTCCTAATCCCTAAAAAAGAGGTAGTAATGCTTTTCACTAACTCACAACCTCCCTTTCCTCTCTATCGATAGAGAAAATGCATAAGTTGTATGAAAAGTTTATAGACTATCTGTGGAAATATGATGGTAGAGAAAATAGTGTGACTGCATGCGACTACTTCATCCATTTGAAAACGAATACCCCTAGAAATATTGAATTCCTTACTTAAACGAGCTTAATTTAAGATTGAAAATCTGTTCAAGAAATTCCTAAAGCTCCTAACGAATCTCTATTTGTAATTTCGATATCGAAGGTGGTGGCAGAATGAAATATTTTATTTACAATGTGTACCCGAAAGAGAAATAGAATTACAATAACAATGTACACAATGTAATCCAGTTTCTTGACAAATGGCAGTAAGCAATATTAACATCGATATTCATACTGATCTAAGTTCACTGTTGAACATTGAGAATGGCTGGTAGTTACTACAGGATTCACATATAACCTTATTTCACTTAGGTTTCCAATTGTTTTTGTGACTACCTCACAGAAAATTACACCAGTTTGGCTTATCATTTTGTGTGCGCTTGCATACTATACTATTGCTTGCATGTTGCACCACTCCTGTCCACTAATAATTTGCTTTAATTATACCTTATATGGGCCATTAGCATCCGCGTTAACTGCAGCAGCACACGGAATAGACATACGATGTTTGTGTCGTAAAGATCGTCATTAAAACGCACACATTTGTGGCAATGAAGTCAATAAACTTTGTTTACCCTTTTATAGACATTTTAAGAGCAATTGCGATGTTTTAATTAGCCCAATAAATCTTTATTGCATTACTTTTAAGTGCAAGTGTACTTTTTACTTTCTCTACTACGTATTAGTACGGGAATTATTGTATTTCACACAAGATTTCGATGTCGAGGTTTCACCGGAAATATATGCTTTGAGGCCCTCTGAATAAAAACAACAGTTTTAGAAAAAGGTCCGTGTGTGTGCTCTGTGTGTCCCTGTCTGTGTATTTGTGTCTGTCTGAAAACAGCATAGCTCAAAAATGAAAAGCCTGTTAAAAACCAAAATTGGTATTTAAAGGTTAATATCTTTCAACGATTCGACACAAACATTTTGAAGAAAATTGCTCCACCCTAAACTACCCTTTACATGGAAAACATTACGAAAATTTTTTATTTTCTCAAAAATGTCTCCAATTATTTTGGTTAAAATGTCATATCTTTAAGATTTTAAGTCAAATGAAATATACATTTTTTGAATTTTCTGGCTATAGCCCATTACGTCCTTTTTACGCTTGATGACTTTTGCCTAACTAGCAAACCGTAAGGGAAAGGCTAAATCTTACTGTACAAAAAATGTAGATCTCGTTAAAACACACAATTTACGTCCAAATGTATTTTTTGTGGAGTGAACGATTTCCGAGATATTCCTGGTTATCTGTGCGAGTTTTGCAATACTTAAGCGTTTCTCAAATGGAAGGTCGTTATTCACTTTATCCCTTGGCCGTACAAAGAGAAATGAATTTCAGAGCTTTAAAACATATGACTATCGCTCTAAGTCTACTGTATTCCCATATTCCCCTTGCACCTACGAGAATACTAGCAACAATTTCTGTAAATGTTTATCTCGAGTAACATGAAGATAAGAGTTTGTACAATTATTGTTAGTACAAGAGTACAGAAAGTCATCTGAGTCCAACACATATTTTTAAAATAATATTTTACAAAGCCGACAAGAACGATATAGTGACTTCTAAAATTATAACCTGTGGTGAACGTAAAAGAAACCAAACTGTTACTAAAAATTATTTGAAGAGTGGATCAAAGTTGGATTAGATCGCGCTGAAGACTGTAATTTTGGATAAACTGTTTAGCTATTCACTTTAAAAGCATAGGTCCAGTACTTCATTAATTCAGATTGATCCTTCCTCGGACACTTAAATTGTTGTTACTCCTCACGGCGTCAAAATACAGAATGGCCATAGCTTAATTGTGATTCCATATAAAATATGGTGGTTTAGTTTCTGAACGCTTAATTGCATTCTGTTGTGAACAATTACTTGTGCTTGAAGTTATATTGCTCTTGCCTCTTGCGTAGAATCCTCTTTATAAAGTTTGGGGTTCTTTCAGGTGCCCTAAATCTACGACACCGAACCACCGGATTTACTTCCCTTCCGAAGGAATTCATGCCAAGGATTTTTAGGGTCGAAAGAAATCTATCGCCAATAGCATAGATCTGGCCACTTGAATAATAGGAGAGGGGATTAGTATACCACTTGCTCTGACTGTGATAACTACACAGCAATTGTTTACAATACGGAGACATACACTGCTCGTGCACGTGACTGCCTGAGTTCTGACATCACTCGCTTGTTCCCAACCACTCCAGTCACTTCTGTTAATTTCTCCTCTCTTGTGGAAGGCCATGGCTTCGGTCCCCGCAGCCAGCCTACCTGACCCATGTTTCTTGGAGGATTTTCCCGGGTCCCCGGGGCGAATGCTGGGTAGGTTATTTTCCTCCCCCGGATTTCCTTTCCCTCCATTTCACTTTACTAATCATTTCGTTCATCCTTTCATCCGTTCTTGGTAGAAGCTGTCAGCGGGAGTTCGGGTGCAGCATGGTGGGAACTAAGTGTTCTGAGTAGCTCCGTTCGCTGTCACAAAAGCCGGGTTCTGGATCATGTCACCACTACGGCCCTCATGTCACCACGGAGGAGCCCTGCAGGTAGCGCTCTGCGCGAACCGGCGGGGGACCGGTATACTGGCGGTATCAGGGACTTTACAACTGGGAAAATGTACGGACCTCTACTTTCTGCTGTGCCTCCTATGTTGTTGCCGCCCTATGTCCCCTCTCGCCTAATCCCTTCCTCCTGGGAGCGTTCCTTCGGGGCATAGGTACGAAAGATCTCCGAGGTCGACGCTCTTCACCTCTGTCGTACTCCTACTATATGTTAGCATAAAATTGCTGCAGCTATTTGCTTCATCTGAGAGAAGCGCGTGCATTGCAATTAAATTACGCATAAATAAATTAATATATTAACTCCGTCGGCTATTTTGCAGTCACTATCTGTACTTAACAATCAGTAGTATATGATATCGTGATTCGTTCAATAAGTTAATGACTTTTTAAATAATAAAACATTAGTTATTGTGCAGCTAGGTTTTTCAGTTAACATCGCGATTCCAACCTCAAATAATCAAGAAAATCACGTAACAATAATTGTTATGTGCCTGCTACGAAAACAGAGGGATGCGATGCGTAGACAGAAACGCATTGGAGGCCTTTCATAAGCCGTATAGTTTTAGCAGCTGTCTTTGACATTAACAAAATGTTAGCTAGCAATTAGATGTAAAGCCTGGTCAAATCGAAGAGGTTTAATACAATGTTAAAAAACTACATCTTAGAATATTTTTAAGATGGGTTGGTGAAACCGGTATCATATGTTTTAGTCTTCTGATACACGCTACTTCAGGTATTCAAGTGTTACTGGTGTCCAGTAAATATCTACAAGGGGTGATCCTTCTCTGGTTTTGCTGTACATGACGATATTCTGATTTAGCCAATAAACCTCTCCACTGGGTGGAGAATCATGCACAGTAGACGTGTTGGTATCCGTACTTCTCTGACACCAGGCAACTTGATGGTCTTTTAGTAAAAAGTACACTTTACAGAGAATTCAAGAGCTCATTAGGTCTCCAGGGTAAAGTTCCCATCACTCTGCCAGCATTCCTCTAGTCCATTGCCTGAGATATTTATTGAACCAGGATCTGCTAACTCCAAGCTATCTGTAATGGATCAGATAAACTGCACATTTTGTTGAAAAATTTCTTTAAGCTCTAACTCCGGATACTTTGTCTAAAACTTAAATATGTTTACATATATCACATTAATATGTAAATTTGAAACATAACTCGTGTCTACTTAATAGATATATTAAGAATGTTTATAAAGTTGGATTAATTACATGGTGAAAATTAACACAGATATTTAATGTAATCTTTAACTGCATATGTAAAACATGCGGACAAAAAGATATTGTGACGGCAGCGACAACACAACAAACGACGGCCGGCTCGGGATAGTTCCACCCGTTGGTGCGGCGAGTAACAAGACCCTCAAGTTCAAGCTTCCTCACACCACTCACGCGAGTGAGCACGTGACTAACAACAATCAAGCGGCAACACAAAGGGTTTTCCACAGCGTTCGAGGGGTGTCCGGCAGAATGATAGATAGACAGAGATGGATGGACGAACGGATGGATATATAAACATATAAATGTATACATAAATTTAAAATAAATAAATGAACATGTCTCACGGTCATTAGTATTCCTGGTACAAAGACAGTACTAAGGAGATAGACATCTTAGATAACTTGACGGTACACTCGCCGACATTTGTAATAATGGATACACAAGCAACAGTGATAGACATGCTTAATTATCTATACCGGCGTGTGTACACTCACGGTCATTAGTATTCCTGGCACAAAGACAGTAAGGAGATAGACATGCTTAGTTAACTCGATGTTACACACACACACACACACACACAGACACACACACACACACTCTCTCTCTCTCTCTCTCTCTCTCTCGGTCTCTCTCTGTAGCTTTCCAACCGGCTTTCATATATGCTTGCTCCCGATTCTAGCATATTGCACCCTCTCTCGTGCTAAATAATTAAAGAAAATATAATTCGAAATCCAAATTCTTAAAGCTATTCTAAAACTCTCATTGTATTGCTATGTATCACTGTATAATGTTACATTAATAAAAAGCTTGATCATTCACCTTCGAGATTTGAGCCAAAGAACAGAAGAGATTGGCTAACATTTACTTATCTTCTGCACAGCAAAATTTTGCAGCAGTAGATGTACAAACTGCCGAGCAGCACATATATCAAAGAAACAAATGAGGGAGTGTTTTAACAAATGGATGACGGTAATGGCAGAGCTCGTTCCAAAACCCAAGGCATTCTTGGCTAGGAATGTGTTTGTAGGATTTTGGTTCAGTAAGAATGAATACAGCGTTGCCAGGAAGTCAAAAATTATTGAACTCTTTTAAGGACACTTAAATATTAATTACTTTAATTAATATTCTCGCTAAAGTAGCTATATGTACACTTTTTCGTCGGCTGTCAACATACGCTACTGTCTACAAAAGCATCAATAGCTTCTGAATCCAGGAGCTGGAGTGTTCCTTTAACTAGGATTATTCCTGCCTTCTGTGTTATCTGAAAATCAGAGAGTGAATGTGTGTGTGCGTGCGTGTGTGTGTGTAATTCCGTCGTTTTCCCCAGTCATTACGTATATTGGGTGAAAGTTAAATGTCGGTCCGGGTGGTTCTGTTGGTTAGGTGCTTGCCTGCTCATTCCAAGACCGCGGGTTCAAACTCAGCCCATACTGACGGCTTTTAAGTGTGCTTAAAGCGAATGCCCCACATCATTACGTTTACTGGCATATAAAGGAAGTCCTGCAGGATAGAATTCCGGGACATCGGTGACGCCGACAAGATCTTGGCAATTGACAGCATCATTAACAAATGAAGCATTTATTTTATATTTGAAAAGGAAGTTACAAATTATTCTTCTGTCCATTTCTTGTTAATCGAGATATTTCATTAACATTTACACACTCATTGTAAGTATAAGGAGGAAAGAAAGGCTAATTTGATAGTCAGACTTTTTAAAAAAGCGAATCGTTATGTGATGGCTTTGAAATTCCACGCTAAAGGTCATTATATCATAGCCGGCGCCTCCTAGGACTCAGATGGTAGGCATTTCATGTTCCGGGATATGTGCGATCGCGGAAACATAGACTTACTAAACATGAAATAATCTACTTACGTGAAATATCTTCCAATTACATGGGAGGCGTTAGTTGGCACACAACTACGAGCATTTAAGGACAGCGTTCAACCCTGGCTGACCTCCTGCAGGGATTCCAGGCGGGCAGAAGTTATTCTCACCCGCCTGAGGATAGGTCACACGCGAGCCACTAACGACCACCTTTTGCGTGGTGACCCGGCGCCTGTCTATCCCACACGTAATTTTCCAACTGTCCATGGCACATGTCCTAATCGACTGTCAGCAATTCGTTCGTGAGCGCCGGTCCGTTGGTCTGGGGACTACACTTGCCTCAATTTTGGGTGATGACCCGGAGTCTGTAGCCAAGGCTCTACGGTTCGTCGCCGAAGTTGGCTTCGATAGGCAAGTTTGGCTTGCCTTTTCGTTTTAGGCGGTTTTTAAATTTTTAAGCTTTGTTTTATGACCTTTTAACGTTCTCTTTCACGTTTTACTGTCTTACCGGTTTAGTCCTTTAACCTTCTTTTTTAGCTTTCGTGATTTTAACGCTGTGTTTTTAGATTATAAGGTTTGACTTAAGTCTCAAATGAACTCGCTGTTGACGGGCTCTTAGAACCCACTCACTCTTCTCATTACAGATTCTGAATCAACACTTTACTTACTCAACATGAGGTATTAATACCTTAAGGTTCCCAGAAGATGTATCGTTACATTAACCATGTGCCATTCTTTCCCCCTTACCCCTGCTGCCAAAGACAGGACAATATACTATCACATGTATTCTAATAATTTTAGTTAAATAAAACTTAGAGGACGATTAACAGAGGGATAGGACAAAGTGATTCTCTAAGTCCATTCTTATTCAGCATCGTGGCGGATGCAATAATTAAAGAAATGAAAGACGAATTGGCATACAGCAAGGGAGACCAAAAGATTAGTATGGTATTTTATGCAGATGATGTGATACTTAAGGCAGAAATGGAGGATAACCTGCAAAGACTTTTGTGCAAATTTTATGGAGAATGTAAAACGTCCAATATGAAAATCTCCGTAAATAAAACCAAAGTATTAACGGTTAGTAAAGAACTGTTGATATGTAAATCAGAAATTGAAAACAATATTATAGAAGAGGTAATGAATTTCAATTAGTTTCTTCTTCTTTCCCTGATTACCCTCCCCTTATGTATGACTTACACCCCCTAGGGCTTACAAGCCAGTGCCTAGGGTCAGACGCCTGTCGGAGAGCAGAGGGACCAGACAGAGTGAAGACCTGGAAGCAGGTGGTCAGCCAAGCACAATGTATGATAGTGACGAAGAGGAGGATATGAAATGCAGGCGAAATGAGTGATTGGAAGGGTAATAATGGAGCAATTGGTTGAATGAATGGCGGGGGAAACCGGATAACCCGGAGAAAACCCGCCCAGACGCCGCTTAGTCCACCACGAATACCACATGCAGGTCCCGCCTAGGTGGTAGGTGAGTGGTCTAACCACTCAGCCACGGTACCGCCATTATACTTCCAGACTCAGAGAAGGATGAGGAGAAAAATTCCTACCCCCTACCGGGAATCGAACCCGGGACCCCTTGCACAGCAGGCAGGTGCTCTAACTGCGCTACGTCTGTAGAACAACGGGTGTTAATATTATTAGTGGAGGAAATCTGACCCAAGAAATTAAGAATCAAATTGTAAAAGCATCGAAAGTATCTGGATGTACTAATGATCTATTATAAGAAATAAATATATGAGAAAAGAAATAGAAGTCTAAATTTATAAAGCACTAGCCCGACAAGTAATAATGCATTAGAAACAAGAACAGAGACCACAAGAACACGACGAATGATGGAAACAACCGAAATGAAATGTTAAGGAAGATAGTTGGAAAGACAATGTACGACAAAGTAAGAAATGAAGGAATCAGAGAGATATGTAAGATCCAACCGGTGACTGAATGGTTAGAAAATGGAATGCACATATATCCAGGATGCCGGATGAACGATTAGTGGAAATAGCGAGAAACAACATCATGGAAGGAAGTAGTCCGGGGCGACCAAAAACCAGATGCAAAGATGTATTGATTCATGTATAAAAAGTCGATTGCGCCTAACATAAAGAAGAAGAAGAAGAAGAAGAAGAAGAAGAAGAAGAAGGAGGAGGAGGAGGAGGAGGAGGAGGAGGTTATTACTAGCTGTTCAAAGCTAGTGAATTTGTAACGGTTTTCCGTAGCTATTGTCAGTAGGCCTAATGATGACCCGAACTGATGAATGATGAAACGATCGCTGTGTGAAATATTGAGTGTAACTCAATTTATTGAAGTGAAGTGTGTTATTTGTGGATCAATTTGCTTCACTGTTAATAGCTTCAGGTGTGTACATTTGAATAATATGATTTACATATTTTATAGACACGTAGGAATCATTTTGGCACAATATTTTTCCTACCCGCTATTTTTTGAAGTCCAGCGACATACCTGAGTTATCCTACGCTTCATTTTAACCACATTGGGGTACATCCATTCGCGTTTTTACTCTTCAGTTTGTAATTTATTTCTTACATTTCGGTTTTGCTCTGGTTTGTACTAAATTTGGATATACAATTTCAAGAGTGTCATCTAAAAATTCAAACATACATTTGACTAGTTTATTCATGTGCCCACAAAAATAATTTATGCTGAAAAGAAAACGAATTTTAACCAACAACTTCGCCAAAACAAAAAATGCATTTCTCTGCAGGTAATAATATCAACTTCAATCAAATGCTGTGATTTGTTTTCAGTTTGCTCAAGTATCAGAAAATGTCATTAGTATACTTCTCTGGAAAGCATAAAGGAGTTTAAAAAAAAAACATTTTTAGCTAATTAAAAGTATTTAATTATCTGAGAAGCTGAGCTAGAATATTGAGCTTTCGCACAGTCATTTCTTTATTTATTCATATTAAGTGTCCAATTTTGAAGCAACCAGATATAAAAATGAAAAACTTAGAAAATTTAGTCCGTGCCCCTTAACTGTAGTTGCAAATATTGCGGAGGTGCATCCAGGAAGAATTGCGGATATTTGGGAAGCCAAATTGCCATTTGAAGATATTGTGTCATTGGATCGTTCAACAATATTCTGGCAAGAGGAGGTTGGGTGACCTTGGATACAACGAGCGGTTGCGCGTGTGCGCGACGACGAGGCGATGAGGAGGTTCAGGGCTACAGGGCAACTTAAGACTGTGTGTACGCGATCGAATAGCATAACACCGTAGTGTCCAGCAAGCTCTAGAATCTTCTTTGCTGAGTCATGTACACCTGCGTGTGGAAATAACTCGAAGGAGGTTACATCACGCCGGCTCCGGTATAAATAGGACAGACAGTGAGCGGTTCGATTTTAGTTTTTTGTGTCAGAGTAGTTGTTTAAATCGTCGTGTATAGTTATTTTTAGTTACGAAAGTGCGTTGGCCAGCCTGTTATTGAGCATGTATGTGTCGTCGAGTGATTGTGTCGTAATAGTAAAGATATAAGAGACAGTGAAACTGGAGAAAGACATTGAAAGACTGAAAAAGATTATCGGAAGAACAACTGTGAATTGTAATAGTAGAGAAGTTTATAAACTATGTTAGCAACGAGAAGGAATTGTGCATTTGTAGTAAGATTTAGAGAAAATAAAGTGTTAGAAAACTAAACGGACTTTGCATTTTTGCCGTCTTTGTTTCAATATTTAAATTACATATTTATACGTGAATAATCCAGAATTGTGCATGTAAAACATGACACCGTTGCATGCGCGAAAAGAAACAGATACACACACGTCCTCCAGCTGTGATGACCAGTAGAGTGCCTCCCGAAACTTCGGGGACGCATAAATGAAAGTGAGTGTACTACGTTACTCGTTCCCTTTCTAGCTAACACACGCTTCAAAAATTGACTCAAAACAATCACGCAATGGGGAACATATGGTCATATAGTTACTAAGATATAAATTTCAGTGGCGTGAATGTAAGTTTACAGAAATTATGATTATTTCTCTCAGAATTGTGACCGTCTTCTCCCATATTGTACAAGGAGATGTGAAAAGACTGTACTCCAAGAGTCGGACGGAAATGTGTTGCAATTGATTACTGTCTAGCAGAGAAGCCTTCTTTACAAAGTTGGAGAATTGCAAAGGAGGAGAACATACAAACTTGTGAGTTCGTCCGGCAAACTTCTCAACAACCTGCATAATAGTTTGTATAACTAGTTTAGACCCAACACCACTGATGTTAGTCAAAGAAGCACAGTCGAGTTTCTGTGCTTACCAGCAGACGAAGATGGGGGAGCGAGTATAATATCCAGGAAAGGCAAACAGATGAACTTTCACTGCACTTCTACTGTCCATAGACAACTTTGCCTTCTATAAAGTTCACTGACTCTCATCTTTACATTCATATTCACTTACCACATCTTATTTTTAAACTTTTGGTTGTATATTTTAATGAATTTTCATGCTTGTTTTATTACTTAGGGGAAGTACTACATTACACCCAAAAAGTCCACATGCAGACTTACAGATACGCAACAGTGCGTGCGTGTGGATATGCATGTGAACAGTTAAACTCAAAAACGAAATACCAGATAAGTGCTAAACTTGCTATTTTAAGTTGAGTATCTTAAAAAAAAATATGTTTTCGTGTTTTTATTTCTCAAAATTAGCCCTAACGATTTTGATTAAAATGCTGTATGTTTGTGATATTGTCACGCCGGCGCGGTGCACAACAAAGGACGGTCTGGGCCAAGTTACTTCACACCACATACCAGACGTGGCGCGTATCGAAGGCGCTCACGCTCAACCTTCCCTACACCACTCACGCAACAGAGCAGAGAACCACAAGGTTTTTTTCCAGATGATCCGAGAACTGTCCAGCGGCCGGCTTGTTTGTAGATGTTCGAGAACGTTATACCGGCTACGTCATCGCCGGTATAAAAGCTTGTGGAACGCGTGAGGGCAGGCAGTTTTTGGGTCGATCAGTGCGTCAGGGAGTGCGCGACAGCTATGAAAGATATGTCGCGTCGAAATGAAGAAATTTTAACAAGTGTTGAGTGATTGTATCGTCGGAGTTAGAGACAGAGAAGGTGACAGCCATGATTTATTTGGTAGCTGTATTGCTGTATACATTTAACCATTATTGGGGTCTCTTCTGATAGAAAAATTATTTTTTAAATTATTGTGTTGTTTAACGACCCTGTCAACTTCCAGGATCACATCAGCGTCGCCGGTGTGCCGGAATTTCGTCCCGCAGGAGTTCTTTTACATGAAGAAAATCTACTGACATGGAACCGTCGTTTTTAAGCACACTTAAAAACCATCGGTCTGGACTGGATTTGAACTCGCGACCTTAGGATCAGTAGGCCATCGTCTAACCAACTGAGCCACCCACACCAACGCTTCTGATACCCATGAGGTGAAGTTCCGTGAACACTAATAAGCTGCCAAGGGCTGAAGTATGAATATTTTTTCAGTAGATCAGCAAGAGGTGTTTTTTTTTTTTTTAAGTGTTCCATTTATATCCCACCTTTAACTGCAGAGGTCATAGCGGCGGGCTTGCCTATTGGCAACGGTGTTACTCGTTTAACTGTGGGTTTTTCGGTCTTTTGGGTTTTTATACGTTGAATTCATAAAATAAATAATGTACGGTCATAGGCCTTGCAGAAAGCATTGCAACTCAGTTTTGATACAGCATTCGCTCCGCCCAAGCTGCACCACGTTTTCTGTGGCACGTCTACTTGAAGGCACTAACCAACCTGTCGGTCTCGGTGGCTCAGTTGGTTAGATGCTGGCCTACTGATCCCAAGATCGCGGGTTCAAATCCGGTCCAGACCGATAGTTTGTGGGGAAACTGTTAGACGAAGAGAAAAAGAAACTAATAAACCGAAAACATTAAGGCGCCATTGTCTGCACTTATGCCCCTGACACTCTGTATATAGTAACTAACTGTGAATAGAAGAATCGCTTTTATATGAATGCTGTAATATATATGGGTTGTATGACGTAATGGGAAGAGAACGTCAGATTTAAGACTTGGGCAGCATTGTTACTCTCCTGAAACTAGGGACTGTTTATCCAACACTGCTAGAGCGTTTAAAGTGTAGAAAGGGAAGAATGTAGGACATGTAGTTCCATGTAATTCCTCTATGACCTGCCCTAATTGCTCATGTGCAAGCAGCCATGAGGAGCGCTTTATCCAGCTCGATAATCTCTCTAAATTATTGCCGGATCAAGTGCTGAGCTGCGAGATAAATCTGCGCGTAATTATGTAATAAACTGCTACATCAGCTATTCTCCACAGCGTCATGAATATTTCCAACTTTATATCTTCTGACAAACTGGCGCCTGTTGCATAGGCTTACGGATGTTTTAGAAGGCTAAAAACCAGTCTACAATTGAAGAGCTTATTTCCAAATCCAGCTTAAGCATTTTAATGATTTTACACCAGAAGCAAACCACTCACACTACTGTTCAATTTTAAATACTTCAGTTCCCTTCCACTCTCTCCTCTATAATCCACATTTCCTCTCACTTCATTTCTCAGTGTAACTTCCCTGTCATGTGATATTTTAATGCCAGTAATAAATCTGTGTATTCCACGGCAGGAGCTGCCACATTAATCGTCGCAGGTGAAGCCACATACAGGTGTTAGGGGTGGAAATGCAGACATTATCTTATAACTGAGAACAGTGTAGTGTACAATATTACAGTTTTCTTCATTTACGAACTTACAATTTTCCTCATTAAAGCCTTACTTTCCTTCGATCTGAAAGCTGAACTGAACTTAAAACTGAACTGAAAACACCGTACCATTGAGTATAATGGCTGAAATGTGGTTGAGAAAGCTGCATGACAGTGAAGAAAGTGAGTTGGAGTTGGATAGTTTGTTAACTCTGGATGATGAACTAACTGATAATGTTGATAATGAGCAAATTTGTGAAAAACGCTCTGAGGTAATCCCATATTTGCAAATCGTAGTTCAGAAGGTGCCTATGCGATTTAGGTTATGAGGTACCTGAAGAACAATGACAATACACATTTCTTATTAAATAGAACTAGCATTTTTATGTAAATGCATACTCTTTCCCTTTGCTTATACATAACTAAACAGGATAAATGTCCAATTAGAACCGTAGCTATCATATGACATGCCATTGTTACATATTTTACATATTTGAGCATAATGACTTTTTTTTACATATTTATACCTTGATTTTACCTTCAGTGGACAAACAGCTTAAACAGTGACTATGAAAATAATGCAACAGACATATTTTACCTAATATTATTACATAAATATGTACTCGTACATGTTCATGTCGATATTGCATGATTCTGTGTCGATTCATTATGTATTATTATATTACTTGATTTGGCAAGGCTGATATTTCTGTACTGAAAGCACATGGTGAATAAAATGAATTGAATGCATAAAAATGTAAGTTCTAAAAATGTATTTTTTGTTTTTCCTAATTCTTCTGCCAGTTCCTTCCACAGTCTCTGTTTTTTCTCACTATTTCTATACTCTGCATGCTGCAGATTGTATAGAAGTTCATTCTGCCGAACAAAATCAATAATCCTTTCCTCTTCCAGGTATGAGAACTTACGTTTTACACTCATCTTGCCCAAACTTACATGTAAACAAAAGCATATCGCTATTATAACCTCACTTCTGATCGCAGAACACCTATTCAGATCGCTCAAGTTCAACTGAACTGAAAAAACAACTGCCACCGTATTTACCGTCGTCTAGATTTTTGGTGAAGAAGTGAAAAATTTAGTGACAAACGAATTGAGTTCTAGTTCAGTTCAGTTCTCGGCTAGAGGAAAGCATTTCCATAACAAACAATGCACCCATTCATTATCACGTGACCCTCAACTGAAAAATCTGAAGTTCTAGTTCAGTTCAGTTTTCAGATTGGAGGAAAGTAAGGCTTAAGAGTAGTATGTATTCAGATAGGTTATTACCTCTAAGTAAGCATGGCACAGCAGGTGTGACGCAGAATGGGCCGGTCTCACGATAACGAATGGTACACTAAAATTGAGTTTCAGTGCTTCTGCAAGGCCCCTCGCTACTTAGACCAGTAGGTCACGCATTGAAGTGTGAAACAAAAGGGATGGCCTGTGTGACAGGCGCTGTTAGGACCACGTAAAACAAATATAAGCTAGTATGAGTACTTTGTGTAAAAACAGACGAAGAGAGAAAACAAAACACCGAAGTGGATACTCATTAATGTACTAATCATCAAAATATCTCCAATTATACCTAACATCCTATATATAGGATCAATATTCTTATAGGCATGAGGCACACGGATCACATTAGTTTTCAAACGTAGTGTTTTACTGAACTAAAATCTATACTTATATAGCAATAACTGATATAATTAAATACTTAACATATGCTTAGTCCTTGATTCATAATCACATGACAATTAGCTCATTGACAATACATATCGACATTTGTTACATGAAGTATCTTTACTTTCTCCACTAGTATAGTAAGTGTGTGTGTGTGTGTGTGTGTGTGTGTGTGTGTGTGTGTGTGTGTGTGCGTGCGCGCGCGCGCGCGCGCGCCTGTTAACAGTATAACTCAAAAACGAAACGTCGGTATTTAAGTTTAATATCTTTCAAGCATGTGATACAAAGATTTTGAAGAAAATTTCTCCCTGTAAACTACCCTTTGCATCGAACATTTTTCGAAAATTTTGATTTTCTCAAAAATGACTTTTGATTTTGATTAAAATGCTGTATATTTAAGATATTTTATAGCAAATGAAATGTATATTTTGAATTTTATGACTCTAGCTCATGTAGTCCTGAGGTTTGCATACCTGGTAAACCGTAAGAGAGACCATATCTTACTATACAAACAATTTATATCTCTTTAGAACACACAAGTTATATCCAAATACACTTTCTGTGGAGAGAACCGTTTCGGTTCCACATTGTTATTTGTGGGAGTTTTGCAATGCAAATTTTCTGAAATGGAAGGTAGTTATTCAGTTTTTATCTCTTAGCCGTGCAAATATAAAACCATTTCAAAGCCTTCAAATATCGACCAGCTTTAAAAGATTTGACTATCACTCAAAGCCTAGTTTATTCCCATATTCCCCTTGCACCTACATGAAAATTAGCAATAAGATAATTTGTGCAAATGTTTATCTCAACTAACATGAAGATAGAGGAATAAAAGTTTATAAGAATAGTTAATACAAGAGTACAGAAACTCATGTGAGTGTAACACGTCAGATTTTTTAGCTATGTTGTTCACCCAAACATACACGCACGCGCGCATACATACACACCAAAAAGGTCTTTTTTCGATTCAGGTGACCTCTAATCGTGTATTTTCAGTAAAACCTCGGTATGGAATTTATGGATGGAATTCAATAGCTTCCATAACTTTTATGAATGTGGTAGAGAGAGTAAAAATACCCCAATGATCGCGTTTGTGCGAAGTTCCAGTACTGTTATTTTGGAACTGTACAGCTGGACTTATGGTTATTTTTGGAACGGTTCCCTGCTTGTCACAGTTCCAAAATAGTAGTTTCATTATATTTTCTCTACCTCTAATCCTGTCCCCTTGAGTGTTCTCATTTTGGTCAGCGTTTTTCTTACCAGAAGCTCCAAATACTTGGTTCATTCAGAGATGTTACTGAATAGACAATTGAAGAAATTCATTTCTGTAGATTTCCTTTGTCTAACACAAGCAGAATAGTGTTTAATGCATTTATTTCTTATATTTTCAGTGCACAACACTGCAAGAAGAAATTCGCAGAAATCAAGAGAAAAAGGACCAAGAACGCTTCAAGCAGTTCGGAAGACTCGAGCAGTTCCGGCAGCGACAGTACCTTGAGCTGTAGTAGCAGTTCCAGCAGTGAAAGCGAGAGTGATAGCAGTTCTTCAGATTCCAGTGCTTCATCCTCAACCAGTTCGAGTTCCAGCTCAAGCAGTAGTTCAAGCGAATCTTCTGAATCCAGTTCCAGCAACTCGCTGTCACTGTGCTCTACCTTGGGCTCTAACCAAGTCAATCTCCACAACAGCAACACGCAAGAACTGGGAAGAAACAGTTTGGATGATGCACAGAAGAAATACCAGACCGAATATTTTGATGCCGTCACGGACTTAATGATGGACAATCAGAAAGACATGTTGAAGAACGCGGACTACTACCTTGGTGAGAGTAATATTGTATTCGGCGAATCTTTACTGATCGGCACAACTTCTGCAGATAAGCTGTGTGGGAACGAAGATCATAACACCTTCAGCAACCTGATGAATCAGAATGAGAAGAGGTAGCAGAAAAATTGGTCGAGTTTTATGAACTTTCAGACTGATCCACCTTTCAGTACAAGTTCTACGGAACTTTGAAGTGAAGCACAAATATTAATAAATGATTTTCAATTAGGAAGCATTACTAACATGACAAAAACGTAATAACACATCAAAGAAAGCTTTTATTAGAGATGGGACGACAGATATACCAATATTTGAACGCTTGCAAGAGAAAGGTTGCTCGAGTTTTATGAACTTTCAGACTGAAATGCTTTTAAGTGCAAGTTCTACAGAACTTTGAAGTGAAGCACAAATATTAATAAATGATTATCAATTAGGAAGCATTACCAACATGGCAAAAACTTATTAGTACATCAAAGGAAATTTATATTAGAGATGGGACGATAGATATCAATATTTAAACAATTATTTCATACTCAACATGCCATACTGGAAGCAATATTTTAAGTGACTAATACAAAAAATTTGGATACTACTATTAAATACAAATTATGATTGCTCGTCTCTTTTCTTACCCAGACACAGTCTAAAATATGGGGGGTTAAATATTTATATTTGATTTTATATTACAGTTTTACGGCTAAAATATTGTAGCAAAAAATAAGATATTAAAGATTTGAAGTTACATCATTAATTATATATTACAGAATAGCATTCATCGGCTTCTATCGGCCTTAGTTTATTCAAGACACGTTTTTACAGAAATTTAAAATTAAACGATAACTACTTATTTGTATACAATGTGTGGAATAACTTTCAAAATGTTTCATCGAAGCAAGGAGAAATAAATTCAGAAGTCACAGTAACAAAGACTTGCGAAAGGAAATAAAAAAGGAGAAGCGCAAACTTTCAAACATGTTCCATAAACTGACATTCTTACATTTAAAATGTGCATCATAAACTATTTTAAAAACGGCTAACGTTACCTAAAACATTGACACAAACTAATATGTTTTAACCAGATCTGAATTTTTCCTAAAATAAGCTTTTGTCTATCTTATGATTTCCTACTTATACAACATTGTAGACAATGCATTCAGAACGAAAAGTTCTGTATTCATAGAAAATTCAAGATATGCAGTTTGGTAATCAAGCAAATATCTTTAAAAATTTGTATTTTAATTATAATCCTCATCAGTTTTTGAGGAAATATAAAAGGACAAATATCCACGTAAAAGATAGTTTGGAATGGGGAATGTTCTTAAAAACTTTTTCCAGGCATTTTTAAACAGTGCCTTACAAAATATTCAGTTATACATACCTACGACGTCCCTGCTTAAAGTCAAATTTCACAAATCTATTAAGGTAAGTTGAAGAAAATTAAAATATTAACCTTTTTGCAATAAAATAATATAGATTTGTAAACTTTAAGAAAGCTTGTAACCCCCTCCCCCATTTGGTGCATTAAACTATCAATTAACTTAATCTAATGGCAAGCCAATGCCCAACTCTAATCTTGTTTCCTCGTAAACTTATTCAGCATGTTTTTCATACTTAAAATGCTTCACACTATGCAGATTTCACTAATGTGTTTGAAAAAAGATACCACATCTCAAAAACCAATTAAGGAGTTCTCCAATTTTGAAAACTATATTAAATTTTGAAAAAACAATACAGAAAGTAACAATTTGTCTACAATAATTAGTAGTTAATATAACAAATCTGACAGGATATGTACCTTTGTAAACTCACTGTGGATATTTGTTTTTTTAATTTTACACAGTAAAAAATTAACATTTAAATAACAATGCAAGGCAGAAATTTTGAAACATTGCCAAAAGCATTACTGTCATTGCGCATATAACTGTGCGTCAATTACAACAATAGATCTTACAAATTTCATAAATGCATATGCTTAACAGTTCAATTTTATTTCTGTCGTACTGGCCATAATTCTTAGAAATTGCCATGTCTGATTATAACATACCTTTCTATTAAGAAAAAATAAGAACAATTTCAAAATGATTGGCTTCCTGGGTCTCAAGATAAAATAGTAGACAATTGGAGGGGACCCCGCATTCGGATCAGAAACCATTCAGCCCTTTGTCCTCCTACCGTGACCCTTGAGAGTTAAGGATGAGAGGAGAGACCCGAAAGGCGATCTGATCCAGATCAAACCTGGGTGGGTTCCCTGAAGTTCTCAGTTCGAGCACTTTTGACGCAACCCAAGCCCACGCACGAGCCTTTAACCTACGAATACAAGAAATGAGGGATAGAAAAGTTCGTGGTAGAAGGCGAACCACCCCAGCATTCGCCTACTGAACAGAGGAACCATGAAAAGCCCATGGGTCACCAAGGATCAAACCCGGTATCTCCCAAATGCGAGCCATTGGGTCTAACCTAACCTGTGACAATGTTTATTGTACCCCCATATCCTTCTGAAATAATTCGGGTCAAAAGGTGTAAGGTATTTGGGTTCTGTTTATGCGTGAGAACTCGAAAACCCTGAATCATCATTAATAATAGTTCAGCTAATTTTTATTCCTAAATAAACCACGGGGCCTCAGCGGCCTTTGCATGCTGGGGATAAAACAAAAGCTTGTGAAAATACGCACTAAGATATAGAAATCGACTGATAGTTTGCAAGAATCACGGAGACCATAGCAATTAATTTGTATTTATTAGATATATTTACATTTTACTCAGTATCGAAGTATCGAGAATATCTAATTCCCATCGCTAATACCTGTTCGTAACACAATGTAAACACCCCAGGTGTTTATCAAAGTTCTAAGGCTTTCACGGCCGGTGTCAATACTAGATGCAATATTAACCGGACTTGTGGGCCGTGGTCTATTGGGTTCCTTCTTCTTCCCAAACGTTTCGTCTGCGACTACGGCAGACATCTTCAGTGGCGGCGAGGTCGAAGAAGGAACCCAATAGACCACGGCCCACAAGCCCGGTTAATATTGCATCTAGTACCCCAGGTGTTTGTCAAATACCATAACTAGAGACAGGCAAAATATGAAATTTCAGATTCTGAAGTTCTAAACTAAGCATTGTTATTATTATTATTATTATTATTATTATTATTATTATTATTATTATTATTATTATTATTATTATTATTATTATTATTATTATTATTATTATTATTATTATTATTATTATTATTATTATTATTATTATTATTATTATTATTATTATTATTATTATTATTATTATTATTATTGGAAGAACCGTTTACTTTTTGCAACTGTAGAATCCAATGCAAACGATCAGAATTTGCATATTCTATAACGTTTTAGTAAAATATTAATATTTTATGAAAATCTTAATAGTTCTTCATATTTTGAAGATTTACAAATGTTTGCTTTTAAAATAACTTTTCCTTAACAATAACCCGGAGTTTCCAGATATTCTATTCGGGTAGTTTTCTGAAAATAGCATTTAGAAAATCCGTATCACAATTTCCAAGTCAAGTATAACTAAGAAATTGCAGTATTTGTCTATATGACATCCTATGCGAAATTAAATGCCCCCTTTTTTTGAAGAGATTTTTTAATGTTCCATTCATATGCCAATGTCATATCGGTGGGTTTCAAACTCTTGGAGCAATTACTCAGCAGCAATGGCTCAACACTTGCTTACAATGATTTTGATCTTTGGGTTTCTATTTCTTTGGATTACCTTATTACAATAAATTCACACTCCCGGACTCTAGGGAGAATGGGGAATAATCCTAGTTAAAGAAAAATTCCTACCCTTCCAGCCGGGAATCGAAACCGGGAACCCTTGCACAGCAGGTAGGTGTTCCACCAATTGAGCTATAGCGCCAGCTGAAGAGATTTTTGGGGGCAAATTTCAATTACTATTAAGAAAGGAAGAACAAACTCGTACTTTTTTTTTTTTTTTACATTTAATGGTTTCACTATGACCTCCACTTATATTAAATATTGACAACATTTTACAAAGCCTATTCTTTCAACTAATGGAGTTAGGTTATCTCAAACTCTTAAAGTATAAAATGTGTGCGTTTAAAATATATGCTTCATAATACTTCGGCACTTTTATAATCACATTTTCAGAATTTGGTAATATAAGCTTCACTTTTAACAACTTTCTTTCAAATCTATCTTTTTGTTCGTTGCTTTTACATGTCATCTTTAATATCTGAGGTCATATCGACAACTTTTTGCCTTGAAACTATTGCTCAATGGCAATGATGTTCACTATTGGGGTTTTTCTTTGTAAATCATTAAATTCACACATTTTGCCTGTCTCTAATCATAAGATCTTCAAGAAGCATAAAAGCGAAGTAGCGCTTATTTTAAAATAAGAGAATTATTGTAAGAATAGCTAAGCTGCAAGATTGCTTGGTAAGTTATTCTCCTCGAAATGCTTCAAGCACAATAGCCTCTGTAAAGCTGTAACATATCTCTGAATAGTTATGCAATTGTTTTTGTTTTGTTTTATCGATAAGCTAGATTCAACCAGATTATCAACAAAAATATGGGTAATTCACAGGCTGCTGATGCAGTTTTCTCTGAGATTCCAAACACAGTGCAACAGAGCTGCACTGCGATGAAAGAGCGGACTTTAATTTCAATTTTGCTACAGCACAGAGATGAAAGAAGCCCAAAGGGAAATCAGCACTGAAAGAAACCCCTGGTGTTTCATGTGATATCTATTTTTGTCACTGTCCTGAAATTCTCATTAAGCAAGTGTGTGTATAAAAATTAAATAGGATTTATGTTCTCCTTTAAAAATAGTTTTTCAATTGAAACGTTGCTTTACAAGACAATAATGAAAACCAGTCCAGTAATAGGAAGGCTGACATTTTCGTATAAAGAGAAAGTATTTAAAGAACGCAACTAATATATTTACCCTACATAGCAATGGTCTTTAAGTATAGATACTAACTGCTTAATTTGCAAATGTTTCTTACGCCTGTTGTTTAACAAAAAATGGAAATAAACAAAATATTGTATAAAATATGAAATAATTTTCCTCCTCCAAGTCCTTTGTCTTCATGTTTTTTTTACAGAGACCATCTTCAGACAAAGAAGAGGATCTCCCAAGACAGCAAGGTAAACAAAGCATTAGAAAAGTAAGCAGAAGGAAACTAAGCAAACAATTTAAGCTGCTCCACTCTGTGTAGAAGGGAATTTATTTTCAAACTGAAAGCAATAAGGAAAATGGAAACTGCGCACAAAGAGAAATTTATGATATATTTCAGAATACATAGTCGCCCGTTTCGGATCTCCGGGTGGGACATCTGCAGGACGTCATTTGCAGAACATCCTCAAAATTCTCCATTGGAATGCAATCCAAATTGTCCTCTCTGCAACAAAGTTCTACCTGTTAGATCCACAACAGAGAGCAGGGGCGCCAATGACTTCATTGCCAAAGCCCAGCATTCGACAGCAACATATTTCAGAATACAACAGTTACAATAGTGAAGCACAATTTGGTACGGAACACATTTTGTATAGTATTTTGCACCTTTTGAACCATTCATAAGAAATGTGTGTTTCGCTCATGTGACTTTCTCTGCTCTCTTGTCCTGGCAGACTATAAACAAGCGATCGAAAGAGTTGAAGTTTTTAGCATAAATCGAAGGATTTAGAACTTCAGATATCGAAATTTCATAGTTTTTCGACCTTTGTATAACTTTGTTTTAATTCTGGCTTTCGTCTCATTGTTTGATATTTTTATGTATGTATATTTACTTTTCAACTAGTATGTTTACTTCATATTGAAATTTATCTCTGGTTTTTGCCATGGTCCGTATTATAAGGTCGCTGATGACGAAGTAGTTGTGCGCCCTTAATCCCACATCATATTTACTGCTTTATAATATATTCTTACAATGATTATTCTTTTATCTATTCCATGTTAATCGAAATTAACATTTGCAGAAGTATTACTAATTTTCTTGTAGGTGCAAGGGGAATGTGGAAATACAATAGGCTTTAAGAGATAGTAAAATATCTTAAGAGCTGGTCTTATATGGTGGCTTTGAAATTCTATTCTCTTTGCTTGGCCAGGAGATAAAATAAACCACTAACGTATTCCTATTTCACAAAGGCATAAGTACTGGAAAACTCGAACAAATAACATGGAATAGCTAGGAAATAGTTCATTCCACAAAAAAAAAAAAAAAAAAAAAAAAAAAAACTGATGTGTTGCACTCACATGACTTTCTTTACTCTTGTATTAAGTATTCTTGCAAGCTCTTATTCCTCTATCTTCTTGTTAGTTGAGATAAACATTTGCAGAAATTATCTTATTGGTGATTTTTTGTAGGTGCATAGGGAATATGGGAATACAGTAGGCTTTGAGCGATACTCAAATCTTTTAAAGCTTTGAAATTCCGTTCTCTTTGCATGGCTAAGAAATAAGAAGTGAATAACGACGTTCCATTTGAGAAAAGTTTAGGTATTGCAAAACTCACACAAATAACAAAGAATATCTTCTAAATAGTTCACTCCACAAAAAATGCATGTGGGCTTAATTTGTGTTTTAACAAGATCTACATTTTTGGTACACTAAGGTTTGGTCTATCTCTTACGGTTTACTAGTTATGCAGAAGTCATCCAGAGCAAACAGGACTGCATAGGCTATAGCCAGAAAAATCAAAATATACATTTCATTTGCTATTAAACATTTTAATCAAAATTGCCATTTTTGAGAAAATAATTTTCGGAAAGTGGTCCATGTAAAGGGTAGTTCAGGGTGGAGGAATTTTCTTCAAAATCTTCGTGTCGCATCTTTGAAAGATATTAAACTTAAATACCAACTTTGGATTTTAACCGACTGCATTTTGGAGATATGCTGACCACAGACAGACAGACAGACACACACACACACACACACACACACACACACACACACACACACACACACACATACGCGCGCGCGGACCTTTTCCTAAAAATGCTTCATTTGGATTCAGGAGGCCTCAATACACATGCAATTTCCGGAGGAATGTCGACATCAACATTTTGGGTCGGGTACATTATTTCACCAACTTAACTATATGCAGTAGAGAAAGTAAAAATGGATATATTATAAATTGTTTTAACATCTACAGTTTTTATAAAGTACAATTTTGTTTATATCTTACCAGTTTACCAGTACGCAACTTATGAAATAAGTTTATATTTAGTTTAGTGTAAACCAGATCTCAATTCTTAGAAAACAAATTGTTGCGACATTATTTATATGAACACTGAGTCTACCAACCTCGCCATCAACAAACATGCCAATATTTTGGCAACATATCTGTGAAATTTGGTAAACAAAATCCGACTTGTCACTTTTTGCATTTTTCATTTCTCTACTATGCACATAAAGAAAGTATTGTATTACATCCAAAATTTAATACTAAGATTTATCCGAAAATACATGTTTTAAGACTCCCTGAAAAAAAGTTAGAAAAAGATCTGCGTGTCGTGTGTGTGTGTGTGTGTGTGTGTGTGTGTGTGTGTGTGTGTGTGTGTGTGTGTGTGTGCGTGCGTGCGTGTGTGTGTGTGTGTGTCAGCGGACAGCATAACTCAAAAACGAAAAGTCACTTAAAGTGGTATTTAAGTTTAATGTCTCTCAAGGATGCGACATCAAGATTTTGAAGAAAATTCCCCCACCCTAAACTACGCTGCACATGGAAAAGTTTCGCAAAGTCTGTTTTCTTGAAAATGGCTAACGATTTTGATCAAAATGCCATATGTTTGAAATATTTTTATGACAAATGAAATGTGTATCTTGAGTTTTCTGGCTATAGCCTCTGTAGTCGTATTTACTCTGTATGACTTTTGCACAACTGGTAAACTGTAAGGGATAGACTAAATCTTACTGTACAAAAAATGTAGATTTTGCTAAAACACACAATTTATGTCTAAATAAATGTTCTGTAGAACAAAGCATTTCCGAGATATACCTTATTTGTGTGAGATTTGGAGAACTTATACTTCTGTCAAATAGAATATCGTTATTCAACTTTTTAAATGTTAACCGTGCATAAAGAACGGAATTTGAAAACTTTAAAAGATTTGACTATTACCCAAAGTCTACTGTATTCCCATATTTTCGTTGTACCTGCAATGAAATAGGCAATAATTTCTACGAATTTTTATCTCAACTAACTCGAAGAAGATATAGGAATAAGAGTTTGTAAGAATAGTTGGTACAAGAGTAGAGAAAGTCTTGCGAGTGCAACACATCAGATTTTTTACTGTACCATTTACGACCCACATTTGTTTAAGTTATCCAATACTTATAGTTTTCTCAAACAAGAGTACGTTATTGTTTATTTTCTCTTGGCCATGCAAAGAGAACGGGATTCCAAAGTCGTCACATAGCGACCATCTCTTAATTTCTGTAAATGCTTATCTATTAACATGAGCATAGAGAAACAAGTGTTTCTAAGAACAGTTTGTACAATAGTAGAGAAAGTGACGTGAGTGTAACACAAGATTTTTAAGTTACGTAAGCCCTTATTTTCGCTGTTTTGTATTTATGTGTTGCCTTCAGGAATTAGCTTTATTTTAAAATAAATGCATATTATATTAACAAGTTAACAGGAATTTCAGTTAAAAATATTGGTATTAAATAATCCCGTTAAAATTAATTATTTTACCACATCTCAAATTACAAAAGTTGAAAAATTCAATAACAATTATAGAATTCTTCCCTCTTAAACTAGGAAATGTCTACACAAGTTTCGCTTCAAGTATATACACTAAGCTCAAATTAAAAAATTGGGAATGGTGCGATAAACCGTAGACTTCAAGAAGAACTTCATGTTGCCCATCAAAAAGTATTAATAATGAATAAGAAACCTAGTAACTTGACAACATTTTGACGTAGCTCGTTAAACTTATGTGTACTGGCTGGCACGGATACATATAGAGTAGGTTGGATGACCTACTTTTGCAGGGGGCTTTATGTCCTCTGGAGGGATGTTATTGGGCAACAGCAACCTGTAGCTTCCTAGTGGACACAAGCTGAAGCTTGATTACACGACACTCCGTTTTTTGTGATTAATTCTTCACCTGGGATATCATAGAATGGCCCAACAGGGAAGCAACCAAACAGGGGATACACAACAGGGGATAACTGATACAAGACTTAATTGCGGGTGGCAGGAGTAACTGTCAACACAAAAGTCAATCAGAGGTTTGTCAGGTGTTGCATAGTTAAACGTGCTGTGAAATCACACTATAAAGCTGATAATACGTATATCATTTTCACCCACTGTAATAGTGCTCAGGTATCAGCTACCATTAAATTTTGTGTCTGCCATAGTTTCTGGGGAGTGTCAGCATAACTGCAGATAAGCATAAGTCAAAAAATTCCAGAAAGACGACACCAACTCCTAGTCTATCATCAATTAGATGAAAAATGACTGTGGAATCATGGCTACGTTCATATTTATTATCACTTATTAAGAACAATTCTATGGACAGAACAGAACAATAGAGGCAAGAGTGCCCACCCATTCCGGCCCCCTGAATCCAGAAAGCCGAAAGTCCGTGAGTCTTCACCATTAATCAAAATCAAAAGAAGATTTAGGGCATGTGAAGCATGCCCTGGCTGGTTAGGGAAATTGCCCTCTTCAGTCTAGTTTAGTTTTTTATTTTGGTGATGGGCAGAGATCCTACGGTTGGTGCGTTACGGCTCGTCATGATTAATTTTAGCGTACAATATGCATGTTTATTTACAAGTTTTGAGTATATGAGCGTTTGTTTTTTTTTCTTTCTTTTTTTTTTTTTTTTTTTTTTTTTTTTTTTTTTTTTTTTTTTAATTTTTGCATATTGTTCACCATTAGTGATGGTGGCTATTTTATATACCATGCCTCCTAGCAGTTTTCGGTAGGAAGGAAGTGAATACGCCACTTACGCGCTACAGCCCATTAGGGAAGGCTACCGAGACCTCGAGGGCGTCGACAGCGCCTAGTAATACTCTACTAGCTCTCCTCTCCGAGATAGTAGTGGAGGGCATTAAGGAGTCTCACAACCCCGCATGGGCATCGCCTAGACCAGGGGTGGGAAGGAAGGCACTCACGGTGTGATTTACCAGCCCTCTCGTCCCCACCCCACTACTGTGTTTCAACAGCCACGTAGAGCCAGCTAAACCGGTTGTTTCTGGCTATAGTCGCCTGACAGTGTAAACAGAACAGTGGTGGCCGCATATGCGACTAAGGTTTAATCGGGACTGGAAGAACAAGTACTTATTTGTTCACTTTCCCTTGCCATAGACGAAACCACTGACATTAAAGATTCGTTCACACATGAATTTTTGGTGACCCAAGATGAACTGCAACTGGAATTAATTAACCTTCAAAGCAACACATTATTGCGCAGTTCAGGAAAGCTTGGTTTGGATTTGTACACATCACTGTTGAAAACATTTCCCAAGCTGCGCCTTTTTACAAGCAAATTACTGGCCATCTTTGGTGCTACTTAAATCAACTGTTTAGCATATTCAAATTGAACAAGCAACTGTTACGTGTTCTACATTTTAGTTCATCTAGTTTGCAGCCGGACATCGAAACGCTAATATTTAAAAAGAAACCAAGAAGGAAACCAACCGTGTAAACTAGGGGAGTAACATTATGACTACGCCACTATCTAGCGAAATGTACATTGTAAACAATGTAAACAAATTACCAGGAGAAGGAAAAACGAATAACGGCTTCCCATTTAAGAAAAGTATAAGTATTGGAAAATTCAAACCAATACCAATGGTATCTCAGAAATCAACTCCACAAAAAATATATTTCACATATACTGCATGCTTTAACATCTACGTGTTTTGTGTTTGCCAGTTATGCAAAAGTGTTTCTGGATGAAGAGGACTTCCAAGGCTATTCCCAGAAAATTATAAATATACATTTAATTTGTAAAGAAAATATCAAACATACGGCATTTTGATCCTAATCGCTACTCGTTTTTGTGAAAATCAACACTTTTGAAACACGTTCTATGTAAGGGGTAGTTTGGAATTTAATTTTTATCCTTAGAAGATGCAGAATTTAAATGCCAAGTTTGGTATTCAACCGATTTTTTGTATTGCTATTCGCGCGCTAGCGAGACCTTTTTCTAAAACACTCTTTTTGTTATTTAGGGAGTTTCAAAACATGTATTTTTGACGAAATCTCGGTATAGAAATTGTAGGTGCAATACAATACTTCGTCTACTTAATGTACGGTAATGCACTAAAAATACAGTACATTTATACGCATAAAATTAAATAAACTCTTTATTTATTTAGTTTTCTTCACTTGCAAAACTTCGAGAGGATGAATATTTATGAAGTTATGACATATTTTCATTACTATAATAACTGTACGTAAACTGGTTACCACGAGAAATACATATTACGCTCGCATTGCTAACATAAAGAATAGGCAGCTTTTCATTCGCACTCCAGAGTAGGCAATGTTACTGCCGAGTTTCAAAACATCGTATTACTTCTAACTGCAAGCTGCACGGAGATACGGAACAGTGTGATGAGTGAGTGAGAGAGGAAGAGGGAGAGAAAGGGAGAAGGGAGAGAAAGTGAAAGAAGGGTGGGAAGGGGAAGGAGGGAAGAGAGAAGGGGGGGATGGAGGGAGGAAGGGAGCAAGGAAGCAAGTAAGGAAAGAGAGAGAGAGAGAGAGAGAGAGAGAGAGAGAGAGAGAAAGCAAACAAGTAATGAATGATTCTCCATTCAGGGAATCATTGCGCAATTTGACCCCCCAGAGGAAGCTGTCCGTATGACGTGAAAAATTGCAATATTTATTTATTTTCGATACGATAAGAATACAATCCATATTTCCGCGCAAAGCCTTATAGCAGAATCAGATTTGGGGTTCAGTTCATTTATATGTAGTACTAAGCACGGAAAGAAAACCCAAATTACCTTCAACAACACTTATAAACACAACAAATATAATATTTTAACAAATTATAAGTAATATTAACCTGGTCTCACATAAGAATTACTCCACGACGCTTAGGTTAACGACCAATATCTTACCAATCCAATACAAACATTTGCCCCATTTGGCTGCCCAAGCATGTTATCACATGTTGTAAATTGATTCATGTTGTCTCACTTTTGTATACTTAAGATGTCTATTTGGTCAATTTCGGCTGTTGGTGTAAAACCTCGCGGTTTATTACACAGAAGGTTCGATTTAAGATGCAAGCGACAATTTTGGTGTAAGGCGGAAATCCAAATATCCAGTTTTCTTATAATTACTTGGATTTTTTACGATACACCCAAAGCATAAAACAAAGCGCACATAAAACTTGAACTAAGTCAAACCGTATTAATATATTTTAATTAATAATTAATCACTTTTTATATGGTAACAAATGCTCCTTGAACTCTAGGGGTTGTTGAAACGCTCCCAAAATGTTGAGTTTAATGCTATACAGAGAAACAGTTGTGCCGGCATTTCTTAATTTTAATTAGTTTAAGAAAAGGCAAATCGTAGATAGGTTATTGGATTTTCAATGCGGGTTGTAGAAAACAACGAATCTCAGCACAAGTATTTAAAATTTTTTAACTCGTGAATGTCGGTTTTTGAATCCGTAATTCCTGAAGCTATCCTTAAAATTTCAAGCTAATAAGTTAAAAATGTGGTCCAAGGAACATTTTGAATAATGAAAAATGCTGAAAAAAGAATTAAGAAAAATGGGGTTTAAACTTTAGTAAGTAAATTCTTAACTAAATATGATTTGTGGATTTAAAATTGTTGACATTCAACAACCAATTGTACACAATGAAGGCACAAGTTATAAGAATAACAAAAATGCAACAACAAAAAAAGCACTTCTTTTTTTCAAAATTCACAGATACGTTGCCTTTAATGTTAAGATATATCAGGCCAAACTTATAAAACTAAAGAGAAAACATACGGCATTTAACGCTTAAAACAGTGATCCCGTTGTAAAACAAATGTTACTGGTATGGAAATTTCGTCAACCTAATCTAGTCTATAGAGCTCAATCCATTGGATTTTCGGTTGCTGGATTTAAAATAAGGAACAGGTTTTAAAAATTTCAACAACCCACACTAAGAAACTCTAAAAAAAAAAAAATAATAAAAATAAAATAAATAAATATATATATAATCCTCCTTGTTTTGTAACAACAAATATTCACTGTTTTGTCAACAAAGCTATCTTTTACTTATTTCAATTCCCAAATAAATAGTTATAAAGCTTTGAAGTTCAGTGACATTTAAAGATGGATACATTTTTGTTTGCCAAATCTTGCGACAGCCTTTGCAACGACAGATAGGAAGTGAAAACAATTATTATTCCAAGTAATATCTTTACAGCATGCATTTTAAACAACTTACCTGGTCCGCACGTGCATAAAAACAATTGCATCTTGGTTTGAAATCCTCCTTAATCGACAAGAAACACACACAAGCTCATAAAACACGTGTCTTCCACCGTCTCCGAATCACTACTGCCAAAAGTTTGCCCCCGTGGTCAGGTGCGCCACCTGTTGCAGCGAAGTTGACATCTGACAGTCACGTATGACTCCACGTCAAATCGCACAAAATTTAGTAAAAATTGACCTTAATATCTCAAGATTTTCTTGAATTTTTTTTTGGTGTTTTGGAACAAAATAATTTGACCCGTGTTTCTTTGTTTTATATAAAAAAATTATTTTGGCAGATATTAATTTTTGAAGTGTCTCAAAAATCGCGCGCTCCTCACTCTTCGATCAATCATACCTCCGATTGTAATCGAGCAAATTACTTGATCTTTGGCTCAAATTAAAGATAAATCGCAGAATTTCGTGAGGTATTTATCAGAAAATTATATTAATTATTATTAATATTATATTTTACACAATTAAAATTTTAAAGTTAGATAATAAAACAAACTCGACCATTTAAAAATCTGGAAAAACGGCGAACGGCGAACGGCGAATCCAGCTGTACTGCATGTCGTCCGTGAGCGCTTGCACACCTCCAGAAAAAAAAATTGTAGCAAATGCACTTATGCACGCTCCATAGTTTTTAACATCTTATTTTATAGATAAAATGTCCGGGAATACGTGTGTACTTTTTTTAGATTTTTTAGATTTTTAACACATCGACTTAAATTCTATTTTTGGTTTTACAAAATATGCCATAAAAAAACAGTCCAAAATTTGTGTGTAATAATGATTGGTCGAAAGTTGTTAAAAGTGTTGTGTTTAACCTTTCCAGTGCGCCAAACCCCAACTCTCATGGCCTCAGAGTAACAAGTGATTTTATATTACGGTGCGCGCAGAAATTGCTTAATTTCTAGTAGCCATAACTAAGCAAGTGATTTAAAAATACGGAAATAAAAAAATACGGGTCTCATTTGATGCCTATTATTCATAAGAAAATTTGAACCTTCTACGAAAAGGTCGTGTTTTATGGGTGTGCGATTTTACGTGGATTTTACTTTTACTACCAATTTTTTATGATCTGCAGCTCTGCTAAGTTAATTGTTCTTCTTGTAAATATAATTCACATTTAAATATTTTCAGTGAAATATATCAGTTTATCATCATTGTTATTGTTATTACTATTACCATTATTGTTACCTACTATTATTACCATTGTTGTTAATGTTATTGTTATTATTATTATTATTATTATTATTATTATTATTATTATTATTATTATTATTAATAATAATAATAATAATAATAATAATAATAATAATAATAATAATAATAATAATAATAATAATAATAATAATAATAATAATAATAATAATAATAATAATAATAATAATAATAATAATAATAATAATAATAATAATAATAATAATAATCATCCAAATCTTTATATAAAATGCTCATATTTACTAAATGTAATACACATTCATACAAGCAAAATATTTAGCACTGCAAAATAAACTGGACTGTCTCTGCAGTCGGGTGCTCAGAGTCCTGGCTGCTCAACTCAAAGGTCTCGGGTGTGATTCCCGGCAGGACTTGGGAATGATTATTTAACCACAATAATTCATTATCCCCACAGAGTCTGGGAATATGAATGTGGGAGGGAATGTGAGTGCGTAATGTTAAAAAATTATAAAAATAAACGTTAAGAAACCTTACAGTTCAACGGGTAATAACACAATCAGTTGTTTCTCAAGTCAAAGCCCCCAAATATGCCAAAGGTAGTTTAATGTGGCTATACAAACGAAACAAAGAAGTAATTAAACTCTGTTTAAAATCTGGAACTTAAACATACACAAGGAAGTATTTCCCAGATTATTAATTAATGAAATCTCACAAGAACAAAAGATAAATAGCAGGCATTCCTACACAAAATTGAAGTATTAATTGTATATCCGTAAGATTATGTCAAATCTGCAGAGTGTCAACAACTGCAGCTTTTCTTGAGATTGTAAAAAACAACTCTATTATATTTTCCAAAAGAGCGAGTTAGATAGCGGAAAATTTTGTGAAAATATTTGCCTTGCTCTTCTGCTTTTCGGCAGTTGAACACAGTATTTATATGTACAATGTTTACCGATCAAGGCACCGCCGCGTTAACGTGTGCGACACGCATTCGGGAGGTCGTGGGTTCGATCTTCGCGGCCGATCTTCCTAACCTATGGTTTTTCGAGGTTTCCCGGGTCGCTAAGTGAATGCTGGGAAGATGAATAACATTCCCCAAATTTTCTGTTCCTCCATTCAATACCTTTTTCATATGGTTGGCTGTTTAAGGGTTATAAGTGCCGGCGAGACTCGGCGTTGCATGGCAAGGAATGTGCGCTCTGTAAACCTTTGTCATCCGGTTCGGGGTGGTCTCCCTGTCCTGAGACCCTCACGTGGATGTGTAACTCTGTAAGGGGCTTGCACGAGCTGTCACTGGGTAGTCTCAAGGGACCCTGCCCTCTGCTGTCGTGTCTCCTAGGTCCGACCACTCTGTCTTCTCTCATCTCACCCCTTCCTCTAGAGGTAGCCTCATCAGGTACAAAGAACCTTCCATAAGTCGAGGTGCCAAGTCCCCCTCCGAATATGTCATACCTGATACACAAAGTTTCATTTTTGCTTTCTTTATTATGTCTCTATAGTAGGATAGGACATTGCGGAAGGGATTTGGCTCGTCGACTTTTAAGATCTTTTGTACTTATGGACAGAGGGAGGCTGACCCCAGGAATCACAACAGAGCAGAGGGCAGGGTCCCTACCATTTACAGATTGAAACTCCCGCTCACCCGCAGTTTAGACATCCCGCGGACGGGTTCGGAGACTGGAGACCGCCTCCCCGAAGGACGAAGGTTACAGAGCGCTTATTCCCTGCCATGCAACGCCGAGATCCCGCCGACAATTACTAACCATAAACACCCAACCAGGATGAAAGGTGAGGTGAAATGGAGCAACAGGAAATTCGGGGGTGTAATGAACTTATAATGTTATAATTATATATTATAATGAACATTTGCCTGGTAACCAGAGGATGGCTCAGAAAAAAAAAAAAAAAAAAAAAAAAAACCATGGGTCAGCTAGGCCGGCCACTGGGATCGATTCCACGACCTACCGCATGCCACAAACAAAACCGCCTGAGCCATCCCACTCAGCTGTTTCTATAGTAAAAGCAAGACAATAAAAATAAAATAAATTTAAAAAATTAAAATATTTTTATTTAGTGTTTATATACTGTATATTTTATTTTTATTTTTGTAAAGTTTTTATAGTTTTTAATTTGTTATATTTTTATATTTTTATTGCATCATCTGTAAATTATACATGTGATGTAATTGTCTGAAATAGTACATTGCAAATTCTGGAATGTTTTACGCTGGTGCCAGGGTTACATATAAAGGTTTTTATTTCATGTGCAGATTTTTATTTTATTTTGTCTCTATAGTAAGTGGAGAAATATTGCACTCCACCCAAAAATGTTGATACCCTGATTGCACCGGAAGTACACATTTTGAGACTTCCTGAATAACAAAAAAGCAATTTTAGAACAGTCAATGTGTGTGTGAGAGAACTCAAAACTCAAATTATACAATTGATTATACACTTACGTGGATGTAAGTTCAGTTAAATGAAGTTCGCTTTGCAGCATCTTCCAAGGATTCAACAGAACATTTTCAGCAGTATCACCATCCCAAACTACCTTTACATGGAAATTTTGTCGTTGTTTTACTTTATCCAAAATAGCTCTAATGATTAAACCCGGTACCGGCATGGGGATTTTCTCACTGGGAGACCTGGTATGAGGTGCACTCAGTCTCATTAGGTTCCTGAAGGGTTCATTGGGGAGCTGCTTGATTGAGAAGTCAGGCCCTGGTTATCAAGACCACATATGCCCGCTGAGAGGGATTGGGGTGCTGACCATGTCCCAACCTCCAATACTGCACACCATAGGATTAGCTCTAACGATTCTTATTAAAACATCATATTCTTAAAGTATTAATCTATGTATCTTGAATTTTCTGAAAATAGCCTATGAAGTTCTTCACTCTAAATGACTTGTATAACTGGTAAAGCGTAGGAGTTAAACAAAACCAAAGCAAAGAAAGTGCAATAATAATGGGAAAAAGCTGGTTCTGACTGCTAAAACTTTGCATTTTCAAAGTTACATTGCCTGCTATTTTGCTCTTTTCAGGGGTAAGTATGACAGTGAATCTACTAACCATGTTAGAAACCATGCCCTTTGTCTTCAGTATTAGTTTAGTGATAAACAGGCATAGAAATTCTTAAACAGATGGCTTCAAGCTGGCTACACTCAAACCAACATTAATACACAAACGTACAATTGAGACCATAAAATTGTGCAGATATAATGTGCAGTGGTTTACGTTGGTAAGGAAATACTAAATCGCATCTGTCACATGTAGCCTCGTACCCTTTACCTAATAAAATTCTAGCACTCCACTTAATGTTTGTTTCCTCCTTTTCCTTCACTCCTGAGCCTGAAACCGAGCTTTATTCATTGGTTATAGTTTGAGTGGCAGCCTTTTGACATCAAACCAATGCTAGACAGACTCATCCAGCAGCTGGTGTGGACAGACCTTCCAGCCACTCAGGTGAAATTTTTACACACTTCCTCCTCTTTCACCACTCCCCATGCCCAACCTTTGTTTATAGGTTAATGCATTTGAGTTGGACATCAATTCAAACCAATAAGAAATTGGTTCACCTAAGGTTGATGTGGAGCATGGATGATAATAAGATTCTGCCAATATGAAATAAAGAAAAACACTATAGGGGACCAGAAGCATCGGCATGTTTCATTGCACTCGACTGTACACAACAGCATCCAAGGGTCAACAGCAGGTAAAACACGGTCTCCTGAGTAGTCAGCATATGCTAAAAGACTCAGGTTTATTATCTATGACGTCATTGCATTAAGTTCAGTAACAGTTCAATCTAATTTTCCTTTTGTCTGGGCTTTAATGCTTGGAAAGTATGCCTAATAATATTCAATCAATTATATATGTCACAAAAAATTGCAGTTTCTGAAAGGATTTAACATTCAACATCACTTAACCTGCATTTCAAAAATTATTCAGCTCAAGTAAAGATTCATTCATTTAAGCAGGCATATCTGTGTATGGAATGTTTTCAAATATGAAATGTAAAAAAGGCCAATGTACAACTTGGCTTACAGTGTGCATTAAATATTCAGTTTTGTTTCATTTTGTCCAAACAGAATAAATATCTTGAAAACCTAAAAGTGTTTGAAGCAAAGATCCTCTACCAAAAAAAATTGAAAATAAAAATTTTACTTGAGAGATATGTCCATTATAAACTTTATATTATGTAACTCTGAAGTTCTCTAATATGTTGTTGTTGTTGTTTTCTAGTGCCTTGCATCTGGCAATGAAGCCATTAGCATTCGTGCTTTCCAATACTTTTGAACTGTAGTTTCTTCTGATCTTAATGCTTCACAGGTCTTCAAGTGTTCTTCATTCATTTCTGCTGGATCGTTACACAGGACACATATTGGTGAGGCTGAGATACCTATTCTGTAGAGATGACTTGCCAAGCAGTCATGATTTGTCAATAGTCGGAAGGCTGCAACAGCTGTTTTCCTTGGTCTCTGGGGGATTATATCTGGATTGGAAAGTAGTGTAATCCATTTTTTATCTTTGGCATTTGTTTCTATTTCTTGTAGGTATGAATGACAAAAATTTTTAATGATCAAGCGTTTTATTGAGGAATATGAGAAATTGAATTTAGACTTTTGTTTTATTGTTGTGCCTTTCTTTGCAAGTGAGTCTGCAGCTTCGTTCCCCATGACTCCACAGTGTGCTGGAATCCATTGGAGATGAACAGTCTTATTAACTTTTTGGAGTTGTGTTAACATTTTGTAGCATTCTCTAATTTTTGTTGACTTCTTTGTAGTATTTGAACATATTCCATGAATTGCAGCTTTAGAATCTGAAAGAATTACTGCTTTGTTAAATTTATTTAAGGGAAGATTTAATAATTGTCGGAGAGCAATGTATATAGCCTCTATTTCTCCATCATAATTTGTTGTGTCTCTGCCAACAGAATGATAAAAGGAAAAATGTGAACATGTAACTCCAGCTCCAGTAAGGTTCTCCTTGGAGGATCCATCAGTATATATGTGCAGCCATTCTTCTGTGGGATACCTAGTATTGATTGTTTCCAGAGCTAGAAGTTTTTGTATTTCTTTTGGTGTGTCTGATTTACTTATTTCCTCTATTAATTCCAAATTGAAGGTAGGTTGCAATAATTCCAATGGATTTTCTCTTATAAGTAGATTTTCTCTGGTGTTAGGAATGTTCAATTTGGATTTAATCTGTGTTACCTTTTCTAGGAAACTACTATGAGTTTTAAGGATTGAAGGGGGGAGGTTCTCTTCCGTCCATTTAGAGTTTGGCAGTCGTAACATTTTCTCGTGTTGGAGCAATGCTTGTTCTTCTATTTTTGTTGTTATTGATGGGGTCCGTGTTAAGGCAAGCATGGCATCAATAGGTGTGGATTTAACTGCTCCAGTGATTAGGCGAAGAGCCTGATTTTGTATTTGTTCAAGTTTATTGATGTTAGCATTTGCTGCTGTTATTAAAGCTTCAGAACAGTACAAGAGGTTTGGTTTAATATACATTTTGTATGTTGTGTTAAGGACTCTCCTTGAGCAGCCCCATTTAGCACCAGCTAACCTTTTCAGGATTTGCAATTTCTTTTCAACCTTTTCTGAGATGTTTGTTATGTTTTTTCCAACTTAGCTTTCTGTCGAAAGTGATGCCTAAGTATTTGGCATCATCAACTGCTTTGAGTGGTTTACCATTATAATTTATGCTAATATTAACTGGTTTGTATTTTAGTGTAAATAATTCATAATTTGTTTTTTCCACATTGATAGTCATGAGGTTTTTGGAGCTCCATTCATGTACTTTGTTTAGGGCTGTTTCTATTCTATTCTCTAATATAGTCAAGTGTAATTTTGTTATTTTATAAGGTTCAACATTTCTAGTATCAAAATAGTCAACCAAAAGTTCTTACAAAGCACTATTATTTATTATGTTTATCATCATCATCACCATCATCATCATTACTACTACTATTACTATTGTTATTGTTATAGTTATTATTATTGTTGTTATTGTTATTATTATTACTATTACTACTACTACTACTACCACTACTATTATTATTATGTTCTATTATTATAACTATATCAAATTTAATTGTATAGTTTATAATTGTTTTGTATTCTATTATTAATCATTTAATCTTACCAAGAGGAATGTTAAACCAAATGCATAACGGTTTATGACATTCCTTCTCAACAATCTATTATTTGTATTTAAATGGTAAGCCCAACTAAAGATTACCTACACAAACAGTTCACCACTGTACCTATTGACTGATGCATATATATATCTCACTGGCGCAAACACGTTCAGCATGGGGCACACAGTAATCAGTGTGCACAATTTAAATGTATTTTACCTCTATTTGAAGCCTTAGCCATACTGATTTAAATCTTAATATTTAATGCATACTTCCAGAAAATTTTAGAGGTAAACTAATATTCCTTCTGGGCCCAAAATTATAGGTGTGGAAGGCTATACAGGTGTAGCTAATGAGTGTTGTATTGGCTCATTAATAAGCTATCCTGCATATATGCTGCGCCCTTAAAAAGTGGGGGAAAAATGGTTGCCACAAAAGTAAGCCACAGCTGGATTGAGGCAAGTAAGATATACAATCCATAACTCTCATTTTCTTTATTCTCCTCCCACAATGTCATCCTTGCTGCCATCCAGCTCATTCAATAAAAAAGCATACACATTAATGAAAATATATCCAAAGTATACATTGTCGTGCAATTAAATTCTGCTGGTTCCAGATGCTAGCTGTATTGTTGCAATGGAGCATAGATTTTAAACAGCAAAAGTAAGCATGTAAAAAGCCAAGGTAGAAATATAAGCCCAACCCCACTTTTTGCCATTGAAATTAGGACTTAGGCAGCACTGTGACCGAACAGTTAAGAGCATTCACCTACCACCTAGGTGGCCCAGGTTCGATCCCAGGGACCCGTATGCTGTATTCGTGGTGGACGAAGCGGTGTCAGGGCAGGTTTTCTCTGAGTTCTCCAGTTTCCCCCGCCACTCATTCCACCTATTGCTCCATTATCACCTTTCCAATCATCAATTTTGCCTGCATTTCATACCATTCTCTTCTTCACTATCATGCCTGGTGCTGGGCTGACCACCCGCTTCCAGGTCTTCACTCTGTCTGGTCCAGAGATTCCTCTGCCCCCGACAGGCATCTGATCCTAGGCACTGGCTTGTAAGTCCTAGGACGTGTAAGTCCTACATAAGGGGAGCGTAACCAGGTAAAGAAAAAAAAATTAGGACTTAACATGTGGCTTGCTTTTGGGCCAATATAGTACTCATTAAGATGGACAGCACTTCAAGTTGAGCTTTACTTGTGATTATCTAAAAACTGTTCTCCAAAACAAATGCAATCTTTTCTCAAAAGATTATAAAACTACAAAGGTGAAATTTTCCACACTTATCCAAGACTGTAATGATTCATCATTAGGTTAACTTGAGTTCATTTTATTTGGAGAAAGAAAAGTACTTTTCAACACTGCAATACCTCAATTTTTCTAATCCAATGTCATGAAACATGTCTTAATTTGTAGTACAAACCCCAATTCATTGCTTTAAGCAATTTTGATGAAAAAGCTGCCTAGAAACTACATTTTCACTTCTTTTTCCTGTAATATTTTTTATATAATTGCATACTGATACTATAGATAACTCTGTTATACTTATCAATTACATCAGGAACAGCATTTACATTTCTGGTTCTCTTTGTTTTAATCTCAAATTATTTGGGTTTAATTTTATTACTGCATTTTTTCAAAAGACCCATGTGCAGGATGAAGGATGGAAAGGGGAAATAAGATTCATAAAATTTGGATTAAGAGCAAGAGCCACGTCTTTTAAATTTGATTCCCCTTTCCAGAGAGAGGGATAATTGGAATAACCAGTCTCCTACCGAGAGAGTCGAAAAGTTCCGAACCCGCTGCATGGTGTTTCTCAGCACTCATTGGAGTTTGTCTCTATCATAGGAAGGTGTTCATGAAACCATACAACATTTTTAAAACTACTTATAAGGCTTTACTTACCAACTTTATGAAAGGAGATGCTGAAACTGGCTACTATCACTGTGCATAAATTTTTGGCAACTCTTTAAGAAACTATCCATCACTCGCCATAGATCATATTGAGAAATGCTGGCAATTTCCTGGCAGATATTTTGTTTTAATTCTTCCAAGCTGTGTGTGGGTTTGTCTTATGCACTTCACATTTTAAGTCACCCAAGACATAGAAATCACAGGGGGTTAGATTGGGGACCAAAAATCTCTACTAATAATTCTGTCCCGAAAAGTTGGCCGTACATGCCTTGTTGAAAAAGACAAAAATTACACTGCCTGTTAACTCTAAAAAAAAGGGACAAAATTGTATTACATATGTACAGGAGTCAACTGTTGACTTGAAAAAAATTGGCCCTATAACTTTCTCTCCACTGATGGCACACTATACACCAATATTTTCGTCATGAAGAGGTACTTCATGAATAGGCTTAGTAGTCCAGCTATATTAAAGAGGAATCAAGTTATCCGCGCTCATAGTGCATGTGACGGCATAGCAGTTCTGTCCGTCTGCTCTACAGACAAAACATGCACTTCATTCTTTACGTAGCTCACCTACTTAGCTTATTCATGAACAATATTAGTTTCGTCAAAGCTCCAGCAGTGATCTCCTTTCATGAAGTTGGTCAGTAAAGCCTTTAAAAGTAGTTTTACAAATGTTGTATAGTTTCATCTGCACCTTTCTTTGATAGCAGCAGATGGCCATGAGTGCCAACAATGCAGATAGGCAAAACACTGTGCAGCTGGTTCGGAATTTCTTTTACTCTCAGTAGAATTCTGGTTTGCTTAAAACAATTATTTTCAAAATGTAAATATTTATATTTAATCCATGTAAAACACAGAATATGTACATTTTCAGGAAGGTACAAATCAAATGCGATCTGATTATTGATTCAGAAGACAAGCTTCTGCCCAATTAATCACAGAACTTAAAACTAAATGAAAAACGTGAATTACAAACATAATTTGGTATGTCATGTAACAAAGGGGTGAACAGCTGTGTGTATTGATGATAAACTTACTAATTCAGTGAAACCATCTGAAAACCATTCTTTTTACAAACATTTCCAACAAACAAAAAACTCTACAAAAGTATTCCTTTAATTGTGTAATGTAGTTCATTACTGACAAGGTATGAATTTTACCAGGTTTTATGCATTATTTATGGGAGTTGACAAACAAGATTAGAAATCTTAAGCCTGTATCCAAGAACCCACAATATGGTGAAATGAGTACATGGGAAAAATCCCTGATAGTACCATATAGATAGAAACATAATAATGATGGATAACACAGATATAGTTCATATATAAGTAGTGTTATGAAACAAATGCATCAAGTTTTCACAATTTTTAAAAATACAGAAGAAAAAGAGGATTAAAAAGAATCTGTTAAAAGATAAATGTTTTGCTTTTCCCACCCTATTTAATTATGTGTAAAGATAAATAAGATACAACATTTGTCTCAATATAAGATGAACCCCTTTTTGATATTTATCAGTTGCTATTATTTCATGATTTTATATCTTTTCTAACTATCAGTACTATACATAACAATGGTGGCAGTGAACAGGATGATAATGGTTATGATCTTTTCTCTGGACAACCATAACACTTTCTTGAAAACCATTTAACTTGCTTGGAAATGTGCATAATTGGTGGAGAGGCTGTCAAGGAAGAGAGCCTGAAATGTAGGGTATAAAAAGGAAGTGTAAAGGTATTATATCTCTAATGTTTAAGAGGTGCAATCAGGAGTGAAAAATTCAATGCCATAGCTAGGATTTGAACCATGGATCTTCCGCTTATTGAACAGCTGCTCTAACCACTAAGCTACCATGGTCAACTTGCCAGTATGACATGGCATTAAATTTTTCAGTCCTGAGTCCACCTCTTAAACACTGCACACTCATAGCTTGTGTGTTTAAGAACACCAGCAGAGCACACATTATTCGGCCATAATGTCAACCTTAAAGAAACCCGAGTCCTGTCTTCTACTGTTAACTGCTATACCCGATTACAAAGGGAAACCATAGAAGTCTACAAACACAAAGACAACTTCAATCGTAAGGAAGAAGCGTGTACAGAAAGCATGGATACCGGTCCTAGATAACCTTCCAAACACACACAACTATAATAAAACCCCACCTACACCCAGCCCACCAACTGATACGTGCCAATCACCCCCGTAGCCAGCGCAAAAATGCCCCACCCAACCCAACAGTCATTAAAGGTCTTTGCTTCCACATTCAAACTCTGACCAGTGCAGACAGCGGATCGTGTTACCCTGATGATGCCAAGCGCAGTACTTGGCAAAACGTTGGTATCTACAATGCCTTCTAGACCTCGGCCTACAAGCCGAAATAAACATATGTAATAGTCAAGACACCGGCCGTGAAAGCCTAAGTTTATACACCAGCAGTAAGTTTGTTGGCATAAATAAATAAATAATAATTACCATCGGAAGGTTACTTAAACCCAGGACATAAAGTACTTACTATTGTAAGTTGCCCTTGGGGTATATATCTCTGATGTGAGATTCCCTTGTGGTCTACCGGGAAAGTACAAATCAGTTGGGGAATTTAATTCAGGTGTGGTTTGTAAGTCCAGAGCCAGTTTTTTTCCATCAAATGGCCTTTAAATCAGTACCCAAGTCTTCTGAAGCTGAGCGGACTCTTTACTTAATCTTCCAGGAGCAGAAAAATTCCTCTGATACTGGAATCAAACCAGTGTCCTACCATGGCTACATAATTTCACACTTAGCCTGATATGGAGCATAATGTAAAAAATTGTCTCTTAAAATACAACAAATTCTAGTTCATCACCTTTAACACCTCAGCCTACAGACTTTATTTAGTATCATTTAGTATTTCTGATTTTTATTCGATGATAGTTACATATGCATATCTGTATCAACTTTTCAGTAAAAAGATGCATTATTAATTTAATGACTTAAAAAGATAAAAACAGTTTAAGAAGGTTAAGAACGATAGAAAACTATCATGTAGATTTTATTTCTCTGTGATAATATGTACAGAATGTTTCAAAAATAAAATTCTAAATACTTGTATATTCAGTTCTTAGCTATATCATCTAGATGGACTAAAAACAAATATGAAAATTGAACACTATGCTTTTCTTCCGGAAAGGAATTGCAACAACTTTCAGAAGGTTTCACCTTAATGTGTATTATGTACAGTTTTAACATGAATATGGGGTGTGCTGAGACACACAGCTTATAACTTAATTATAATAAAATGGCTAAGTATAAAACAGGTATATCAAGTATAATACTCTTTATCTTTAGTTTTCAGGTGTTGCAGCTTCTGGTATTGTCTGAATTATCATTTTTCTCTTGGCATCGTAGACATAGTTGTTTGACTTGAAGATTTTGCTCTCATAGAATGGTTTCACATCGTGCACATCTATTAACCTTGCCTGTAAAGAAACATTACAATTGCTTCAAAACTAAATATGTAGCAATTATTCACTAACAATCTTTAACTGACTTATTTAAATTGTTACTATAACTACTATTACTCTTGCACATTTTTCTAATTATTGTTATAGTTTCTTCTAACGACTTTATTATGTAACTGTTATAATTTATAGTAAAATATTATTTTTCTATAATATTCACATATTCAAATGTTTAAAATCACTAAATTTATATGTTTATTCTGTGTTACTAAGCAAGCTCAATTATGAGTCAGACTAATAATGGAATACACCAAAGACATTAATATTATATTATGCATTAAAAATAATTTAGAAAGGGGAGGAGGCAGCGAACAAGATATTAAGATTTCAACTGGAATTTTGGTATACAACATTACTTATTGTTTAACCACAATCATACTGGGAGAGCAATAAACCTCCAAACCAGCTGCACAGTGTTTTGTCTGTTGGCATCTTCGGTGCTCATTGCCATCTGCCACTATCATAGAAAGACGCAGATAAAACCATACAACATTTTTGAAACTACTTTTAAAGCCTTTACTGACCAACTTTATGAATGAAGATGCTGAAACTTGTCACCGTTGTTTATACATACATTTTTGGTACCATTTTAGGAAATGTCACTCACTGTAGTTCACATTGAGAAATGCTGGCAGTTTCTGGGTGGATATTTTGTTTTAATTCTTCCAGGGTGTGGGCATTTGTCTTGTACCAAGCACAGCTCCTCAGGGTAGGCAGGGTAGGCATTGCCTGCCCTACCGTAATACATCAACAAATTATTTTTAGCTATGATTCTGCATTTTATCATTTGGACCGTCATTTTCCCTAAATTGTAGTTCCAAAAAAGTTTTCTCGGTTATAATGACCAGCGCATGGTCAAATCCTTGAATCTCAATTCCGATTCATCAAAACAGCGCTGCATGTTTGAAACACGCGGCAGAATTGATACGCATGGAACCTGGATAGTGGAGAGCCAGCTAGCTTAACCTCTGCCGGCCCGGCCCCCTTTCCTCAGTACGAGGCCCTTGAACATGGATAAGGAAATGTTCCGTCTGTATATGCACTCCGAGCATGCGTAGACGCGTCTGCCAGCACCACGAACACTTTGCCTGCCCAAATCCGAATGTATGCGACTTTTTCCGAACAGCTATACTCCAAAAACGAAGATCTCAGAGATACGAATTGTGTCGTTATCATTCTGTGTAATACCAATATGACCGAGTTAATTAGTGAACTATTACAAAGTCCGCTTTAGCGGCGCACTGACAATGAAAAGAGGAGTGTTTTAGCTATTTAACACAATGCTACAGTCAGACAATTTTTCAATTTCTTCATTCATTTTAGTTTTGGCAGTAATTCGTCCGTAAGTCACACTCATTCACTCTGCACTTATTAAACAACCGAACAATATATTGTTTGCGTTATCCGCAATGACTTCACCCCCTTTATTTCGGGGATAAATGAGGTTCTACTGTGTTGTTGTTATTATTATTATTATTATTATTATTATTATTATTATTATTATTATTATTATTATTATTATTATTATTATTATTATTATTATTGTTGTTGTTGTTGTTGTTGTTGTTGTTGTTGTTGTTGTTGCTGCTGCTGCTGCTTTTGTTGCTGCTGCTTCTGCTACACTTTGCCTACCCTAAAATTTTGACTGCGAGCCGCCACTGTCTTGTACACTTTCTTTTAAGTTACCCCAGAGATAGAGTGAGTGAGTAGTGGGGTTTACGGGCCCGTCAACAACTAGGTCATTAGGGCCCGAAGTCCAAAAATAAAAACAAAGAAATAAAACCTCACCCATTTAAAGCTAAAAAGTGAAAGTTAAAATACCTAAAAATGAACATTATAATTACTAAAAAGAGAGCTTAGACAGCTAAAAACGGAAAATTAAAAAACCGATAAACACTTAAATTACTAAAGACATAAAACTGGCTACTGTTAAAAAGGGCTAAAAACACGAGTAAAACATCCTAAAAGTATATTTCCGCCAAGATAAAAGGAACCTTACACTTGCTTACCAAAATCGATACGCGCAACAAACCGCAGTACTGTATTTACAGCTGCTGGGTCGTTGCCTAACACGGTGCACAGTGTAAGACCCAGGCCAAAGGACTGGCGCTCACGAGCATACCGCGGACAATCAGTAAGGACATGTGCAACGGAGAGTGGGACATTGCACGTCGCACAGACAGGCTCCGGATCACCGCGCAAAAGGTGTGCATGAGTGGCTCGAGTGTGGCCTATCCTCAGGCGGGTTAAAATCATCTCCTCACGCCTGGAATCCCTGCAAGATGTTTGCCAGGGTTGTACCGTTTCCTTGATTGTCCGTAACTGAGTGCCAGATAACGCTTCCCAAGATTGTTGCCAGAGAGTAAATAGATGGCGACGGAAGTACTTCTGCACATCTATATAGGGTAGCGTACGGGTGGAATATTCCGGAAGGCGACATGCAGACTTCGCAGCCGCATCAACTGCCTCGTTGCCCAGAATACCCACATGACCTGGGATCCACGTAAAAACGAACTGGTATCCGCGAGATAACAACTGAGATAAAAGTGTCTGTATTTTAATAATTGATGCCGAGTTGCCAACAAATTGTTGCAGCGCCTGAAGAGCGCTCAGGGAGTCACAACACACAATAAAATGTCCAGGAACTGAACGGGAGATAAAAAGTAAGAAATAAAAGATGGCAAACAGCTCGGCGGTAAAAACTGAACTGGCGTCTGGAAGGCGGTATGTGTGAACCTCACCGTTGTATATAAATGCGGAACCCGTCGTATTACCCAACTGGGAGCCATCGGTGAATACCGGTGTATAAGTCCGGTATCGGCCCAGAACTGCGGTGAAGAGTTGACGGAACACCGAAGGAGGGGTAGCAGTCTTTGGACAGCCCGACAGCTCCAGGTCAAAGCGTGCACGCTGGAGCTGCCAGGGAGGACAGTGGCCAAATGAATGCCGCTCTACAACTGGCAGTCGGAGGGCGTTTGCGACAAGTAGTTCTTGAAACCTGATGCCACTTGGACGGGAGATTGTTTTATTCCGCATATAACGGTGCGCGAGGTCTGGACGCAACACAGGTGGCAACGAAGGATGACCTGGATGAGCGGCCAACCTTGCCACATAGGAACAAAGTAACAATGAGCGTCGAACAGACAGTGGAGGTTCGCCAGAATCAGCATACAGACAATCCACTCTACTTGTGCGGAAAGCCCCAGTAACGAGACGGATACCAGTGTGATGAATTGTGTCTAAAAGGCGGAGTTTAGAGGCTGATGCAGAACCATAGATAAAACAGCCATAGTCTAATTTGGACCGGACCAGTGAGCGATACAACCTCAACATCACCGTGCGATCGCCGCCCCAAGATGCCCCAGACAGGACCCTGAGTACCCGAAGCGAGCGCCCGCAGGAAGCACGAAGGTGACGTATATGATGCTCCCATGTGAGTTTGCTGTCGAGGTGTAAGCCCAAGAACTTCAGGTGCGGAACAAATGGAAGACGTGTGCCACGCAAATGAAGATCAGGAGGAGGGTGTACACCACGGAGTCGGTGAAAGTGGAGACACTGTGTTTTCGTAGGGGAAAACCGAAAGCCGGTGCGAGACGCCCACTCGGCGATGGATGTTATGGTCATCTGCAGTTGACGCTCGATGTGCTCCAAACTATAAGAGCGATAGTATATCGCAAAGTCGTCAACATACAGAGACATCGGGATTCCGCTACGAACAGCGCTGGTGATACCATTAGTGGCAACGGCGAAAAGCGTAACGCTGAGAATCGACCCTTGGGGTACACCATTCTCCTGAACCTTCTCTTGGGAGAGTGTGTTGCCTATGCGGACACGAAAACGGCGAATTAGTAAAAAGTTAAAAATAAAAAACGACAAGTTACCGCATAAACCATAACCGTGTAGAGTACGGAGAATGCCATAGCGCCATGTAGTGTCGTAGGCCTTCTCCAGATCAAAGAACACACCCACGACATGCTGCTTCAAGAGAAATGCATTCTGTATGTAGGCCTCCATGCTTGTCAGATTGTCGACACTGGAGCGATGGCGACGAAAACCGCACTGGACATTACTCAGCAGGTTATTCGTCTCTAGCCACCACACTAAACGAGTGTTGATCATACGTTCGAGGGTCTTGCAAACGACACTCGTTAGGCAAATAGGGCGGTAGCTAGAGGCAAGTGCGAGGTATGGGGATGACGATACCCTCGCGCCAGGAAGACGGGTAAACCCGCTGGAGCCAGATTCGGTTATAGATGCTCAGCAGGAAGGAAAGAGCCTGAGGTGGTAGATGAAGCAACATTTGTCGGTGGATGTCATCCGGACCGGGAGAAGAGTCGTGCGCCAGAGACAAGGAGTGCATCAGCTCTGCTGTGCTAAAAGGCGTGTTGTATGGTTCACTACCGTCGCTGTTAAAATTAAGAACTATCCGCTCCGCAGATTCCTTGATAGCTAAAAACGACCTATCGTAACTTTGGGTTTGGCTGGTAGCAGAGAAAGATTCGACAAGGGCGTCGGCGATCGCCTGCTCGTTGGTGTAATGAGAGCCCTGTACGGCAAGACCGGGAATAATCGTCCGGCGACACTTGCCGTACATACGCCGAACCGCAGTCCACACCCTTTGTGTTGAAGTGCGTCGAGAGAGGGAAGAGACGTAAGTTACCCAGGATGTGCGTTTTGCACTGCGGAGTACAAAACGCGCCCGGGCACGCACACGCTTAAAGGCAATGAAGTTCTCTTCCGTAGGATGTGCACTGAAAACTCGCAGAGCCCGTTTGCGGGCTTTAACAGCCAAACGACATTCCTCGGACCACCAAGGCACGGGAACATGACGAGGTGTAGTAGAACCGCGAGGAATGCTGGATTTTGCTGCAAGCAGGACAGAACATGTAAAATACTCCACCATGTTGTCAATGGTGGTAAAACCATCGTCCGTAAGGTGAATGAGGGAACGGAATTTCCCCCAGTCAGCCTTGGAAATAATCCAGTGAGGGTATCGTGTTGGAATAGGATGGAAACCAGTAATGTGAATGTTAATGGGAAAATGATCACTGCCAAAGAGGTCGGAGAGCACCGACCAATCAATAACTGGTACCAGTGACGGGCTACAGAAGCTAACGTCTAAGGCGGAATAGGTACCATAGGCAGATGATAAGAAGGTAGGGGCACCAGTGTTCAACAAAAGGAGGCCGGACATATTGCAAAAGTCTGCTACAAGGCACCCACGAGCATCGTCAGTGTCGGAGCCCCATAAAGTGTGTTTGGCATTCAGATCACCAAGGAAGATAAGCGGTGGCGGAATCTGAGCCAAAAGAGCCTGAAGGTCGTTCGCGTGTACGACACTGACCGGTGGCATATAGACATTACAAATTGACAGACTCACGCCCTGCAACTGGACACGCACTGCTACAGCTTGCAGCGGCGTGTTTAGCGGGATGCTTGTGGCTGAGATGGTATGCGCCACCAGAGTAGCAACACCACCGCTTGCTCGTCGATCAGCTGCAGAGTCATGTCTAAATGCCGAAAAACTACGAAGATGTAAGGTGTGGTTAGGCTTCAGATGGGTTTCTTGTAGACAGACGACTGAAGGCGAATGGTGCCAAGCTAAGTGTTGTATGTCCGGGGCACGGGCCCGGTACCCATTAACATTCCACTGAATTATTTCCATAATAAAAAGATTAAGCCATAGTCTTTATCTTTTTCTTCATCTTAACCTTGGCGCACTTGGGACCAATGATGGGCTTTTCACCGTCCTCAGGCGACTCCTCGGAACTTCGGGAGTCAGAAGATCCCCGTCGGCTCGCGGAGCGGGAGCGGGACTTCGTGGAGGTACGACTACTCGCCCGATGTTTAGGTCGCGAACGATTTGTGGGAACAGGCAATACGGTGTAGCCTCTGCTTGTGGACCCCTGGTGAGCGTGTGTCTGCACAGCGGAAGATGTAGTTGCTGGTGCAGTTTTATCACGACGCGGTGGAGAGGTGCTCCCCGGTAAATCTGTTTGTGTCGAAGCATCTGCGACGGGTACATGCTGTATAGCAACAGTGTTCACAGGAGGGCGACGAACAGCGGATGCAAAACCTGTGGTGGTAGCAGGTTGCAGTTGTTGAAAGCGACGGCGCGCTTCAACAAACGTCAGGCGTTCTTTCACGCGCAGCTCCTGGATACACTTTTCCTCGAGAAACTTCGGACACTGTCGCGAGCTGGATGGATGACTCCCTCCACAGTTAACGCAGTAAGGGTCACGGGTGCAAGCCGTTCCCTCATGGTATGGTAGTCCACAACGCTCACAAGTAGCAGGATGGGTGCACGAAAGCTTAGTATGACCGAACTTCTGACACTGAAAACAGCGCATAGGGTTCGGTACATACTGCCGAACTGCGGCACGCTCGTAGCCGCAGAAGATGTACTCGGGTAACTGAGTACCCTTAAATGTCAAAAACACAGTGCGTAAATCGATCACTTTTCCATCCTGTTTTCGAGTGAGACGGTACGCCTGACACACCCGTTGATCTGAAAGGCAGGTGACTATCTCTTCATTAGACAGACCATCAAGGCTAGAGGTGGTGACAACTCCTCTGCAAGTATTCAGTGTTTTATGTGGGACTACCCGGATAGGGTAGGAGCCCAATAAACTCGCTTTCAGTAGTTTCTGCGACTGGTCTGCAGTAATCACCTCTATCAATAGCGTTCCGTCGCGTATTCTGGTCGCATTTTTTACAGGGCCACAGATTCGGTCAACTTCCCGTTTAATATAGAAGGGGCTAAGATCCTTTACCGTTTTCCCGTCACAAGCCAAAGTCAAAACCAAAAACGTGTCGAATGAGGAGGGTTTGCGCGGATGCATTATGAATTGGACCCCCATCCGGAACCGTCGGCGTCAGCCTGCCATCCGGGGGTCAAAGGATAAAAGACACCAAAATCTCCACGGTCTGTGCCGCCATGGAGACCCCTCCATGACTGACCTCAAGGCGTACTTCAGAGGAGCTACCCTCCGATCTCCACTGCTTGTCCGCATGGGTAAACCGTTCACCACGTGACACCCCGGTTTTATGCCCCCACCACAGGAATAACCGCCTGTGGCTCCCCGCTTTAGCACACGCTGCCTCAACGGAGTCAGCGTGGATTCAGGGGACTTCGAGTTGATTACACCGGGGTTCCGTCAGCGGTAACACGTCCGGCCGGTGATACTAACCCGATGGCACGCGGCCGTCGGGAGATTAACACCGGCCGTGCCCTCAAGGAGCTACGTGGGTGTACATGACGTGTGGACGGGCTCCGCACCTAAGGCTACACATGGGGGCAGTGTGAAGGGTCCGCACAACCTTCGCGCCTGAGACCTCCGAAGAGCACACAAGTCGGGGGCCGCGCAGAAAACCGTGGGACAGGACCACGGAGATAGGAAAGATCCCTGCTGGTGAGACAGGAGTTATAAATCTAGGAACTTACAAACTAATAATCAGAATAAGCCTAGAAGAGGAAGAGGGTGATATAAAAAGCAACATAAAAGCTGCACGTGGCACAGTTAATGACTATGAAGCGGTGAAATGATGGTGAGCAGCTCGGGGCCCCGGGTACGCCAAACCCGGACCTACCGTGGTAGGTTCCCCTGGGGGAGTTTGATTTCGGAGTCCTCTTCTCCTAGATGAGTCGTCGACCAAGACTAACGAGCCTCATCTACCCGTTGGAATGTTCTTAGCTTCCCCTCACCTCTTGCCTACCAGTGGTCACAAAGACACACTTAGTAGGCCGTCTGGTTCGGGTACTAAGCCCCTCCGCCACGGCAAGGCGACACTCCTTCGGAGGGGCCAGAGATAGAAATTGTTTACTGGAGTTCTGAGAAACCTTTCACAGCTACTGGCACACCATACACCAAATGTTTTGTTCATGAACATTATTAGGTTCTGAGTTACAGGGCCAATTTTTTTTTTCAAACCAGCAGTTAACGCCCATACATATGTGAATATAATTTGCCCCCCCCCCCCCATTTAGAGAATTAACAGACGGGGAGCGTGATTTTGCCTTTTTTTCTTTCAACAAGACTTTGCAACAGCTCATACAGCCAATCTTTCGATGAGAAAATTGAAATTGTGTTTCAGAACAGAATTATTAGCAGAGATTTGTGGTCCCCCAACCTAGGCCCGTACGATTTCTATCTCTGGGGTAACTTAAAACAAAGTGTACAGACAAATGCACACTACCTGGAAGAATAAGAACAGTATCTACCAGCATTTCTCAACATGAACTACAGTACATGATGGATAGTTTCCTAAATAAGTGCCAAAAATGTACGTATGGACGATGGTGACCAGTTTCAGCATCTCCTTTCATAAAATTGGTAAGTAAAGCCTTTAAAAGTAATTTTTTTAAAAATGTTGTATGGTTTCATTCCCACCTTTCTATGATAGTGGCAGATTGCAACGAGTGCTGAGGAAGTGGACAGGCAAAACGCAGCACAGCCCACTCTTAGTTTTTTTTTCATCTCTCTCGGTATTAAAATTTTAGCATAACAATATTTCTGTGTGTCTTACATTTTCTCCCGAAATGTAAAACAATACCCCTTTTCCTGAACCTGATTTAAGAATTTAGAATACTGCAAAAAAAATCTCATTTGTTTGTCACAGGACTTTCTCTGTCCACTATTGTTTATTTTTATGTCTCTTATACACACTAATTTTAAAACTAATTTATATTAGTTAAGCTAAAAATTGGCTACACTGCTTATTTTGTTGTACATAGAAAGCAAATACTAGAGGCTGGAAGAATAGTTAGATATTTAAAAAGCAGGTGGCTTTGAAATTTCACTCTTTGCAGAACTTTGTAAGAAACAAAAGAATGCCTGAGCACTTAAGAAAAATTATGATTATATTATTTGAAACAACAAACACCAGGAAATGGTTCATCCGAGAAATCATTTTTCATATGGTAAGTCCATGTCTTTGTACCAGATATACGCAGTTTTATTTCAACATGTCAGTGCAATTACAATTCTGACCAAAAGAAGTTTAAACCTGCTTAATATGTTCATACGGTGCACTTCAGAATGGAAAGTAGATTAAAGGGTCAATGAAAGAGTAAAAGCATAAAAACATCTAAGACTTTACATCAGCTTTATAGAAGCTGCTTGGTAGTGCCATAGTCGAGTGGTTAGACCATTCGTTTCTCACCAAAGCGGCTAGGGTTAGATTCCAGGCAACCGCATGTGGGATTTGTGGTGGACGAAGTGACGCTGGGCTGGGTTCCTCCGGGTTCTCCGGTTTCCCCCGTCATCTCATTCCATCGGTGCTTCATCTTCATTCCATGTATCATCAGTGTCACTGCCTGTGGTGCCGTAGTAGTAAAAGCGGACGTTAAACACTACAATAGAAGCTGCTCAAAATTGTGACCTGAATTTTCATGGCAAAACTGACAGCAGTGAACTGAAGACATTCACAGTGAAGCAGATATTGTTGTTGGAAATAGCAGTTGTGAAGTCATGGAAGGAATGGATGACAATGACGAGAAGCCAATGAAAGGGAGCCAAAAATACGCACTTTTAGAGAAGCTGTTGTGAGTGACCTTCAGGAATTTGCAGCTTCCAAGAATGTTCCAGGACTCCTGTAGCCGATGCAGGATGCAAAGAAGATCATAGAGCATTCTCTTGTGAAGAAATCGCAACAGTGCACTTTGACGGATGTGGGGGAAAAGAAACTAACGGAAAAACTGCATTTATGCATGACATGTAAGTTGAAAATACAACAAAACATATAATTGAACCAATTTTTTATTTACAAAATTTTATTTTAAGTTATTCCTTCAGTTTAATTCCATATGATTATATTTTTTGTACTTTGCTTTACTAAAATATGTACAACCCTTTGTAAGATGGAAACCCGTAAAAACGGAAAAACATTACTGGAACGATCGCGATCCGTTTTAGCAGATTTTACTGTATATATACCAACAGCAATCAGACTGTGGTTTTAAAACCAAATATTTTGGATGAATACATAATGCACTTGGAAGAATATGCTAATAACAGAAAACTGAGGAATCTACCAAATGATGTGGTATACTCACTCTATCAATGAGATCCTTCTCACATACTTCCACTGTGGCAGCATCAGGACCCTGAACACTGCGGATATATGCAAGTTGGTCTAACGTCATCTGCCGCAGTATGTAATATAATAATTCATTGTTGTCCTTTTTGTAGCTCAGGTATTTCTGGAAAGACTAAACGCAACAAAACCAAGAGTTATGCTTCAATTTGATTAATTACATATCTTTGATCTCAGAGGTTAAAAATACTGGCTATAAAGAGAAAACCTGGGGAAAAGTGTACAAATCACAATCGGGTAGTAAAACAATAGCTATCAAGAAGTATGCTGTACAACATATACAACTTTCTCTTCATTACACATTATAGTAGTCATAAAAAACTTAATCTTTAATACATGGTACATTATTAATCACAAATCTCAAATGCTTGCTTTGAAATAACTTCAAATTAGAGAGCAAGAACTGAATTACCTAATATATGCAGCAGAAATCATTCAGCTGTTTATATCAAGCCTAAGGCCTAGTCACACCTGGATGCTATTGCCCACAAAAAAAAAAAGAATAAAAAAATAAAACAAAAATAAATAATAAAACATAGTGGAATGTTAAAAACTTTGTCAACTTTAAAAAACACCATATATCAGGCCAATTAGAGACAATTGTTCTAACGCACTAACCATTTTAGGGAAACTGAAAGACAGAATCAAAATCTTTCAAAACTTTTTTGCTCCATTTACTTGTGAAATATAAGTCTTTCCAAAGAAATGCACTCAACTTTGGTGAAAATGTAAACAAATGCACTGAATCTTTGTGAGTAGTTTATAGACTTTTTCTTTCTGTAAGACTATTTCAAATTATACATCCTTCCTATTTATCTGAAACATTCTGCATCTTTAATATTGTTAAACATTGTATTTGCAATTTTATGTCATGTATAGCATATAAACAAAATAATTATTGTGTGTTTCAGATGATAACCTATGTTTTGCAGCCCAATTCTAATTTCAGAACATAAAAGTTCACTCTAAGGAAGTGGCAAATGGATGGAAATATACACTGCACACAGAGAGAAAGAATAGGAGCCTGTATCAATTTTCATATGTACAGAAGTAAAATACAAAACTTACATTTCTCATAGACTTCATAACACTGTACTTCTGTGTCTCAACAAAGCTCTCAAGCATCATACGTATTGCCATATTCACATCTTCCTCATGTACATAATCTCGCAAATGCATGCGGGCATTGGCTTCAGCCATTCGAATCATACTCTCAATATGTCGTACTGTTATGGGTAAACTGCCAGTAGCCTGAAAAAGACAAAAAACAGCTATAAATAATTCAATAAATTGTTTACTGATAAAACATCAAAGGAATTCTTAACCATATATGCTAAAACTTCCCAACATTTTTAGAGAGCGGATAAAAATCCCATATATTTTTATACCCCTTCTATAAGCCATTCTTACAAAATCATTATTTTATCCACTTTGTGTTAATAAAAAAAAAGTCATATGCCAACTGACAGTGCAATTTTATGAAGATCAATACAACCTCAACGATATTGAAATATTTGGGGTATTGGTTGGTGCTCGAGGAACTATACTTTCCTTCATTGTGGACGTCTGCAGCAAGCTGAGAATATCGACAGAAACAATTAAGCAAATCAGGCTGTCAGCAGTAAAGGGTTCAGTTGCCATTCTGCGATACCATTTATATGGTAACTGAAAAGTTACTTTTTTTCTTTTCTTTTATAACATACATATTACATGAATCTTGTGTTATGTTCTTCCCTTTTAGAAAATGTGTATCTATAACCAAACTGTTGCTAAAAATTAAGCTTTGTCGTCATAACAGCCTTGTATTCAAGGAAACATAAAATAAAAAACATAATATTGTGACATAGCTCCTACAACAATGTACGGGCGAGAGGAGGGCAGTGCGACCTTGGATAAGGGGAGCGGCTGTGTATGTGACCATAATAATGGCGGTAAAACACAAAAGAAAGGTCCAAGACTACAGGGCATCTAGCGACTGTGTGTATGTGATTGAGCTGTCATAACACCAGCAAGGTCTAGAAGCTTCTTGCTAATTCCATTGAGTCAACATTGCATGTGTATTGGAGGGTTCTCAAAGGTCGTGTGATGCCAGCTCCAGTATAAATAGGACACAGTTGGTAGCAGAGTCAGTTTTAGAGTCAGAGTAGCAGTTTAGTTTTGAGTGAGTTGTTTAGTTGTGTAAGTCGTCATGTACAGTTAGTTTTTAGTTACAAGAGTTAATCGGCCAGCCTGTCAGTGAATACATATGTGTCAAGTGATTGTATCGTAATAGTCACAATATAAGGGACAGAGAAACTGAGAAAGACGTTGAAAGACTGATAAAGATTATCAGAAGAATAATTGTGAATCGTAATAGTAGAGAAGACTATAAACTATGTTAGCAACAAGAAGGAAATTGTGCATTTATAGAAAAATTTAGAGGAAAATAAAGAAATAGAAAAGTAACAGGACTTCATATTTTTCCGTTTGTTACATTATATTATGCAGAAATGGTTTCATTTTACATTTCACTGTAGGTATAGGGGTATATTGAGACTGAAAAAAGTGGGCTGCTATCTGCTAACTTTGAAATTCCACTCTTTACATGGCATCATAAGAAACAAATGAATGGTAACCTAACACTTCAAAACATGTAACAGAACTGGAAATGCAAATTAATAGCAATGAATATCTAAGAAGTGGTTAATGTAATGTATACATTTATCATAATTGTGTGTTTAAACAAGCTTTACATTTTTCTTGTAGCATGCTTTTTTTCCATTTCTTATGGATTACCAGTTGCACAAAATCATATAAACTGTAGGTATTCAAAAACGAAGAGGACAAACTATGTGCAGAAAATTTAAGATATACCTTTTATTAACTAAGGAAATACCTTATATCTAAATAATTTTAATCAAAAACTGTTAGCCATTTTTGAGCAGATAAAAATAATATCTAAGTTTTTCCTATAAAGATTACTTTGGAATGGGATAATTTTCTTGAAAATTATGATATCAACAGCTGCTGCATACAGCTGCAGTTAGGGGTTTCAGTCCCCAAATGATTAATAAGGCACAAAATGCAACAAACACAGCACAGAATTGTTATACTCTCCCTCCAGAAAGCAAGCCTGCACCTGAGTGTAGTAGAACCCCACTACAAATAAATAAGTTCAACACACAAGGACAATTCTATGACACATGCTAACACAGCGCTAATAAAACACAAGTAAATAAGTAAATGGTTCAAGTGCATGCTACAGCAGTGCTAATGCAATTAGTTGAGCTTAATAGACTAGATAGCACTGGTACCTTGCATGAGAAGGCTGCACTATTACGCAATGATTGCAAGTTGAAATAGAGAGGGCTAGCACCCAATAGGCACTCTCCACTGGCCCCTTGCCTCATACGGTCCACTGCATGGGCTACCGTTGGTGTGAGTAATCTCCAACCTCATATTCATCTTTTTCTAATGCAATGACCCATTCAGACCTCGCTATTCCCCTCTTCCATCCCTCCTTCCGTTAAGGTCTAGCTTCGCTGGCGTGATGATCCCGGGTGGTGCTCGAGCTCAGCAACCTCTCTGGTAGCGTATCTCGCTCCATCAAGCAGGAGGCTCACTGCCACCACTAGCTAGTCCAAGTTGCATGGAATATATTTTCATATATACAAGAATTGCTTGTTTAAATATAGAAGAAGTACCTGGGTGACCAAGCTTCACTGGGCTTTTCTTTTCTTTTCCTTCTTTTTTTTTTGGGGGGGGGGGGGAGAAGATACTTATTTTGATAAACTTGAAAAGCAAAATGTTAACTAAATATGAATTTTCATGCTAATTATTGGAGCCATTTCTGTGACAAGACCTTTAATATCCTGGCTTGTTTGTTGAAATTGGCCCATTAACAGAGAAATTATGGCCAAAATAAGGTTTCGAATAATTGTGACTGTTATGCATAGACTAAGATAGTTAAGTCAACTTTCTTTAGGTTTTCTGAAAGCTCTTGACGAGACCTTAAACATCCTGCCTTGTTTGTTTAAATGGCCCATTAACAGAGAAATTATGGCCAAAATAAGGTTTAGAGTGATTGTGACTGTTACATGTAAAATCAAGTTTTTTCAGGAATGACATCTATATAGATAAACTTAATAAGCAAAACCCTGCCCGAATACAAAATTTGATTGAAATTGTTAGAGCTGTTTCCAAGTTGCGTGGAATATATTTATAAAAATACAAGAATTGCTCGTTTAAATATATAACATTTTTCGTAATGGCTTGCGCACTTCCTGTGTCCCTCCTTTTTCCACATCTATCCCTTTATTTATGTGCCTCCCTAGGAAAAGTGATAGATTAAGGTTCGCCTGCATAGTTTATAATGTATACTTGCTTACCAAACTCTCTTGTCTCAGCTGACTGTACATCTTGGCCACTTTTTCTTGGTCCATATGTTGCAGTTTGGGACGAACATTCTCACGTGCATATACTATGTACTTCTTCAGCAACTCCTGAGGTAGGGGCTGCAGGTCACCCAAAGCTGGGTCTCTGGGTAATTCCATTTCTTCTTGGTTAACATTAGCAGGATGATGTTTCACATGTGACGCCACCACAAACTGTGCTAAGTGTTGATCTTGCATTGGATCTACCTCATCTTTCACCACACACAAGATGTCAAACCTTGACAAAATGGGCTCTGACAGGCTTACCTAGAAGAGAAAAATTGCTAAATTGTCTTAGCTCAAAAAAAATTAAATTGATATACCTTGATTGACATTTGAGCTAATAGCAATAGTTTTTATCAAGGACAGAATTTTTTTTATGATATGGCAATTGCATATACCATATTTATCAAAAAAAATAAACCCTCCTTGACTGTAAAACCCGCCAAGTTTTGCGGACAAATTCTAGAAAAAAAATATATGTATGCGAATGTTACATATATTAATTTGAGACATGCTGTAATTCCTAGAAAAACAGTTCTTCTGAATTTTTTTGTTGCTGTAAATTCAGATGGTTGGCCTACGACAAATTTTACATTTCATGTGTTTGTGAAGAAAGGTAGGAGTTAGACCTTAACCATCACCCATTGGTAGCTTCAACCTTTCTGCCTGCTTTCTTCTTACTAGTAAAACAAAATCTTTGATTACAACAGCAGCAAGTTTATTGAAAGTGAGTTTCTTTTGTATCTGTCTTTGTTAGTGGCAACATGAATTCACACAAAAATTTCACTATAGGTTTTAAGCTAATGTTTTAGAATTTGCTGAAAGAAATGGTGTAAGAGCAGCAGGTCAAGAGTATTTGGTACAACTAAATATGATTTGTTACTGGAGAGATCAGTGAGATAAACTTAAAGCTGCAAAAATTAGAACTCAATCTTTTCATGGCCCTAAGAAAGGATGCCATGCTGGAGTGGATGTAAGAGGAGAGGAGAGCAGACAGTGCTGTTAGTGACCTGTGAAATTATGCAAATGAAAGGGTGCAAAGTAGCACAGCAGCATGTGAGTAACAATAGACAGTGTTAATAAAACATAGGTATTAAATTTATAGTTCAGTAATACATTTCTTATTTTCATTTTTCAAAATATCCGCTCGTAAGACTCAAAATTGTCCACTATAATTCTGTTAAAAAAAGGGGGGGGGGGTATTATTTTCAAGTAAATACGGTATATATGATGGCTCATTTTTAACTATTGTAACTATTTTTCTAAACTGGCTGGTCTACTAAATGCAGGGTTTAAGTCAGTCACATTCGCTGTTTTTTCCTACTCGAGGTCGAAGAATGCGACAAACCTTAAAACAGCATTCACAAAAATGCAACAACTATCTGCCACAGAAATAAACAATATGTCCCTTCCCCTTCCAGTTAGTAGAGTTAATTTCTGATCTGGTCTGCCTAGTTCCTCATTCTTGTCAAATGTACACTGTGTATATATCTTTTTTATGAAGTAATGAAGTCCATCAAGGAATGAAGTTCTAGTCCCAGTGAGTAAAAGTGGGCATACAAAAGAAACAAAACCTGACACTAAAATAGGCATACCAAATAAACAATTCATGGTAAAGTGTAATATACATAAGTATTGCAAAGTGCAGTATTCTGGAGAAATTCTATCATTTAAGTGTAGTTTGTGAAAAAGCACAAAAGCTGTACTATTAACATTAACAACATGAGAACTTAGCAGCTTAAAGCAGTGTCTTAATACAACAGCAATGCCAATTAGATACTTTAGAAGTTAATTTAAAAATATTTCATTTAGTACCTTACTGATGGCTTCAATTCAATATATGTACAAATATTTCACTTTTAAAACCCTCATTAATGGTATCTTCTCAGTCCTCAAGTATATCAACGCCATTGCACTGCAGTTTAACTTAACCACAGGGTTACAAAATGGCACCTCTGGTTAAACCTTTGCAAAGCTTTGGTTTGGTTTAAATAAACTTCTAGTCAAACTATATTTATAATACAAGACCTTAGTCATTATTAGGTCTCAGATTTTAGACTGGATCCCTTTTTTATAAACTAAAGCTATGCACGCACGCAAGCACACATTCTCTCTTTCTCTCTCTGCAGAGCTTCCCCTGGTATTCTGCAGACTTACTTCCATTCCTTTTCATACATGCACTGTAGGTAATCTAGCTATTGCTCCATAATTAATATCAAAGGTATTGAGACTTACCAGTATCCATTAAGGAAGAGCGCAAAGATAAAGAAAGCAATCATTAGTATCTAATGCAGCAACTATAACTGTTGCAGTAGATTTTAACTTGCTATATTCTAATTTACAGACTTAGTTTCCCTGAACTCTACTAATGCCAAGTGATCTTGTAACTTATTGACGAAATCTGGTCGACTGAGGAAACCTTCCTTGCTTCTCAAAAGTGATCTATAAATTAACACAGCAACCATAACCTTGTGTGTATCTTCTAAAACATTTTCTTTCCTTTCATAATATTTTTTAAATATAAAAGATACACCTGGGTTTGCCTCAGAAACATCTTAATGACACATGTGGTACCTATTTTTTGATTAACAGAGATCAATGGAAAAATGGATGGGATTGACAAGACAGACAGGAAGGCTGGCTCACAAATTCTTGGAACTATGGCTGTCCTTAAGCCACTGCTGGAAAAAACAGATGCTTTTGTGATTAAGGTCAGTGTTCTCTCCAGCTTTCACACCATAGGCCTGTCATACTTCATTAAAATGATAGTAACAATGCATTTTTGGACAATATCAGGTTGAAAGACTTAAATACTGCTTGAACACTGGTCAAGACAGTTTACACATGAAAGAGAAAACATTTGTTAAATGTCAATATATCATATGAAAACAATGTCATTACTCATACATCCAGCCAGGAAATGCCATATGCAAGCCACAGCAGGAGTAGCAGTAAATCCAGGCTGATGGAGACAGTCTCCAAAATATATTCTAACAAGAATATTAAAAATATAAACCCTAATAACAGTGAAGTATTCTTTGTGTTTGAGATCAGGTGAGTGTAAAAAAAAGACTCAAAATGATCTCAAACATATTCCAGCAACTTGTTGACAAAGAAGTGAAATTAGAGTAACTAATTTATACAATAAGGTTTTCAACCATTAGTAGACAAAAAAGTGAAACAAACAGAAACAAAAAAGTTACTAAAAGAAACTACAACACTCGCAGCAGTACAAACAAAAATGACATTAAAAAAATTCATATTCCTTTCTTGGGCCTTCGAAAGATTCAAAATGTTTTCAAAAAACAGAACATTCAGCTAGAACCAGTGAACCACTACTCCATAAAAACTCTACTGAACTCAAACATCAAAGATGCCATCCCACCCAATAAAAAATCTGGCATATACCAAATTGAATGCAGTGACTGTAATAAAGTGTATATAGGAAAAACCAAAAGAAATTTAGAAATAAGATCCAACAAACACTTTAGAAATGTAAAAAACAAAAGAAAAATCAGCAGTTGCCACTCACTTTTAGACAAAAAACCACAACATAAAGCCAGAATCAAAGCTCCTCAAACACGTAACGGGAAAACAAGAGCTGTCCACGTGGGAACAAATCTTCATTTTGAAAAATAAAAACAGAGTATTCAATTTCGACATTCCCCAGAAGGATATCTTCAGCAAGTTCCTTGAACCACCACCAGAGGAGACTTCAGAGGAAACATCATCATCTACACCAAGGAGAACCAGTCGATGTCCGGTTGATAATGGAGGAAAGTCAGCATGTTCCATCCAAAAAATGTTCCAGTCAATTATAAGTAAGTGTTGTGCAGTGTTATTAATCGACTCACCTTATTGGTTTAAATTTATTACTACAACACTGTTTTCAAACTTCCAAGAAAGAAGATTAGAGTGACTAAGTTTAAACACTCTTACTGTATTTTTACTTTCTCTACTTAAAGGGGTAAAGCAAGGAGATGGATTATCCACTACATTATTTATATTGGCTCTGCATCATGTTATAGCAGAGATAGATCAGAGAGGCACTATATTTAACAAGATGAGTCAGATATGTGCCTATGCAGATGATATTGCTATTGTAGCCAGATCTAAAAATAAAATAATAGAAGTGTATGAGAAATTACAGGAAAACGCAGAGAGAATGGGATTAAGAGTTAATGCGCAGAAAACAAAATACATGATGATATCAGGAGGGAATAGGAAGCTACAGGATTTGAGAATTGGTGATCAAATATTCCAAGGAACAGAGAAGTTTTGTTACCTGGGGAATACAATAGATAATGAAGCCAAAATAAGCATTACTATAAAGGACCACATACAAGCAGGGAATAAAGTATACTTTGCAAATTTAAAATTGTTAAAAAATAAAATACTAACTAGGAAAGATAAAACCCTGATATATAAAACATTGATAAGACCAGTAGTTACATATGGGGCAGAGACCTGGACGCTGACAAGGTTGTTGTTGTTGTTTTCTAGTGCCTTGCATCTGGCAATGAAGCCATTAGCATTCGTGCTTTCCAATACTTTTGAACTGTAGTTTCTTCTGATCTTAATGCTTCACAGGTCTTCAAGTGGTCTTCGTTCATTTCTGCTGGATCGTTACACAGAACACATATTGGTGAGGCTAAGATACCTATTCTGTAGAGATGACTTGCCAAACAGTCATGATTTGTCAATAGTCGGAAGGCTGCAACAGCTGTTTTCCTTGGTCTCTGGGGGATTATATCTGGATTGGAAAGTAGTGTAATCCATTTTTTATCTTTGGCATTTGTTTCTATTTCTTGTAGATATGAATGACAAAAATTTTTTATGATCAAGCGTTTTATTGAGGAATATGAGAAATTGAATTTAGAATTTTGTTTTATTGTTGTGCCTTTCTTTGCAAGTGAGTCTGCAGCTTCGTTCCCCATGACTCCACAGTGTGCTGGAATCCATTGTAGCTGAACAGTCTTATTAACTTTTTGGAGTTGTGTTAACATTTTGTAGCATTCTCTAATTTTTGTTGACTTCTTTGTAGTATTTGAACATATTCCCTGAATTGCAGCTTTAGAATCTGAAAGAATGACTGCCTTGTTAAATTTATTTAAGGGAAGATTTAATAATTGTCGGAGAGCAATGTATATAGCCTCTATTTCTCCATCATAATTTGTTGTGTCTCTGCCAACAGAATGATAAAAGGAAAAATGTGAACACGTAACTCCAGCTCCAGTAAGGTTTTCCTTCGAGGATCCATCAGTATATATGTGCAGCCATTCTTCTGTGGGATACCTAGTATTGATTGTTTCCAGAGCTAGAAGTTTTTGTATTTCTTTTGGTGTGTCTGATTTACTTATTTCCTCTATTAATTCCAAATTGAAGGTAGGTTGCAATAATTACAATGGATTTTCTCTTATAAGTAGATTTTCTCTGGTGTTAGGAATGTTCAATTTGGATTTAATCTGTGTTACCTTTTCTAGGAAAGTACTATGAGTTTTAAGGATTGAATGGGGGAGGTTCTCTTCTTGTATTCCACCCAAAAATTCAATGTCGAGATTTCACCAGAAATGTTTTGAGGCCCCCTGAATCCAAAAAAAGCATTTTTAGAAAAAGGTCCGTGTGTGTGTCTGTGTGTCAGTCTGTGGACAGCAAAACTCAAAAACGAAAAGTCGGTTAAAAACCAAAGTTGGTATTTAAGTTTGTCTTTCAAGGATGTGACACGAAGATTTTGAAGAAAATAGCCCAACCCTAAACTACCCTTTATATGGAAAACATTTCGAAAATTTTTATTTTCTTGAAAATAGCTGTAACGATTTTGATTAAAATGTTATATGTTTGAGATATTTTTATGACAAATGAAGTGTATATGTTGAATTTTCTGGCTATAGCCCCTGTAGTCGTATTTACTCTGGACGACTTTTGCATAACTGGTAAACCATTAGAGATAGACCAAATCATACTATACAAAAAATGTAGATCTTGCTAAAATACACAATTTATGTCTGAATAAATTTTCTTGTAGGGTGAACCATTTCGGAGATATTCCTTGTTATGTGTGTGAGTTTCGGAAAACTTAGAACTTTCATGAAAAGGATCATCGTTCATTTTTTATATGTTATGTGGGCAAAGGCAACAGAATCCCAAAGCTGTAAAACATTTGACTATCGCACAAAGCCTACTGTATTCTAATATTCCCCTTGTACCTACAAGGAAATAAGCAATAAGATAAGTTATACAAATGTTTATCTTAACACGAAGAAGATATAGGATTAAGAGTTTGTAAGAATGGTTAGTACAAGAGTAGAGAAAGTCATGTGAGTGCAACACATCATATTTTTATTAATATGTCTCTATGCATGAATAAGTTGAATATCCAGGTGACGCAAGGTTTTTGATTATGCTTAGTACAAATCATGCAAAGGAAGCAAAGTATATACTCACATTTTCTGAGAAGGTCATACTGGCATCATAACGACCACCAATAGGATTAGAGGCTGCAATAACCGAACATCGGGCCTGCAGTGATGTCACTATACCAGCTTTTGAAATAGAAATGGACTGCTGTTCCATGGCTTCGTGAATGGAGGTTCTGTCTTGATCGTTCATCTGGAATGTTAACAGAATGCTTATGATTTATACTGTGCAAAATTGATTATTTCTAGTTTAAATAATAAAAATGTCTTGTATTAATTAACCAAATACATGCCACTAAAATCACAAAAAGAAAACAGGTGATGAAACCTCAGCTTTTTCTACCATTTTTTGGCATATTTTTATATGTGAATGAAAAATAACTATTTTTATCATGAACTATATCAGTGATCCAAGATTTTGAGTAGGATATACAAATCATTGTATTTTTTTACATAATATTTAAATTAGGTTGATTTTTCATTCTTTAATGCTACTCAATTAGTATTCAACTAGAAGCACCTCAAATTACACATAATACAGGTAAAAGAAGCATGAACCATATTTCATCTTGACACTGATTTTCATAAGTATACTGATATAATACACATAAGCACCTCATTTATCTGTCCCTCATTAATCCGAATTGATTTTTACTTATTTATTAACCATTAAAATATGTACTTCTTTTGATAAATAAATGTAACCATATTGTGACACTGGCTGACAGCAGCAGCAACACAAAGACTTGAGGCAAGGCTGTCTCATACCACAGGCGGTGCAGGCATCAAAGATGCTCAAGGTCAGGCTGCCTCACGTGACTGTGAACACATGACAATGAGTGCGATGCGGCATGTCAAAGGGGTTTTCCCGGTTATTCAAAAAGTGTCCGGCAGCCAACGTATTTGTAGAAGCTTAAGAAAGGTCCGTGTTCTGTCATCCTTGCTTTATAAGGAGGCAAGGCAACGAGAGTTGGGACCCAGTCAGTTTTAGTTTGTGGGTGGTGGGGTGGGGTGTGTGTGCATCTGTATGTGTACAGTTGCGTCGAAAGGTTTATAGCAAAGCAGGTAATGAGGGTTGAGAGATTCTATCAGGAGAGTCAGCTTGTTTTCAGAGACCAAGAAAGTGAAGAAAGACTGGAAGAAGAGAGTCAAAGTTAAGAAAAGAAAACAATTGTGAATTGTAATAACACACAGGACAGAGGATTGTGTTAACATCAGTAAAAGAGAACTGTGTTGTGCAGTCAATTGGAAGAAAATAAAGTAAGGAAAAAGTAACTGGACTAGAGTTTTGTTGTTTTTCTCACAATATCAATTCTATTGTTGGCATCATGAAAAGTAGACATCACAGTTGGTTGCATGTTTCAAACAATAAGAACTGTTAACATGATCAGTATCACAGAACAAAAATTGTGTAATTATGTTTTATTCTTTAAATTTATTTCATGTTGAATCAAAATTACACTGATATCACTTATGTTTACTTACACATTTTGGGAAACAGCTTTTCCCAGCATCAGAAGGCATCTGACTGTTCCGATGAATTTAAGTATAGTAGGCACAGCTTATTGAGATACCCCAAAAAAACAACCTTAACGTTTTTCCCCCATTATGGTGCAGTCTGGTTATATTTGGTGATATTCCATCCGCTCGGTTGCATTAGTGCCGCCAACTGTTCATGACATATAACCATTGTAAAGTTACGGAAATAGCTGGTGTTATTGACTTTGTTATGTTGCCACAGAAGTCGTTTATAAACGTGTTGCAGAAAGGCCAACCGATAGACTATTTTTGTGTTCGCTACACAGTAATGCATTAAACATATATTACGATGTTTAACGCTCAGAAGTGATTTCATTCAAGTGTTATTGCAGAACAAGATTTGCCGAAGGTTAGTATGTTCTTTGTTGTGTGATAACGATGTTCAAGCACTCTTATCGTTTGAAAGTATGTTACTTTAATCCCGTGATATTTGAGGTTAAAAATGCCTTTATTATGCACATTGGCAGGACTACTTTTTGGAGTTCTTTCGTCAGCTGTTTAGTGTAATGTCGGCCATCTTGAACTCTTGGGCACTGCCAAACTGTGTCCACTATAAACATAATTGATGTCAGTGTACCTAATTCTGATTCAACTCAAGTGATCACATTGAGATCACATTGATATCAAGGTAGATGGGGAAAGTTTTCCTGAGACACAGGTCACAAATTTCCTAGGAGTGCTTATAGACAGAAATCTTAATTGGCAACCACATATAATGTACATAACAAAAAAGATAAATAAGGATTTATACATTATGAAACAAGTTAAGGATAACATGGATAATAAAACGCTGAAGCAGGTGTACTATGCATTCATTTATTCATATATAAAATACGGCATAACACTATGGGGGAATACTACAGCTAAGAAAGTACTAAAAATATTCAAATTACAAAAAAGGGCAATTAGAATAATTGGGAAAATAGAAAAAAGACACAGTTGTAGGGACTGATTCAAAAAATACAAAATCCTAATAGTTCCATGTATCTACATTTATGAAAGCATCAAGCATGTTCTTCTAAATGGAAAAATTGCTAAAAACAATCACATGCATAGCTATAATGTTAGAAATAAACAAGATTATTACAGAACTGCACTCAGGGGAACATTAAATAATCGTTCAATAAAAAGTATAGGGAAAGAACATTATACTGCTTTGCCCAAGGAAATAAAAGACTTAAAACAAAGAGAGATACAAATAAAAACCATTAAGAACTATTTACTAGAAAATGCTTTCTACAATACTGAAGAATTTAAGTACAACACTAAATGTAATCAAAATGTGTAAATGAGTGTAGATGTATTTTACAGGTACGTGAAATTGAAACAGATTTGTAAATAAACGTTGTAATTAAACTTTGTATGTGACGTATCCTATGTACTTTGAACATAAGGATGAAATTTAAGTACAACACTAAATGTGTAGATATATTTTATAGGTATGTGACATTGATAGAAACAGATTTTTAAATAAACTTGTAATTAAATGTTGTAATTAAATTTTGTATGTGACGTATCCTATGTACTTTGAACACAAGGATGAAATAAAAATGAAATGAAATGAAACAACTCTTAAAATTGTAAAAATTGTAAATGTATTCACTTGTCTTATGTACAAAATTCTTCAAATTGTAAAATTTATGTTTTTTTATCTGACGAACCTTGTAAATTTTATTACATTGGTGAATAAACTGATACTGATACTGAAGCAAATTCAGATACACATCACTGCTTCTAGCTTCTTTTCATATATTTATGTTTCATTCATCACAACAGTACTGATTGCAATCATAGACTTCCAATTTGCTTTTGTAGCGATTCAAATTTCACAAGTGTGTATTCATTTAATTGTTTGTTTCCAGATTACCTCTGGTGGTCTCACCTAACCCACACAAGCAAATATCTTGTATACTGAGTTTTATTTCTAATTTCTGCAGAAAACAGTAAACAATTAGAAAACTATTCAACTAAATAAAAGAGTATAGTATGTATAGGTCATGAAGTAAGACATGAACAAATCTTGGGCATAGGGGAAGCTGCTTTCCTTCCTTCCCTCCCTCTCTGCAACGGTTGAGAGAGGGGAAAGGCGGGTGAGCTTGCCGCGAAGAGTAAACCTTACCATAACAGCGTGCAGCTGAAGCAATTGCAGTTCACATGAAAGTAACTGACACATCCATAGTTATAACCAAATCACTGTTCATTATATAGCTAATTTGTATACATATATAATGTATACGCACATATATAATGAAATATGCACTAAAGCTATGCAAGCAAACTTCATTCCTGTGTGGACGGAAACGTTACGACTTATGTGCATACTTGACTGCGCAACTTCACCTACCAACAGCCTTTCAGGTGAAGAGTTGCCACTGTGCAACTAGGGGTTTGTTCTTGTCTTGCCTCACGACCTATAACTGTTCATTTACTCACTTTGTCAAACTCGTCAATAAGACAAACTCCCTGATCAGCCAACACAAGGGCCCCAGCTTCTAGCGTCCATTCCCCAGTTGCTGGACTGCGGGTGACGTATGCTGTGAGACCTACAGCTGAAGCTCCTTGTCCTGTTGTAAACACTGCTCGAGGAGCAACTTTCTCCACATACTTCAGAAATTGTGATTTAGCAGTTCCTGGATCTCCACATATCAACACATTTATATCACCACGCACTCTGTGTTTCTGTCCTGCAAAAGTAGGATTTCAATCATACAATGTTATTAATGCAGCTTAACCACTAAAGAAAATTATGTATTTTCTCTCAAAGTGAGATTGTTTATGATAAATGGGAGGCTGCAATTTCAGAATTGACAAGGCACTGACATTTTCCTGGGTTAGCAGATTTTATTCCATTCTGCATCAAAATATTATTTTGATTAAATATTAAATTGTATATTAATACAGACACACAGTATAGCTTAGAAAGTAAAGCCTGGTGCAGGATTAATACAGGTTATTTTAAAAGAGATTTTAGTAAGAAAATGTAATTACTCAAGCTCCCAAATGTCATCAAACAACAGGATCCAAATTTAAAACAATCTAAAAATATACCTTATCAAAAGATGTTTCTACAATCTAGAGGAACTATAAATAATTTTTCAATGTATTAATTTTATATAAATCACTCTATAAATTTAAAACTGTAACATTGTCAGAAATTTGTAAGGAAATCATGTGCAATCAAGCAAGAAAAGGAATAGGAAACAGGAATCCTAACCTTAATTTGACCATTGGAATGTATGTTATCAGTTTCTTGTTCCTCAATAAATTAGGAATGGAAACCAGAATAAGAAGAGAAAGCAAAAGACGAGCATTTAAGGATTTTAATTTATAATGAACCAAAGGTGAAATGGCATAATATCAGTGCCATAAGATATAAACAATTTTGGATGAGATTACATTCAAACAATTAAAATGGTATGGACATTTAAGAAGAATGCCTAAAGACAGAATATCAAAAAATGTCTTGGAATGGGTACCGCCAAAAAATCGGAAGAGAGGACGACCACCAATAACTTGGAAGGATGTCACACAGGCAATGAAGAGTTTGAATTTGGAAGATGAAGACTTCAACAATAGATAAGAATGGAGAAGGGCTATCAGAAGATGTGTTGCACATTAAAAAACTGTTTAAATAATAGATTAGACTTGCCACACCCTTCATAAGGCAATGTATTATCATTCTTCAAACGTAACACATTTATGAAATAGAAACTTAAAACTGAATATTACTTTAGTGCCAGTGCAAGAAAAGAGACTTTACACATTAGAAATCTTTAATTAAATACTTAATTCAAGCATATTCTTGACAACCAGTCCATGATACTTACCAGGATTTTTTGATTCTCCACCAAAGAGAGCCAAAGCAATGCCTCGCTTGATGTATTCGTGACCATAAATAGATGGACCAATACTAGCCACAATTCTATCCCCTATTCTGTGATCCTTTGAAAGACGAGTTATGGCTGAAATATCATCATCAGTGAGGGACTGCACAATCTGTTTGCTGTCTTTCACAATGAGATGGTTTGCCATAATAACTGTGGAAAATACAGGGAAACCTTGTTCTGTATTTAGAGAACCATCATAGTTGTTTGTGTAGATTCCTGTTACATCAATTTCATCTCCAGGTTTACACCTGTCGCACAGATCTGCCAACATAATGCAATCCTTTGAGCGAGGAATACGCCCAGCTGGAATCCGACCAGGTGATTCTTGTAGGGTAATTTTCTGGTAATTCCGGTAGATTGTTTGTTCCATATTGATCTATAACAGGAATACAAATGCAGACATAACATTCATTAAATTAAATTAAATTTTAATTCAATGAGAACAATAAAGTGATGAATCAAATTAAAACATGAATTGTCCTTCCATACATGATGTGTGTATGCTAAAGTTAGAGGATAGAATCAGACTGAAAAATTTAATGCCACAGGCAGAATTTAAACCACAGATCTTCAGCTTAACATGCCATCACACTAGCCAACTATGATACCATGATAATATGCTGACAAGACATTAAATTCCCTTAATTGTTCACATTTTTTACCAGTAAATCATTAAGTACTCTCACATTATTTTGAAATAACACATCTGTCCCAATTGAAACTTGCAGTACCGTAAGTATATAGTACTTAATTACAATACTTTAATATAATGCACAGAATATGCATGTGAATTAAATACTATATATCTGCATTCAGTTGGGCCAGTGTCAGCTGCCTGTTCTGACACCACATTGCATAGTACTTGCCAGTTTTTTCCACACCATACGCACTTGCATTCATTTCCCGGTAGATGTTTCGTAACTTTGCACAAATGGAAGCCCATTTGTCACCAATTTGTCACTGTGCCCTAGGTTATATAGGGGTTGAGTCTTGTCTTTGTACCTAATTATGAAGCTCAGGTCTAAAGTGTCCACCTGTGTGGTGTGGGGGTAGCATGTCTGCCTCACATTAAAGAGGTCCTAAGTTCGAATCTGGTTATTATCTTTACTCACCATTTGAACGTTACATTGGCTTCATCAGGAAAAAAATATATACAAAAATTACATGAACATGTACAATTAAAAGTAAAATTCCGGACTAAAAGTGTGCAACATTTACTTTTTTACATGCTTATAACCTATAAATTAATTACATTGCCTAGCATTTATACTTGATTAAATTTTAAGGAACTGAGTAAAATGAGTGCAGGAATGACGTAAGTGTTTTCTTGGATCCATTAAGATCTTCTATGTGTTTAATTGTATCCTATCATTATTCTTATTACTCACTTCTGCATTTTAAATACCCCTTCCCAGGTAGTTGCAACACACCAAAATATTATTCCATGCTGAATATGACTGAACTTGGGCAAAATATGCACTTCTGAGGACCTATGTGCCGGTAATCGTTTTTAGCGTGTTTAGGATAAAGCAACCCATGCATGCTGAGTTTTTTGCTCCTTGGTAAAAGTAGAAAAATTGTAACTAAATAAAGTACATATTATACTTGCTTATATGTCTTGACAATGCCTATATCTCATAATACAAGATCATTGGTTGCTTAATAAGGAAAACATGCTTTGGTTCACATTAGTGAAGTTACTTTAAAATGCTTTGATAATTGTTCTTTCCTATTAAATGTGTGTAGATATTAAACTGGAAAATGGAATCAATTTAAAATTTCAACAACAGAGCTGGGACTAAAATCACACCTTTTGGCTTTCTGTGCTGAGGCTCTTAAGCTATTCTGGCATTAAATTCATTATATCTTCTCATCTGATTCAATTATTCCAGTAACCTAGCAGTATCCCAGAAACAATTTGGCTTCCTTTACAGTAAAAGGCAGACAATATACTTCTGGAAGCTGCATGAATTCCAAATTGAACATCTGTTTTATCAGAAATAGAATCTTTACATGCTTAACAGCTTCTAGTAACCAAAACTTTCTATGTATCAAATGTTCTCACCATAAACGGTCCATTGCTCTGACACTCTGGGCAAGAACCTGGTTTTACTTCTGTATTCTGGGACTGGACAAATGGCCCCAATACATAACCACATTTGTTACAGTCATATTTGACAACAGAGAGCTGTGGGAGGACACCAGTAGTAGATGTTACCACACCCATTGTTCTTACAAGCTGGTTTAAATGGATCTTCCTATAAAACAAAAACAAAAGCACAAAATTAATCTTATTTGAACAATCGGCAACTTGTTTGTAATAATACTCCAGCAAAAAGTTCTTCCTGAGAATAAATTGAAAGACTAAACAGACAATATGACTAAAGTTACTTTCTGGGAAATGGTTATAATACATGGTTACAATGTGACAAGAGTTAAATGCAATGGTTAAGTTATTTGCTTCCATAGTTTCATTGATGTTCGCAATTTAATGGTACCATAACAATTAGCTATAACATCCACTCACGCAGCCCACTCACATATAGAACTACATCAAATGCAATAGCTTTAACCCAAAACAACACCAACATGTAATTTTCAAGTTTGGTATAATAATTAACTCTCCTCTAAGCAAAGAAGAATATGACAAAGAATATAAGCAAATCACCAAAATAGCATTTAACAATGGTTTTATTGAACAATTAAAAAACAGCAAAATACAAAAATTCAAAAGCAAAAAGAAATTAACAGATTACAACTTTAACATTGCTAGACAATAAGCAGAAAATTAAGAAATTCACATTCCATTCATTTTTATATAAATTTCAGATTTTCTCCAATCTAGCTCCACTGAATAAATTCAACTTGATGAAATCTGTTGAAAAAAACCCCCCCAAAGACCAAACCACAAAAACCTCAAAACCTGGAATCTACAAGGTGGGCCAAAAGTCACGATCGGATCCTTTTTAAGTTTGTGTAAGTTTATGTAGCAATAATAAACTTTCACAGTGACGTAGAAACATTATTTATTACTGCACTAAGAAGGAAAATATAAAGATAATTGGGCCAGTCAGCATGTGGCCCTGTATGGGCGATAACCCTCATTTTTCATTCAACATTCTTGGGATCTGCACTTCCGCTGATCATTTCCTTGTTGATTTCTTCGCCGAACGCTCCAGTGATTCCGACAGAAGACAACTAACATCATCGCAATATCTTTTAGGCCTTCTGCTGCATTTTGCATCCAATATAGAGCCTGCTGAGAGAGCCTTCTTTTCCAGTTTTCAGAGATTAGCTTTACTGGGAGCTGCTTTATTGGAACAAGGAAAGAAGTTTCTTCATATGTTTCACCAGTATGTTGTTTTTCATGAACCTACACATTAACGATGAGACGTTCTTCAATTGTATATTTGCTCGTATCAGTCATTGGTTACAACACAAACGTTTCACATTGACATCAACTAATAACACGCGAAAAATCTGGCTTGTTGCTATAGCATAACAATGCCCTCGCTCTATCTGAAAATTGACAACTGCAACAAAAAGCATATGAAAGTGAAAAATATCCCTCTCAACCTATGAATAGTTTTTAACTAGTTTTCGGTTTCGGAAAGTGAGTTATTTCAATATAAACATTACCCAATTGCCACTTTTGGCCCACCCCAGTACAGGATAAACTGCCAGGACTACAATAGAGTATACATCAGTAAGACCAAATGGAACACAAGCTCCATACCAAAGAACATATCCCATCCAGAACATTAAATATAAACAGACAAGTCAGCTGTTGTAGCACACCTTTGGGGAACTCACCATGAAATGGATACAAATTCCAAACTGTTAAAATAAGTGAGCCATCCGCTAGAAATAGCAATGAGAGATTTGAAAGGAAGTGTGTGGTCATTAAGAAAAATTCTTAAAAAGCTTGATTTCAGTTACAGTAAAAATTTGCAAGGAAGACGTTTTTTAAACAAATGAATGGATATTGTTTCTAAAAGATTTAAATTCTTAAGAATGAAAGACCTGAGACTACTGGTAGGCCTATAGTGTACCTTGAACAAAACATGGGTAAATATAAACCATACAAGAAATAAGGTGTGGAAGCATGAAAATGAATGAGTGAGTGAGTGAGTAGGGTTTAAGGGCCCGTCGACAGCTAGGTCATTAGGGCCCCAAGTCAGAAGATAAAAGCAGGGAAAAACTCACCACCACCTAACAATGAATCAAATATTAAAACGGGGAGTCTAAAAGAAAGATAAAAGCTAAAACAGTTCAAATGTAAAACTGGTCTAAAAAGATAACATAAAAACAGTTAAAACCTCAAAAGTGATCTTACAATGTACATAGATAAAAATACGAAGGTTAAAAATAAAATCACAAAGTAAAATACAAGTTACACCTGCTTAATGTAAGTGTTTGGTCTTCATCTTTTTCTTTTTCAGTCTTATCTTGACTGACTTGGGACCTGGTATGTTCAAGTCGCCATCCTCAGATGAGTCTGAAGAGCCCTGTCGGCTTGTTGAGCGGGAGCGGGACTTCCTTGATGATGGACGACTACTCACCCGGTCTTTAGGTCGCGAATGGTGAGCGTTTCCAGGTAAAACGGTGTGGCTACTGCTTTTGGATGGCTGGTGAGCAGGTGTCTGCACGGCGGAAGATTTAGTTGCCGGTGCAGGTGTATCACGGGACGGTGGAGAGGGAGAGGCACTCGTTGGTGAGTCAGTCTGCGTGGCAGCATCAGCAACTGGAACGTGCTGAATGGCCACAGCGTGGGCAGGAGTGCGGCGGACTGCTGACGCGAAACCTAGGGTTGTCGCAGGTTTCAACTGTTCAAAGCGGCGACGTGCTTCCAAAAATGTGAGCCGTTCTTTCACGCGCAACTCCTGTATAGCTTTCTCGTCCATAAATTTAGAACACTGACGCGAGCTTGATGGATGGCTCTCTCCACAATTCACACAAAGAGGATCCCGTGTACATGCCGAGTCTTCATGGGCTGGTGATCCACAACGCTCACAAATAGATGGATTATTACAGGAAGTCTTAGTATGGCCAAACCGTTGGCACCTGAAACAACGCATTGGGTTTGGCACATACTGGCGTACAGCGGCACGTTCGTATCCACAAAAGATGTACTCAGGTAATTTCGTGCCTTTGAATGTTAGAAATACTGTACGCAAAGCTAACTCCTTGCCATCCTGTTTTCGCGTAAGGCGATAGGCCTGACATACACGCTGGTCAGAGAGAGAGGTGACAATCTCCTCATTCGACAGGTTGTCTAGACTTGAGGTGGTGACAACTCCCCTACAGGTATTAAGCGTTTTGTGTGGGGCTACCCGAATTGGGTAGGATCCCAACAACTTCGCTTTCGAGAGTTTCTGTGATTGCTCTGCCGTTTTGGTCTCGATTAACAGCGTACCGTCACGTAGTCTTGTTGCGTTCTGCACCGGGCCACATATTCTGTCTACCTCACGTTTGATATAAAAAGGGCTAATATCCATAATCGTCTTCCCTTCACAAGCCAATGTCACAACAAGAAAAGAGTCAAAAAGAGAGGGTTTGCGCGGATACATATTGAAATTGGACCCCCATCCGGAACCGTCGGCGTCAGCCTGCCATCCGGGGGTCAAAGAAAACAAAGACACCAAAATCTCCACGGTCTGTGCCGCCATAGAGACCCCTCCATGACTGATCTCAAAGCGTACTTCAGAGGGGCTACCCTCCGATCTCCACTGCTTGTCCGCATGGGTAAACCGTTCACCACGTGACACCCCGGTTTTATGCCCCCACCACAGGAATAACCACCTGTGGCTCCCCGCTTTAGCACACGCTGCCTCAACGGAGTCAGCGTGGATTCAGGGGACTTCGGGTTGATTACACCGGGGCTCCGTCAGCGGTAACACGTCCGGCCGGTGATACTAACCCGACGGCACGCGGCCGTCGGGAGATTAACACCGGCCGTGCCCTCAAGGAGCTACGTGGGTGTACTTGACGTGTGGACGGGCTCCGCACCTAAGGCTACACAAGGGGGCAGTGTGAAGGGTCCGCCTAACCTTCGCGCCTGAGACCTCCAAAGAGCACACAAGTCGGGGGCCGCGCCGAAAACCGTGGGACAGGACCACGGAGATAGGAAAGATCCCTGCTGGTGAGACAGGAGTTATAAATCTAGGAACTTACAAACTAATAATCAGAATAAACCTAGAAGAGGAAGAGGGTGATATAAAAAGCAACATAAAACGTTGCACGTGGCACAGTTAATGAAGGTGGAGGGGGTGAGATGATTGTGAGTGGCTCGGGGCCCCGGGTGCGCCATACCCGGACCTACCGTGGTAGGTTCCCCTGGGGGAGTTTGATTTCGGAGTCCTCTTCTCCTAGATGAGTTGTCAACCAAGACTAACGAGCCTCATCTACCCGTTAGAATGTTCTTAGCTTCCCCTCACCTCTTGCCTACCAGTGGTCACAAAGACACACGTAGCAGGCCGTCTGGTTCGGGTACTGAGCCCCTCCGCCACGGCAAGGCGACACTCCTTCGGAGGGGTGAAAATCAATGATTTCCCTCTTAAAGACCAATAGGCAATGGACACTGATTTATAGTTGTACATGCTTAATGAAGCCTACCATGAAGAAATAGATAACATTTTCAAAGATTGGTTTGTCAATAAATTATTACCTAACATTCCTTCAAATAGTGTCATCATTATGGACAATGCCCCTTATCATTCCACAGAAATTAATAAAGCACCCACTTCATCTTTACTCAAATCCCAAATGCAGAAATGGCTTCGTAATAAGAATACTGACTTTGATCCACAAGCAACGTGTGCTATACAAATTAATTAAAAGATAATTTTAAAGTGTATGAAATAGATAGAAACACGGAAATGCATGGACATACCTAGTACGGTTACCACCTTAACACTGTGATTTTAACGCTATAGAAGTTATATGGGCACAAGTGAAGAATAATGTTACCAAACATAATATTTTATTTAAAAGAGGTGATGTAAAAGCCTTGTTTGATAATGTGATTATAAAAGTGACTCCAGAAAACTGGAAGAGGGCATGTAAGCATGTACAAAACACTTAACAGTTTTACTGGGAGAAAGATGGTCTGATAGATGAAATTACCGGCAGATCAGTCATAATTTAGAAGAATTGGAATCGGAAGATGCAACAAAGATTCGTTTGAAATTTCTGATGGTGAATCGGGGAATGAGCAACAATCAAAGAGGAGGAGTACTCTCCCACTGATGCATGTTTGGCAGGAGTATCAGCTTTGCCTGCATTGCCATAAAGTGAAATGGTGAGTACTTCTTTCTCTGCGTAAGAAGAACATGACAACTTAAACCTCACAGACTGTAGATTTCAGGGATCAAGATAGGGTATGTGAGTAGCATATAAATTGTACAGCCAACATTAACAATTGCCACCAGTTTGGAATACTCAGTTCATTTGTTTGACATAACCAAGGGGACATAACAGACAAAACTGGTTGTTGACATCACCGTAAGAACTGTGTGTACAGAGAACTTTTTTTTTGGAGAGAACCCATCACTTACTTTTATCTCAACTACAGTATCAAGTACTTACCTTTTGTATGTCACTAACTTCCAGACATATTCATACCTAAACCTTCGTAAGTTATAAGGTGGTACCTTTTCTTTGATTGCTAATATTGAAACATTTGAAATTTAAATAAACAATACATTTATCATGGATTGATTTGAAACTTTGCCCTTTCCGTGAACATGCCCTGTAGATAATAAAATTGCCTAATTCAACAGCAATTTACGTACCTGAATGTGCGTAAATCCTCTATAATTGGCAAGTCAGATATCCTCACATGAATATCACTCGTTACTCGGCTGTAACTTGGAAAGATACTCAGCACCAATTGTGTTGCCACTTCATCAAAGATTTTCAGCATCTCCAAAGGTGCTTCAGGTAAGAAATATGCAAGAACTTGCTCTTTAGTAGCCAGAATGGGATATTCTACCACGAAGCTGGAACGATTACTTTCACACATCCGGCGGATTCGCTCTTTATAAACATAGTGGCCTTTAGAATTCACGTAGTTACGTAGAAAACTTTTAAATCTATTTGCAATTTCTGTACGTGGACCCAGCATTGAAACCCAATCCTTTGTTGAGTGTCCCTTTTTGTCCTCCAAATTTTCTATAGACTCGATCATCTGAAATTAAATTTGCAGTTTAGTAGTACTACATAAGTAACTTCCAAAGTATCTCAACATATACATTCACAAAACCTGCATACATTCTATTGTCATACATTACAAATAATACAGTATTTAATAAAGCTGCACAAGTATATGATATTTTAAAGGTTTTCTATATCCATCTGGCCAAAAAAAGGTTATCACATTTTTACAAAAATATGCAACAAATTTGTATACTTCCTAAGTAATTGTACCAGAGCCTAACAGAGGTAATACTTGTTTCACATTTTCCTAAAAAAATCACCAAGAAAGTAAAAAATAGCCATCAGCAGCGGAAATACAAATAGTGGAGGCTAAGTGTGGAATGTGTTTAATTACTTCAGTTTTGCAGTTAAGAAATATAAATATAAAATACCTCTTCATCATCCATTTCACCCATTGCAGCTTTCTCTGCTCTCTGGCGTTTTCTTCTTGGTGCTTCTTCGTCATCGCTTTCCTCTGAAAAAAAGAATTCTCATGCTGTTACCTTTCCACATAATTGTTTGGAAGTGTTCATCATACTGCTACTTAATAATTTGGAACTGAGCTGTGAAGCAAAGCAATAAATATGGTAAACCTTTAAAGTCACTTCACAAATCTTAATTTACGTTGAATATGTCATACATGCAAGAGTCTGCATCATCTTCAATTGCTTATGGCTTATGAACAGGGCCGGAATTGTATTAAAATGCATATTTTGTTCTCTGTTGCCAGAAAGTATGCTCATTTGGCACGTGAGTGAATTACTAAATTTCTAACAATTTAAATAAGATTTTATTGTGCATATAATGGCATATTTTACACGTTTTGTTAATGTGCATTATATACCTGTATTTTTCAAATTATGCTGCGTATTTGCTTGTTTTACAAGAAAATTTAAAATGTTTCTTTCTTTCTTGTGAATTTGCTGTACATACAAGTATGAATTGGTCTTGAAACTTGGTAACACTGATAGAAACTTGCAACTCAAGCCTACAACACATCTAGCTATGTTATATCGGGAAATCCCCACCTTATCTGGTTTATTTCATTATTCAAGCAGTACAAATGAAGTTGGGTGTTATGGGGTTCTTGAAATTATATATAACTTGTTTGTAAATCATTCTGTGAGGTGGAGCGAAGTTTTTCCCGCTATAAGGATATCTTAAGGAGTTACAGGAGGCAGCTAACTATGGAAAATGTACAACATTTGGTAATCATGCAACAAAAATTAAGTTGAGACAGAGGAGAACTAAACGTGAGTACTCATACTGCTTTTATTTTTCCTTATATAAGAAAATATATTCTGACCTTTTAATATAAATGATAAATTTTCCAAGTTAAATCATTCGTTTGGTTTTTGCAATTTTTAATTTGCAGATTTCTTAAAAATTGACTTACATCTTAATTTTTTTTTCTCTTAATAATGGTGTTTGAATATTTTATATGGGCATATTTATGTGCATATTTTAGAAGTTTTCACTGCATAAATGCATGCATATTAAAGGGATTATGAGAACATAAAATGCCCTTCCCTGCTTATGAATTATTTGCATATTTTCACTCTTATTTTCTGCATTTTTTGGGCCTCAAAATGAAATACTAGAACATCTAGGAGTGGTGAGCGAGTCCCTTCGTTTCTATCAATAATACACACATACTTTGGAAACACCAAACTTCTTTCAGCAGCACAGTTCCCCTTCTCCTTGGTATATTTTAAAACCCACCATGTAACCCTTATATTAATTTGCATATTACTTATGTTTTTGCAGTGTTGGTTGGCATGACAAATGCCAAGACAATGCAGATTACACACCTGTGCAGTTTCAATGACAAAAATTTTAGAATTAAGTTTTGAATTGAAAAACATTCAGCATATTCACCAGATTTGGGCCCCCAATAATCTTTTATTTATTTCCAAACAAAAAAAATGTAAATAATTTATGTCCACAAGATCATCTCCAATAAGATACCTAGTTTGATGACCTTCCAAATTTCTACTTTTTGGGCTGCTTAAAAAGTTGGAGAAATACTGGGAAAAGAGGCGAATACTGTTGAGGCAAAAAAATATATCCAAAATAGTTTTTCTTTTTCTGAGGACTTATTGAATGTCCCTTTTAACATTTTGCAGAATGATCTCTTACAAGGTCCATTCAAGAAGTATTGCAAATTTTGTGTTTTTTCAAAAAATATTTATTTATTCATGAATATCTATTTTGTTCCCTTCAAAGTAATCTTCACCAGATATTATACACTTGTGTCAATGTTTTTTTCCAATCCTCGACGCACTTTAAAAAATTGCTTTTTGTGATCTTGTTCAGCTCCTCCTTTAATGCCGTCTTTATCTCCTCAATTGTAGTGTGACGTCCTTTCATGGGTCTCTTCAGTTTTGGGAATAAAAAAAGTCACAGGGGGCCAGGTCTGGGGAGTATGGTGACTGCAACATCATAAGTGTGTTGTTTTTGGCCAAAACTTTACGCACAAGCAACAATGTGTGAGCAGGGGCATTATCATGGTGCAAAAGCCAATTTTTGTTCTTCCACAAATCCAGGCCTTTCTGGCGGATTGCTTCACGCAAATTGTGCATAACTTGCAGGTAATATTGCTTATTGACCGTTCTACCCTGTGGCAAGAACTCATGATGCACCACACCCCTGCAATTGAAGAAAACTGTAAGCAAAACCTTTACATTCGACCGAACTTGGTTTGCTTTTTTTGGTCTTGGATCGTGTGGCAGCATCCATTGGGATGATTGAGCTTTAGTTTCCACATCATAACCATAAACACATGATTTGTTATGACCCTCTGGAGCAAATTTGGGTCGTCGCGGACAGAGTTCAACAGCTCCTTAGCAACGTTAATGCAATGGTGTTTTTGGTCGAAATTGAGCAACTTTGGTACAAATTTTGCAACGACCTGTCTCATACCCAAATTGATCAAAATCGAATGGCACGAGCCAATCGATATGTTTAGGTCCTCAGCAACTTCTCTAACTGTGATTCGACAATTGGTCAATACTATTTTCTACACATCTTCAATGTTTTCGTCTGTGGTTGACGAGCTCGGGTGTCAGGGACACTCTTCGTCGTTCACATCTTCTCAACCCTCTGAGAACCTTTGGTACCACCAATAAACATTACTTTGGTCCACAGTAGCTTCACCATATGCCACAGTCAAATTTAGAATGCATCCGCGCATTTTATTTTGTTTTTCACACAAATTCTTTGTTCCATTTTTTGGAATAGACAAAAATCGAAGACGAGCCAAAACACATCCAAGCAAAATAGCTGTCAACAATTAAGTGAACATTCAAAATGGCCAAGCTTGTCAACATAAATGAGGGACATGAGTACCAATATAACATCACAAAACAATCGAAAATCGAATATACATAGCCTGCAAACATTCAAAATTTGCAATACATTTTGAACAGACCTCGTATGATTAAAATTTCCCCATTTCTTGTTGTCACATGTATCACTTTCTATTTGAACGCAGTTAATCCACTTAAACATATTTACCTTCAAAATTGGAATTTTCTTAACCTTTCCCTGATTACCCTCCCCTTATGTAGGACTTACAAGCCAGTGCCTAGGGTCTCGCCTGTCGGGGAGCAGAGGGACCTCTGGACCAGAGTGAAGACCTGGAAGCAGGTGGTCAGCCAAGCACCAGGTATGTTAGTGAGGAAGAGGATGATATGAAATGCACGCGAAATGGATGATTTGAAGGGTGATAATGGAGCAATTGGTTGAATGAATGGCGGGGGAAACTGGAGAACCCAGAGAAAACCCACCCAGACGCTGCTTCATCCACCACGAATACCACATGCGAGTCCAACCTAGGTGGTAGGCGAGCGATCTAACCACTCAGCCACGGCACCTCCATTATACTTCCAGACTCAGGGAAGGATGAGGAATAATCCTGACTGGAGAAAAATTCCTAACCCCTGCCGGAAATCGAACCTGGGACCTCTTACATAGCAGGCAGGTGCTATACCAACTGCGCTACGGGGCAAGCCAAATTTTCTTCAAACATGTTTTAATATTAAACGTAAGTTTTATTTACTCTATTCTCACTTTAGAAAATTGGTACACGTTTCAGGAACGATTGTTCCCATTTTCAGCTAATAACTGACACGGGTAGATGTTCTGTTGTCCAGTATACTATTGATATTTATTTATTTTGTTTAACATTTTGGTAACTACAATAATTATATAGGCTTTATTATATAGCTACAACTAATAAATCACGTGCATTATCTGTATTGCACACCATGGGCGTCGCGAAGGGGTGGCAAGGAGAAGGGCATGGAGATTAATGAATTTAGTGTGCAGTCAATTACTGAATATTAGACTACTGTTTCAATTTTGATGTAAGGAACAATTTTTATTTAGCACAAATTAATAAGGTTATCCGCTACAAATACTATAAATTTTGACAAAAGAATACCGAATTAATATTGTTTGATTGCAAACTTCCATGGGCCTCCCCTGAAGAAAGGTCTGCCGACACCCATGTTGCATGCTGTTTACCTGTCACATTCATTCATTGTCAATAATATTTATTAATATTTGTTAATTTATATTGCTTCACTAACTTCAGTTTTGTTGTTGTATGTTTTACACTACTCATAGGATTTGCATGCCACAAAGGCAATTGATTTAACGATAAGTTACACATTAAAAAAGGTGCCCGGCTAACATTGTATTTGGTCACTATCAAATTCTACTGCCTTTTCACTCCTTCAAATGTTATAAATGGCATAAATGCAAAATATCTTCGCTACATACCATAAATAAGTTCCAAATCTCCACGTCGACTGAGGATGCCTTCCTCCCGATCTCTCCTCCGCATTGCTGCTTCTGCAACAGCTCGGTCTGTCTGTGAAATATCATCATAATCCTCATCATCCAGCGCATCTGGATCATACCTGTCCAGTGCTGGCATTGGCCGATAGTCTCTGAAACACAAATAAATGTGCATCTTATGCAGTAATACAATGTATAGCAATTGTACTAGTTACATTTTACCACAAGTTACTAAATTACAACTATGATATTTTTACATCATTGTGGAACATCATTTATGTTTGCCTTGGTATCGTCTGTGAGCACTATTTTGAATAGGTATCAAAGGTATTTGGGGTGAAAATAAGAACTCTGCTTGTACCTCTATGCCATGTAAGTGCAAGCTAGATGGAGAATGAACTTTCTTGTAAGGTGAGCAAAATTTTATTTGCAGTAAAGTATGGCATTAAAATTTGAAGTTCATGATAACACTGGACCGCCTCCACAGTGCAGTGGTAGCGCACCTGCCTCTGGCGCAGAGGACTCAGGTTTGATCCCCAGTACCAGTGTGGGGATTTCTGCCCCGCTGGGAGGTATGGCACAGGATGCATGCAGCCTTGTTTGGTCCCTCAGGGGCCAATTGAGGAGCTATTTGATAAAGAAGTAGCGATGCTAGGTCACGAAGGCCGGGAGGGCTCAGGAAACTGACCACATCCCATCCTCCAGTTCTACACCCCACACATTTCTGTAGTCGGCAGAGAACAGGGACACAGTGGCCAGATGGTAAGCCTTGGCCCACGAACGGCTGTTGCACTAGGCTAGGCTACATAACAATACTCATACAACTTTTGTAGTGTTTAACGCCCACTTTTACTACATACGGCACCGCAGGCAATGAAACTGATGCTACATGAAATGAGGATGGAGCACCGGTGGAATGAGATGGCAGGGGAAACCAGAGAACCCGGAGGAAACCCGCCCCAGTGCCGCTTCATCCACCACAAATCCCACATGCGGTTGCCTGGGATCGAACCCAGGCCGCTTTGGTGAGAAGCGAATGGTCTAACCACTCGGCTATGGCACAGCCATAATACTGACACAGATAAACACCATATCTGGGTATGTTGTTTCAAGAACGATATGGCCCCCTATGTTGTTAATAATAATGCAAACATGCTAGCAATTCTGGTAATAAATGTTCATGTGGTCTTTAATGTTGTGAATGGTTTTGTAAAGAGATACTAGAACAGAAGATCCAAATTAGTGAAAGCTAAAATTCATATTAAAATTAAATTTAAATAAGCTGTAAGAAACTCCTGATTGCTTTGTTCAACAGGTACTAGAAAGAAGCAACTTTTATCCCCACATTCCGCACCACCAAACACCAACAGTTCTTCCACGAGATGTTCCCTACTATACTTTCTGCATCCAAATTTGCATTCATCAATTTTTATAATTTTATTCCTGCCGCCAAAATGCCTTCAGTTGTGTATCATCCAGTTCAAACATAGCTCACTTTCCTGCATTTTCATACGTTGACATCACTTTCCCCACCTTCGCCTACATCCCTTTTGCCCCTACTCTGTTTCTTCTGTATGGACATGATTGTAGCATTGCTATCTAACAAACTTCACTACAATGTTGAATGGGTGGTTCTTCAACAACAACAAAGCAACATCATGGTCTTAAAACAGCAATTCTAAACTTAGGATATTTATGCACATACCCAGAATTTGCTAACATATTAGTAAAGAAAATGTTATTTTCCCAAATAAGCAATCTTAACCAGCAGAAGTCACCATGACAAACAAGTGTTAATCTACTATAGTGAACAAGCACAACACGGGATATGAAATCCTATGTTTACTGTCAAATATGCTGAGTAATGAACATTCTTTACATTTTAAAAAAATATTTTAATCCCTTACGCTTCCATATTGTCTCCAAACAGTTCCTCTCCATCTTCCTCCTCTTCATTGGGGGCCTCAGCATCTTCCTGCACTCCAAATATTTCACTCTCATCTTCAAATGGTTCCATATCAGGCGCTGGGGATGTAACCGCTTCAGAACGGGGACCCCGATCTGAGGGTGACATTGGTGAACCCGGTTCACTCTAAGTAACAAAATTATAATTAGGTAACTATAATATCTTAGTAGTGAAGACAAAGGAGTTATAGGCTATAAAAACAATTAACACCATCCAGGAAACTACTAAAAAACTTCGTTGTGAACAGATAACTCTGTTTTTCACATTTATTCTAACACATAGCTTCAAAGAATACATACCGACATGATAAGTTGTGCTTTAAAATATTATTTCCAACAACTTCACTTAGCTCCCGACTCCTCACACTCTAGTAATTTACGCGGGAAAAGGAGCCAGCAGGCGTGCAACCTGAAACAATAAACAGAAGTCAGAGAGAATATAATGAGTTGTTCTTTATGTATATTCCTATAAGCACGGTCGACTCTTCCTTGAGTTGGCAGTAAGCTACTTCAGTAAGACACAGGGATAAATTTTTCGACTCCAATTTGTTCATTATCATTTGTAAGACTATTCCTAATTACTCCTTAAGAACGACTTACAGTTACAATATTATACTCTCAAGTTGCCTCACATAAATGTATCCAGCACTGTGGCATTGATATATTGTACACCATACTCCCAGCCCATATACCCGCTAAATTATAACTCACATAAATCAGACCATTTATAGGAATATATTGTTTTACTATTGATTTGGTAACACATTTTTTCGGCTTCCTTTTTCTTTCATTTTCCCAAGTGCCGCTGGCAAATTTAGCGGTAATGAACCTTTGAGTGATAATTTTGTAGTGCTTTTGCTCATATAGTTATATGTTCTGTGCTTTTGCTTTTGTACTATGGAACAAAGTTGGTGGTGGTTGGTGCTCTGTGGTATTCTATGAAGTTCACCTTTCTGATGGCAGTGTCACAGGGATGTGTTGACGTTCTTGCAATATGAAACGAAGAGTTGTAAACAGGATTTGTTGATTGCATATAGTGATTGCATATGTGACAGTGAACTTATTAGAAAGGAAAGAAATGACCTAAAAGTGGAATAATTTAAGATCCCACTTTAGAATGGCACCAACAATCCAGAATAACCTAAGTTCCGACCAGCGTCCTGCAAGGCCAGGAGAAAGAAGGTAAGTTGTTCGATAATCTACAATTCATTATCTGTCATCTCAGAAAATAGCATTCCTTGCGTTGTTGTAATGCTTCTTTTTTTGTTTTTCCCAGGTCGGAATTGGTCTGTAGAGTTAAGTACTGCAACACCTTGCCAGACATCCCATTTGACCCGAAATTCATTACATATCCTTTCGAATCAACACGGTAAGTTTATGGCTAATCGTTGCTTTGGTATTTATTCCAGCAAATTCAGCCTATCGCTCAGGTTCAGAAACTCATTAACCTGTTTCCTTGTTGATATTAATAGCTGTATATATGTAGCAATTTATTACAAGGTATTGTATGTCCTAAGGAAGGTTATATTTCTGGATTTAGCAGCTCAAGAATGGCTACAATTTCCAGAGTTGAATCACAGGTTCGGGAATGATTGCTTCCCTGTTAAATTAGGAAAAATGATGCAGGAAGTTGTTACCCTGCCATCTCTCTCTCTCAACAACTATCATTGCGTAAACAGTAGTAAAACAAGGTGGCCTTATTGTGGAAAACATGAAAGTAAATAAAGAGCTTTCTCGATCACAGAGCACAGGTGTTAGAATTTGTTCTGAACACTTGTTAAAATGAAAGGAATGAGATATGGTTACGGGGCAAACGAAAAAGAGAATTTTTTATCCCAAGATATTCGTTAGGCATGCATAAATACGTGCTCAAAATTCTAGCTTCCAAAAATGCCTCAAACCGACAAAAAAATTCCCAAAGTTCCGCAAAAACCTGAAAGTTTTAGAGATAACGCTCATGAGAAAAGAAATTGAAATGCAGTTTCTGTACACTTCACCTCTTCTCTCCTCCTTTACACTCTCCTTGTCCCTCACCTTTCTCGATTTGATCCTCAAACCTAAAAAACTAAGCTACACCTAACCTAACCAAAGATAAGCTAAGCTAACATGGCGCTCCGAAACATTACCAGCCATAACGTAAACAATGTTCTACTACAGGTGACCAAAGTAGACAAATATCTTTCTCTGATGCAGTATTGGGGAGCTTTTTTACTATGGGGAACACTAGAGTAACTTTTATACCGTTTCAATGCCATTTTATTAACTTTTGACAGGGTTGGTCTGCAGAAGTTTGGCTGGTTACGTATAGTAATAATGTTCAGAGATTAATAAATAAAATTAAACATGCAAAAAAGTGTATGATGAGCGACACATATGTAATGTTTTTAAAACCTTTGGTAGTATATGAAGGATGAAATATATGAATATAATAAAATATCTTAATGTTGCTATGCCAAAAAAGTGCATAAAAATAGGGGAAATGTCTTAAGCCACAGCTAACAAATAGAATTAGAAAATCATCTGTACCAAGTGATATAGAAGGCTAAAATTTTTAATGTACTTAATAAAACTACAAACTTAGAAAGATTCACTATAGTTTAATTACTACAAAAACTATACTGATAGCTACAAAACAATATCATACAGAAAAGTTAATGTACAAAGTTCTGATTATGATTAATCAAAAATGGTGTAGAAGATAATGGAAGAGAGAGTTAGGAAGTACCGTATTTTATTGCGTAATTCCCCCCCCCCCCCCCCCTTATTTTTTTCTCGAAAAATTTGCTTGAAAACACTGGGGAGGGAATTATGCAAGTGGTGCTTCTAGGAATTCAAAAAGGAAGGGAAACCATGTAGTATTATGTAAAAGTTATATAGGTATGCAGTAATTTGTGCGTGAACTGGATACATACTACGGTTTCATTGGGCCTACAATGTATTGTTTCATTGTTTCTTTTCTCTGACTATTCTGCTGCCTCACTTTCATCACTGTTTTCATTTATATCTGGCTCAGGTAACACATCATGTTCATTTTCACTATTCCACAACATGTGATCCTCAGAACCATCAATGGCACAGGAAATTCCAGTTTTTTTAAAACTCTTCTTAACAATATCGATACTAATTTTCTCCCATGCACAGATTATCCCCTCGCATGTCGTCGGTATTGATGGCTTCCTTATCCTGCCTCCTGGAGTCAGCTGATGAGATCCTGCTGCCATCCATTCTGATATTCTTTGAAGGGTTTGTTGACACTGACATCTAAAGTCTCCAGGGATGATGACAGGATGGGACTTCATCCGTTTCATTTTCTCCTTGACAGCCTCCACCAGGTGACCTCAGAAACTGTCTAGGACAAGAAGGGACTTCATTTGTAAGAATGCCCCTGGTTGTCTTCCCCAGACTTTCTCCAACCAATCCACCATCAAATCTGTTATCATCCAGCACTTTTCTTGAACTTGCAAGTGAATTCCATGTGGAGTAGTCTCTTTTGGTAAGGTCTTCCTTTTAAAGATGGCATAAGGTAGAAGTTTATTGCCATCTGCTGTAATGCACAACATCACTGTGCATCGTAGTTTCTCCGCTCCAGTTGTCTTCACAAGCACGCTTTTTGAGCCAATTGGAGTCAATTGATGTTATGCAGCATATTAAAAAACATTGGCATCTGGTAAGTGTTACCAATCTGAGAGAGCAAATGTTCATATTGCTGTCGCACTTATATTACGTAACGATGGAACTCAAGTATCTTATCTGTGTAGTCTCAAGGTAAACACTGGCACAAAGATGTTCTTCTCCGTAGACTGAGATTTTGCCATCTCATAAAACGAATCACCCAACCAATGCTTGCTTTAAAATCCTTTCTGTCAATGTTGAGCGTGGCATCCCCGTATATGTATAAAATTAGCTTTATAACAAAGTGATTTCGCTATAACTATGGCTGTGCCAACAATTTCTGTCATGTGAACTGCAGTTGTTTCAGGTGCACACTGTTGTAGTGTTTATTCATTCACAGTAAGCTAGCCCATCTATCCCCCCCCCCTCATCTGTTGAAGAGAGGGAAGGAAGAAAAGCAGCTTCCCCTATGCGCAAGAGTTGTTCTTGTTTCACCTCACCTATATGTTATCTTTAATGTAAAATGGGTTCATAAAAGCCAAATAAAGTGAGACAGTCTTGTTTAACTTTTTACACTGTTAACAGTTCATTAGATAAAAAGAACATAATATTGGAATATTTCTAGATCTTTCTAATGCCTACACTGTAATTGATCATGAGGTAAAGCTGAAAAAAAAATTACAAATTATTATTTATGGACACTCTGCAACTGCTATGGTTCTTATTGTCTCATTCTATGTTGAAAAATCTGATGTGTTGCACTCACATGACTTTCTCTACTCTTGTACTAACCATTCTTACAAATACTTATTCCTCTACCTTCTTCATATTAGTTGAGATAAACATTTACAGAAATTTGTTATTGCTTATTTCCTTGTAGGTGCAAGGGGAATATGGGAATACATAGGCTTTGAGCAATAGTCAAATCTTTTAAAGCTTTGAGATCCTGTTCTCTTTGAATGCTTAACATATAAAAAAATAAACAACAATGTTCCATTTCACCAAAGTTTTGTTTTCTGAAACTGACACACATAACAAGGAATATTTCCGAAATGGTTCACCCTACAAAAAAATTTATTTAGACATAAATTGTATGTTTTAGGGAGATCTACATTTTTTGTACAGTAAGATTTTGTCTATCTCTTATGGTTTACGATTTATTAAAAAATCATCCAGACTAAACAGGACTACATAGGCTATAGCCAGAAAATTCAAAATATACAATTCATTTGTCATGAAAATATCTCAAACATGTGGCATTTTAATCAAAATCGTTAGAGCCTTTTTCAAGAAAATCAAAATTTTCACATTTTCTCTATAAAGGGTAGTTTAGGGTGGGATATGTTCTTTAAAATCTTCGTGTCACATCCTTGAAAGATATTAAACTTAAATAGCAACTCTGGATTTTAACCATCTTTTCACTTCTGAGTTATACTGCCCACACACACATATACACACATAGACCTTTTTCTAAAAATGCTTTTTTTATTCAGGGATTCTCAAAACATATTTCTGGTGAAATCTCGACATCAAATTTTTGGGTGGAATACAATACTTCCTCTACTTACCAGTAGCGAAAGTAAAAAAAGCAATTACTACAACAATGGGAAAAACAGATGGATCCCTATAACATTTTATCATCATCTGGCTCGACACACAACAAAGACAGATGGAGCAAGCTACTTCACATCACATGTCGGGCCAGCTAGCAGGCAAAGATGTTCAAGGTCAGGTTACCTCGCACGACTTCTGTGTTTACGTCACACAACAATCGAAGCAGCAGAAATTTTGCAAGACTTCTAGCTGCGTCATCCCCAGTATAAAAGGAGATCAGCAAGCAACTGAGTCAGTCAGTGAGCTAGTTAGTTTAGTTTTAGCTACAGGAATAAGTGTCAATTTGTGTGTGTGTTGTCCCGGAAGATATGTAGTTCGCCGCAAGTGATGTGTACTGAGAGAGTGAAAGGAAGAAAGACACTGAAAGTACTGAGCATGATTTTGAGAAGAATAAATGTGAGTTGCCATAGCACAAAAGACTATGGAGTACGTTAACTACAAAAAGAAAACTGTATATTTGTTGCAAAATTTTACAGGATAATAAAGTAATATGAAAGTAACTGGACTTGGATTTTGTCACTTTGTTACGATATGTTAGACATTGTCTCATTTGTTTGAAAACAGTATGCTTTTGGACTAACTGTGAAAAACATAACTATGACACAAGAAATGATAATTTGAGTATGATTACAGATAATACTTATTATTCAGTAAAAGCATAAGACATTCTGGAATTGTATAAAAATTTTTGTGATAGTGTTTAACTTGCCACCATAGAAGCTATATTTAATACAAAGTGTTATTGCAACACTATTTTTATTCAGTTTAAGAATTTATAATTCCTCTTCAATAATTATGATTGCATGATGGATGGGTAATTTATTACAATTGCAATTTAGTGCATGTATTTATTTATATTTTGCTCTTATATTTACTGTTTCTGGCGATGCTGTGCATTTTTGTAATTCTCATGGTTGACGATAAATCTAATCTAATGGAAGTATAGGTATATCATCCTTGAAACCAGAGATAGTTCTAAACGAGTACATTAAAAAATGTTATCCTTTTCTTCCTTCCTTCTTTCTTTCTTTTTCTGATTATCCTCCCCATATGTAGGACTTACACCCCCTAGGATTTACAGGCCAGTGCCTAGGGTCAGATGCCTGTTGGGGAGCAGAGGAACCTCTGGACTGGACAGAGTGAAGACCTGGAAGCAGGTGCTCAGCCAAGCACCAGGTATGATAGTGAGGAAGAGGATGATATGAAATGCAGGCGAAATCGATGATTGGAAAGGTGATAATGGAGCAATTGATGGAATGAGTGGCTGGGGAAACTGGAGAACCCAGAGAAAACCCACCCTGATGCCACTTTGTCCACCACAAATACCACATGCGGGTCCCTGGGATCGAACCCGGGCTGCCTAGGTGGTAGGCGAGTGCGCTAACTGCTCGGCCACGGCGCCTCCATTCTTTTTTTCTATTTTTCTTAAATTTGTAGAAAACACTATGAAACACGAGATTTTGGCAACAATGTATTCTCCCTTGAATGTAGATAGGAATATAATACTTGATAAACAGGAAGAATCCATGTTGGTGCATTATGAGAATAATATTAAGTATCTTAATTAAAAAATTAAACACCTTGAGTTGACCAAGATGCTGTGCTTCACATGCCTTAAAGTTTCTTTCAATGCATCTCACCTTCACTTGAAGGCATTATCAAGAGTTTGTTGACAAAATGAAGGTGAAGGCGAAACGCAAGCTATTTCAAATGTCTGATATTGGTTGTGGTTTTAAAATATTATGGAAAATTTAATATTCCTATGTTATCACAGACCAGCCATTTATAAAGAAATGAATTTAAATGATTTCAATTAAGATTTGTTTAGCATTGGAACAATGATCCCTCTCTTTCTTTCTTTCTTTCTTTCTTTCTTTCTTTCTTTCTTCCTTCCTTCCTTCCTTCCTTCCTCCCTCCCTCCCTCCCTCCCTCCCTCCCATCCTCCCTCCCGCCCTCCCTCCCTGCCTTCCTTCCCTTCCCTTCCCTTCCCTTCCCTTCCCTTCCCTCCCTTCCCTTCTCTTTCTTTCTTTCTTTCTTTCAATTACTCTCTTTTAATGATAATTTTAAAGCATAAATTTTAAATTTCAGATTCATTCAGTACAACCCCACATCACTGGAACGCAATTACAAATATGAAGTGTTAACAGAACATGATTTAGGTGTCACCATCGATTTGATCAACAGAGAAACTTATGCCACAGAATATGGAGCACAATTAGATCCAGCAGATGAGAAACTTCTTGAAGAGGATGTACTCACCCCTCAAGATTCTAAAAGGTATACATTCATTAATAATGTAACATGTACTTTTCTGAAATTATTTTTATTTTATTTAACTTTTATGACATCACTCCATTCCCTTAATTATTTAGCTATAAAAATATACTTTTAGTCAGTGTTAGAACCAGAGTTTCTGATGAGGGGGGGAGAACTTAAGTTTGTGTTATACTTATGGCAATAATGGTAGTAATACCAGAGGTAGTAGCATTGTTGTGTTATATACATAAAACGTAGCAACAATATGCATTTTACCGATGGTGGTATTACAATGCCATATAAAAACCCAAGGTGCAACAGCTCATTCTGGGCAAAGGCCTACCACCCAGCTGCTGCATGCCCCACCTCTGCCCCCAACAGGTGTCATGAGTGGGGAGCAGTACTGTAGGGTGGTACGTGATCAGTGCCCATTCCTTCCCAGCTGGTTATGTGACCTATGCAACCAGGGCCACTACTCTTCAATCAAATAGTTACTCAGTCAGCCCCTTAGGGACCTAAAAAGGCTAAATGCACAACAAAATAGGTCTCCCAGCAGTAGAAAATCCCAGGGTAAAACCCAGGTCTTCTGCGTGGTTAGCAGCAGTGCTGCCTCTGCACCCTATTAAGGGTACACTGGTCTATCATGACCGGAATGGAATGGAACAGAAAATTTCTACATTGGTGGAATTCGTGTTATCTAATGATCAAACGCATACTGGCACGAACAGAAGTATTTCCTTTCCAACCATGCTCAAAAGGATACTTGAGGCACGACCCTCGTGGAAGTTTCACTGGTGACAAGTGGTCTTCGTAAACACTCATTTTACATACGCTGTTTTGCACATACACACATAAACAGAAGCCAGCCACCTGCTATAATGGATGATGAAATTCTTATATTGACTGTGTGCAGAATTATATGATGCTTCAAATACCAATTACTACAACCAGGTATGCTGTGAAGTTATCTGGGAAGAAATGGGCTATTCAGGTAAAAACAAGTAATTACTATACTAAGTTTACAATTATGTTATTCATATATTATCATGCATAAGTTTACCTCTTTTAAGCAGTTGTATATCTTTACACACGTAGTATGATTAAATATGCAGAGCATCCCTGTTAATAATGGCATGTTGCCACTCCACCAAACCCATAGGAGATAAGAAGTACTGTTTAAATATTTCTCTTATTTGATTTGCAGTTCTGGTGGAACCACCCCCTGTTCTCTCAAAAGATCACTAAATTCACTGATCTCTTTTCTGATTTATGCTGTGAACCCAATGTTTCTTCCTCCTTTTCTTTCTCTCTTCTTCAGTTGCTAAAACACCTAATATTCAATATCCTCATCTGAGAAGCTGCTGCTCTCACTGTTCTACCCTCCATGTTTGATGACTGACTAAATTTTCCGATTGGAACATTCCAAACCATGAGCATTTAAGCTTCCGTGGAAGATACACGGCTGCAAATTTCCATTCCATTCATGGGGGACCGTGTGTCCCAACCTTTTAGGCAAATATCTTATTAGGAAGCCATGTCAGATACATTACATTTCTGGAATATATGAAAATAAATGTATCAAAGTAAATATTGTGATGCTGTATGCAGGTGGAGTCGACTCATTCAATTATATATGTTGATTTTCTGTACCATGTAGAAAAACTATTGCATCCCACCCAAAGATTCAGTACTAAGATTTCACCAGATATAATACTTGTTTTTGAGGCTCCTTGTACCCAAGAAAAAAATTCATTTCTGGAAAAAAGGTCTACATGTGTGTGTAAGAGGGAGGGAGGAGCATTACTCAAAAACAAAAGGTCAGGGAAAAACCAAATCCCCTTCATGGGTCAAAAAGTCCTACATAATTTGTACAATAGTGTGAAAGTAAGGAGATATAAAATCCCCTGGCACGATAGCCCATCCAGGCCAGGGCGTACCACCTGACTGCAGCATCCCCCACCTCTGCTCACTACAGGCATCATGAGTGGGATACGTACTGGAAGTGGGAACGTGATGAGTGCCCTGGTCCCTCCCAGCTGGTTATGCAGTCCTCTCGACCAGGTATCCCATGAACTGATATATCATGATAAAGTACCCTTTCTAGTTTTATTTATATATTCATTTTTAATTCGTTTTTCCTTTCTTTACTGCATATGGCTGCACAAGCACTGGGCACAGGTGATAAATGGTGTTAATATTAGGAAGGATATGTCCAGGTCTTAAGTTTAAGGTATCTTCCAAGCATTTGCTGGTTATGAGGTGGACCTGGAGGAACCCTCAGTCAGGCAGGATATTCTTAGCAGGATTTTAATTGCATACCTCCCATTCACTACTCTGTGCTTTGACAACTTTAACCACCTTTTCTGTGTCTGTGGTTCTGATATTTTATTATCTAAGCTCTGTGTGTGCTGATTAAACTAATTATAATAATCTAAACTTAAAATTAGTTTAGTGACAATAGCTGTTAATGGACTGTCTCAAAAATCTCTGGCCTGTCTTCACAAATGTACATGCAAGAAGTAGTGAATTTAGTCAAAGTTTACAAAATTCAGATTGATAAAAACTAAATGTTTACCAAAGTTTCACTTTTACAGAATTTCACAGAGCCCAGCTTTGCTGTAAAATGCTTCATTAGTAATCATATTTAACCATTTCAGATCCCGTCACCATGCACGTAGTGTGTCATGGTTGCGAAGAACTGAGTATATCTCTACAGAGCAAACTCGCTTCCAACCTCAAACTATGGACAAGGTTGAAGCTAAAGTGGGTTACAGCATCAAGAAGAGCTTAAAGGTATTATTACAGCATTATAAAATCAGATATAACAATGGATATCAGCAAATAGCAGCAACTGTGAAAATAATTTTTATGAAAATGGTGTTAACACTGTTAATGCAATAAGTGGTTTTGAAATCTTGGTTAGGAAGATATGAGGACAGTGCCACTGTGCTGAAGAGTGTTGTTCTTCTCAGAAAACTTGAAATAGCAATAGACCATTTTGAATCAACATTAAATGCCATCTAGGCATAGTTAATACATCTACATTACTTAGTTGACAGTTTAGCAATAGTCCATTTATAACGAATAACCAAGACTGCTGTCTATGCCTATGATATTGCTGTAAGTAAAGGTGATTGTTCCTTTTTCAGGATGAAACCTTGTATATGGATAGAGATAGCCAAATTAAGGCTATTGATAAGACATTTGAAGATACTCTGAAGCCCATAGAGAAGCATTACAGCAAGCCTAATGTTGTTCCAGTGGAGGTATTGCCTATTTTCCCTGATTTCAAGGTAAGCACCCGTCATGGTAATGGCCAAATTGTCTGTATGTATGGGGTCATTCAAAAGTCACTTCATGTTTACTTTAAAGCATATCTAATTTTCAGAAAATATTGAATAAGTCAGAATGCTTTCATATGTAATAATGATGATGATGATAATGATAGAATTAACTGTGACCAAATAGCCAAATGAAGTTACATGTTTGCTTATTCACTGATTCGCTTTTACCTTCTTGTGCATAGTTCAATGTGATATCAGTCTCATGCCTTTTCACACAGCCTACATTCACAGTCCATATTTGGTTCGTGGTAGTTCTTGTTCTTGCATATCATGTGGTGGAATCTGTGGACTGCCAACCTGGTGATAACGTGCCTCATTTTGATATTTACCTTCGTCCATACACAGTCCATCATGACTCCTGTGCAGTAGAATTCTGGTTGTATTTCTTCTCGTTTCCTCTTCAGTGTTGCTAGGAGATTCTGTAAAGCGTTGGTGCTTGGCAGGAGTATGCTTGTCTTGAGTTCCTCTCTGAGGAATGTTTCCCTTGCCATTTCATATGTAATGCATCATTCTTTCTGTGATGCTGTGCACAACGTTTTAGCCAGTATTTTCCAAATTTCTTATAAGAGTTCCAGATAGTGTAGCATAGTTGACAGGGGTATAAGTGTGGGGGTATAAATCCTCCCCTACAAATTAAATTAAAGCTTTTAACGTTAGTTATTTTGTATTATTTCCTTTGGTTCCATGCTGTTGGTACCATCAGAGGTACAGTAAGTTATTTTAAGAATTTAACTCTTGGCACTAATACTAGTGTGTAAAAGTTAAATATTACTGAGTTGTATGCTTATCAAAGGACCAGACACAACAATGCATCAAGTTGAAGCCCACTACAAATCCAAATCGAGAAAGCTTGACTTCTGGTATAACTTTTACTGATGTTGAGAACATAATAGCAGGCAGATATGCATTATTGTGCTGTTTCAAGGTTAAGGTCTGATAGGTTAGTGATCAACCTCAGAACTATAATGTAGGTTGATGTGTCCAGAACACAATCATCAGAAACATGGGAAGATATCTTCTAAACTGCATAAATAAAACAAATGTTAACAAGAATTGTCAGACATTTCTTTACACTCAAGAAAACTTTCTAGAGTGTAAGAAAAGCTGCATAAATCAAGGAGCTTGGTTGAAAGTTACAAAGCAGTACTTAAATATTTTATGATGCTTATATTTGCGGATGATTGTTTATTGCCAATTCTGAAGACAAATTACAAAAGCAATGTATGAATTGAACAAAATATAAAGAGAATATAATAAAAGTAAAGTTCATTGCTCAGAATATATGATCTAAAATGATTATAAAAAACAAATGCTTCAAATAAGTTAATAGATTTAAATACTTAAGATGCACAATGTTTGAGACCACTAGCTTTAATGACTACAGACAGTTGAGACCATTAGCTTCAATGAATTTCTCTTTTTTGTGTTTTAGGTTTGGAAGTACCCATGTGCTCAAGTTATATTCGATTCAGATCCAGCTCCTACAGGTCGCTCAGTGCCAGCGCAGATTGAAGAAATGTCCCAAGCAATGATTCGGTAAGTTATCTGATTAGAATTATGCAGTGCAACTGATACACAAGGTGCACTGTAACAATTAATATGGTATTCAGAATTTGGAGACAGTGAAATAAAACAGTAAAAATGGAATTTAGTAAAATTACTAAGTTTTAGAAACAAAACACTTCAGAAAAAGAATTACACTCTGCAAACAAGAATCATGCCAGCAATTTGTAAAATTCACGTTCCATCTTAGATTAAGGTCAGCTTCAACAAAAAATTTTAAGAAATACAACATAATTATTATTTATTTATGCCAACAAACTTACTGTTGGTGTTTTTTAAACACACAAGCCGTGTGTGGGCAAAGTTTAAGACTTAAAAATTCAATGCCACAACTGGGATTTGAACCACAGACCTTCCGCTACTTAAAAATTCAATGCCACAACTGGGATTTGTGGCATTGAATTTTTAAGTTCCAGTTCTACCTCTTAATACAACATAACTTTAGCTCCCAAAAACAAATATACAATACATAATTTGCTTGCTTCTCCTTTGAAGGACAGAATACCACAAGAACAAAATTCAGGCATCTACTTATTAAACTGTGAAAACTGTAGTTTGGCATATGTATATAAAACAAAAAGAAACATTGAAACCAGAAAGAAAGAACATTTTAGTTGCATCACCAATAAATGAATAGAAAAAATCAGCTGTAGCAAACCATTTTTGGACTATAAACCACAACGTTAATCCTAAAGTCACCATTCTACTGACTGTTCAATGCAATGAATTTTGAAATCCTACCATTGAACAACCTCAGCAGTTTCATCACAAGTAAATTAGATGGTGCAACTTCTGCAACCAACCATTTAATCCTGTCTCCAGTGTTGCCAGTTGGGCCAAAGCTGACGATTTAAGCAATAGCCTTTGAAACATGTTGTATATTTAAATATAAATGGAGTTACGTCACAAACCAACCCAGCAAGTTTATACTCCCTGGAATCAACCTAGATTGAATCCCAAGCCATAAAAAATAATAAATAAATCTGTTATGTATTTACATATGCAAATTGAGTTTTTAATAGCTTTAACTTTACTTCCTACCCTGAAACGTGTTTCAGAGTATTGTCCCTATCATCAGCCTAGGCTCACTACTGCACTGTTTATTGCGGCTTGCAGAAAGATTGTTCAGTTGGATGTACTCCACAATGAGATAATTTTTATATGGGCCATCAACATTTAATAAACTGTGTTAATGTTTATGTATAAATATTTTTTCAATTTCAGAATGGAGAGATCAACGTTTTCAAAGGGCTTTTAAAAGTTAGATCAGCACCTTTCAGGTTACATGCACCAGTGCATCGCACAGTGCAAGATGCAAAATGCAACTAGGAAAAGTTTACATTTTGGTGCAAACCTCTATCCACTCTCTCACTTTCCTGTCTCCTTCCTCACTTTCACGGCTGTTCTTCCTCATTGCAAAATGTTTATGTGCAATGTGCAGTGTTAAACTGGTTACTTTGTTTCTTTTTTATTACAAAATCTGGGTATTTGTTTTGATGATCCAGAAACCACTGATACAATCCTCATTTTTGGATAAAAAATGCTCTTCTAGAAGATGTAGCAACCTCTTTAATTGTTTTGCTCTAGTGTCCCCTATGATTTCACTGTATTATGTTTCTGCATGTAATCTGTTACAGTATTTTTCAATAGATGATCTTCTTATACACATAATTATTCTACTACAGATGTGACATTTGGCTCTTTCGTCACGATTTTGAAAAAAATAAGAAAATTTCCATTCTGATTTAAGTGGACTTTTAGCATTCTTTGGAGCAGGCTGTTCCATTATTAGGTAGTTGTATTGCATGTATCTATTTCACTGATAACCAAGCTATCAGCACATGCTTTCTAACTTTTTTGCTTCTTCGTTCTACAAGTGAGCTGAACTGAACTAACCAAGTTGCCACAATGTACAGTGCAAGGAACCTCTGTGCTTTGGATTGAACCTGGTAAACTTTGAGAGGCCCTCTTTAGATTTTCTTTTAACCGACGACCCTTGGATCAAAAATATTCAACTGTTAATTTATTAGTCTGTTTGTATTTTACATTCCTTCTTGTCTTCGCTATGTATATTATCTCATAATCATTACATCCAACTTCTTAAATCTTTGCAGTTTTTCAACTGAAATTCTTCCTTTGTGTTTTTATCTGAGTAGCTATAAATATTGCTGTTTGTAACAAATTATACATCATGTTAGCAATAAATAATTTTAATTTCCTTGCTATGTTTAATACAGGTTTGTGGTGTGAAACAAATATTTAGTTGAAATTTTCAGAATAAAATCAACCTCAAAGCAAACATTTTTAAATTGTTTAATTTTTCAGAGGTGTGATGGACGAGAGTGGTGAACAGTTTGTGGCATATTTTCTGCCTACTGAAGAAACTCTTGAAAAACGTAGAAGAGATTTTGCTAGTTCAGTTGATTATGAAGATGATGAAGAGTACGAGTATAAAATGGCCCGAGAGTATAACTGGAATGTGAAGAGTAAGGCATCTAAGGGTTATGAAGAAAACTACTACCTGGTTATGCGTCAAGATGGTGTATACTACAATGAATTGGAAACAAGGTATAATACTACAGTTTGCATGTGTTTGCTTAACTGAAATAAAAAATTGTGTTTATTGTCTTAATTGATTGATATAGGAACTCTAAAACTTCCAGTTATGATGCAGCATGATTATTCAATGTTACCCTAACTTCATATACAGTAGAACCCCCCAAAACTCCAGATAATCTGAACATTTAAATTTAATTAAAAAAAAAAAACAATCAAAAGCTTATTTGTAGTGTAGAGAAAGCATTTTTGTTATAGAACTGATGTAGTGGAGTTTTGGCATTGTTCCAAAGATGTTCCATTAGTTGTGCTGCAGAAACTCTTAACTTTCCCAATTTTGTAGCTTTCCCAACACCAAATTCAATAGCCAGTTTTGTAGTACTTTCCCTCTTGTCAAGTTGCTTAAGCACTTCCAATTTTTCTTTTAATGTACAGGAACTGTTTTTGTTTGGTTGACATCATAGTGTATGTTATAACATAAACAAGCACCTGTGCTGTGTTAATTTATGAGCGAAAAGCATACATTACTGTAGAATGGCCACTAAAAATAGCAAAACAAACTTAACTACCTACATACCAGCACTATTGCATGCAATTGGCTATGTCCACAGGTCTAAAGAATACATTATCGTTAAGTTGAATACATTGTCATTATTTTGTGTGTGGTAATCGCAACATTGTCACTCCCTCATATCGCTATGCATCATTATGTTGTAGGTGCTAATCCTATAGCTGAATTTATATAAATTTCCTTCTTCTTTATTTTTTTTTTTTTTTTTTTCATGTAATCCGAACAGACCACACCCCAATTAATTCGGGTTAGCAGGGTTCTATTGTACATATTTGTTATAACTATTGTACTGAAATGCAATGCTATGATCAGAATGTCAATTTTAGAAGTGATTGTAAAAATGCTTGAATGATAACATTAGTGCAAGGTTGGAAAATATTGGAACAAGCTTGATCCGGCTATTTCTGAAATAGTTCCATTTCCATAATAGGTTGTGTTTCTTTATCCTACCTCAAGATGAATGTTATGCAAACATATTTAATGCATTTGTATCTTAATTTATCAGATGATATGACAGTTGCATTGACCAATTTGTACACTGTGAATTGATACAAAGAATAGCATTAATACAATAATCTTTATTATAATAACCTATTCAATATATATATTTTCTCACAAATTTAGGACAATTTAGTTTCCAAAATTATGAGTTTTGTTCAAATATGCAAAGGAAATCAGCAATTAATGCAATGTTGCATATATTAAACATCAGCCAAATATGCAACTCCTAATGTAATTGTGTACTTACATTGTGTATACTTTAAACTTAACAAAAATTTATAAAACTATTTAGTGAAAATCACACTTCCATAATGTTTGATGAGAGTGAAGCTCTATGGAAGTTTTGCTTTACAGGGTACGCCTGAGCAAGAGACGACAGAAACTTGGACAGCAACCAAACAATACACGACTGGTAGTGAAGCACAGGCCACTGAATGCTCAAGAGCATCGAATGCAGAGGTACAGAGAAAAACAACTGGAACCCCCAGGAGAAGAGGAGGAAGAGGATGAAGAAGAGGAGGAGGAGGAACAAGAGCAGACTCAGGATGGGGAGCAAGAGCAGACACAGGATGGGGAACAAGAGCAGACACAGGATGGTGAAAAGGAAGAAGAGGATAATGCAACAAATGATCAAGAAGAAGGCAGTAAATCAGGTAGGTGTAAATTGCTGTTGTGCTGCCAAGATAAAACATGTTGTATATCTTGTGTACTACCTCTCTGACAGAAGACAGGATGAGGGTGCTTCTGTGCCCTGACCATGTAAACATGGGACCTGCCTATGCTACACAACAGGAATGGTGACGTAATACAGCTGAACTGTTGTTTCTGCACTGATTTCCCCTGCCTGCCATTTGCATTCATTCATCAAATAGGTAGCAGGCCATAATTTGAATAAATTATGAGAATGAGTTGGAGTTAACTCGAAACTTGTTAGCACCAAACAACGTGGAATATTACTAAGATAAGTGAAGCTTTTAGTTTCTAATTTATTTTTACTTTAAACTCCTTATTATTCTTTATTTATGCCAACAAACTTATTGTTGGTGTTTTTAAACACACAAACCGTGTGTGGGCAGTGTTTGAGAGGTAGAATTGGAACTGAAAAATTCAATGCCACAGCTGGATTTGAACCACAGACCTTCCGCTTACCAGTCAGGTGCTATAACCATTAAGCTACTGTGACAACCTGCCAGAATGATGTTGAATTCTCCAACCAATTCGTATTTCTCTCAGTAAACCACAAAGGCAGTCTTACATCAGAGACAATTACCCCAATTGTGACTTACTATCGTAAGTACTTTATGTCCCGGGATTAAATAACCCTCAGATGGTAATTATTATTTATTTATGCCAACAAACTTACTGTTGGTGTTTTCAGACACACAAATTGTGTGGGCAATGTTTGAGAGGTAGAATTGGAACTGAAAAACTCATTGCCACAGCTGGGATTTGAGCCACAGACCGGTAGAAATACAAATGGGTTGGAGAATTCAATGTCATTCTGGCAGGTTGTCACAGTAGCTTAATGGTTAGAGTACCTGCCTGGTAAGCAGAGAGTCTGTTGTTCAAATCCCAGCTGGAGCATTGAATTTTTCAGTTCCAATTCTACCTCTCGAACTTCCTAGCATGTTACATTACAGGTGTTGGATATCAGCATTATGGGTGACACAGGAGATGTCTAAATGATACATCATTTCTTGTCAGATACTTCCCAATATGTCCTCAGTTATCACCTCCACTGTATCAAAGCTGCATTGCTTCAAATCATCCAGGTCCTGCAGTAATGGGGGAACATAAACGGCATCCTCCACAAACCTCCTAAAAAAAGAAGTTGCAGGCTGTTAGATGAGGTGACCTTGGAGGCATGTCTATCATCTGTTTTCAGCCTGACAGCAATCATGGGAAGCATTAGTTGGTATTCCACTACGGACAGTCAAGGACACTGTACAACCCTGGATAACCTCTTGTAGGGATTCACTTAAGAATAGGTCACATGTATGCCACACATGGACATCTGAGTGATGACGTGGTCCTGTCTGTCCAACGTGCATGATAAGACTCTCCATGTCACTTATCCTTTTTGATTGTCTGCATTACACTTGTGAGTTCCAGTCCATTGGCCCGAGTAATACACTTATCTCAATCTTACACAATGTCCCATTTGATATAGCTCAGGGCTGCAGTTCATCAAGTCGTAGAAACACTTTTAAGATGTTTTATAGTATTTTAACCTTTCATCTTTTACCCTTTAGTGTTTTAACTTTATCTTATGGCTTTTCACATTTTAACCTTATACCTTTGTGAGAGTTTTAGTTTTTAAGGTTTGACTTCAGGCCCAAATGACCTTGTTGTTGACAGGCCTTTAAAATCCACTCACTCACTGTAGGTGTCACTTGTGGCTCGATTTATTTAGTTCTTTGATTATCTGTTGGAACACTGAAATTCATAATATTGTCCTTGCTCTTTTGTATCCAGTTTTTTTTGCTTATGATTCACACTTTTGGCGATTGAACCACCTTCAACAATACTGTTGTTATACTTCAGGTGATGAAGAAGCAGAGGCCACTGGTGAAGGAGAGGCAGAAGGTGGAGATGATGATGATGAAGGTGGTGAACCAGAAAATGAAGAAGGAGAGCAACACAGTGGCAGCGAAAAAGAAGACAGTGACCATGAAGAAGAAGGGGAAAATAGTGATGCTAGCGCCAAAGAGAAAAGTGACAGTGAAGGAGGTAATGTTATGTTTTAAGGTTTAATTAGGAAGGTATAAAGTTTCTTTTAAAAAATGGGGACATTAGAAAGTAATTCTAAATTGGATCAAATGTTCAAGAAGCAGCTCTTATTTACTGATAAAGCAAGTGTCAGATCCATACCACAGGGGTTAAAAATGAATTTATAACCAATGAATTTCAAACACTGGTCTATTTTTGAATACCTAAGATTTAAATTATACACCTTCTGTATTTGTTCTTAGCTCCAGAAACACCTCTGAGCAGATTAAAAATTTTATACTGCTTTGGTCAATCCCAAAAATAGTACTATTATAAAGATTAATGATTATCTGAAGTATTAAGGCATGCTTCCACTGGTATAGTAGGCACAGCTTATTGAGATACCCCAAAAAACAACCTTGACATTTTTCTCCCATTACGGTGTAGTCTGGTTATATTTGGTGATATTCCATCGTTAGGTTGCATTAGTGCCACCAACTGTTTGTAACATATAACCATGGTAAAGCTACGGCCATAGCTGGTGTTATTGCGTCTGTTATGTTGCCACAGAAGTGCTTGTTTATGAACACGTTGCAGAAAGGCCAACTGATAGATTTTAAAACAAGATTCTGTTTATATGCTGTGTTAATAAATTAATCAATCTGTGGATATACTGCTCATGTTTGCATGGTTTTGTCTTGAATTCTTTTAGAGCAATATATGCTGCTTTAGTTATTGTTGTTATTTTTGTGTTCGCTATACAGTAATGCATTAAATATATATTACGATATTTAGCACTCGGAAGTGATTTATCCAAAATTGTTATTGTAGAACAAGATTTTCCGAAGATAAGTAGGTTCATCATGTGTTGTGTGGTAACAATGTTCAAGCAATGTAATCGTTTGAAAGTATGTTACTTTAACCCTATGATATTTAAGGTTAGAAATGCCTTTATTATGTACGTTGGCAGAACTGCCATTTGCGATTCTTTCGTTAGCTGTTTAGTGTAATGTCGGCCATTTTAACACTTGGTGACTGCCTATAAACTGTGTCCACTATATTACACAGACGTGCATGCACACACTGTTATAGTTATGTCTCATAATGCATCTTAAAACAGTATCCTTGTTCCATCCGTCATTTTATTGTCTTATCAATTTCTCCTAATTTATACAAAAAGTATGTACAGTGGTCCAAATTTTGTTTTAATCAAATGTTCTTACTTTCGCGTTGCTGTTTGAATATTTTCCCTATTAATCTTCTGTATTTTGGATGAATATTCATTACTGTTAGGGACATCAGTACACTGACATGCTCTACTAAGTTGAATGCTAAGTATATCTTTAGAGTGAATTCCTGCACTTTAAATGCAGAAGGATGAGTGACATTTTGCATCTTTTTTTTCAGGTGGGAGTGGTAGTGAAGATGAACAAGCCAAATCAAAAACTTCAGGCTCTCGTGGGTCATCTCCAGCCAGCCATAAATCTCCACGTTCATCACCAGCCAGCCGAAAGTCTCGTTCAGCATCCAGGTCACGTTCTCGGTCACGCTCAGCATCAGGGTCCAGGTCTAGGTCAAGATCAAAATCACGGTCACAGTCTAGATCACGATCAGGAAGTCCAAATAAGAGTGGCAGTGAAAGTGGTGGTGGTAGTGGTAGTGCCAGTGCCAGTGGTAGCGGAAGTGAAAGTGGCAGTGATGAAGCAGAGAAATGAACTTAAAAGAACTTAAAATATTCTCTCATGACTTTTAATATTTTTAAAATGTCTTTTCCTACACTGAAAGTAATTCCATGAATGTTAAGGCATTCGTCATAAGTATAATATCTGATTCATAATTTCTTTCTGGTAGAAACTATACCATCTGTATTTTCTGTAATATGCTAACAAACTGCTAAATACATGGCACTATCTTTCTCTGTTTTTCAATAGTCCTTATTGCTTTTTTATTAGAAAGACAGTAATACAAAGTCTGTAAACTGCTTCCAGTCCATAGCCAGGTTTTTAAATGCACAATAGCTGTAAGAGTAGGTACAGTGGATCTTGGATTATTCGAAGCTGAAGGGACAAGGAAAAAATTCAAAGGAAAAAATTCGAAATATCCAAGTTACGTCTAAAATTTAGCAGTACAGCCATAGAAAAATATGATTGAGCACATTAGGAGAGCAGAATATTTGTATGAGTAAGTTGCACGTGTTGGAGTGCTGTTTACACAAGTCAATATTTCCAACATGCTTTCTAAAAAGCGGTTACTATTACTGCTATTGCTCTCTTCAATATCATCAGTAGGGCTAGGAAGTTCATGCATTTGCATGTTTTTTCTTAGGTGTTAAAAACGTATGCTTCTACATTATGTGCACGAATTATGGAATTTTCAGTTATTTGGACATGATTTTATGGTGCATATAACAGCATATTTTCTTGATTTTTGATAAATGCATATTTCAATATTATAGCCCCTACATTGCATATTTTAGTGATTTTTATTGTTTTTTTATTACTTTTTTCTACCTGGATAATATTTTTCATATTGGCAGTACTGCACATGATGATGTAACTCACGAAAATTTCAATATTGATACCCCTATATTGCATATTTTAATGATTTTTATGCTTTTTTATATTTTTTTTTTATCTGTATAATATTTTTTATATTGGTAGCATTTCTGAGACAGTGATTCTTTCCCATTGGTAGATAGATTTGTGTCCAGTACGAAGATAATTTTTGTTAGATCTCCTAAAAGAGTTAAGTTGTTTAGATCAACAGCACCTAATATCTGACTTCCTCCTGCACCAGTGTTAGCTCGATGGGGAACATGGATCGATGCAGTTTTATATTATGCTGAGCACATAGAAATAGCCGAAGAGGTTGTGAATTCATTGGACTTGAAAGATGCTTCATCAATAGAAACTGTGCAAAATATTCTGTCAGGCACTGGGTTAAAAGAGGATCTTAGTTTCATATCTGCCCATTTTTCTTTCTTACCAACAGCCATACGCCATTGAAACCTGTAGGATTTCCTTTGCATGAATCACTTACTGTCTTTGAAAAAACAATATGTGATCTAAGTTCGGTTCCTGGTAGCATAGGACAAAAAGTGAAAGAGAAAGTGAATTATGTAATTTCAAAAAATTCTGGTTATAAACAGATGTGCGGTATTCGAGACATCCTCAAAAGAAAACCATGTCTCGCCAAGAGACCTCTGTCTCTCTCTCTCTCTCTGAAGCAGTTAGCATCATTTAAATATGCTCCGATAACATCTTGTGACGTTTTTCACGTTACAAAAGTGTTTTGTGAGACAGTAGACGATGCTTTGCGGTTGAAAATTTGTGCAAAGTGTTGGTTGTGAACTGCAATTTAGCAGTTAATACTAGCAGCGGGACTACTTCTGCTTCAACATCTAAGGAATAAGGTAACTTTAATTATTATTTATACTAACTTGTCTTGTGTACTGCAAAGGGACATTGTTTTAATTAAATGGTGGATATTTCTTGGCATATTTTCAAGTTTTTAAGAGCATATTTGCATGCATATTTCAGTGTTTTTTAGGGCATGAACTTCCGAGCCCTAATCATCAGTGAAAAATATTAGAAAGCAAGAGGATTAATGACTTCATTGTCAGAAATCCAGCATTAGCTACAACAATATTTCCAACATGAAGCCTGAGTTTATTGATAGTCTGTTCCATATGTTATGATCTCTTAGACACAAAAGTAGTCCATGTCTTGAATCACCATTCGCACTTGTATTTGTTCCTGATAAAGAAAGGGACTGCGTAGCAGACTGCCTATTTATGTATCTGACAGTAAATAACTATGGAGGCAAAGGCCTCCTACAAGCAGGGATAGCGGCTTTTAAAGACTCACGCAGTGAGCTAGTCTGTGTAAGAGGGTACATAATACTTGCCAGTACGATACTTTAATTTGTTTATTTCTGAATATGTATTTTATATATCCATATATGATTTTAGCCACTTCATAGGCACTATTTTTCAACATTTTATTTTACTACACAGTGAGGCACTGGGGTAGCCCCGTGTTTTCATTTGCAGTTCTCGTGCTGAGGGTCCTTGGTGTGATTCCTAGTTTTGGGATGGTGATTTTGAATCACCCCTTTCCAAGCCTTCATCTCTGACTAGCTTGTGTTAAATATCCCCAGGGCCCAATGTGGTTCGTAGTCCATGGTAAAAGAGGTGGGTCCTTTCATTCCACTGCCATCATCCTACTATCACCCTCTGTGTGCCTCCACCTCAGAAATGGGTGGAATGAGGTTACCCCAAAGCTCATAGACCATATATGGGAAGAGCTAGACAACAGCTCTTATTAAATAAAAGAAAATAAGTTAAATAAGCAAAATTGAAGTTATTAACAGTGAAGCAACAAGATTCTAAATTAAGAACAAATTAGAAACTAAAAACTTCACTTATCTTAGTAATATTGCAAGTTCTTTTTGCACAAAGAACTTGCAACATTACTAAGATAAGTGAAGCTTTTAGTTTCTAATTTGTTCTTACTTTAGAATTAAAAGAAAATAATCTTGAATTTCACTTTGTATGCTGCTTAAAATGATATAGTCAATCACATAATTTTTTTTACACACAAATTTGTACTTCTTTTATTTTATCTGTCAATTTTCACTTTTCCTGATAAGTATTGTAATATGTGGATTAGGTCTTAAAAGTTGTGACAAGTCACAAAATTATTTTAATAGAACTGAGGATACATAACTTTGAATTTCAGCTACAGTAATGTATGCATGCTGGAAGACTGCAGTAAACTGTTTATTCAACAAATACATTTAGAGACTGAACTTCACTTATCTTAGTTTTAAGTTCCTGAATATTTCAAATAACTAAACCAGTTTTGCAAGAACGCTTTTACATCCTTAGTAATATTTACTGTGGGGAAACTATGTGGAAGTGAAGACTATACTTAATAAAGAAGTACATATTGTAAAAGTCAGCAATCCAGTTTTACCTAGAATGTATGCACTTCAAAAATTCATTAATTGGGAAACAAAATGAGGCCTATTATAAATTATATAAATTCACCTACTCAAAATCTAGCTAGGCAGCATCATGGCTAAACAATTAGACTACTTGCCTATCAACAAGGCACCCGGGTTCGATCCCTGGGAACCACAGTGTATTCATGGTGGACCCAGCAACATCTGGGCATGTTTTCTCTGGTTAGCAGGTTCTTGTATGGTGCTAGTCTTGTATTCAACTTTTTGAAGAGTGAGTGAGTTTAAGGGCTCATCGAAAGCTAGTTCATTAGGGCCCAAACTTTTTGAACATTTGTTCAAATTTCCTAAAAGCACAAGGATGGTAGCTGAATTTTCTATACTTCCAGTTGAAGTTTTCTTGAGGTTTTCCTTCCTTTTTTACATATTCCTTATGATGGCTGGGTTGAATCAGGGGCACCTATTCGGGGGAAGTAGGTGAAGTAGCACTTCACCAATATTTGTATTTTGCCACCCTTCTTTTTTAAATTTATTTATCTTCACAGGTATGTGGAATTTTACTACCTATATGCCTAGTTTTGTGCTGCACGGAGCTCTGCTGTAGAAGCAAGTATGCATTCTTACCACAGATCACCTAAGTCTAAGAGATTCTTACCGTGGACTCGAAGTGAAGTGAAAATGTTTTTCTTGTTCAACCTCAGAGAGACAGAGCTTAATGCATGGTTGTTATAGTAACTGTGACATCAGCCACTTAAGTTTGTTTGTTGAGGTGACATTAAGTGAGGTAGACGAACTCTTTCTCGTTGCTACTTCCTGGCTGTGAAACATGTGGAGTTTGTTTGCGTTTAGTGCAGTAATGCTTTAAATATGGTTCCTGCTAATGATATAGTGTGCATTTTATTGTTGTTGTTGTTAGCTAATGCTGGATTTCTGACAATGAAGTCATTAATCCTCTTGCTCTCCAATATTTTTCACTGATGGATGGGGCACTAGAAGTGGTCGGGCATATTTGAAGGTGGTCTCGATCCATTTCCTCTTGCAGATCGCATAGAGGACAGAGTGGTGAAGAATATATCCCAATTCTAAGTGCGTGTGCAGTTTATTAGAAACACCTTTTTCACGACGGAAAGACGAAGATAAGAAGGAAGTTTTAAATTGTGGGCGCCCTTTGAATCTCTACAAATATGTGGTACGAAAGAAGTGAAACATTCAAGAAAATGCTACGATCTTCGTTTCAAACAATCGTGGTTTGTGGAATATCCATGGTTGTGCTCCTCCCCAACTCTGCAGAAATTGTTTTGTTGGCCCTGCTTGCTTTTTAGCAATAAAAGCAACGTTTGGAATAAAGGAAGATTTGAGAGGTAGAACTGGAACTTAAAAATTCAATGCCACAACTGGGATTTGAACCACAGACCTTCCGCTTAGCAGGCGGCTGCTCTACCACTGAGCTATTGTGACAAACTGCCAGAATGGCATTAAATTCTCAAACCAGTTCTGGCAGTTTGTCACAATAGCTCAGTGGTAGAGCAGCCGCCCGGTAAGCGGAAGGTCTGTGGTTCAAATCCCAGTTGTGGCATTGAATTTTTAAGTTCCAGTTCTATCTCTCAAACTTTGCCCACACACGGCTTGTGTGTTTAAAAACACCAACAGTAAGTTTGTTGGCATAAATAAATAATAATTACCAGAGGAAGATTTGTTGCTTTGTTGAATATAACACGATCATTACACAAACACTTGGATTTGGCAGAGCATTCAAAATGCCAGATTAATTTGAAAACTTTTGTAAGAAATCAAAATACAATTTCAGATGCACTAAAGGAGAATGCTTAGCTGTATAACATACAGTTCAATGAAAATGTATGTTTGCTTTTTCTGCAGTTAGTGATTGATGCAGTGCTCTATTTAAGCAAGCAAGAATTAGCATTCTGCAGTCACAATGAAACAGCCCCAGTTAATTCTGGGAATTTTAAAGAACTACTGACTTGCTGGTATCTAGGAGTCCTATAGAACTGCAGAACAAGATAAAAAGTGTGTTCAGTGGCGAATCAAAAAGTATACAAAATAAACTATTGGATTGCATTTCGGATGTATCAACGCATTTGTAAAACCTGAATTGGAAACTTTGATATTTTTTTGTCCAGGTAGATGATGCAACAGATATTACACAATTGTCTCAGTGTTCTGTAATAGTGAGGTATGTTAATGCTGAAGCGTTTCTTAGGTTTTTACAATGTAAGTGCCGACAGAACATCAGAAACGCTGTTTATTTTATTGGACAAGATCTTGGAACCATTTGGCTACAAGCAGAAATTAGTAGACCAGTGTTATGATGGTGCGAGCATGAGGTCTGGCCATTTAAATGGACTCCAGAAAAAAATTAAGGAAAAAGCTCCTTTAGCAGTATTCATACACTGTTTTGCACATCATCTAAATTTAGTTTTGCAACAACGTTGCAAAAAAAAAAAGACAATGAGTATATTTTTTTCTTCGATTACTGGAATTTCTAGCTTTTTCCATCACTCAACAAAGAGAACCTACGCAATTACTTCTGTATTAGGAATAAGCATTCCATCTATAGCACCTCTCCACTGGAGCTCAAAATTGTTGCATGTAATTGTGGATGACTGGGAAAAGCTGAAAGAGATTTTTGAAGCCATAGTTTCCTGTGAACAGTCTGATGATAATTCCATTCTGCTTGCCAGAGGCTTTCTGAACGACATGAACAATTTTAAATTGCATTTCTGGCAGTAGTGTTTCAACATATTTTATTTGACAAATATATTGTTCAATGTTTTGCAGAAGAGGTCATTGGATGTAAACTACTGCTTATCAAAAATAAGGACCACTTGTGATATGCTAAAGGAACAAGAGGAATGAACAGTATTTTTAATTATATTTGAAAAAGCCAGGAAAATGGCAGATATACGCCTCTCACGAGGGTACAATTCTCTTTCTCAGGATGAGTGTATTCGAATATGTTGAGCCTTCTATTACAAAATTCTGTATCACGTTTTGATGGAAATGAATGAGAGATTTCGTGACTGTCAAAAAATTCAATTTGTTTGCCTGGCTGATACTACAAAATTTGAAGAATACCACGCATGTTTTCCTTCAAGTGCACTTGAAAACTTGCAAACTTTCTTTGGATCTGTATTCCACAAGACACAACGTTTAAGAAACAAACTTTCTATTATGTATGCTGATTAGAAGTACAGAAATATTCCCACTGGAAAGATCTTAGAAATGCTTAATGTGGATAAGGACATCTTTACGGACACTTATAAACTGTTCTTATTCTGTCAATCTCTTCTACTACAATGTCTGTCGAACAAAGGTTTTCTTGTCTAAAGCGTATAAAAACATACCTGAGGAATGCAATGTTAGATGATAGACTTTCTTCTTTAGCAAATATTTCCATTCAGAAAGAACTTCTAGTGTAATTAATAAAAATGCAGTCATTCTTTGAAGACATTATCGACAAGTTTGCAGCGTTAAAGTACCAAAGGATGGATTTTGTGTACAAGAAATAGGTCGGTACACTTATTAAAACAATCTTTATAAATATAGGTATACTTTTCTTTTCCACTAACTCTTCACCTAATTTCCCAGCCATGAGCCGCCACTGGATTGAATCCATTTAACACTTCTATTTCCTGTATACACTGTTGCCATTAATGTATTGTGGGATTGTGACTTGGTCTATCACTAGGCCTGCCAATCCAGACAGTAAAGGGTTGTTGATTAACTTCCCGTTAGGCATATGCCCTGGTAGAACACCGTAGGTTACACAGGACCCAATAAGCCCACTATATTTTTGTGCCTATACCCTTGTATTTATTTTTTTAAACTTCATTTTTCCTTTATTTCCATGTTTAGCTTCATTTAGCTTAAATATGCATGGTTTATATTAGCATTATCTTACTAGACAGGTCAAAGATGGATAAAATGTAGTATGAATGCAGTATACATTATAATTTGTACTACACTGCATGGAACGATAGTAAATTGCGATCTTCAGGTATACAACTTGTAATTTGAAATGTATGTGAGAAAAAAGCAGGAACACCATTAAGAGAAACAAAGAATTGTCTATCTTTTTATAAGCTAGTAACAGTGATGTAAATCTAAATTATAATGAAAACTGAGTTGGATTGAAACACAGAACATCACTTGCATATTAATTAGTCTTGACTGGTTTCAAGAGTTTCAAGATCCAAACCAGTCATCTACACAAGTGCAGATAAAGATGGAAAATTATTTATACTGGACAAAGAAGATTATATTTCCAGGGTAGAAGAACTTCTAAAAGAAAAATCATACACAGAAATAAAAACGATCCACTCAAATCTCAAATAAAAGCCTTCAGCGATACAATGAACAATGTTAAAACCTTAACAGAAAAAGAAAAATCCAGAATAAAACCAAACCATCCCACTTTACTGAGATTATATTATAACTACCTGGCAATAAAATGAGACCCATAGTAAACAATATTGACTCACCCACATATAATTTGGCAAAATGGCTTGCACAGAAATGAACAACACTACCCAAGTACAACAGTCTAAGCATCAGGAATCCTCAAGACTTAGTGAAGAAAATAAAACATTTAGAATTAAATCCAGAAGACAAACTTGTATTCTTTGATGTCACAGCACTCTTCCCTAGTATTCCAACAGATGAACTTTTAGTCCAACTGAAGAAATGGCTTCTCCAAAACGTGTTACCTCAAGATGAAACAGATTACCTTATGAATCTAACAAAAATTTACATTACACAAAATAGCTTCACTTTTAACAATAGATTCTACCAACAAACTTCAGGCTTAGCCATGGGAAGTCCTCTATCACCATTCCTGGCAGATTTCTTCATGAGTAAATTGGAAACATACATAATTACCTCTTTTCCACACATTTTCAAAGTTTGGCACAGATATGTAGACAATATATTTGCAATAGTACCTAAAAAGTTCATCCAGGATTCCCTAAAACTTCTGAACTTACAAAACAGAACTACACAATTCACCATGGAAATGGAAAAGGAAGATACTTTAGCCTTTTTAGACTTGAAAATAATTAGATGCCAAAATAAAATCAGTTTTGGTATCTACAGAAAACCTACCAACTCAGAAAACTACATAAAAAATAACAGCTTCAACCCAATTCCACACAAACTTGCAGTCCTAAACAGCTTATCTTACAGATTGGTTTTTACCCCATTATCAGAAGAAGAATAGACACATAGTCAGCACAGCAATTAAAAATGGATTCAACAAACAAATCATTGACAAGAAAATAGCACAATTCAAAAAACAGAAACACTTGAGAGAGATCACTAAACTCTCAACAAAAAAGCAATACGATTTTCAAAAAATTCAGTTACCATCCAAGTAAGCACCACAAATTCCACAACCTCTTCAATAAATACATTATCTTGGTCCCACAAAATAATTTCAGCATAGAGAAATTACTGTGCAACAAGTCAAAGGACCAAATACCACAGAACAAAAAAGCAGGAATCTATCAAATCAGATTGCAGCCAGATTTACATACAGAAAACCAAGAGGAATTTAGAAACCAGGCTAAAAGAACATCATGAGATACAAACAGATGGATAAATCTGCAGTTGCACACCATTTTTGGACATCCAACCACAACATTATGCCGAACATAAAACTTTTAAAAGCTACAAAACACACTGCAGAGTTGGATGCTTGGGAAAAAATTCATATAATAAAAGAACAAGCTCTGCGTAATGAACTTTGATTTGCCTCCACAAAACCCTTTATGGAAGTTTATCAGCTCACCTATAATTGTCATCTCAACCAACTATACATCAAACAATATCAACAAGAACCAGTTCTACCTCTCAAACTTTGCCCACACACGGCTTGTGTGTTTAAAAACACCAACAGTAAGTTTGTTGGCATAAATAAATAATAAGAACCAGTTTGTTAATTCTGATGATGGGAGCAAGTTAAGCTCTTGAAACCGGTCAAGACTAATTAATATGTAAGTGATGTTCTGTGTTTCAATCCAACTCAGTTTTCATTATAAAAGATTAGTCTGATTTCCTTAATAAAATTCACAGATTGGGAAGTATAAGAACTGCACCACTCAATCTATTCAATACATTTCTATTTTCTTTCATCTTTTTAGTCAATTTTTTTGATATTTAATTGGTCCATTGAGTGCAAAAAGTTTTAAAGCTGTAAAATGCATTGTTGATCTCTTATGTTTATCCAAAGTTGGAAGTAAAAATGCTAAATTTGCGAAACTTGTATTCTAGGTCATTTTCTTGGTTTCAAACAACAAACATGGCCAGCAATAAAGTTTATTTAATTCATATGAACCAATCAGCCACACATACTTATCATAATCATTTATATTAAACTACCTTTTGTAAGTATTCTTATTTCTTTTGCTTTAGCTCACATTGCAAGTGCAGAAGAGCTGCAGTAGGCCTCCCCTGTTTTACTATCACTAATTTATCCTCGTATTTCAACTGCGAGTATGGTCCTTTCACTAATTGTTTTACTACACATTGTTCATCCATTGTGAAACATTAGTACTAGCAACTGTATCTTGGTACACTGTACACTATGAAATAATACTAATACACCTATTGAAGACCATAACAATCTCACAATTAGAAACACATTCTTCCTTGCATTTAACTCTGTGTGCTATTGCTATACAGCCAGTCGTGTTCACACGGCACATTTCAGAAATGCCTGTGTGAATATAGCGACATGGGATTCTGAAGCCTTGGCATGCTTATTGCTGCATTCTGCCACCTCACCTCTCTCTTCCTGCATTGTAGTAAAGGCTGTAGCAACAAGCATCCAAAGCCCTATTCTCCCCTCTGTTCAATGTTAGAGAACGAGACATATTCCATCCTATGCACTAATTCTTCATGTCACACTTATTTTTAGATAGCAAATCACAACATTGGCCATAACATAAAATTGTTAAAATCACTCACTTCACCAGTAGCATTGAACATTTGGGAAAAAACAGTAATGGAGTACTCCTAATAAATTTTGAAATCCCAGCATTGAACAAAGTGTTAAAACTTTGCACCCCTAACACCAGGTGGCAACAGGACCAAAGCAACAGAGAGGTGATGGAGGAAGGAGTTGGCTTCAGTCACCCAATGGCTGAGGATGAGATCAAATGATCTTGAAAACATTCCAGTTTTCCCAACATTTTAAAAGTGAAGGTGAGTGTAAATAAAGTGATTCAAAAAACCAGATTCAAAAAAGATGAACAAAGTTAACTTGAAAGACAGCAATAGAAAATAAAACTAATATAAAATAAACTGTGAGTACCTCAGTCATAAAACATTGCGCTCCATGGACCTCGGGATCATTTGAGCATCATTTCATGCGCTTCATTCATTCACCATCCGATATGAAATGTTGGAGGACATTAATTAAAAAAAAAACATTGCAGCATAGAAGTTGTCGAACACATGGATGAGGAACGGCAGTTTGTGAGGTTAGTCCAAAGAACAAGCAGCCTTAGCGCAAAGAATTATGTCATTGGCTTGATATCAGTGGCTATAGAAGGATCTGGAAAAAAAACGCCAATTTCAAATGTTTTAAATTTGAATTTTTATACATGTATGTTAGAACTGCACATTTATATAAGGCAAGAAACAGTCACATTTTGCAATAGAGTACACCAACAGCCAACTGTGAAGTGAGAAAGCCTTACAATAAATTGTTTAACAAACTTCGGAAGATACCAATAACAATACTGAAGTTAAAACAACAATTTGATGTAGTGACACAAACAGTATCTAACAGCTATAAAATGTGAATGTATCAACTATTGATGTACCAGGAAACCTTATTTCTTCTCTGCACCAGCATTTTCAATGATCCAATACTCAAAACATTTGAAACCAAACTTCTTATAGCTGAAGAGAAAAAAGAATGCTTGCAACTATATTGTAAATTCAGTAAAATAAACCAAATAATACATGGAAGTGTGCACCAGAATTATTTGCAGGAATAATGAATTGGCAAGTTTCTTCAAATGATAAACAGCAGCTAATTACAAGTAAAATCTGGCTCTATTTCAATAAGCACACAAATTAATAGTTTTAAAAAATATCATTAATTTTCAAACATTAGTAATGGGGTTTGCGTTGCTGTGTCAAAAAAAAGCAAATTAGTAAAATTGTAACTTAATTCCTTCTAAAACTTACACGTTTGTAAATCTAGAAATGAAGACAAATTCTGAAACGAATATAATAAAAAATATATAATCCTTTATGATGATAAATTTAAATGCCAGGATAGTAAAAATCAAATAAATAATCAGCAAACAGTACCTTAAAGATTCCAAACAAAAAGAACTTCCGAATAAGTTCCTACCGCACTCGATGTTGCCATTCCATTTTCGCGGGCTTAGAGTCATGAAGGCTCGCCTTTCCCTCGTTTATAAGCGCGCGCTGTGGGATGTACCACTAGTGAAGCAAAATAGGGGTGCAGGGTATAGCCAGCAGTTATATATTCTGTGGCCAGCGTGCACTGAAATTTTATACATGCCGTTGAAGAGACATATTAAAGAAAGCGTTTTTAAATAACATATTTGTTTCCTTGCTCAGATTGTCTTATGTACTGTAAAAATAAGCTTAAATTATTCATGTTTTAATTGTAGCAGGTCTTCCCATTATTCCTGGCAAACATGCTCGATAAACAATGTAAGCTGTGTTAAAGATGTGCAAAATAAAACACTCTTCTAAAACAACAGAAGCGTAATATCAATTTATTTCTAAAAAAATGAAAACATGTCTGACTTTTCTTTTCTTCATTTATACTTAAATGCCTGAATTATTTCAGATCTATGTGCATCGAAATAGGGGAGGAAGTATAGCCGGTGTACATAACATTTTAGCGCACTTTTACCCATGTCGTAGAGAAAACTTAATAAAGAAACAGGTTCTAAATAATGTAGTTATTTGGTGATGTACAAAATTAAAAATCTAAAACAAGAGAAGCAAAATATCAAGTTATATGTTAAGTAGGAAAATACGAGTTTGTTTTCGTTTTTTATTTCGAAATGCCTCAACTTGGACAAGATTTGAAATGACCACAGCCAGTGAATCAAATGGACATCCCTTCTCAATCTAGAGCCTGTTTAATCAATGCCTGTGCTGTTCCACCACCACCTTTGAAGAGCCCTCATAATCGTTTTGCAACATGGGTCCTTCCTCTTGAATAATTTCAGGCAGAGTTGCAACATCTTAGCATAAAGTTTTGTAGCCATTGAAACAGAAAAGGACTGGAATTCAGAATTTTGGCAACTGAGACTCCACGTGGAGTAAACGTGTAACTGTCACTTCCTTAAAATCAGGGTTGCTATTGGTCTTTAAGGACAGGGATAGAGAGTTTGCCTTTTCTGACGCGTGGAGATGGATTTACGACAGTCATTAGTTGTGGGTAGCGCAAATTTCCTTTGTGAACCAAATGCACATGCATTGACTAAACCGACTCTACTAGGGCAGGTATTGCCTTACTTGAGGTGTTGCAATATAAAATTCCAGAATATATCTTATTTTAACATAAAATAAGATGAGGTTAAGTCATAAAAAAATATAGTATTACTTGATACAATGGAAAATGTCTAACATTTTAGTAAAACTTGCAGCATGTTATACAGTATATTATTCATAATAGACACACACAATTGTTATAATTGTTGTTATATATTAAGCTACACACTGAGAGGGTTTACGTTTAGTGAATTGCTTCCTGCAGATGAGCAATAACATTCACACTTAATTATTAGTACTAATTTTATTGTTCATTACAATTACGGGCCTGGAGCAGTTTCTGACAGTTGCATGATGTGAGTTTTTCATGTTAAGGTTAAATATTTAATAACCATTTTCTTTATCAGTACTTCTAAGTTGCTAATTATTATTTTGTTTTATTCTTTATGATACATCTGTGGTAAATCTAACCTTCACATTCAAATACTTAACACATTTACCGTATGCATTACAGTGGTGGCTTTCCATGGAAAGTGAGAGAAGTGCCACTTCACCTATTATTGAGTGATATGTATTTTAATATTGGCACAGGGTGCACTCAGCCTCGTTAGGTCCCGTGGGGACCAATTGAGGAGCTACTTGATTAGATTAGATTGCGTTCAGCGAGTTCAGAAGTAGTCATGGAGGCTGGTGAACATTGAACATGTCAATTGTGATGTACAAAACATTGTCAATAAATATACAGAATGAGCACACAAAGACTCATTATATACAGGAACAAAAAAGAAACAAACAAACAACAGCAAAGGGGATAACGGAACACAATCAAAGCTTACCTGAAATTTGTCAGATAAGAATTGAATTTTGTGTTAGATTTACACTAGGCATTTATAGCCATATTCCACTGTTTAGTTGTAATAATAATAATAATAATAATAATAATAATAATAATAATAATAATAATAATAATAATAATAATAATAATAATAATAATAATAATAATAATAATAATAATAATAATAATAATAATAATAATAATAATAATAATAATAATAATAATAATAATAATAATAATAATAATAATAATAATAATAATAATAATAATAATAATAATAATAATAATAATAATAATAATAATAATAATAATAATAATAATAATAATAATAATAATAATAATAATAATAATAATAATAATAATAATAATAATAATAATAATAATAATAATAATAATAATAATAATAATAATAATAATAATAATAATAATAATAATAATAATAATAATAATAATAATAATAATAATAATAATAATAATAATAATAATAATAATAATAATAATAATAATAATAATAATAATAATAATAATAATAATAATAATAATAATAATAATAATAATAATAATAATAATAATAATAATAATAATAATAATAATAATAATAATAATAATAATAATAATAATAATAATAATAATAATAATAATAATAATAATAATAATAATAATAATAATAATAATAATAATAATAATAATAATAATAATAATAATAATAATAATAATAATAATAATAATAATAATAATAATAATAATAATAATAATAATAATAATAATAATAATAATAATAATAATAATAATAATAATAATAATAATAATAATAATAATAATAATAATAATAATAATAATAATAATAATAATAATAATAATAATAATAATAATAATAATAATAATAATAATAATAATAATAATAATAATAATAATAATAATAATAATAATAATAATAATAATAATAATAATAATAATAATAATAATAATAATAATAATAATAATAATAATAATAATAATAATAATAATAATAATAATAATAATAATAATAATAATAATAATAATAATAATAATAATAATAATAATAATAATAATAATAATAATAATAATAATAATAATAATAATAATAATAATAATAATAATAATAATAATAATAATAATAATAATAATAATAATAATAATAATAATAATAATAATAATAATAATAATAATAATAATAATAATAATAATAATAATAATAATAATAATAATAATAATAATAATAATAATAATAATAATAATAATAATAATAATAATAATAATAATAATAATAATAATAATAATAATAATAATAATAATAATAATAATAATAATAATAATAATAATAATAATAATAATAATAATAATAATAATAATAATAATAATAATAATAATAATAATAATAATAATAATAATAATAATAATAATAATAATAATAATAATAATAATAATAATAATAATAATAATAATAATAATAATAATAATAATAATAATAATAATAATAATAATAATAATAATAATAATAATAATAATAATAATAATAATAATAATAATAATAATAATAATAATAATAATAATAATAATAATAATAATAATAATAATAATAATAATAATAATAATAATAATAATAATAATAATAATAATAATAATAATAATAATAATAATAATAATAATAATAATAATAATAATAATAATAATAATAATAATAATAATAATAATAATAATAATAATAATAATAATAATAATAATAATAATAATAATAATAATAATAATAATAATAATAATAATAATAATAATAATAATAATAATAATAATAATAATAATAATAATAATAATAATAATAATAATAATAATAATAATAATAATAATAATAATAATAATAATAATAATAATAATAATAATAATAATAATAATAATAATAATAATAATAATAATAATAATAATAATAATAATAATAATAATAATAATAATAATAATAATAATAATAATAATAATAATAATAATAATAATAATAATAATAATAATAATAATAATAATAATAATAATAATAATAATAATAATAATAATAATAATAATAATAATAATAATAATAATAATAATAATAATAATAATAATAATAATAATAATAATAATAATAATAATAATAATAATAATAATAATAATAATAATAATAATAATAATAATAATAATAATAATAATAATAATAATAATAATAATAATAATAATAATAATAATAATAATAATAATAATAATAATAATAATAATAATAATAATAATAATAATAATAATAATAATAATAATAATAATAATAATAATAATAATAATAATAATAATAATAATAATAATAATAATAATAATAATAATAATAATAATAATAATAATAATAATAATAATAATAATAATAATAATAATAGCGATAGCGATAGCGATAGCGATAGCGATAGCGATAGCGATAGCGATAGCGATAGCGATAGCGATAGCGATAGCGATAGCGATAGCGATAGCGATAGCGATAGCGATAGCGATAGCGATAGCGATAGCGATAGCGATAGCGATAGCGATAGCGATAGCGATAGCGATAGCGATAGCGATAGCGATAGCGATAGCGATAGCGATAGCGATAGCGATAGCGATAGCGATAGCGATAGCGATAGCGATAGCGATAGCGATAGCGATAGCGATAGCGATAGCGATAGCGATAGCGATAGCGATAGCGATAGCGATAGCGATAGCGATAGCGATAGCGATAGCGATAGCGATAGCGATAGCGATAGCGATAGCGATAGCGATAGCGATAGCGATAGCGATAGCGATAGCGATAGCGATAGCGATAGCGATAGCGATAGCGATAGCGATAGCGATAGCGATAGCGATAGCGATAGCGATAGCGATAGCGATAGCGATAGCGATAGCGATAGCGATAGCGATAGCGATAGCGATAGCGATAGCGATAGCGATAGCGATAGCGATAGCGATAGCGATAGCGATAGCGATAGCGATAGCGATAGCGATAGCGATAGCGATAGCGATAGCGATAGCGATAGCGATAGCGATAGCGATAGCGATAGCGATAGCGATAGCGATAGCGATAGCGATAGCGATAGCGATAGCGATAGCGATAGCGATAGCGATAGCGATAGCGATAGCGATAGCGATAGCGATAGCGATAGCGATAGCGATAGCGATAGCGATAGCGATAGCGATAGCGATAGCGATAGCGATAGCGATAGCGATAGCGATAGCGATAGCGATAGCAATAGCGATAGCAATAGCAATAGCAATAGCAATAGCAATAGCAATAGCAATAGCAATAGCAATAGCAATAGCAATAACAATAATCATCATAATCATCATAATCATCATAATCATCATCATCATCATCATCATCATCATCATCATCATCATCATCATCATCATAATCATCATCATAATCATCATCATAATCATCATCATAATCATCATCATAATCATCATCATAATCATCATCATAATCATCATCATAATCATCATCATAATCATCATCATAATCATCATCATAATCATCATCATAATCATCATCATAATCATCATCATAATCATCATCATAATCATCATCATAATCATCATCATAATCATCATCATAATCATCATCATAATCATCATCATAATCATCATCATAATCATCATCATAATCATCATCATAATCATCATCATAATCATCATCATAATCATCATCATAATCATCATCATAATCATCATCATAATCATCATCATAATCATCATCATAATCATCATCATAATCATCATCATAATCATCATCATAATCATCATCATAATCATCATCATAATAATAATAATAACAATCTCGTCGAAAAGCGACAGTATCAGAACAATTTACAAACAGCAAAAATGAATTCTTGGAAATTATTCTGTACTGCCAGCGATAGTTCAAATCCCTGGAATAAAGTATACAAGATTGCAGCAGGGAAACTCAGAGATAAAACCATTTTGACAATACAAAAACCCGATGGAACATATACCGAAGATCTCAACAGCACGTTAAAATATATGATAGACTATTTCATTCCTGATGATAAAGAAGATGACGACTCTGAGCTTCAACGGAATATAAGAATAATGGCTAAGGAGCCTCCTAACACAGATGAAGACACAGAATTCACTGTAGAGGAAGTTAGAGCAGTAATAAAGAGCTTTAACCCCAACAAAGCTCCAGGAGAAGATGGAATTACAAGTGTGATCCTTCTACAAGTGTTCAATCATTTCCCATCTTTTCTTACTGCAGTGTATAATAATTGCCTTAAAAAAGGCTGCTTTCCAACACAATGGAAAAAATCAAATATATTACCTATAATTAAACCAGGAAAGCAACATAGTGAAGAAGTGACAAAGTATCGACCAATCAGTCTTCTAAATGTTGGAGGAAAGGTATTGGAGAAACTTTTGATCAACAGAATATTGCATCAGATAAACATCAACAACTTGTTAAATGCAAACCAGTTTGGCTTCACACCTCAGAAAGGGACAGTGGATGCAGCCATGGCTGTGAAACACTTCACAGAGGAAAGCCTTCGAGCAAAAAAATGTGTTGTATCCGTTAGCTTAGATGTACGTGGCGCTTTTGATTCAGCCTGGTGGCCACGTATTTTGCTCAACCTCAAAGAACTTCAATGCCCAAAAAATTTATACAGGTTGACAGGCAGCTACTTCAGTAACAGAACAGCGACCTTACAAACAAATGAATGCAAGATCACAAAGGAGGTAACCAGGGGATGTCCACAGGGTTCAAGCTGCGGTCCTGGTCTGTGGAACATAATGTACAATTCAGTTCTCAACTTGAAACTAACAAACCAATCAAAAGTAGTGGCTTTTGCAGATGATCTACTTCTACTTACAAGAGGTAACAGCAACAAAGAAGCAGAAAACTATGCAAACTCAGACTTAAAGAAAGTAGAGAACTGGGCAAAGCAAAACAAACTGAAATTTAACGACTCAAAATCAATGGTTCTATTAATATCAAGGAGAAGGAAAGCTGGTAATGAACCAATCAAGGTATACTTGAATTACAAACCACTTGAGCAGGTTAGAGAACTTAGATACCTAGGGATAACCCTAGATGAAAAATTCAACTTCAGTAGACACATTAACAACATAACGGACAAGGCACTCCTACTAACAAACATGCTAACCAAAGTTGCAAGACTACAGTGGGGACTCGGCCACCAGTCTCTTAGAACTATATACAGAGGAGCAATAGCACCTATACTAACGTACGGTTCACCAGTCTGGGAACAGGCACTAGAGAGGAAGAAAAATATAAAGATACTTCAGAGAACACAGAGAATAATTAATATCAAAATTGCCAAAGCATACAGAACCATATCTTTTGATGCGTCATGTGTAGTAGCTGGAGTGAAGCCTATCTATATTAAAATAGCAGAAGCAGCAAAACTATACAAGATAACACATGGAATGACACCAGAATCGTCATATTATGATGCACCCTTACATATAGCAAAATGGCCCCATCCAGCGGAGTGTATTCCTATGGAAGAAGTCATTGAAGGAAAATATTATGAAATAGAAATCTTCACAGACGGTAGTAAAATCCATGGAAAAGTTGGAGCTGCAGCAGTAATATTTAAACACGGAGAAATTATACATAAAATCAAGGCTAAATTACATGACAGATGCTCCAATAACCAGGCAGAGCAAGTGGCAATCATTAGAGGATTAGCAACACTTCAGGATATGAACATAAGTGTACAAGAAAGAATAACTGCAGTGTATACAGATAGCAAAATTACCCTAGATCTAATCAGAAATAATTCAAAACATAATAAATTAATAGAAGAAATTCAAAAGAATCTCAAAAGCCTTAAAGAACAGAAGTGGATCATACATTTTGCCTGGATCAAAGCACATGCTGGATATCTTGGCAATGAATTAGCTGATAAACTAGCTAAGGAGGCTGCGATTGATAATGCTACGGACTATGTGTACAACAAAAAACCAAAAACAACATATGTCAGTGAAATCCAAGAACAAGGGATGCAGAAGTGGCAAGAAGAGTGGACTAATACAACGAAAGGAGCAGCCTGCAAGGAGTTCATCCCATCAGTTGTTCGAAGAATGAGCACACAAATTAACTTGAATTTCACACTGACAGCAATGATTACGGGACACGGACTAACTAAATCCTACTTACACCGGCTGGGAATAATACAGGACTCTAGATGCATCTGTCTACAAGAAGAGCAAACAGTAGAACATCTGATATATCGATGTGGCAAACTAAAACAGCAAAGGGAAGTAATGAAGAAAGCCATTGAATCTAATAACAACAAATGGCCAGTGACTAAAGAGCAGCTAATCACAAACAACATAAGAGCTTTCAAAACATTTATTCAAAGCATTAATTTTGGT